>CAKASE010000072.1:17500-1253496 GCA_916720795.1 Danaus chrysippus | reverse complement strand
CTATAAATGTATGATAAAATAATATATGTATATATATTCTTCTTCCTGGCAATTTCCCAGCTTTAGCCAGGCTCTGCCTTCCATGATGTGAGAATGTTGAGTGTGAATAGTTTTGGCTTATGTATACATAATATATATATGTAAAGGTAGAAACTTGTAAAGCAAATTTTTATTATAATTTTCTAAAAGTCACATTGTGTGCAAGCAAATTAAATATATATACAACCTTTTTGCTAAATAACAAGAACAAACAACAAATAAAAGAGGTTTAATAATGAAAAAAATATTTTTATTATCACAACTCATCTCCCAACACCTGTACATTCAAATTTACAAACATTCACCACTATTTTATACATATCAAAACATATTACTCTAAATGGTTTATAAAGCTTAAAAACTAAATTTTTCTCAAATAAATCATTTTTAATATATATATTGTTGATAACAATCAAATAATTCAAATTATCATCATTTGCTGCATTTAATAAAGTCACACCATATTTACAAATCACATTCTTTATTTGGTAAACAAAGAAATCTTCCCTCGGTATAACAAAGTTCGAATTTACCGCCAAAAACCTTTCATGGTGCCACAACGAGAAAGATGAGTTCTGTTTTTTTATGAGCGCATTCAGCCTGTGTGATAGTCCACCTTTTTTGTATTTAACCTTTTTGGACTTGGCCTCTTTGTATATACTTGTTAGGCTATCGGAAGAGGATTTTGTTTCCAGCTTAATTGGCATCACTTGAGATAGAGAACTGGTTATTTCTACTTCATTGCTGGCTGTACTCTCAGTCTCGCACTCACTTATCGAGTGTTGAGTGGATCCGGAGCTGAAATTACTATCAAAATATGATTTAATCTTATCTTTTAACTTATTCGAAGCTTCACTTATTTGATGTTCGTTTGTTTGTAATAATTTAACTCGGTTTAAGTCTCGTGTATTTGTATTATATTCTTTTAAGGTTCTATTAGTTTTTGTAAATATATTGCATCCTTCAGATAAACTTCGTTCATAATTATTCTCTTGGCCGAATAACTTCTTTTTTACTTTTATTTGAGGCGAATCACGTTTTAACGGTATTACCGGACTTAATGCAATAGTCTTTTTAATATTTCCTGAACTAATGATAGGTGATACTGCATTATTACAATTTGAATTTCGTTTTGAAGTTTTCGCAACGTCCTGGGACTCAGTGAAAGATATGTCTAAATTGGAAATATTGAAATGTTTATTAGCACGTTTTCTTTTCCTGTTTGTAATTTTGTTGCACTTATTTATTGTGTTTTCTTTGTACGATGTTTCATAGTCACTGGAATCGCTCGACCAAATTATCTCATCGCTGTTCTCTTGTGAATTTAATAAATAAAATTTGGATACGAAATCGTTTTTTATACTTTTCATAGCCGTACTTGTAATTTATGAGATAAGTTTTGTATTTATATGAACTTAAAATAATTTTAAACTACCACATAGTAAACACCAATTGTCAGATTACGAAAACACATTTACAGTTGACATGTGTAAAATATAACAGCTTATAAATGAAACATTGGTGTTTTTGTGGAAATAAATTCGAATTTTTAATATTAAGTAATAAAACAGACTCAAAAGCTAAAACAAAATATTAATTATAGTATTAAATTAAACATGTTTACTTTTTTTTCTATTTATAGATAAGTTCTTTAAGTTGTCAGTCTTGTGAATTGCAGCCATGCAACAAAATGTCGTAAATGTTAATAGTCATGTTCATTTCTTTTTATACATATTGAATATTTGAGACAATTATCTAACAATCATAACTATATATTAATTTTTATTTTTGATATAATAAATAATTAACTAACATATATAATGTTATCATAAACATTATCAAAATGATAAGCTATGTTGTTTGTATATAGAGTAAGAATAAATTTAACCTTGAATTATCTTTAAGTTGGCACACATGACGTAGTTTCATGTTATTTAGCTAACTTCAGTCAATAGTCAATGTGTTCCGATACTCAAAACAAATACGCAGGCTGTATGAAATCAGTATCCCCTTTGTTTATGATTGCCCTTTGACGCTATCAACTATTTTTCCTAGTTGAATCCAAGTGGATTGGCTGTCGGTTGCCATAAAAAAGAGTTTTTCTTCCTCCCTGTCCCACCCGAAGCCGGTTGTTGTCGCCGCGATGGAAGTTGATCGCGCCGCATCCGATTCGGAAAACGTGGCCGCGGATGAGAATGTGAAACAAGTAGCGGATGGCGGCGCTGGGGACGCCACCGGTTCTCATTCAGAGAAATTAAGACGCAAAAATAAAAAATACACCCGCAGCAACAGCAAAGAAGGCGCAAGCCCCGGCACCACACCTCTACCTAAATATCGAAGTTGGAAAAACAGCCGCCGGCCGCGCAATGGTCACGGCAGGGGACTGCCGAAGAAAGGTAGGCTTATGAATATAAATACAGTTCTATTTCCATACACAATAGAACGTTCTGGATTCTCTTCACATCGGAATCGTAGATACATGTTTTGTTTACCGGCTTCGCTGTATTTACGTGCGGCATTTCGCTGTTCAAGGTCAAACACTTTTGCGCATCACAGCATCATTTAGGGTAGGTTATGCATCTCAATATGCTAGTTGAATGACTTATTACGCAACGCCTGGTATTTGTAAACAACTTTCGACTATCAAGGCTATGTAGGGCGTCCGATAAAAAAAATAATTAAATATATCTAGTAACTAATTTCTATAAGTTTTATCATAAAAATATATTTACGCGCGAAACGATATTTTTTGGTTCTATCAAGGTTGCTAATGTTTTTCGACCTTGTGCACTCGTATTATTTGAAAATAAAATGCCTTCCGTCTAAATAGAATTTTGTCGCGTTTATTTTAAACGTAGTTATTTTAATTTAAATAAATTTCTGTTCTTATCGAATTATTCTTGATTGACATATTATAATATAAAAAATATATACAAAGGTTTTTTTATATAATGCCTGCTATTATAGAGAATGAATACAATTACTTATGAATTAATTCTATTAACAAATAAAAATATTATTAAATTTTTTATTATATTTTTTTACAAGTATATATACAACTAGTTAATTATCCAGGCATTGCTTATTGTATTACCATATTAAAGACGAGTATTAATTTTTAAAATTTATTTTTATACTTTTGATAAAATATATATAATAGGTTTAATACATTTTTTGTTTATATATAATAATTGACACATTGCGGTATAACCATTCATTATCCATTGTTTGGATTTTTAAACTAGAATCTATCGGTTACAAAGTAATTTATATACCTGCATTTAAATTTAAATAATGTTGTTATTATAATAATAATGTTATGTTAACCTACTGGTTAAAGGTCCACTCTCATTCATGAGGATGTGGGTTCGAAACCCTGCAAGTGCCAATGTGATTTTGAAAGTCATATGTTCTTTGTAAGAGTATTTAGACATACTTGGTATGTCTAAATATATTAATATTTAGACATACATGGACTTATAATATCAAATCCCAGTCACAAGTCCCAGTCACTGTTGAAGCTCCTCTCACTACAACGATGGACCCGACACACGCACCGTGAATACATTGAATGATGAAAGGTTTCGTCTCTAATAGGAATAAATATCAGTAAATACTTACAATATTTAACAGTTTTAAATATGATAAGTTCAAAAATTTTGCCGACCTAATCCATTATATATATATATGTGTATATGTATATATGTGTATAATTATTTTATTATTGCAGTCAACTCAAGCCATGAGTAGTGATAACACACCCCACTACTGATAACAATACCAAAATAAACAAGCAGGAATTATTATATGTATAATATTATATTCAATTAATTTTGTTTGTCTGTTTGTGTATTATACATAGCTTATAAACTATTTTTTTTATTGATAGAGATTTTGTAGGTGTATTAATCTTATATATAACATTCTCGTGTCGCGGTGTTCGACAGAGAACTCCACCGAAACGGCTGGACCGATTTCGATGAAATTATGTCAGCATATTGAGTAGGTCTAAGAATCGGCCAACATCTATTTTTCAAACCCCTAAGTCATAATTGTCGTTCACCCTTTTTTTCCAGCCAAATTTTTCTTATTTATTTTTTTATAATGTAGCATTGTAAAATATATACAACCCAATAATTTACTTTTTTATCACCAACCCCTATTTTTTATATGGCAAAACAATGTTTGCTGGGTCAGCTAGTATATATGTATATATTTATATAAAAGACTGATATCAATAGTTAAAATAAATATTCAAATAGAATATATGTTAAGAAGAATTTATATCTAACATCTGGATTTAACCAGAGGCCTGGAACTTAAAGAAGCACCTGAAATTTTATATTGCAGAAGTTAAAAGATGTTTTCATTCAGTAATATTAAGCTTATAAAGTTTTTAACAATAAGTATGATATGATGGGATATTTGAATCAAGAGTAAAACAAATTTTAGCGACTAAAAATTGAGTAACTTTAAATAGTTTTTTACTTTTATTTTTCATACATTAAAGTGATAATCTGTTAATAAATAAATTGAATATTACTTTACCGCAAGTAATACTGATGCCGTATGAAAGAAAGGGACAGACTGAGTGGCGTTACGCGTTACGTTACGTAACGGTCTTCCCTCACATAAAAAGTTATTACTTCAAAAACCGTTTTCTTAACCAGAATTTCTTGAACTCGGTCATACAGTTTATTCAATACAATTATTTTAATTTTACTTTAATTATTTTCTACTGGTAGGTCATGAATGTTTGGTGGAATTTTCTCACAGTTATACCTTTATTTATAGCTAGATCGATTTTGTTGACTTTTTTAATTTGATATTTTGTGTCTAATTTATCCACAATTAACCTTGGTATGTATTAAAATTATTATTCGTCATACGATGGTTTAAGATTTTATTCTTCTTCTTCTTCTTCTTCCTGGCAATTTCCCAGCTTTAGCCAGGGTCTGCCAATGGTTTAAGATTTTATTATGTAGATAAAAAAATATTAGCCTTAGTATGTGCTTCTGTTTACCGAAACACACTCAGTTTCAAAGTTATCTGTAAAACCGTTTTAGTAACGTACTGTTTTGCAAGCTTCTAATTAACTTGCGATGTGTGTGTATGTATGCGACGACGTTCCGACGTAATCTTGAAACTTGATTTTATAATTACTTTTATATACGAGTTGAGTTAGCTGTGACGTCATACTAGATTCAATATGGCGGAGAATCCAAAATGGCGGATACTAATAGGGGTATTAAATGAAACGGTGCACTTATACAATAGTGTAATACAGACGCCATATTAGAATTAAAATGGTGGAATTTAATATGAATGCAACGATTAAAATAGTTTAATACTAGATTCAATATGGCGGATTCCAAAATGGCGGACATCAATATGGGTATCAAATGAAAGGATTCAATGTGATTAATAATATTATACTCTAGGTGGCGCCGGCGGTAAAGGCGTGTGGGGTGTACCTGGGTCCGAATTGCTAGAGGAATACGTTGAGGACGCTAATGACCCCAATTATGACTCCGAAGCTGTTAACGGTGATGTGGAATTCAAGCAAGTAATTGTAGAAGCAGATCCTGAGGATATTGTGGTGAGTACCTTAAAACGAATTAGTTAGTACAATAATAATAATATTTATTTTCTCTGAATGTAGGTACAGAATATAGATTTTAGTATAACTTCCAATACATTCTACCATAAGGCATGCAAATATTAGTCTTAAATTATAAATTTAATTAACTACAGTGTAAACTCTATATAACGACACTGAAGGGACCGTGCATTTTTGTGCGTTATAGAGAGTTGCCGTTAAATAGAGGGAAGAAAAATCAGAATTAGAAAAAGACAAAGTTTGTTTCAGACTACTGTTAGTAATTATGTACATAAAAAAGAATGTTATAAAGTCTGTTGTTTTTGTTTGACGTGTTTTGCTGCACCAGTAATGTTGTTGTATTTTTTACGTATTTTATTCATATCTTGCGATATTGAGGCATATTGGTGAAGAACGAATTTCTTAGAAAGTTTGGTATGCATGATTACGACAGTGGAGTTTATTGCGGGCTAGGATAACAAAGCGACAAAAAAAAGTACACAGCTGCGCATTTTTTACTAATTTTAACAACTTAAAGGGTACTTTTTATTTCTTAATTTTGTCGTTATTGAGAGTGGCTGTGACGCTATATAGAGTTTATCATTGTATGGTAGACAAGCTAAACCAACCAAAGTCAAATGATTTCGACGCTTTAGAGAGTTTGTCGTTAAATCGAGTGTCGTTATATGGAGTTTACACTGTATTAATATAAAATTAGAAATTAAATTAACAATGCAATCATAATTATAAATTCATATTAATCAAAATTAACAATGATAGATAGATACACGATTAAGTTTAATATTTTATACATTTTTTATTCATCAATTTATTACAATATTATGTCTTGTCCGTGGCTACTTAATATCTTCTGACATAGTATTGGTTCTGCGTTGAGAGTCAAGAGTATTGTATGATTAAAATTTGTGTATGTTATTCAGATGGGTAAATAGATGGGTTATGGTTATGGATAGATGGGTATTTTGTACTCATAGGGCTACTCACTTTGGCTATAGGTATGTCAAGTAATATATGTATATACATATATGATCTTGTTTAAATTTTTGGTTGTTTTAGCTATTTAACCTACTTAATAAAGTAGGTTCAAAACTCGATAATTTTATATCATGTATAATTTCAATATAGAAAACTTGGACTTCACTAATTAGTAATTATGCATTTGCACAAGAAAAAAATAAATATATACATACAAAAAATTTACTGTCTGTTTGTAATAATAATATAATTGCATGCATACCGTGCATATAACAAAAATCATATTTAACTTTTTATCTCTGTTTCTTCACGACTGAACCGATTTTGATGGGATTTTCTATAGGTAATAAATAGCTCAAGTCAGTGGTGGCTCAGTGGTTAAAGGGCCCGCCTCTCGTCGCCGAGGGCGCGGGTTCGATCCTGGCCCGGACAAGTACCAATGTGATTTTTCGGAATCATATGTACTTTCTAAGAGTATTTAGACATCACTGATTAATGTTGATTCCCAAAAGAGGGTTGATGTCAGGCAGGCGGCCGGTCGTAAAAACAAATAGCCAAAAACTATTTATAACATGTAAGGCAGACCCTGGCTATAGCTGGGAAATTGCCAGGTAGAAGAAGAAGAAGAATAAATAGCTCAAGTATAAAGAGTGATTTTATATCCTTTTTTTTTAAGAAATCGTAATTGTTTTTTTTAAATAATAATAATTTAGTGCGGGCGAAACCGCGGCAATAGCTAGTATGATATAAATGTTAATATAAAAATAACGTCAGCAACATGGCGTTTGTATTGTTGTCTTGTAATGTTTTGATTGCGACACGCTCACGTACAGCGTGAGGTTACATTACACGCGGAAGCGGGTAGCGATTATTAATGAATTACATATTTCCTATGCTAACACGTTACTGTATATATTGTATGAAGTCTCATGACAAACTATTATTATCGCTAATGGTTAATTCATAAATAGTATATTAAATTACAATCAAATATATTATGTATGTATAGCACATTACCCGCTGCCGCTTATCAATGTAAACGCTCCCGTGTCAACGAACTCTTTAAACGCGGTCACGTCAAGTCTTGGAACTGTGTCAAACTAAGAATATGTAGTGATTGGATCAAACATAAGATGCAGGGCTTAAGATATTTACGTTGATACCGACAGTCTGTTCGTTATAGTGACTACTAAGTTCATTCTCTTCAAATATTGCTTACTACAGTAGAAATTCGATTAAGCGAACTAATCGTTGTCGATAGGCATTCGGATAATCGAAAATCCGGATAATCGAATGTATGAAGAAATGCGGGTTTTTATATACAGGATGACTGGTGAATTACTATCAATATTTAAGGAGAATACTCGGTACATGATTCTCATTCGAATTATGTAAAAAAAATAGGTACTTCATTTTTGACCAAATCCGTATAAATAAATAAAGCGTGGACACGTTCCAAGTGTTCCAAGCGTGGACGCGTGTGGCGGCGTGCTGCGTATACACACACACACACCACGCCGCCGCACGCGTGTGTGTGTGTGTGTATACCTAATCTGTAGGGTGTTCACACGATGCGTAATTAATTACATAACTTACTTGGTTAACTTTACTTAGAAGTTTATTAATATTTATGTTATATTAATTTTTATTTTGTCATATATGATCGTCAAATATCACGTCCTCAAGTATCGATAGTAATTCACCAGTCACCCTGTATATGTTTATTTAAAAAAAGGAACAAATGCATATCAACGATAATCAATGTTTATTAATAAATAATTAATGGATACATTTTCTTAGATTACATACACATACATATACTTACTTTGTATGTACTAAAAACTGCAGATTTAATGATGAAGTAAATTACAATATGTATTTGTTAATTTGCAATTGGTAATGAATTAAAATAATAAGTTCAATTTGCTTTAAATATTTGTATAATTGTCATTTGACGTACGCCACTCTCAACAACACCACTCTCTTACGCTTTGACATTTTTTCTTGTCCGGACTTGTCGGGACATGTCCGTAGTCCGGATAATCCCGAATCCGTATAACTGAGGGCCGGATAATCGAGTTTCTACTGTAAATGTTTCTTTTCATATGTTATATGATGAAAAATGACTAAATTCCATATTAATCTGTTGTGATATTTTCTCTCTCATACCCAGTTTAAGAGTCTTTTGACCCGGTCATAATGAGGTCGCGTTTGTATTTAGCACAGTTTAATATTCTGCATACACATATAAATTATTTTAATTTCACTGATAAATAAAAACTATCCTTAAGTGTGTTGTCACAATAAATATGGAGTTTATAGCATAAGTAGCCTTTCGCCCGCGTGGAGTTCGGTTATATCGCGTTTCCAAGAGAACCTTTCAAAAGTCTTTGATAAAAACTATCCTATGTTCTTTCTCAAGGTCAACTCCATCTCTGTACCAAATTTCATTAAAATCATTTCAGTGGTTTAGAGGTGAAAGCGTAACAGACAGACAGTTACTTTCGCATTTATAATATTATGTAGTAGTGATAAGATACAAAGTATTGGTAAGAGATAATTATGTCTTTCTTTATCTATCTGTGTCAGAATTTTCAATATAAATCGTTCTTATTAAATATCTATCTTAACAATGGAAGTCTCATCGTAATTAGTATAGCAGAGATAGAGAGAGAGCAGTACAGAGGTAGAGTTGACCTTAAGATAAAACATAGGATAGTTTTTGTCCCAGACTTTTGAAAAGTTCTCTTGGAAACGCGATATAAGTGAACTCCACGCGGGCAAAGCTGTGGACGGTAAGCTAGTTTACTATATAATCTTCACGAACAACCTCGCTACATATCAGCTAAAAAACTATTCAATAGAAACCACTAGTTCCCGAGATTATCTCCCACAAACAAACTCACGACCATACATATCATTATATATAATATTTCCAGCGTAAATCTGAACCGGTGATCCTGGAGTACTTCGAGCATGGCGACACTAATGCAGCAGCTGAGGACCTGCTGGAGTTCGTCACAGCTTCTAGAAGTCACCTGGTGAGATATCGTTAAGACCTGGGACCTGGACCCTATATGACCTAAATTAAATCTTAAAAAGGCTTATTGAGTGAGGATGGTGAATTCCAGCAGTAATTTTGTGGTATATTCCATAAGACCTGGGACCTGGACCCTATTTGGCCTAAATTATAACTTAACAAGGCTTATTGAGTGAGAATATTAAGTCTAGCGGTAATTTTGTCTTCATTTCCAGGTGTGTGAAACAATCATCGAGATAGCTCTAGACCACAAGCCGTCACACTGCGAGATGGCCTCCGTACTTATATCTGATCTGTACGGCAGGGTGTTCTCCGCTAAGGATATAGCTTACGGTATGGGATACATACACACAGACAGACACACACACACACACACACACACACACACACACACACACACACACACACACACACACACACACGCACACACACACATGCACACACACACATGCACACACACCACACACACATGCACACACACACACACGCACGCACACATACATGCATACATGCAGCAAACACGTACGCACACAAACGCGAACTTTTGTCATAAAATTCGATTAAATAAATTAAATTTACTAAATTGAAGCTCTTACAGCTTTATTAGGCTATAACATCGCACTAAACGAGAAAAACGAACAAACCCTGGAGTCATCTACTATACTATATCTAATCTAGCGTATATACTTCTAATAATACTATAATCTAAATGTCACAAATAAATTCATTATATATATTAACAGTTTCTTATAAAATTCTAATATTATCCCTTAACCCCGCCAATATTCCTAATATTTAATATTATAATGGTAATCTTAATATTTAATATTAATATAACATTCCAGCGTTCGAGCGTCTTCTGGACAAACTCCCGGACCTGGTATTAGACACGCCCGAGGCTGCCATACTAATGTCCAACTTCATAGCGCGATGCGTAGCAGATGACTGTCTGCCGCCGAAATTCGTGCAATCAAAGACTGGGGCTGATCTCAATTCATCGGCCAGGTGAATAGATTACTATAGAAATACAGATTTTAGCCAAAAAAGCTAAATCTTGGGGGTTAAGACCCACATTTGGGCTATCATTGGGGTCATGTGTACCTAATATGGGGGTCATAACTCATAAATTATACTTAAAACCTTGGCTCATGGTAGAAAATCAATATATATTTATGTATAGTACTAGTTTTTCCTCGCGACTTCGTCCCCGTTAATTTTTGCATTATGTAGTTATACAGGGTGACTGGTGAGTTACTATCAATATTTAAGGACGTGGTAGTTGACGATCATATATGACAAAATAAAAATTAATATAACATAAATATTAATAAACTTCTAAGTAAAGTTAACCAAAAGTTATGTAATTAATTACGGATCGCGTGGATACCCTAGCTGCGTTATCGACACAAAACAGTTATGTACGTAGGTATATGTAGTTATCGCGCGGTAGTTTACCTACATCCAAACGCCGCGCGCCGCCGCGTGTTAGACCTTAGATAAACAAAAATGATCCATTTCCCTTCATACTTTAATCCTGGCTTAGGACAGGCAAAAATACCAAGATATTTCTTTCGTTTAAGCAACCAATTTATTGACTAGGTAAATGGTGTGACCTTGACACGAAAAATAATATGAACTGTTTACCTATCTTGGTATTTCCGGCGTATTTAAAAATGGAATCATTCTTATTTACAACAATTGTCAATCATTAAACTACCTATTTACCTACATAACTACACTAACCTTAACAAATGTTCAAAGCGAGCTCCTTCTCGTGTGATACACAGTTCGGCACGTTTACACATATTGTCTTTCACACGATTTAATACGAATGGGTCACTTTTTTAAGTTTCGAAAGCACTATTGATTTTTAATTTCAACTCCTCTCTGTTGACATACATTGTAGCATACACAAGACGTTTCCTTGGGCATGTGTTGGAACACGGAATTGTCCGAAGTCTCGTAATCTTTGATTAGCGTTTAAGATGACGCTGGCCGTAGGTACTCGACGATTGGGGAACATCTCCCGGTACAAATTGATTGCGCCCCGCAAGCTTTCATTTGCACGCGCATACGCATAAACCATGTCCAAGTATTCTGCATTTGTGTATTGAAAAGCCATATTTAATTACTAATAAGTAATAACGGGTCACACGCACACACGACAGATTATTATTAGGTATACGCGTAAGATCGATCGCTAGGCGCGCGCGCGGGAAGACGAACGTACGGACCTTACGGCGGACCTCGCGCGACTAATAGCCGACTAATGGCCCGCTAGCCACGGGGCGGGGGTTGGGGAGTAGCGACACACTGGCGCCGGCAAGGATGAGTACGTATCCAAACTTTATTTATTTATACGGAAATTTGGTCAAAAATTAAGTACCTATTTTTTTTACATAATTCGAATGAGAATCATGTACCGAGTATGCTCCTTAAATATTGATAGTAACTCACCAGTCACCCTGTATATGTATAGCTGACATTTCGAACTCTATTCCGCCTTAAAGGCCGTAAATAACCAGATATTAGGGTTAATTAAGTTTTTTCTGTTCTAATTGAACAGAATGAAATATCCTATGTCCGTTTCTATGTTCTAATCTATCTCTCCACCAATCTTCATCAACCCGTACAATCGTTACAGTTATAAATAGTGTAACTAACACGACTTTCTTTTATATATAGCCACTATATTTCACATAGTGTCTGTAAGTAATTAGCAATAGAGAATAATATATTTTATTATATATATTTCCAGACAAGCAATTAACAGGGCAGAGACTCTCTTATCAATGAAGCAAGGATTGGTCAGGCTTGACAATATATGGGGGGTTGGAGGTGGCATCAGGTAATGATAGATAATAATAATAGTCATTTATTCTGTCTCTATAAGATACTTTATATTAATAAATATATACCGTCGGGATAGTGCAAATCCGCTTAACTAGCTTTGGATAATTCCCCGTATCTACATTGGAAGCAGATTATCAGAAGAAAGTTTAAGCTGAAACATTTTCACAATTAACACAACTAATTGTGAAATAATTACCTTAAAAGTCGTTAATATAGAAAATATTTCAGCTTAAACTTTCTTCTGATAATCTGCTTCCAATGTGCATATCATATCTACATTATCCAATGGTAGTTCATGGATTTCAAAGATTCAAAATATCATCTTTATAAGGCTACATACGGATTCAAAATGTAATTTCTATAAAGCCTCTATATAAGATCAAATTGTAATTTTTACAAGGCTACAAAGACTCGAAACATCTTTCTATAAGGCTATGTACAAACTAAAAATGTCATTTCTATAAGCCTATATACAGATTGAAATAACCATTTCTCAAATTACCATATATAAAATGTTATTTCTATAAATAATTTCTCAATATACTTTCTAACATTGTTTGTCTCATATATCTATAAGTTTTTCTTTGACATTAGTTTTGACAACTAACTAATATGTCAATCATTCTGTCGCACTTCAAAACACGGAGATTTATGGCTTTAATAGGTAAACTCCAAAAATATAAAGAAAAAAACGTAACAGATATTTCGTGATTATAGGGCGATACGAAGTTCGTTGGGTCTTCTAGTATATATATGTAATCATCCTTATCCCACCCAGGCCAGTCAAATCCCTGATACGTCAGATCCAGTTGTTGCTGAAGGAGTATCTTACATCCGGGGACCTGGCCGAGGCCATGCGCTGCGTCAGGGACCTGGAAGTACCACACTTCCATCACGAACTGGTTTATGAGGTCAGTATATTATATAGAAGACAAACATACATACTTAATAAATTAAAGAAAGAAGACGAAAGAAGAAAAGACATTTATTGACATACACACAAAGAAAAACAAAACAAAATTATACAAAAAAGGATATAAAAAAAATATTACAAAAATAACGAAAATGAACATAATTTTATTAAATTACTAGGTGAAGTTCTGATATAAACACTATAAATCCCTACTAATATTATAAATGCGAAAGTAACTCTGTCTGTCTGTCTGTTACGCATTCATGCCTAAACCACTGAACTGATTTTAATGACATTTGGTACAGACAGAGAGTTGACCTTGAGGAAGAACATAGGATAGTTATTATCCCAGACTTTTGAAAGGTTCTCTTGAAAACGCGATATAACCGAACTCCAAGCGGGCGAAGCTGCGGGCGGAAAGCTAGTACTAAATAAATTACTAGGTGACTTTCTAAAATAAACACTGTAAATTCTAAATATTTTGAATCTGCTGTTTTATATGTTACGTTAAATTATTTCAGTTCTCGCATAGTTTTCAATCATATATACACATAAATGTATCAACCTTGTATTTATCATTTATATCTATAATCCTCTTCTTCTACCTGTCAATTTCCCAGCTATAGCCAAAGTCTGCCTTACATGTTGTGAATAGTTTTGGTTATTTATTTTTACGATCGGCCACCTGCCTGACATCAACCCTCTTTGGGAATGCATTAATCAGTGATATCTGAAAACTCTTATAAAGTATATATGACTCGGAAAAATCACATTGGAACTTGCCCGGGCCAGGATTGAACCCGCGCCCTCATGCATGAGAGGCGGTCCTTTTAACCACTAAGCCACCACTGACACATCTACATCTATAATCCCATCTATATCTATATCCTACATGTATAATCGTATATTTTCCAGACGGTGCTACTAGCAGTGGAAGCTATCAACTCCAGCGTAGAGGAACAGCTCTGTACCTTCCTGGCTGAACTGAGGAGATGTGTGATCGTTACTCCTGACCAGATGGACAGGGTATGTGGATAATACATGATGAATATATATATTGTTAGAAATAATTTGGGCAGCACTTCCACTTAGATGTTAACTACTCCACAACTTGTAACCGAATCCCCAGTCTAACACTTGTATCATATTTATAATATTCAAAAGTAACATTTAGGTGACGGTGGGTTATAATATTTGGAACTAGTTCCCCTCACAAGAGTTCCCAATAAATAATAAAACACTTAATATTGTGCAAAACATGCTAAGGCTCTCATTATAAATTATTAAACCAATTGTTAAGTATTTGAGCATTTAAATTACTGTACAGAAATATTATCAACATTAATTTACACTATTAAACCGAATATACAGATGGTGCTAGTTGACTATCATAAGAATTCCCAATAAATATTAGAATATAAATAACATGAAGCTTAGAATTTTGAAGTAGACAAATATTTAAATCATTATAAATAATTATTACTAACAATATATATCATATCATATTAATCACATGTGAATATGAGATTTATGAGTTTTAATCGATATCTTGAAGATTCCTTTATGAGACAAAATAATTTTGAAAGTCAGTATATAATTAAATGTGTAATAGCTTTATAACCATTTAGTGGGTTTGAAAGTGTTTTCATTTGCAGTCGATTATAAAATAGACTTATTTACCCATAATGATATCACCTATTTGCGAGAAGAATTGTCATAAATTTCGATCCAGCCGTTATAAAGATTAATCGAAACAAACACCCGCTAATTTGAACATACATTTAAACAAATTACATTTTTATTTAAATGAAACTAATATTTTGCGGATGTACTACGCGATTTTTATTTTTGTCTATAAACTACATACTCCCGACGTTTCTGTTACTTTACAGCAACCGTGATTATTAAGAGTACATCTCGTCTGCCCGTGATCATGTAATAAATCCGAAAATATTAGTTTCATTTAAATGAGTACTCGCGAAAATCTTAGATTTCACTAAATTTTTATGTTGATATTTTATATACTTTAGTGTTCAGTGTGAAGCTTTTAATAACAAACATACAATATAATTTCATGTATGTATATACTAGCTCAAATAAAACTTCTGTTATCAGATCCACGAGTTTATTCTTACAAAAATTATAATTTATAGTATTATTGCTTTGCTATGTACAGTTTTTTTATCTTATTCTTTTAGTACCTAGAACTTAAATAGAAGAAACTTAAAAAGAAAAGCAAACATTCAAACATCACAGTACTTGTGAAGTAGTGACAACGAAATATAAATGAAATTTAATTATGTTTATTATCAACTGTCATATATAATAATGTGTTTTATTATATGAATAATAATATGAAAAACTGTGAACATTATAATGGATGTTATTATACATATAGCGGCTTCGCACTCGCACTAAACATGACACTTATACAAATACTACATATAATAGCTACAGATATGATGTCGCGACGTTCTTTGTAGATAATGATAAGTTCTATAAAATTGTAGTACAGTAACACCCTCTTTGGGAATGCATTAATCAGTGATGTCTAAATGCTCTTATAAAGTACATATGACTCGGAAAAATCACATTGGTACTTGCCAGGATCGAACCCGCGCCCTCGTGCATGAGAGGCGGACCGTTTAACCACTAGGATACCGCTGACCTTATATATACAGGGTGACTGGTGAATTACTATCGATACTTGAGGACGTGATATTTGACGATCATATATGACAAAATAAACATTAATATAACATAAATATTAATAAACTTCTAAGTAAAGTTAACCAAAAGTTATGTAATTAATTACGCATCGTGTGAACACCCTACAGATTAGGTATATACACACACACACACGCGCGTGCGGCGGCGTAGTGTTGTATCAGCACGCCGCCGTACGCGTCCACACTTGGAACGTATCCACACTTTATTTATTTATACGGAAATTTGGTCAAAAATTAAGTACCTATTTTTTTTACATAATTCGAATGAGAATCATGTACCGAGTATGCTTCTTAAATATTGATAGTAATTCACCAGTATATGAGTAAGTCTGTATATTAATTTCTATTTCCATAGGGTTTCCTCCGCGTGTTGGAGGACATGTCGGACATAGTGCTGGACGTGCCGCTGGCCTACATCATGCTGGACAGGTTCGTGGAGCGGTGTCAGCTGAGGTTCAGGCTGGGGGATCACGTGCTGGCCAGGATGCCCACCAGGTACACACACACACACACACACACACACAGAGACGAAACCTCTCATCATTCCATGTATTCACGGTGCGTGTGTCGGGTCCATCGTTGTAGTGAGAGGAGCTTCAACAGTGACTGTGACTTGTGACCCAGGTGTAGGTTTAAGAGACCCCTATCTAACGCGTTAAACGATCACCTCCATCGTCCAAGCTCCTCTTTTTACCAAATTTGAAAAGAACCTTCTAGGGCTGCCTTTGAAGTACGTTCCAAATACATTGATGAGAGGTCAACATATAGAGATTGTATTAATATATACTGACACACACATACACACACGTTTCACTGCTAAGAGGTCAACGTATAGTGGTTGTATTAATGTATATAGATATACACATGCATTCAAATTAAACTTTTATATATACATATATATAAACTCACATAAGCCGATAGAATTTATGTAAAACGGCTGTCCAGCGGTACACGGACTCTTCAAGCAGTTATGACCGACTGCTCGAGCAGTCGCGAGGCATACACTGACTGCTCGAGCCATTTACAGCTCTACGACCTCCCCATCAATTCTTTTCTGACCTCGCTGCGTCTCTGTCTCTGTTTCGTCTCATTTGTCGACTGATCTTTCAAAATGGAGGTAGCGACAGCTCGAGCAGTCAATAACCGAGTGTTCAAGCAGTTAACTGCAGTCCGTGTACCCATGTCTAACATATTATGATTACAGTAATATATTGACATATGCATACACACACACACAAAAATATGAACCTTTCAAATGTTCAAAGAAATATCAAAATCGGACCCAATCATATAAATTGAGTAAATTATAGAACATCCTCTTTGAGTCAGTTTAATCTGTATCTAACATAGCATGTATTACGTTCCAGGGGCCGCAAGCGTTTCGTCTCTGAAGGGGATGGAGGTCTGATTAAAGACCACGCTCTGAAACTGAGGGAATAGAGGACAAGCGAACACGCACACAGACATACACACACACACACACAGACACACACACACACAGACACAGACACACACATGAAATAGAACCCGGAGCATTTACTGTCAAATAAAATAAATAGTACATAAAGCCCTCGCTTCATTATAGTCTGTGGCGTGTTGGCGCGAAATCTGACGTTTTGACGCCATTTTGTCTCTCAACAGATTATAAGTTTTTGTAATCCTGTAGGTTTTTTTTTAATTTTCTCCAAAGCGGCGAGCGTCGCGTCTATTTTCGTCCGGGAATGGAGTTTATTTTTTTATTGACTGAAATGGTTATTTAAATGTTTAAATAAAAAGAAATACTATTTCTTTAATTAATTGTAATTTTTTTCATACTTATAAAGAGAAAAAAACGAACTCCTTGATAGCGTACGAGGTTCAAAACTCAATACGGAAAGTCAGCGGTATTTACCAATCACGTGATAGAGTGAACTGCAAACTTTCAGTAATAAGTTTAGACTCGTACTAACGATAAAATATATGACGCAGTGCCATTTGTAGTTATAGCGACGCTCGCGCTTTAAATGTTAGGTTTTTTTCAAGTACCAGCTTAAAGTTTTTCAATTAACTATGTATTTTAACTCATTTAAATAACTAATGATAAGTTGGTTTGAAGCCTTAATTTTTTGTCTTTAATGGAATATTTGATCCGGTAGATGGCGTTTGCATTCAGTTTTATACAATTCGCGGACGGAACTAATATCTAAATTAAGTAGAAATACATTTTATGCATGAGAATGTATGGGAAATTAATTTGATAAGAAATATAAAAATTAAATATGTTTCTGGCTAGTTTTGGCACAAAAATAAGGTGTTAGGCATATGTTGCTGCCGAATTATGTGGAATTGTGTGCAAACGACTTTATACATATATGATATATAAATTTGACGAACTAAATACAATAGAAGCATTTATTACATAGGCGGAATGTGAAAGGAGCATTTATTACAGAGGTTGAATGTTCTTAGTATGAGAGCATTTATTACAGTATCAAATGTTTTAAACAGAGCCTTTATTAATGCAAAACATTAAGGATTCAAATATGTCGATTCCTCTCAGAATGCATGGTACTAGAAAAGCGTTGTATGAATGGCGGGAAATATATTCATTTTAATGAATTTCTTTATCTCGTTATAAAAATACGAGTAATTAATTTAGGACTTAGGCGTTTCAATGCATTAAAATTTAATAGTTAGCCGTCGACGCCATTTTGTTTTGTGACGCTGTCTCTGTTATGTAAGCGAGTAACGAGTGACACCAAGACATGTTGAAGCCACAAGCGTGTATATATTACTTTGAGGCAGATATTATATATGTTCAAGTAAATGTTGTTTTATTTATACCTTGAATAAAATTGGTGAAAATTTGTTTTATAAGAACGAAAAAAAAAATATAAATTAGTTCGATAATGAACGTAAATTGGTAAGGATGCATAATCTCGAACAAAAAATTACAAAAAGCCAACATCACGCGGTGTTCCCAGGCGGTCACCCATCCAAGTACTGACCGCGCCCGACGTTGCTTAACTTCGGTGATCGGACGAGAACCGGTGTATTCAACGTGGTATGGACGTTGGCGATTATAGTGTTCAAAGTTTGTATGAAAACTGTGGTCTAAACATGAAAAATAAAATTTAATTACATATATTATTAAAACAGAAAGAATCACTATACATTAGAAGTATGTACTATTCTATACTTTATTAAATTTAGACTGTCATAACATGTACTGTTACGTTACGATAAAAAAATATTTTTGAATTTGGAATGTCTTATACGGATTTGACAAATTTTAAAATATTTCGCGCCAGTATATTGTAAAATCAATATTAAGTAGGATGATAAAGAGATCCGAATGTCTTTTATTGTGTACAAAAACAACGCGTATTTTAAATGCAGACATTTTTTAACTCTTTCATTTCATTATTTTATATTTTTAAACTAGCGATACAAAGATGTCGACCCGGCGATGTTCATTTTATTTTTCTTCATATGTAGCGCGTACGTAACATGTTATATCAAAAATGTCCACAATGCATTTTATAGAGGACAACAAAAGAGTTTTGACAGCTTAGGAATGGGGTGTATTATGAATTTTGATCATCTGTAAATAGATAACACCAAATAATAAATATGTATATAAAATATGAAACTGTCCTTTTTCCTATTAGATTTATAGTGAATAGTGAAACGAGTTTAGATTTTCATAAGGGCTAGTGAAACCGTTAAGTATAATATTTAAAAGATACCTATAACTTGAATTTTAATCAAAATTTATACGAAATTGTCCGTCTCGAAAGTATTAAACTCCTATAAGAATAATACTTTTTTAAATACATATATAGTAAAAAATTAATAAGTTAACAAATATTTTTTTCAGATCCTATCAAACTTTGAATAGTTGCGTATGAATTTTGAACTCTTTTATTTAAGTGAATTATTTTTTTATCAGCTAAAATATTATGTAAATACCAGCACCAGTATTCTATAAAAATATTTTCTTAAAGAAATGTTTAATATAAAAAAATATTCTGATACATTGCCGCATTTCGTGTTTGACAATTGAAAAGCATATGGTATTATTTACAAACTGACATATGACTGTTGACATATGGATTATGAAAGACGAAATAACGAAACGCATTAACTGAAAAATAGGTGATTTTGAAAAAAATAAGATTGTTCTGTTTGTATAAGTTATCAGAGATGAGTTTCCGCGAAGAGGACAATCAGAGGAACTGCCCTAGCCGCGGTTTAGGCCTCGCCGCCGCGGCTATAGGCGTCGGAGTTGGCGCGGCTTTGTACTACTTCTTTAGCAAACGGCCTGAACACCCGACAGCATCCGGCTCAACTTCCGAAGCATGGCACTGCGAAACCGACCGAGCTTTGTAAGTATTAAATAACAAATACCTCGTTAGCTTTTGTTAGAAAATTTTTAAGGTCACCCTCATTTTGCATGTGTTTCGTAATTATCATAATTTTATGCTTCCATTTGTGTAATTTAGTAATTAATAGAATCATGTTCATTGAACCAGCACATTTAGCAATAACTAAAGCATATTATTTGGATCAAACAAACTGAATGTGTACATTAAAAAAATCATCATGCATCGTCTAATATCATATCATTTGTCTTTCCATGTAATTATCATATCATAGCTTAGAGGAGAACAATTCTGATGATTATAGCACGATATCCGAGCATAGCACCACAGATACTAGCATTAACGAAGACAATGAAAACTTTTGCACCTGCAATAACAATTCCGAAGACTCCGACTCAGAAACTGAGTACAGCGAGACTGATAGTAGTCAGACGAGCATTGAATCAAGTGTCTCATCCGAAGAATCCGATCGATCATACGATTCTAACGTTGATACAAGCGATTTAATGACACGATTAAACGATGTCATAGATAGTGCTTTGTCAAGTGAGTCATCGGGACTTGTGGAATGGGATGTCACATCGACACTCGATGTTCCATCGTTCGCACCGACATATAGTAATCAATTAAACAGTTTTCTATCTAGTATTTTCTCTCCTAGGCGGTCTAGCAGGTGAGAAAAATCTTTCCAATCCAAATTGAACATATAAAAATATTCTTTAAAGTAATGATAATAATCAGTCAATCCTTCTGATACTGTAATTGTTTCCGAGCCACTTGTTCGTGATATTTCCTTCGATCACATAAAATACAGTACAAAATGATGTTTTCAGGAACAATGTGAATACCGCCAGTGCTCGAGCATTGTAAGAATTTGCCTGTTTTAGGTTTTAATTTAGATTTTAACATGTAGATAGAAAATTTTGTGCAAGAAAATAATATGTGAGTTATTAGTAGTTATTGTAGTTTTAATTTTAATGGTATATGTATTTTGTTGATGTATTTTTTTTATGAGTAGTTAATGGAATATTTGTTTAACTATATATAATGTAATAATAATGAAAAGGTATGAAAATGTAGATGGTAAAAGGTATAAAAATGGGTCTTGTTTACCATATGTATATATATATCTAATATAGTAAGCTACAAAATGTGCTGTGCTCAAAATAATTTAACAGAACTGGAACATTATTTGCTGTAAAATTATTTTGGCTTAGAAATTATTTTGGCTTAAAAATTATCATTAAAATAAAATTATCATTAAAAGTGTAAATATATTTATATTTGAAGTAAGATGAAACTAATTGTATATGCATGTGATTTTTACATTGCAGTCATATAATACTAAAATTATAAATAACGTTTTTGATAATGTGTGAATATCCGATTATCATTTCTTCAAAATATCTTCTTCTACCCGGCAATTTCTTCTTCTACCCGGCAATTTCCCAGCTTTAGCCAGGGCCTACCTTACATGTTGGGAATTAGTTATGTCTAATTGTTTTTACGACCGGCTGCCTGCCTGACATCAAGCCTCTTTGGGAATAAAAAATATACCTGAATATATTATATACCCACTATATACATTATTCTCTTGAGTCCCACTCAGAATATATATGTTTCAGTATATTATGTATATTTTTCAGTCGTGAACGTTCAAGAACCGAGGAGCAGTGTTCAATATGCTTTGACATGATACAACCGAGCCAGGAGTGCATGGCCCTACCGTGTACACACTTCTTCCACACAACATGCATCCTGCCGTGGCTTGAGCAGCAGCAGACCTGCCCCAACTGCCGGAAAAATATTGATTGATCACAGGTAACTTAATCATCATCATCATCATCTTATCAGAGCCCACTACTGAGCAAAGGCCTCTTCTCACATGGAGAAGGTTTGAGCATTAATCACCACGCTATCTTAAGACGGGTTGGTGATCTCAAACTTATACATAATTTGATATTATAAGTCCATGTTTCCTCATATATTTCTTTATCTGTCAGTGGTGTCTAAATACTCTTACAAAGTACATATGACTTGGAAAACTCATATTGGTACTTGCCAGGTTTAGAACCCATGCCCTCGTGCACGAGACGCTTTAACCTCTGACATATTTATTTTATATTTATTTATATAACAAAAGAAAAGTTTATTATCTACAGTAAGGTATGAGAAATATACAGGGTGACTGGTGAATTACTATCAATATTTAAGGAGCATACTCGGTACATGATTCTCATTCGAATTATGTAAAAAAAATAGGTACTTAATTTTTGACCAAATTTCCGTATAAATAAATAAAGTGTGTACACGTTCCAAGTGTCCCAAGTGTGGACGCGTGCGGCGGCGTGCTGATACAACAACACGCCGCCGCGCGCTAGTGTGTGTGTGTTTGTATACCTAATCTGTAGGGTGTTCATACGATGCGTAATTAATTACATAACTTTTGGTTAACTTTACTTAGAAGTTTATTAATATTTATGTCATATTAATTTTTATTTTGTCATATATGATCGTCAAATATCACGTCCTCAAATATCGATAGTAATTCACCAGTCACCCTGTATAGTCATGGAAAAGACAGGTTAAAAAAATAAAAAATATTTACTTAAAGAATCCTTCTGCTGTTTATGTTAAAGATTAGCCTATGACACTGAAATAAAAATCAGTTTTATAGTAAAAAATTTCAAATTTTTTTTATATTTCTAGAAAAACATCTACAAATATTGTATAGATATCATGTATTCTTATTAATGGTACGGACCATAAATTTAAGCTCAAATTTATATAGATAGAGAAATAAATCCTAGTATTCCCTTCTAATATTATAAATGCGAAAGTAACTGTCTGTCTGTCTGTCTGTTACTCTTTCACGCCTAAACCACTGAACTGATTATAATGAAATTTGGTACAGAGATAGAGTTGACCTTGAGAAAGAACATAAGATAGTTTTTATCCCAGACTTTTGAAAGGTTCTCTTGGAAACGCGATATAACCGAACTATTACTATAGTATTACTTTATAATTAACTGATTTTTATCAGTGTTATACAGTAATTTTCTATGTAAATCCAGCTAATATTTATTCTTCTCATTTTCAGATCTCAACAGAGAATATGTCTCAGCAGGAACTGAGCTCATGAAATAATTTTTGGCAGCCGTCTAAGGATACCATTCAAGATTCATAAACGTCTGCCAAATAGTACTTATAATTCTGTTGTATATTAAATTTTAACTAGATATATATTTTGGACAACGGCTAATAAAATTTGTGATAAACTGTGATTAATAGTTGTTGACATAGATGCATAATGTTAAATTAAATTAGGAGACTATTTCTTCTTTCTTACTAGTCCTTATAGATTTACTTGTATTTTTTATCTAAATTATCTTTGTTACTGAACTATAGATGTATTTTTCACTTTCTGTTAAGATTGTATTTAAATAAATGAAGTTTTAAATATTATTTGCTGTTTACATATACTTCTTCAGCGTAAGATATGATATTGAAGTTGTTGTGTATGCAAAATAATACACATCACTTGAAGTGCTAGTAGAACTAGTATTTGTAACTAAATGAAAATAAAATACAATGCTAAGGAAAAAGTTATATATAATATGATATTTCATACTTCAATATTTTACTGAAATTCCCACAAAAATTTCAATATTAGATTTTGTCTTAAAAGTTGTATGAACAAAACGAAAAAATAAAATAAAAATACTGCTTATACCGCCTTTATGATCAAAATAGATTGTTTTGTAATTTATGATATCCACAAAATTACTTTCTTATCGTAATTTTAATTGTTCATCGGATTGACTGAGGAATTTTTTTATTATTAAACGTTTCAAGATGAATTATATACACTTGTTCATGTTTATATTTTTACGTAAGTTAAAAATAACTTATTATGTCGATTTTGATTGCGTAAGACGAATCACGAAACCTCTCATTATTCCATGTATTCACGGTGCGTGTGTCGGGGCCATCGTTGTAGTGAGAGGAGCTTCAACAGTGACTGGAACTTGTGACCCAGGTGTAGGGTTAAGGGACTCCCTATTTAACGCGCGTTAAATGCTTACCTCCACTGTCCAAGCTTCTCTCTACCAAATTTACCTACTAGAGCAGCCTCCGATGTACGTTCCAAGAATGTATTAATTGGAGATTAATAGTAAAATAATTTTTCAGTAAATATTGTTCTGAGTCTGCAAAGATTGCCGAAAATAATGAAATATGGACGAAATAGAGTAAAAAATATAAAAGGGAAATATTATTCACCGTTGCAGATAAGAAATGAGAAGATTTACGCGTCGTCGTTAGAAAACTATGCGTTCAGGCGATCTAAGATATTGAATAATTTGAAAGATAAAAATGTTATATATCTGACGAAACCAAAAGAGACCGTGGACAGAAAAATAAATGAGTTACTAAATAATATCGTTGATTATAAATATAAAGAGAAAAAACTGCTTCGTAGTGACGACGGTTTAAGACACTCGATTTTGAAAGCGCTAAGGACATTAGAGGAAAACGCGCCAAAAAACACATTCGATTTCTCTGAACTGGTCGCATAAAATAAAACAAATGTTTATTATAATTTATTTATTATATAAAATAAGCCCTTTCAACAAAATTAACATATAAATATAAAAAATTATAACCCTGATAAATAACCTCACATTTTAACAGATTTTTTTATTTTATTTCTGAACATCACCCGCCCGCCATTTTGGTTATTTGACAGAATTTTGACAATTCATGTTAAGCTTCTAATATTTTTATTCTAGCGTCTTTATGAGCTTGTCGTTATAAAAGCTTATAAAATATTACGATCTAACCACCGGGCTTAAATTTCTTTAAACTCAAATCAGGCTAGGCTAGCTAGGAACCTAATTTAGGCACAGATATTACCTAACCCACCCCCGCATTAAATAACTGTAGCACTATCATACAGTATTCACTCGGAATAAAATTATTTTAAGTTCTTATTGTTTTGGTTTATAAAAATATTCACATAAATTTAAATGAAACTAATATTTTCCTACATACTCCCGACGTTTCTACATTTCAGCAACCGTGATTATTAAGACGAGGTATGTGTTTTTTTCACAAAAAACCGCGTTGTATATCCAAAATATTAGTTTCATTTAAATGTATATCCACATCTAAGCATGTCAGTTTTATTGCTATTCAGATTAAACAAGATCTAGCCAAATAAATATAAAATAAATATAAATTTGTGCCTAATATTAACAATTATATATATATAATGAAAATTCCTATATATAAATGTATTATTTAATCAATGTACAACAGAACTCTTCGTCAGAACTATTCACCAGAACGGATTGTCATATGTCTATGAAGTCAAAATATAGTATCACCGATTAAGTAATAATCAGATTTTCCATAATAATTGTTAACAGCTTGTATGTAAAATAATAGAAGTATATATAATTTTAATAATATTTTTAATATTATTTCACTTTATCTATATATATGTATATATTCATCTATCCATTTGTCTTTCCGGTGTGTCGTTCCTTGATACATTTTCTTTCCTGTGGTTCTTGAGGTCATATCGGAGCAAACATCCGACGGCACCAAAGTAACTGAAAATTATATAAAAGATTCAAATTAATACTAGCTTCTGTCTGTGCTATTTTTATTATTGGGTACAGAGAAACAAAGGGTTCTTTAAGTATGATTAACTAATTCTCTAGTGCAACCTTAATATTACAAATTATAGGGGAATAAGAAAATATTCTTTGTATCAAGTACTTATTTGTACTGAGGTTTATTATGAGGATAGGTTGCTCTAAAATTTGATATTAAAAGGAAGAAAGTAGTTTTTTTTAAATTAAATCTTTAATAGTGACGAGCAGAACAAAAGCTTGTAGAAACATGAATCACATATTATAAGATTAAGAGTAAAATATTGGTGGGACATTATATAAAGGTTTGGGTTGACAAAATTCATTAATGAGATAGGTATATATATTATATACCTACACTTTTCTTGATAGGTGAAATTTCGTTATAAAGAGGTTGTTGGAAAAAATGTTTGCAATGTAAATGTATATTTATATTGACTCTTATTGAAAATTCAAGGGGATTTAGAAGAATTTGTTAATAGTGAAAGTACATAGATATATTGAGGTATATTATGTACTGTACATGTTATGAACAATTCAGTCTTTGAGCTTTTTATAATACAGTAATACTCCGCTTAACGCGACCCCGTTGACACGTTCCAAGTGTTCCAAGTGTGGACGCGCGCGGCGGCGTGCTGATACAACAACACGCCGCCGCGCGCGTCTGTGTGTGTGTGTGTATACCTAATCTGTAGGGTGTTCATACGATGCGTAATTAATTACATAACTTTTGGTTAACTTTACTTAGAAGTTTATTAATATTTATGTTATATTAATTTTTATTTTGTCATATATGATCGTCAAATATCACGTCCTCAAATATCGATAGTAATTCACCAGTCACCCTGTATACATGGGGTAGTTAATTCAGTAATCTGTATATACACTCACCCCTCGTGCTCCAAGAACAGCGCCTTGAGCGCGCCCCTCGACCAGTACGACATGGCGTATGAGAGGAGCTTCATGGACAGAGGGTTCACGCGGAGGAAGTTGCCGCAGAACACCACCTGGGGGCAGCACCAGCCAGCATTACTTATAATTATCGTTAGGGATACATGTTACATTGTGTGTGTGTGCGTGTGTATGCGTGTGTGTGTGTGTGTGCTGTGTTTGTTATTATCATATGCATATATCAATCAATCATTGTATTTTAGAAGAAAATTATTGACAAAGAGATGGATTAATTGAAAATACCATAGATCGATTCGTCATTGAGGACAGCGACGGTGAGGATAGTGACATCGATTCAAAAATATCTGCCATTTCTGAATCTGATAAATTTTTTTTATTCCGTTTTGTGAAATCATTATTAAAAACATGTGACAATCATGATATTGTTTTTTTGTTTTCATCATGTTAACCTAGTGTAAAAAATAAAATTAAATTTATAACATTGTTTAAATTTATTGACATTCATTAATCATTGTGGTCACCAAAAATTATAATTAGGTCACAACACTACCGCATTCCTAAGGTCTGCATTCAACTCGCGCGCTATCTGTATTTATGTGAGTGTGTTCTACGTATTTAGCAGTGTAGACGGTCGTCGTGATTTTTTTGTGAAGGTGTGGTCGTCATGAATGTATATTAGACTTTAGAGTATGGGATTAAAGTTTATGGGGAATTTAGGAGTATCTTTTTGTGTATATATTCTGCTTGTTTGGAACTGTAATGTGTATGTGTTATTACGTGAAGGTGTAGTTGTGTGCTGTCATGAATGTAGGAGTATGTTTGTGTGTGAGTGTGTGTGTGTGTGTATGTCTAACCCTCTCTAGCCGCTCGTTGCTCGCGCAAAGCCTGGCAATGGAGCCTATGTTGTTGGTGATAGTGACAAGCGTGGCTCGAGCTAGGTCCTCACGGGAAACCTTCGCTCGACGCTCGGATGAACACATGTGACCGAAACTGGGGGGAAAAACATGTATGTGTTAAAATAATAGCTCTTAAACTGATTTCATCTTATTTTACTAAGAGAATTTCGTTTCTGATGTCTATTTATTTATTGTTTTGATATATTTCTTTAGGTAGTGGAGCGTCAGTATGTTTTCTTGAATACATCAATATTAACTCCTAAACTTATTTCCAAATGGTTTTAAACTATCGTAAGCCTATTTGGACATAGTAAATATATTTCTTTCGTATTTCTATCTGTTCTGAAGATTTTCAACTTACCTGCTAGCCACCAGATCCCCTCTCAAGCCGAACCTCTCATAATCCCCGCCGTATATATCTCTAACAAGTTTATCGACGGTAGTATTATCTCCAGATGCTGCTAGAGCTATTGCCTCTTCGAAGCTGCTGCAACCGGCGAGAAGACAGCATAGACCGAGGAATGTACCGCCTCCTAGACTGAAAATAATTATATATACATGTTTATTGTACTTTTCTGTAAAACCTACTTAACCGTTTCGCATGAAACTTAACATGAATGTAGGGTATAATATATATGGTAAAAACGTGTCACTACACTTGTATAGTGTATAGTCACGTGACATCCCTACTAATATTATAAATGCGAAAGTAACTCTGTCTGTCTGTCTGTTACGCTTTCACGCCTGAACTACTGAACTGATTTTAATGAAATTTGGTACAGACATAGAGTTGGCCTTGAGAACATAGGATAGTTTTTATCCCAGAGTTTTGATTGCTTCTCTTGGAAACGCGATATAACCGAACTCCACGCGGGCGAAGCTGCGGGCGGAAAGCTAGTTAATATATATTGGTTATTATTGTATATAGTACTCACCTGGTGCCACTAACTCTATAATAATCATTGGGAGCGTTCACTACCAACATGGAGACGCCACTACCAATATTTACTAGCAAGAAGGGGTAGGGGTTTGAGAAGTCGAATGGTTTCCTCACGTACTGACTCAAGGCTGCTTCTAGGTACGGCGGCTGAGGGACAGACAGACATACAGTTAAAGACATATATATTTTTGGAAATCAGAAGCAGATTTATTAAAAACGAAACAATTTTAACACTTAACTTAGTTATTTATTTTCGAAAAGTAATTTTAACAACGAAATTAATTAGATAGAAAGAACAAAATCTTAAACTTAATAATTAATTATTAAACGCTTTAACAAAACTACACGACCGGTGTTTGCACTAAGAACGCCTCGAGCAATATACAGGGTGACTGGTGAATTACTATCAATATTTAAGGAGAATACTCGGTACATGATTCTCATTCGAATTATGTAAAAAAAATAGGTACTTAATTTTTGACCAAATTTCCGTATAAATAAATAAAGTTTGGACACGTACCCAGCCTTGCCGGCGCCAGTGTGTCGCTACTCCCCACCGACCCCCCGTGGCTAATTAGTCGGGCGAGCGCCGCCGTAAGGTCCGTACGTTCGTCTTCCCGCGCGCGCGCCTAGCGATCGATCTTACGCGTATACGTAATAATAATCTGTCGTGTGTGCGTGTGACCCGTTATTACTTATTAGTAATTAAGTATGGCTTTTCAATACACAAATTCATAATACTTGGACATGGTTCATGCGTATGCGCGTGCAAATGATAGCTTGCCGGGCGCAATCAATTTGTACCGGGAGATGTTCCCCAATCGTCGAGTACCTACGGCCAGCGTCATCTTAAACGCTAATCAAAGATTACGAGACTTCGGACAGTTCCGTGTTCCAACACATGCCCAAGGAAACGTCTTGTGTATGCTACAATGTATGTCAACAGAGAGGAGTTGAAATTAAAAATCAATAGTGATTTCAAAACTATTAAAAGTGACCCATTCGTATTAAATCGTGTGAAAGACAATATGTGTAAACGTGCCGAACTGTGTATCACACGAGAAGGAGCTCGCTTTGAACATTTGGTAAGGTTAGTGTAGTTATGTAGGTAAATAGGTAGTTTAATGATTGACAATTGTTGTAAATAAGTATGATTCCATTTTTAAATACGCCGGAAATACCAAGATCGGTAAACAGTTCATATAATTTTTTGTGTCAAGGTCACACCATTTACCTAGTCAATAAATTGGGTGCTTAAACGAAAGAAATATCTTGGTATTTTTGCCTGTCCTAAGCCAGGATTAAAGTATGAAGGGAATTGGATCATTTTTGTTTATCTAAGGTCTAAGGTTTGGATGTAGGCAAACTACCGCGCTATAACTACATATACCTACATATACATAACTGTTTTGTGTCGATAACGCAGCTAGGGTATCCACGCGATCCGTAATTAATTACATAACTTTAGGTTATCTTTACTCAGAAGTTTATTAATATTTATGTTATATTAATTTTTATTTTGTCATATATGATCGTCAACTACCACGTCCTTAAATATTGATAGTAATTCACCAGTCACCCTGTATATATTGATTTTGTTTCTATATATGTAATTTGATAACCTGCTAAAAATATATTTTATGCTAAGGCGTCATTCACACTGGAATTAGTTTATTTTGCTAATGTCAAAATGTTTATTTGTCGGACGAATTATTGAGTACTGTGTGAAAACATAAAGATATTTATCGAATGAAATAAATTCCTTAAATAAGAAGAGATTCTAATTTTAATACTACGGCTTTATTCACACTGGAATTTGGAATATTATTCCAAAATCATAATGTTTATTTATTAGACGAGCTATATACTACTAATATTATAATTGCGAAAGTTTGTATGTGTGTACGTTTGTCACTTCGTCACGCTCAAAGGGCTGAACCGATTTTGATAAAATTTTGTATACAGGAAGCTGACGTCCAGGAATAGCACATAGGCTACTTTACACCCCGAAATCAAGGTAACACCACGGGGCGCAGCTAGTATATAATATTGTGTATTTTCTCACCGAGTCTACTTCGTGTGGTGGTAATGGCGGGGCCCAGTAGTAGCACTCCTGAGGGTTCATAGCATCCACGAACAGCACGCCAGCTATTAAAGCATCCAGCTCGTCCAGCTTGGACAGACGCATGTTCACTTCCTGTAATATTGTTAAGCTTGAGTTGAGCTGTTATTTCAAGTATAGAAGTATTTATGAAACAAGCTGTAAAGTAACTGCTTTGTTTAACGAATAAGCTGTTTCATTACGATCTTTAATATCATATAACTAGCTGTTTGAGTATTATATTAGGAGATTTCGTAATAAGCTTATTCATTATGATCTTTAAGGATGTAAGAATTTATCAACAGCTTAAAATCCTGGTTGGAGAAAAATCATTTTTTTAGATATTTGTATATAGATTAAAAAAAACTTAAAAAAATCATAAACTTCATAATTTTTTTGCCAATACATGACTAAAATTGAGACTCTCCTCTAAAACACCTATTAATTTGGTGTAATCTTATCAAAATTGGTTAACCTTTATAAAGTCTTCTTCGAATTTGTACGCCCCGCCGCCCGTAGCGTATATTGTATTGACAAGAGCTGCCATTCCCTTGGAGCGAGCTAGTTGGAGGAATGCCCCAACCTCACTGGTGGGAAAACGGATGAAGTGCAGAGTGCCACGACGGCCACGGATGGTCACGTTGTCCATCTGGATGAATGGCCATACATATATTATCACCTGGCTCTGTCATGTTATCTATTATCACTATATGTTATAGAAATTATATTCTAGCAATTATGTTATATGATTTCGTATGACGATGTTTCAAGTTTCAGACGAGTTTACATTATATGAAAATCAAATTCAATTTGTTACATGTAAATTTTATTTAATGGCACTTTTTGCATTCTTGGAATATATTTTTATCATAAAATCAATAAATTCAATTAAAATGAGACTTTTCGCGTTCATGGGACCAATTTTCTCAACTACTAAAAAAATTCATTAAAAAATCGGACACTTTTTGCATATATGGACCTACTTTTCTCTAATAGCCAAAATTCTTTAAAAATTAGACACTTTTTGCACACTACGGACCTATTTTTGGGACTAAATTCCCTAGTTAGTTAAACAGACCTGTATGGAGCCTACTATTCTCGAATAGCCAAAATTAGACATTTTTTGCATACTTGGACCTATTTATGGGACATAGTCCCTAGTTAGCTAATAGCCACATACCTGCAGATGCCCATCTCTTCTGCCAGTTTTGCCGTATGCGGAGTTCCTGGTCAAATATCTTCTTATATTCTTCAGAATCTCTGTCTCTTTGTCCAATTCTCGCCTATTGTTTTCGCGAGGCTCGAAGTATACTAGCTTCGTGAGGGTACCACCTATGTCCATACCGAACCACGGCATGGCTGGAAAATACAAATATCTTTATATATATTATCATTGACAATGTTTTTTTAATTAATTTTTAATTTATTAGCAGTTGTAGATACAAACGTTTTTTTTTTGACATTAGATTTGACAACTAATTAATATGTCAATCATTCTGTCGCACTTCGAAACACAGAGATTTATGGCTTTATTAGGTAAACTCCAAAAATATAAATAAAAAAACGTAACAGATATTTCTTGATTATAGGGCGATACGAAGTTCGCCGGGTCTTCTAGTATATATATATATGCTTCTATGTGATATATATGTGGTAGAAGTCATATATATTTGGTGATAGAATTCGAAGTTAATAAAACCATGGTGCTTTTGGATTTGGAGCCGCGGGCGAAAACTAGTATATAAATGAATGAAACTAATATAATATGTTCGGATTACTTCCCGTTATTATTATTTTAAAATGACGTAGTCCCGACGTTTCAGATACTTAGTAGTCTAAACGCTTAGTAATACGAAATAGTAGTTTCATTTAAATGAATACTCGCGAAAGTCTTAGATATCATTAGTGTATATCTTTTTCTTCCTGGCAATTTCCTTGCTTTAGCCAGGGTCTGCCTTACAAGTTGTGATTAGTTTTGGCTAATTGTTTTTAAGACCGGCCGCTTGCCTGACATCAACCCTCTTTGGGAAGGCATTAATCAGTGATGTCTAAATACTCTTATAAAGTACATATGACTCGGAAAAATCACATTGGTACCTGCCAGGATCGAATCCGCACCCTCATGCATGAGAGGCGGGCCTTTTAACCACTAGGCCACCACTGACTTATCATTAGTATACATATATATATTGTTATTAAAGTTTAAGATACAACTATTCCTAGAAGTACTACGTAGCTCTGTATTTTTGTACATAGGTATTATTAATGTGACATACAACGCGGACAAAGTCGCGTGTTCAGCTAGTTCTCAATACATATTTTTTGGGGTGTAAGAATTAATTTGGTCGAATTATTTTCTCAAACTGCTAAAACGATTTCGATAAAACTCTGCATACGTATTGTAAACTATTATAGATAAAACTTACTTTATTAATTTCCAAACTAAGATAGTTTCCGAGTTATCAATCCATTATACACACAAAAAGGAGAATAATGAAAAATATATCAAAAGTCGCGGCATGTAAGGCAGACCCTGGCTAAAGGTGAGAAATTGCCAGGTAGAAGAAGAAGATAAGTTTATTGACCTCCAAAAACTTACTGTATCCACTTATATGAACCAATAAAACACAAAATATATTATTTTAAACCCTTCTATGTAATAAAGTAACTACATAACTCAATGATATTTTAAACGCGACTAACTAAACGCTATGAAGTGGAAGTCAACGGTTTTTGAATGAGGAAGTTTTTGAGGATGGTATTTACTTTAATACATCATACTTTATATATATATATATATATATATATATATATATGTGTGTGTGTGTGTGTGTGTGTGTGTGTCTACGTATGTTTATATATATGTCTGTCATTTCGTTACGAATAATCTCCCAAACGGCGTGAACAATTTTGATGACTCTAGGTATTGGTTTTAGAAAAATTTCCATGCAAATTATGTAAATTTTCACATATACATATGAATAACGAAAGAAAAAATGCGGACGCAGTCGCGTATCAGAGCTAGTATGAATCAAGGCTAGTATGTATTAGTAGGTACATCAGAAAAAAAATCAATAAATAATTTCTTAATTATAAACACTAGTTTTTGCCTACGACTTTGTTTATTTCCAATTACACTGAGAAAAACAATATGTTTGAAATAGAACTAATATGAAAATAATTGTTTGTTATATAGTAATTATGAGTAACTAGCTTTCCGCCCGCGGCTTCGACCGCGTGGAGTTCGGTTATACCGCGTTTCCAAGAGAAACTTTCAAATGTCTGGGATAAAAACTATCCTATGTTCTTTCTCAAGGTCAACGCTATGTCTGTACCAAATTTCATTTAAATCAGTTCAGTGGTTTAGGCGTGAAAGCGTAACAAACACACAGACAGACAGAGTTACTTTCGCATTTATAATATTAGTAGGGATTATTAGTAATTAGTAATTAATAATTCTCTTACGTGGTGCGTTATTCTCTGGTGGCGGTGGGGGGGTGGACTCCGCCATTTTGGATTCCCGTTTGATAGATGTCGTGTACGGCGACGCTCGTGATCTCTTCAATTGATTTGTTCTGTAAAATATCGAACCCGCTATTAATATTCCGCTTGTTTAATAACTGAGCTAGGTGCTATAAAATAATTTTGTAAACAATTGAATTAATAATAATATTTTTGGTATAAGTGGTAATAATTTTTTATGATTAATTTGAAGTAATGCGAAAAAGTTAGTATATATTTATTTGTAAATTATATATACAGGGTGACTGGTGAATTACTATCGATATTTGAGGACGTGATATTTGACGATCATATATGACAAAATAAAAATTAATATAACATAAATATTAATAAACTTCTAAGTAAAGTTAACCAAAAGTTGTGTAATTAATTACGCATCATGTGAACCCTACAGATTAGGTATACACTCACACTCACACATACGCGGACGGCGGCGTAGTGTTGTATCAGCACGCCGCCGCACGCGTCCACACTAGGAACACTTGGAACGTGTCAACACTTTATTTATTTATACGGAAATTTTGTCAAAAATTAAGTGCCTATTTTTTTTACATAATTCGAATGAGAATCATGTACCGAGTATTCTCCTTAAATATTGATAGTAATTCACCAGTCACCCTGTATATGTACGTTTCTATATAAAAAACCTGCAAAGAATTCTTTTCATTTCTTTTTTGAAGCCGTCACCACAAAAGTTACTATTTTTATTGGCAAATATATATTAGAAAGCATCGTAAAAATTACCCTTTTCTAGTGTTAAGTTGAAATACATATATATTTAAAAATTTAAAATAATATTAACAAAAAGATCTCAGCGTAAATGAGGTGACTAAAGTGATTAGTATTCTTTATATATATAGATAGATATGTAGATAGATATGTCTATAGATACATTACCTGGTTATATTTCGTCTAGACGAGGCCGTGGCGCGCTCGGGCCGGCAGGCCGCGAGGCAGCCTTCACAGCGATGGAGTCGCATCTAGAAATACAAAGACATACATACATTTAAAAAAGTCGTGTTTGCCTAGTGGTTAAAAGACTGCTTCTCGTACATAAGGGCGCGGGTTCGAAACCTGGCAAGTACCAATGTGATTGTTCCGAGTCATATGTACTTTACAAGAGTATTTAGATATCACTGACTGATTAAGGAAAACATGAAGAAACCTGGACTTATAATATCACAACTAAAAATTTGAAATCGCCAATCCGTCTTGAGCAAGTGTGGTGATTAATGCTCAAACCTTCTCCATGTGAGAAGATGCCTTACAGCAGTGGGCTCTGATAGGCTGATGATGACGACAATTACTGTAAGAAATAGACGAGCAAAACCACTATACTATCACTAGTATACAGGCATACGAAGAATTGGTAGTTTTCTTTAACTATTTTAAAAGAGTAATGTACATATGTAGTGGAGCGAAGTTGGAGTACAAGCATTATAAAAACTATCTATACTAGATAAACTCCAGGCTTTACTCGACATTAAAAATTATGTTAAAGATAGTTTTAATAAGTAATAAGTAATATTATATATTGACGTAAGTTTAAAAGGTTTTTTATATATATTTTTGATTATTTTTATTTTAGAATATATTTGTCGTAAAAATGAAAAACATTTTTGTATGTATGTACCTATGTTTTGTACATTTGAAATAAATATATATAGTCACTTGAAAACACTTAAAACTGTATTTTGTTTGAAGTGCACACAATTTTATTTATCAATATATGTTTTGTATGTTTGTAATTTTGTATACTAAAAATAACATATTTTTAATAAATGCATAAGGACGAAAAGGTATGTATCTGTTCCGACTTATCTGCGAAACAACTGTACAGATTCTGATAGGACTTTCACTGGCAGATAGATCGTGATATGGTAATGATGTAACCAGTAACTTAGTTTTGCTACTATGACGTAATGACAGACAGACATGCATTTCAAACACTATATATATACATATATTGAAGGTTTGATAACAAAGAAATATATTCAAGTTAAAATAAACAGCACCTTTAACTGGCCTCAGTTAAATTTAATCCTACACAATAATTAGCAACAAGGAAATAATAAAATTTAATATTATATTATTATGGTTAAAAATAAAAGTAAGTACTTTTTAGTGGGAAATACATAGATTCATGTAGAATTATTGTATCATTACATGTGTGCGTGCGTGCGTATGTGTGTGTGCGTGTGTATGTTTGTCTTCATGAAATAATCCGATTACAATATTAATTAATTTTCATATATAAGGACACTGAAATATTAAAAATTAATACTAAGACGACCCATAAAATAAATTTGCAGTTTTGAGACATGATAGGCGAGTGAATACGGTATAAATTTCTTGTATATTATTGGAACACACACACATACATATATTTATATTGTTCCATATCTATGTGCAATCTAATATGACCTTTATTACGTAGTGATTGGGTCCAAAGTCAAACGCTATCGGCGATCGGCTTTGAGACGCCCAGTTCAATACAAACCACTTTATTTCTTAATAAATTAACGCAATCAAATGAATTAAATAATTTTTTTCAATTAACACTTTTATGAGTAGTTTCTATTATTATATTTACTAGCTTTCCGCCCGCGGCTTCGCCCGCGTGGAGTTCGGTTATATCGTATTTCCAAGAGAACCTTTCAAAAGTCTGGGATAAAAACTATCCTATGTTCTTTCTCAAGGTTAACTCTATCTCTGTACCAAATTTCATTAAAATCAGTTTCAAAGCGTAACAGACAGACAGACAGTTAATTTCGCATTTATAATATTAGTAGGGATAGTAGGGATGTACTAATCTTTGCCTGTTACTTCTTCTACCTGGCAATTTCCCAGCTTCAGCCAGGGTCTGCCTTACGTGTTGTGAATAGTTTTGGCTAATTGTTTTTACGACCGTCCGCCTGCCTGACATCAACCCTCTTTGGGAATACTTACTGTTACTATGTCAGCATAAAAATGAGGGTTTTATTCCTATATTAACGTATAGTGTGTTAAAACAATACATATAATGACTACGTGTAGTCTGTTCATTATATATAACCTATATACACTAAAAATTGATTTCTATCTTCCCATTTTCGTTTAGCCATTACAAAAATTCATTTATTCTTTACTATACTATACTCCTTGACTATTATTTTAACTACATACTCCCGACGTTTCGGTTACTTTGCAGCAACCGTGATCATTAAGACGAGATGAAAAATCATGGTTTATACAAGTAACCGAAACGTCGGGAGTACGTAGTTAAAATAATAAAATACGCGTAGTAATACGAATAATATTAATTTCATTTAAATGAATACTAGCAAAAGTCTTAGATCTCATTATAAAATTTATCTTATCAATTAATTTTGGGTGTATCAATTGATTACGAATACAATACTACTGTAAAAGTGTAAGTCAGTGGTGGCCTAGTGGTTAAAAGGACCGCCTCTCATGCACGAGGGTGCTGGTTCGATTCTGACAAGTACCGATGTGATTTTTCCGAGCCATATGTACTGTCTAAGATTATTTAGACATCACTGATTAATGCATTCCCAAAGAGGGTTGATGTCAGGCAGGCGGCTGGTAAAAACAATTAGCCAAAACTATTCACAACCTGTAAGGCAGACCCTGGCTAAAGCTGGGAAAAGCCTGGTAGAAGAAGACATTACTAATGTAAAAATCTTCATAGCCACCAGGTTCAAACGACTATTTCACTTACAAATGTATGTATGTATTCACGTGTCAAAGGTCATGAATAAATATTAAACAAGGCATACTTTATACTGTTTTATTGTTACTATAAATTCCCTACTAATATTATAAATGGGATAGTAACTCTGTCTGTCTGTCTGTTACGCTTTCACGCCTAAACCACTGAATTGATTTAAATGAAATTTGGTACAGAGACAGAGTTGACCTTGAGAAAGAACATAGGATAGTTTTTAAACCAGACTTTTGAAAGGTTCTCTTGGAAACGCGATATAACCGAACTCGACGCGGGCGAAGCTGCGGGCGGAAAGCTAGTATTATAATACTTTTAAACTAGATACAACAATATATTATGTTGAAACTTCAAGGTATTTCAATTAAAACAGGAAATTGATTGTTCTGATAATTTTTTTTTATTGTGATAACGTAATTGTTTACGTAAGAAATAAAAAAATTCTTACCACTAGTCTACATCGTTACTACACACGACGAGTCTCCCGTTTCTCATTTAATAGTACGTTAATACTATGAGAAGATATTAACGAAATACTGTTGACGCTACGTATGTAGTGTGACAGAAGAACTTGTAGTAAGCATATACTATAGAACTACGACGGTCAAATAATAAGTGTAAAATTACTAATATGATAAAAATCTATAAGGAATTTAAAATGATAAAATACTTTGACATATATATCTATATATATAAAAATGAATTGCTGTTCCTTAGTCTCACTAAAACTCGAGAACGGCTGGACGGATTTATCTTATCTTAGTCTTGAAATGTTCGTGGAGGTTCAGGGAAGGTTTAAAAGCTGAAAAAAATTGATTCATTTCCGGGAAAACCCTAAAAACAGCCCTTTTCTATTTTCCATACGAACGTTTTTTTGACATTAGATTTGATAACTAACTAATATGTCAGTCATTCTATCGCACTTCAGAGCACGAAGATCTATGGCTTAAAAGTAAACTCCAAAAAATAAATGAAAAAATATATATTTATCGATTGAGGCAGTATGAAGTCTGCCGGGTCAGCTTGTTATTATATATATATATATATATATATATATATATATATATATATATATATACATGTCTTATCTTTGTATATGTTTTCGGTCAATTATAAAGTAAAAGCTTCTGTAATCATTTAAGTATATAATTTATATAAAATCATATATCAATCAATAGTTAGTACACACTAATCTGATAACGTATATAAAAATAATTAATATGATATATACTATTGATAATATTTTTTCAAATTTCAATACTTCTTTATTAATTTTACGACGAAAAATACGATAGGACAAATAATTTTTAAATGAAATAATTTGTTTTCCCCAAACGGGCTATTTTGGATATTTTTAAACACGAAACCGAAAAACATTATCTTTATATACATATATAATTCTTCTGTGAGTGTGTATGTCACTGAAATTCTCTCAAACGACTGGACCGATTTTGATGAATTTTTTTGTGTGTGTTCAAGGGGATCTGGGAATGGTTTAGATTCACAATTTCGTCCGCTGGATAATGTTTTTTTTAATTAATTTTTAATTTATTAGTAGTTGTTGATACAAATGTTTTTTTTTGACATTAGATTTCACAACTAACTAACATGTCAATCATTCTGTCGCACTTCAAAACACAGAGATTTATGGCTTTAATAGGTAAACTCCAAAAATATAAATAAAAAACCTAAAAAGGAATTTCTTGATTATAGTGCGATACGAAGTTCGGCGGGTCTTCTAGTTGTACTATAAAAACCGATTTTTTAAAGATAATTACTATTTTATCTTTCGTCAAATAATTTTTCAGCTTAACTTTTGCATCAGATAGTACCTATTTAGATAAAAGATAAGAGAATTGGGAGATGACTCATCAACTTGTCACAGCTGGAAATATTTTTAGACCTGCAGGTCAGAATAAGCAGTAAAGTATTTACTTATATATTGGGAATTCTGATGGATATTGGAGTAATCTTCCAGATGCCTTCACTCATCAGAAATATAAGTAATACTTTCACATTTATTCGTTTAAATTAATTAAATATTTTTCGGATTATACTTATGTTAATTCACATCTCGTCTTAATGATCACGGTTGCTGTAAAGTAACTGAAACGTCGGGAGTATATAGTTAAAAATATTAGTTTTCATTTAGATATAGAAGTATCAGCAATGTTTTACTGTTTCCAGGTCAAATAAGGATAATTGTAAAATTTTTAGTTGTTCAAAATTTAAACAAGCATTGATTTTAAATTCACTATTAATTTTTAGTCAAACTGAAGTCAAATACATATGTAATTTATTAATAATTTAAATAGAAAACACGTTAAATTTTACGTATTTTTGCAGTACTAAAAACCAATAGTAAGTTTTCAAATCGAGTGCAAAGAGAATGTTAATAAGACAAATGTATTAAAATTTATATCAATTCATATTCCGATAAAGTTGGGGATGCTTAGTATGAGTCGCGTCGTAACTATAAACGCAGCGTTTACCGTCTCTCAGTTAATCTTATTCTACCTGGCAATTTCCCAGCTTTAGCCAGGGTCTGCCTTACATGTTGTGAATAGTTTCGGCTAATTGTTTTTACGACCGGCCGCCTGCCTGACATCAACCCTATTTGGGAATGCATTAATCAGTGGTGTCTAAATACTCTTAGACAGTACGTATGACTCGGAAAAATCGCATTGGTATTTGCCACGATCGAACCCGCGCCCTCAGGTATGAGAGGCAGGCCTTTTAACAATAAATTTTAATAAAAGAATGTCGTGTTAGTTACACTATTTATAACTCAAAAACGACTGTACGTATATGGATGAAGATTGGCGGAGAGATAGATTAGAACATAGAAAGGACATAGGATACTTTACATACGATTGAAAAAGAAACAAATTGATCAAATCCAAAATCTTATCTACTGTCTTTAAGGAGAAACAGAGGTCGCCCGGTCAGCTATACATTTCTGATTCTGAAACTATTATTCAGGCGAAGTCGGGGAAGAAAACTAGTGTATTATAAACGACAAAACTGTTGTAAATTATATATATACATACACACAAACATATACTATATATACATAATAATTAGGTAATATTGACGTCAGAAACTTTCTTTTTTTGAACAAAAATGTTCTAAATTTTTGCAGTACGTCACCTCTATATTCTATGAATAAAAATTAATTTTAATAATCGAAAAAAATTGTGTCTAAAAGTGTATTAATATCGATAATTTTCGCACCGTTTTAATGATGATTAAATAACCCATGATGTAAAAAACTTTTATATACGTAGTTAATCATTTTATATTTGGTATAACACAACACTTCTTTTTTATTTCAATACTCAGTTAATATATTTCCAAGTCTTCTTCTTCTACCTGGCAATTTCCCGGCTATAGCCAGGGTCTGCCTTACATGTTGTGAATAGTTTTTTGGCTAATTGTTTTTTTACGACCGGCCGCTTGCCTGACATCAACCCTCTTTTTGGGAATCAGCATTAATCAGTGATGTCTAAATACTCTTAGAAAGTACATATGACTCGGAAATATCACATTGGTACTTGCCCGGGCCAGGATCGAACCAGCGCCCTCGGCAACGAGCAGCGGGCCCTCTAACCACTAAGCCACCACTGATTTTCAAGATTTTTTAATATATTAATCTAATATAATTCTTTAACAAACTCATCATACCTGATGTATAGTTATCACACCGCTTTTCTCTTCCATAATATATAACAATTATATCACAGTTTGAATAAATAAATTTTAAATTATATTTAAAACATTTCAATCATCATCCGTATCCAAATTCAATAAACTACCAACATCTAATATGTTGATTAGAACGAAATCTAACACTTTGTATAGTAATAAATTATAATATAGAATTAGTATAGTTATTTCTATAATGAGACGCGGATCGTATAACATTGACGCGACCGTTCGCGACGGCGGCCGCGTCGGGAATGAGCGCGTTTGTATTAGAAATGCGCACGCGCAGCTAGCTTTCCGTTTGCGCGTATTTGGATGATATTTTATTTTTTTATCACGGCACATTTAATTTCTTATCGGGTGTTATATAATTTATACTTCTGTGTTTTGTATTGAAATCTTTTATGACATAGTTTATGTATAAGAATATTTTTGTATTATCTTCGTTAAATTCTAAATCGTTATCGGGACGCGAAATTATTTTGATAACGTGACAGCTCCGATACAACTATATTTTGTGATAAAAAAAATTAATTTAAGCCACATACATACTGTGAAAATTATCAATTTTTATCTGATATGCATTTAGACAGACAGATAACTTATGTTACATTCTGAGTTACTTTCAATATTTTTCTGTGATTTTTAGCAAAGAGTGTTCTTGCAAAAATAAATTTAAATGAAACTAATATTATTCGTATTACTACGCGTATTTTATTATTTTAACTACATACTCCAGACGTTTATGTTACTTTACAGCAACCGTGATCATTAAGACGAGATTTCGTGTATAAATGAATATTCTCGAAAGTCTTAAATCTCAAATATTTCAGTTGTTGTTGTGCTTCCTCATTTGAGCTGGTTCTGATTTATTAAGATTTTTTTGATCGAACATAATTAAATATCCTATGTCCTTTCTATGTCCTAATCTATCTATCCACCAAACTTCATCCAAACCCGTACAGTCGTTAGAGTTATAAATAGTGTAACTAACACGACTTTCTTTTATATATACAAATTTTTTGTGTTGTGGATTAGGTTTAAGATGACAAAAATATTCAATGTGAAGTCGCGAGGACACAGTTTAAAAATACATACAAAGTTTCTTTACAGTAATAATTATAACTTATACATTAATTATTATATAGGGTGGCAGCCGGAGGTTCCAGGAAAACTACGAAACTTACTTATATGTATATTAAAATACGAATTACATATTAAAACTTATAATCTACACCTAAGACTATATGATTGTCCCGATGTTATGATAGCAATACCATTCCATAGCTTGTGTGTATCAGGAATCTTCTGGTTCACACGCTTGGTGTTCGTTCCGCGGAGTCAGCGGCGTCAAGAGTTATATATTATACATACAACGATGTTACCCCGGCGATGTTCATTTTTTCCTTCATATGTAGCGCGTACGTAACATATTTGTAAATATTGAGACTTATAATCAAATTGAAATAGATTTTTGTGACTGTATTGGGGGCGTGTCATTGTAATGTTATTTGGTTTTATCTACGTGATAATGTTGTTATCGGCAGGTGATAATTTGAGGATATTTAATGCTTGTTGATCAATTTAGATATAGAGGAATTGGGGGGAAAGGGGGGGAAAGGGGGGATGAGAAAAATTTGCGCGTTAACTCCCTCTGCGCGGAAGATGTGAAACTTCGTAATTATAAAATAAAAATAGGAAGTGTAAGGAATTGATTTTTAAGTAATCCTTAGTATTTCTTTTAGACAAAGTTTATTAACATTCCTTAAAAGACAATTGATTAGAGCGACTGGAATTTCCTCTCTCTGTCTCGTTTTACTAAGGAGCGTTAAATATTTAACGCAACCTTGTTTAAATAGTAATCATAGTCTTGTTATAAAGCATAATAAGTATATACGAAATTAATATAGTTTTATTACATATATAAATGTATGTTTTATGTATGGTATGTAAGTCAGTGGTGGCTTAGTGGTTAAAGGCCCGCCTCTCATGCAATAGGACGCGGGTTCCATCCTGGCAACTACCAATGTAATTTTTCCGAGTCATAGGTACTTTCTAAAAGTATTTAGACATCACTGATTAATGCATTCCCAAAGAGGTTTGATGTCAGGCAGGCGGCCGGTCGTAAAAACAAATAGCCAAAACTATTCACAACATGTAAGGCAGACCGTGGCTAACGCTGGGATAATTGCCAGGTAGAAGAAGAATATATATAAAGGTATGTTTAATTTCTATCATATTAATTGAATTATTGCTAACGACGTTGTTTAATAGTTTTCTGGGTTTTCGTTGACTCAAATCAAATACCCACAACGTCAACAACGATTTAAATAAGGACAATTAGTTGGGTTCCCATTGAGATAATTGTATAACACGAAGAATTATTTTAATATTTTTGTTATCAGAAAAATCGAAATTAATAAAAATCTGCTTACTGCGAGATCATATTTTGGGCATCAATTAATTATTAATACTAGTTTTCGCCCGCGACTTCGTCTGCGTTAGTTTCAGAATTAGAAATGTATTTATATACAGGCGAACTCTAAGAAAAAAACATTTTGTATTTAATGAATTTATCAAAAGAAAAAGTACGTATACGGACGTCACTTGTTACTGTAATAAAATATTTAGAATTTATAAATATAACTAGCTTTCCGCCCGCAGATTTGCCCGCGTGGAGTTCGATTATATCGCGTTTCCAAGAGAACCTTTCAAAGGTCTGGAATAAAAACTATCTTATGTTCTTTCTCAAAGTCAACTCTATCTCTGTACCAAACTTCATTAAAATCAGTTCGTTTAGGCGTGGAAGCGTAACAGACAGACAGACAGAGTTACTTTCGCATTTATAATATTAGTTCTGAGTGATTGTACAAATAATAACACATTTTGTGTATTTTGAAGGTCGTTCAGTTTGATTGTAATTTATTATAATCAGATAATTATGTATATTTAGATAGCATTGAGTCAAATCGTCACTCGTCAGTACTTATGCTAATAAAAAACATGGTAATATATTAGACTTAATTTAAAAAATACATACATATAACTAAGGCTCGCAAGTATTCATTTTAATGAAACTAATATTTTTCGGAATATTACAAGTATTTCAATAAATTATTTTGTATATATGACACATTTTTCCAAAGAGGGTTGATGTCAGGCAGGCTGTTGGACGTAAAAAACAGTTAGCCAAAACAATTCACAACATGTAAGGCAGACCCTGGCTATAGCTGGGAAATTGCCAGGTAGAAGAAGAAGATATGACACATCTCGTCTGCCCGTAATCACGGTTGCTATAAAGTAACCGGAACGTCGGGAGTATGTAGTTAAAATAATAAAAAAGCGTAGTAATACGAATAATATTAGTTTCATTTAAAATAAATGTAGCCTAAGTTACACATTATTAGACAAGATATCAGATAGTCAAAGTTCTATCACAATCGGTCCAGCCGTTACAGAGATCAGCCGGTACAAACAGACAGACGAATGGACGAAAATTTATCAAAATATATATAATATTTTTATATCAGAAAGTAAACAAGTATTATGAAGTAATGAGTAACAAAAAATACGTATGATTAATCGATAACTGTCAAACTGAAAGTATCATAGTATATGCAACTCATACTAGGCATTTGGGTGTATTAATTCATGTAGAACGTTTTGTCAGTATGTATATACTATATAGGTACACGGGAATTCCGAAATGCAATTTGAATTTATCCGCTAATAGTTGACACACGCACACACGCGCACACACACACACACACACACACACACACAAACACTCGTCTTTACGTCAAAGGTCAAAGGTTATCACAGGGTTAATTTCTAGATGAGTAGAATCAGGAAATCGTATACCTAAAGTATAATTATCTTTGAAAACAAACATCATTATAAAGTCGCTTTGAAATGAACGTAGCTGATATGAGATAGTATAAAAAAGGGAGCGAGCGAACCGAACGGAACGAACGGAACGCTATACAGTCAGCTAAGGTCACTCATCCACGGAGACGATCTCGTCAACCTCTGTACAGAGACTCGTTCTATGTTCTATAGACCAGTTATATGGAGCGGGTTTATAAACACTATTATATACCTAGGACCACCAATATCACGTTTAGTTGTTGTACACGGAACACATGTACTACTAACGGTTCACTACTGACACATAGAGGTCGCTACATACAACTTGTATAGAGAGATTTTTTAGGGCGACGCGATAAAAAACTGCGAAAGTGCATCTATTATGGCCATCATCCAATGCCATGCCAATTGTTATTAATGCCACCACATTACAGACGGTGAAGGAAAACATCGTGAGGAAACCTGGATTTATAATATCAAATTATAAGTTTTAGATCACCAACCCGTGTTGAGCGAGCGTGGTGATTAATGCTCAAACCTCCTCCATGTGAGAAGAAGCCTTTACTCAGCAGTGGGCTCTGATAGGCTGATGATGATGATACCATGTATTACTACAGCCACGGGCAAAAGTATTAGGCACCCTACATTAAGACAAGTTTTAGGGTGTTTTAGCATAGCGAGTGTAAATAAAACTGCATTTATGATTACAATGGTTTATTTTAAGAAAATAATTAATATTTTGTAGGTCTACCTTTTGACTTACTAACCGCAGCCACTCTTTTTGGCATTGACTCTACCAGCCTGAAACATTCTTCTCTTGATATATTTTTCCATTCCTGCTGTAACGCGGCCAATAGAGCTTGTTTATTGCTAATCGAGTGCCTGCGGATATTTTTCTTTAAAATGGACCAAATATGCTCAATCGGGTTGAGGTCTGGTGATTGTGGTGGCCAGTCCAAAAGATCAATATGATTTTCAGTAAACCACTTCATGGTATGCGCGGACTTGTGGCAAGTGGCGTTGTCTTGCTGAAATTTCAGGCCATCGATGTTTGTATCACCGAAAATCTGCGTTATCGACGTTGCTAGTGCTGTTTCCAGAACTTCAGTGTATTTAACACTATTCATTCGTCCCTCACATAACACCATTTCGCCCACTCCGTCGGCAGCCATGGAGCCCCAAATCATTATTGAGCCTCTACCATGCTTAACAGTGGGAACCACACATTCTGGGTTGTATTCTTCGCCAACCCTTCGCCTGACATAAGTCACACCGGGTGTTCCAAACACCTATGCCAAACGAAAAAAAAACATTTATTTTCAAAGTTATTATTTTTTTTGCAGTACGTTATTTTAAAAACATTTATGTGTTTTAATATTGTACATAAAATAAATAACAATACCTCAAAGTTAGATTCGTCTGACCACAGTATGTTGGACCAATCTTCCACTGACCAATCTCTATGTTTGAGTGCCCACTCCAACCGATTTTTCTTATTGTGTTCTGACAGCCACGGCTTCTTCCTTGCTTTACATCCTTTTAATCCAGCTTTAAGAAGTCTTCTTCTCACAGTATAAACACTCACTGAGCTGCCTTTTGCCTCAGATAATGCTGCAGCGAGCTCTGAAGCAGTTTTTTTCCTGTTTTGTAGAGACTGCCTAATCAACAATCGATCTTCTCGTTCAGTAGTGACTTTTCTTCTGCCTGTTCTTGGTCTATTTTCATGGGTGCCAGTCTCTTTGAAGCGATTTATAGCATATTGAACTGCACATCACGAGCACTTCACTTCTCGGGCTATTTTAACCTGAGACATGCCTTGTTCATGTAAAATCTTAATTCTTAGACGCTGTTCAGCACTAAGTTCAGATTTTTTCGGCATGATTAACACGTTAAATGTTAGTCTTTAGAATTGTGATAAGAATAGTTGCGTAGAAGACGTGTATGTTCACTGTAAGCACTGATAACACACTATAACCCGAAACGCAAAAAAAGCAAATTCGAAGAAACACCGCTTAGGAGCACACCTGGATGTCATAAATATTTTCTTTTATCTTAATTTGGTTAAAAATTGCCGCTAATACAATAGCTAAACCATAAAACACACACTTGACCGCTATCTAATGAGATAGTGACTAACAATAGGGGTGCCTAATACTTTTGCACGCAGCTGTATAACTTGGCATAAATTGAAATTTATTAAGATAACTAATTCAAACCCATCTCAATCCAATAATTTATATTTATACCTAACTAGTTTTTGTCCACGACTTCGTCCGCGTTAATTTCGTCAATATTAATATATGTATAGCTGACCGGACGAACTATGTTCTGTCCTAGAAGCCGTAAATAACCAGATATTGGAGTTTATTAAGTTTTTTCTGTTTCGATCGAACAGAATTAAATATCCTATGTCCTTTCTATTATCTAATCTATCTCTCCACCAATCTTCATCCAAACCCGTATAGTCGTTCTTGAGTTATAAATAGTGTAACTAACACGACTTTCTTTTATATATAAAGATATGAATTTAATTGCAGTTAATTACTTAGATACTAAATCACTAATTTACTTTATATCAAAAGAATAAATATAACACATACGCATTCCAGGAAAATATGGATGACGAAGCAATTATTGCGATTGGGCTTCCTCGGAACACCTGGAAGGAATGAGGAGTTAGGAAAAGGAAAGGAAAGGAAATAAAAGGAAAGTAATTAGTAGAACTTATGTAGTATTTATCTTCTATTTAAACTACCTGCCTTCTTTTCTCGATTATATTCTGCGTTTCTATAAAATTTTTATACTTATCGGTTCAGGCGTTTTGCGATAAAGATAATATAAAAAAGCTAGCATTGTATGTCAGAGATTTGGCTTAAACTGAACCCATATTGGTGAAATTTTTAATAAATATAGAAAAGAGTACAGTGAGTATATAAAAGTCCATTACAGTTCTGTCCATCCTGTTATAAATTCTATTAAAATTATGAGTTACATTAAAATTTGTAAAGAATTTTTTTAGAAACATTTTGGAGTGACTTTTCAAGAGAGGACCCGATGATAATCTCGATCAAACTATCGGTGTGCAGTTTCAAACCCGTACTAAGTGTAGTTCTAACTGATTTTTCAAAGTACCCACGAAGACGAACGTTTTTAAAAGCATCATTTTTTTGTCGTATAATAAAATATTTTTATTTATATCAGTGAAGCCAGGAAGGAGAGGGAGAAGATTATATGAGAGGGTCATTATGGGTAGTTCACAATTTAGTGTATGTGGCAGGAAAATACATGTAAGGTACTCACCTAACAGCATTCTAGCGTGGTACCACTATGTGGCAATCACGAACCCTACCAGCATTGTCACCGACCCATAGTAATCTGGAATTAAAATAATATTATTTTATAAGCAATCCTCCTCTTTTTTTATGTATTAAATCCCTACTAATATTAAAAATGCGAAAGTAACTCTGTCTGTCTGTCTGTTACACTTTCACGCCTAAACCACTGAACTGATTTCAATGAAATTTGGTATAGACAGAGTTGACCTTGAGAAAGAACATAGGATAGATTTTATTCCAGACTCTTGAAAGGTTCTCTTGGAAACGCGATATAACTCCACGCGGGCGAAGCTGCGGGCGGAAAGCTAGTGATACTAATATTTTTCGGATTATACTATGCGACTTTATTTTTTAGTCAGTGGTGGCCTAGTGGTTGAAAGGCCCACCTCTCATGTTCGATGGCGAAGGTTCGATCCTGGCAAGTACCAATGTGATTGTTCCGAGTCATATGTACTTTATAAGAGTATTTAGATATCGCTGATTAATGCATTCCCAAGGAGTGTTGATGTCAGGCAGGCGGCCGGTCGTAAAAAACAGTTAGTCAAAACTATTCACAACATGTAAGGCAGACCCTGGCTATAGCTGGGAAATTGAAAGGAAGCAGAAGTAGACGAAGACTACGCGACTTTATTTTTGTAAAAATAAACTGCATTTAAATGTATAATATTTTTTATATACAGGGTGACTGGTGAATTACTATCGATATTTGAGGACGTGATATTTGACGATCATATATGACAAAATAAAAATTAATATTACATAAATATTAATAAACTTCTAAGTAAAGTTAACCAAAAGTTATGTAATTAATTACGCATCGTATGAACACCCTACAGATTAGGTATACACACACACACACACTCGCGCGCGACGGCGTCTTGTTGTATCAGCACGCCGCCGCACGCGTCCACACTTGGAACACTTGGAACGTGTCAACACTTTATTTATTTATACGGAAATTTGGTCAAAAATTAAGTACCTATTTTTTTTACATAATTCGAATGAGAATCATGTACCGAGTATGCTCCTTAAATATTGATAGTAATTCACCAGTCACCCTGTATAACTTTCTCTCTTGGCAGTTTATCTATTAGAGACAACTGCACCAAAATAAAATATACATTTAGAAACAACTTTTATTCATAGTATTTAGTTATTTATTTTAAATTCAAATGTTTGTATGTCTCGTACACGTCGTAATATATAAACCACTATACGATTTTGATAAAAATGCCACATTGAGATAGATTTAATTCTCGAGACTGCTACTTTTTCTCAGATGACATATATTTTGTGAATATCTTTTAAAAATTATCAGTATCGGTAATAATGAACAGATTATAATAATTTTGGTTTAAATAAAGACGACAATACGTGAAAATCTGTAGATTTTTTTGGATTTTTCTCATTAAAATACAAAAAAAATATTGTAAATATAATTTTGTCCTACAATGGTACATAAAGGACGTTCAGATGTCTGATAAATATATTTGTTTTGTGATTAGCGACATCGTTTGTGGGTGTGGCTTGGATAAAACGAAAATAATATTAAAATTTATATAATACACTGATTTGGAGATTATATGACGGGAAAGAGGGGGAAAGGGGGGGAAATGGAAGGGATAAGAGAAAAAAGGGGTAATAAATTGAGCATTATCAATAACTCAAGTGATAATAGCTGAAAAGTCATGAATAAAACGAAGATGCCGCTACTAGTCTTATAGAAATATTTTGGTAAATAATTATAACACACAGCAAGTATTGGCAGTAAAATTTAGCGAACAGTAAAATTTACTCCAAAAGAAATAACTTACAAGAATGAGATCTAAGACTTTCGCGAGTTTTATTAATTTAAATGAAACTAATATTTTTTGTGAGTCGAAACTTCTCATCATTCAATGTATTCACAGTGCGTGTGTCGGGTCCATCGTTGTAGAGAGGAGCTTCAACAGTGACTGGGACTTGTGACCCAGGTGTAGGTTTAATATATATAGAGAGACGAAACCTCTCATCATTCAATGTATTCACGGTGCGTGTGTCGGGTCCATCGTTGTAGTGAGAGGAGCTTCAACAGTGACTGGGACTTGTGACCCAGGTGTAGGTTTAAGGGGCACCTATCTAACGCATTAAACGCTTACCTACACCGTCCAAGCGTACATATCTAGTCTGTCCGTGATCACGGTTGCTGAAAAGTAGCTTAAATTTCGGGAGTATGTAATTTTTACAAAAATAAACCGCGTATATCCGAAAAATATTAGTTTCATTTTAACCTCATACGAATTCATAAACAAAAATAACCCCAAGTACCCCATAACAGATGCATTTTAAATCGTTATTCAATTGTTATGTTAAATATTACAATACAAGTTATATCGGTTAAATACGAATAATTATTCCTTTGTATTCACTTGATAACTTCTGTGATGGAGCACCTACTGGTTATGTATCACTAAATTCTTTACATATTTTAAATATGTCTATTTGCGTCATATGTTAATGGAGAGATTGTTTGATAAGGGATATTGTGTTTTAGAAATTCTACTTTAGCTTTCCGCCCGCAGCTTCGCCCGCGTCGAGTTCGGTTATATCGCGTTTCCAAGAGAACCTTCCAAAAGTCTGGGATAAAAACTATTCTAAGTTCTCTCTCAAGGTCAACGCTATCTCTGTACCAAATTTAATTAAAATTAGTTCAGTGGTTTAGACGTGAAAGCGTAACAGACAGACAGACAGACAGAGTTACTTTCGCATTTATAATATTAGTAGGGACTAGTAGGAATATATGTGTATGTATCTATATATATATATATATATATATATATATATATATATATATATATATATATATACTAGCTGACCCGGCATACCTTGTTTTGCCATATAAAAAATAGGGGTTGGTGATAAAAAAGTAAAAATTTTGGGTTGTATGTATTTTTAATGCTACATTACAATAAAATAAACACAAAAAAAATCGTTCGAAAAAATTATAAGGGTGAAAAAACCTTATAACTTAGGGGTATGAAAAATAGATGTTGGTCTATTCTCAGACCTACTCAATATGCTCACAAAATTTCATGAGAATCAGTCCATCCATTTCAGAGGAGTTCTTTATCTAACACCACAACACGATAATTTCATATACATATATTAATATTTAAATATGAAAGCGAAAAATTTAGAAAAAAACTACATACTACTAACGTTTCGGCTACTTTTCAGCAAACATGATCATGAGGACAAGATGCGAATGAGAATCTCATTGTATACATACAATTCAAGTATATACAGTCAAAACCGTTTATAACGACATCGTTTACAACGACCTATCGGTTATTACAGCCAGATTGTATGGTCCCGTCCGAATTGCTAGTAAACTATTTAGTATACAAACCGCTTATAACAACATCGGATACAGCGACATATCGCTTAGAACGACGAAAATTTATCGATATTAATCAACTTTAGCGACCAACCGCTCCTTGTCCTTACCCAGTTGCAAAGATCTACTGCTTTAGAACAAAGAATTGAAACAGAGGAATTTATTGGAACAGATAACAGTGTCGCGTTAGCGCCTTAGCTACTGAGGAAGAGATTCTTGCAGAAGCTAAAAGTAACAACCCTAACACTAACGAACAACACGAAGACCAACAAGACCTTGAAGAATAGTTTCAGCCAACAATAATTTCCGAGGCTCTTAATGATGTAACAGTTTTGCAAAAAAAAATTTGCCTTTAACGAACACTTTGATATTGATGATACTCATACCTTGAGTATGAAACGTAAAATGTTAAAAATATTTGAGACTGTGCTAAAAAAAAATATTCTAAAATGACTGATTACTTTAAAAACTAGTGTAGTTTTTTATAACTCGTAACTGTAAGCAGCCAAGTACATACATTTTGTATTCTAATTATTTCGTAATAAATATTTTTATTTCTTTTCTGAATCGTTTACATAACCTATATGTGTATACTAGAAAGATATGTTACTACATATGACAATATGTATAACTACTGTAGTTGTGTATATGACTATTGCTTATAACGACTATCGGATATAACGTCGGATATATACGGTCCCTTCAATGTCGTTATAAACGGTTTTGACTGTATATGTATAAAAATTTTCGGTAATTATTTTATATTCACTCAATAATAATATTGATAACAAATACAGCTCTCGATGAACACTTAAGTGCAATTTTAATTATTCCACTTGTAAAAAATAACAATAAAATGATTTATTGATTATAAACATATCAATTTACTATCAATGATGTATTACAAGATAAAAATCTGAATATATATATATAAATAATAATAATATTTATATGGTTTTTAAATTTATGAGATCTAAGATCCTATGCCATGATCACAGTTGCTGTAAAATAACTGAAATGTTGGGAGTATGTAGTTTATAATCAAAAATAAACCGCACAGTATGTTCAAAAAATACTTTCATTTAAAGTAAAATTACTAAAATTATATACATTGTTTATATATTCGGGCTTAAAATTAAATTTTTTATAATTTTACTGAACTTATGTAGATGGTCGGGATGTATAAACATTTTTGAGTGCAACCTTCAATAAGAATCAAATGCTAATAATTTCTAAGTGGGTCGTTGGTGTTAATTGAGGCTGGCCTTAATTTAAGATATAGATAATGTCTTCAATGATTATTTGTCTCGTAAAATTTAATAAAATCATTATATTTATTTATTGATATCGAATTTATTAGTATAATTGACGAGTATGTAATATAAATCACAAAAAACAAACCGGTTTAGGAAAACACCGTTATAACAAAACCACAAAGACTTCGCGCGAATTGAATGATATTAACTAGGTTAGTGTTATGAAATATCAATTAAAGTGTTTCTATTATTGAATAATGAAGCGTACGTAATTAACCTTATTTAGCAAACAGGCGAGTAACAGCACTTTATGGTGTAATGATCCAATGTATGATCAGACGCAACCATATACAATATACACTCCATTTAACAAATAATTGTTGTTAAAAAATATTTTAAGCATTATAACTCACCAACACAAGATGTCAAGGTTTTTTAACAATTCACTGATATTAAGAGACTTGGAAAACTCGGAAAATAGAAATTCTTTGGGAAACGTGACGTCTGAGCCTCAATGAGCGGTTTTAGCAGAGACAATTTCTTTATAGTTTTTTTAAATGTCAAGTGACAGGTTTTCGGATAACACAGACAGTTTACAGATAATTCGATCTTTTGCCTCTTATAAATGAATACTTATATTAATAATACTATAATCTTTATATAAATTTGAAACTACATATATATTAAACATATTTTAAATGAAAATTATTTCTATTACGTCATTGGAATTTTGACTATACGAGATTAATCTTAAGCTGTCATACATGTTCTTTGTTATTATTATTCATATTACATAATCTGTTTGCCTAAACAAAGCACCACACTATTTTAAACGTCAAAAGTCAAAGGAAAGCAAAATACAAAATTTAATTCAGTGCGTACATGCGATTATATATAAAATAGATAGATTTAAAATCAGTTACAATGGGTTTAAGTGAGTGTGGTATACCGGAAGACAAGCTCCCATCATGCTGGTCGGATGATGTTCGTATGAACGCGTTATTCGCCCCGTTCAGACTGAAAGTCGCGAATCCCGAATCCTGGGACATGAAGATGAAATTCTGGTCAGATATGGTACGGCAGTGGTGTAGATGTAAAACTGATCCTATCGTGTCGGCTGCGGACGTGAGAAGCGCCTTCCAAAGAAGAGGAAGGACGGCTGCGTGTTTGGACATAGTCATAGAAGAAATGTATCAGTGAGTTGCTTAAATGTATATATTTAAACTAGTAGGTTCACAAAAAAGTTTATCAATCTTAAATGACGTACATGTATGTCATAGTTGCTATACAAAGTTTCAAAAGCATCAGTTGTATGTACAAGATACATTGAAATCAAACTTAAAACGCCTCTACTGCAAATTGTCATTTTGGACATTGGCCCTTATACATCGATATATTACTTCTGCACATGACAAATTTTAAGACACAGATAATATTTTGTTTCAACCAAAATGTTTATTTAATTCCAAGGTCATCTAAATACAGGAAGTTTGCATATATAAATATACTAGCTTTCCGCCCGCAGCTTCGCCCGCGTTGAGTTCGGTTATATCGCATTTCCAAGAGAACCTTTCGAAAGTCTGGGATAAAAACTATCCTTTGTTCTTTCTCAAGATCAACTCTATGTCTGTACCAAATTTCATTAAAATCAGTTCAGTGGTTTAGGTGTGAAAGCGTAACAGACAGACAGACAGAGTTACTTTCGCATTTATAATATTAGTAGGGATGACATCATAATGTGTTGTGCGTACATAGCTTAATATTTGTATGTCATTTAAGCTTAAAATACTTTTTCATAAATAATATATTAGACATTTAAATAGTGATATTTATTTAAGTATTATGCTTAGAATAATAGCTTAGTTGCTCTTAAGTCTTTTAGAATTGAAAATCTCTACAAAAACTCTTGCAAGAGTTATAATAAATATTTTGTTTTACATATTTATTGTATATTTATATTATTTGAGAGTAAATTTAATAAATAATAAGTATAAAATATATTTTTGTAACTCCAAAAATTTTGTCCGAGTTATGATGATATATTGATCATTACAAGCCATCATCCATCATAGTATGAAGACTTTGTCAAAATTAATGAGGTGACAAGAGTAGTACTCGAAAGATTAAAATCGGAAAGTCTAAATGATTCAGAATCACCTAAAATATCTAAAATAATTTCTTGTCAATATAAAGTAATGTTTCAAACAAAATTTAAAGTTCCTGATCTTATATTAACTTCTATTTTAATCAATGTGATCATGGTTGCTGAAAAGTAGCTGAAATGTCGGGAGTATGTAGTTTGTCATAATAATAAATTGCGTAGTATATAAGCAAAATACTAGTGTCATTTTAATAAAAATCTCGCGAAAATCTTCAGTCTTATTACATAATTTTAGAATAAATTCATGTGGTTAATAAGTCTTCTTCTTTCCTGGCAATTTCCCAGCTTTAAGCCAGAGTCTGCCTTACATGTTGTGAATAGTTTTGGCTGCTTGTTTTTACGACCGGCTGCCTGCCTAATATCAACCCTCTTTGAGAATGCATTAATCAGTGATAACTGAATACTCTTAGAAAGTACATATAACTTGGAAAAATCACATTGGTACTTGCCAGGGCCAAGATCGAACAAGCACTCTCATGCATATAGGCAGGCCTTTTAACCACTAGGCCACCATTGACTATTCATGATGTTAATAAGTAAATATTACAATTATCAAATAGTTGGTTTTAAATTCAACATGAATTACCCACTATTAATTAATATCTTTTGAATAACTTCTACTTTAAAAAAATATGTTAGGCACTTTAATAATTACTCTACTCCATAATTTATATATTTTAATACCAACAATGAGAATAATCTTCTCTTATACTTGATATAATTATAGAATAGAAGGATTCAATCAATATATGTTTGTTTCCAGCAATGGTGACCTGTCTCCAATATCAAAATACCACCAGATTCTCCACAATGGGCCTGAAAGCTGGGTTCGTTGGGGAGCTCGGCTTGCCTTCAAACCTGCTGCAATAGCCATAACTGCTGTTACATCACTATTACCAGCAAGACAAGCAATAGATAACAATGGATTACCAAAAGCCAGTATAGATTCTACGCAGAGATTTGTTCTGGAGAGTGCAGTTAAGGTAAGAAAATTATTACGAACATACTAATTGTAGGATCCCTGGTCCTTTATGTAAGTATAACTAGTCACTGTCTCACTACTACCCCGCCTAGAGCGACGCACGTCCCCGTTCCGCTCCGCGTTAGTCGTGAGTCTGCCGAGCGCATGCCGCCCCTCTAGTGGGGTACGTGAGACAGTGTGTTATATATATTGTATAGATACAAACACTACACTAATGAACTGACTCGAAATAGGTTCGTCGTGGATTTGTATGTGGTAGAAGTGGAAGCGAGAGGTATAAAAGCGTAATCTATATAATCTACTAAAAGACTTGGGCTTGTCCAGAATTCACATTAATTCATTCTTGGAACGTACTTCGAAGGCAGCCCTAGTAGGTTCTTTTGAAATTTGATAGAAAGAAGAGCTTGGACGGTGTAGGTGAGCGTTTAACGTTAGATAGGGTCCCTTAAACCTACACCTGGGTCACAAGTCTCAGTCACTGTTGAAGATCCTCTCACTACAACGATGGACCCGACACACGCACCGTGAATACATGGAATGATGAGAAGTTTCGCTTTATATTTAAAAACTTTTGATATTTGGTATCTACTAATATACAGGGTGACGGGTGAATTAGTATCAATATTTAAGGAGAATACCCGGTACATGATTCTCATTCGAATTATGTAAAAAAAGTAGGTACTTAATTTTTGACCAAATTTCCGTATAAATAAATAAAGTGTGGACACGTTCTAAGTGTTCCAAGTGTGGACGCGGGCGGCGGCGTGCTGATACAACACCACGCCGCCACACGCGTGTGTGTGTGTATGTGTATACCTAATCTGTAGGGTGTTCACACGATGCGTAATTAATTACATAACTTTTGGTTAACTTTACTTAGAAGTTTATTAATATTTATGTTATATTAATTTTTATTTTGTCATATATGATCGTCAAATATCACGTCCTCAAGTATTGATAGTAATTCACCAGTCACCCTGTATATATGTAAAATTTTGTTTGGATGTTTGTTGGTCTCATACAAAAAGCATTAAAGGGATTTTGATGTAACTCTACAGTTATGTAATTCAGATATAAGATAAGGACATGAGAGTGTAATTTATACCGAAATTACAAGTCGCTATTGTGATTAACGTCACTTGACAGACTATAGATTTCTCTGCAAGTATCATAATATGCATTTTTCTCTTAAACTAATTCTAAAGCCCACGAAGAGAGTTATAGACAGAAACTAGTTAATGAAACGAAAATTCTCATCATTCCATAAATTACACTGATGCAAGGTCCATCTTTTTTTTTCTACTTTTCAATCCCTGTTTTGAGCCTGAATGTTCTAACAGAACTAAAAGGATTGCTAAATTATTATCTTGAATTTTCCAAGTTGATTATTTTATGTTAGGAATACTAAGACTTGTCCGAATGTCAATTCACTCCTGGCGGTTTCCAGAAAATGGTTCATAGTCCACATGAGTCAACTCTATTTGGAGTAAAAGTTTTAGTAGATTAATTTCTTTGCAATAATATATACTACTAGCTTTCCGCCCGCAGCTACGCCCGCATGGAGTTCGGTTATATCACTTTTCCAAGAGAACCTTTCAAAAGTCTGGGATAAAAACTATCCTATGTTGTTTCTCAAGGTCAACTCTATAGATATAGGTACAGATGTACCAAATTTAATTAAAATCAGTTCAGTAGTTTAGGCGTGAAAGCGTAACAGACAAACAGTCAGAATTAGAGTATAATATTAGTAGGGATTACTTGTCAGTTTTTGAGTATCTTCTTCTAAATATAAACATTGAACGGTGCAAGTATATTTAATATAGGCAGAATAGATTTGAGATCTTCTCCATGTGAGAAGAGGCCTTTGCTCAGCAGGCTCTGATAGACTGATGATGATGATAAATAGATCCCTACTGATATTATAAATGCGAAAGTAACTCTGTCTGTTACGCTTTCACGTCTAAACCACTGAACTGATTTTAATGGAATTTGGTACAGAGATAGAGTTGACCTTGAGAAAGAACATAGGATAGTTGTTATCCCAGACTTTTGAAATGTTCTCTTGGAAACGCGATATAACCGAACTCCACAATAATTATCTTGTAATTTTCTTGTATCGTTTAAATAATTTCAGTATAATTTTCTTTCAGGAGCAAGCTAATGAGTTGTTGAACAACTTTCCAGCTGGTGCAGAAAGGATTGGTACTATTGAAGAACTCATGAGATGTAGTGGTTTCACTAATAGGGAGGTCTTTGAAGTGCTTTTGGGTTATTTGGTGTCACAGGGTATGGCTATCAAGAGTGGGGATGTCGTCAAAATAGGTGAGTTACTTATTAATGTATATTAGATATATATTTGCACACTACTTTGTCTATGTTTTTTTCTATTATAAATATGAATGAAAGTGAATTTACATAAAAATAGTTCGTAGTCCTTAAAAATGAAACTACGTAATGCTGAAATGATAACAGGAAGGTAGATAATTTTTAGTGATCGTTAAAAGTTTATCGCTTATAAATCCTCATAAGTATTAATGTACAGTAGAATTCGTTTATTATGACTCCGCCTATATTGACCAACCAAAAGTTTGATTTGTAGTATTTAATGAGAAACGCGAAACGCCTCGTGTGTGGTATTAGGATGCAAACTTGTATTAAGCATACTGAACAATTAAAAAAATTGTGCATGGAGTCCCTCCGCGCGAAAGAAGTGAAACTTCGTTATGTAAAAATGAAAATAGGAAAGTAGAAATCAACTTTTAGTGAACTCATATTGTTTCAAGACAAACTTTATAAGCATTGCTTGCAATTCACAACTAACCCATCCATTCACTCTCGTTCCGTCTCTTTCTATCCCTCCATTAGCGTTAAACGTTTAACGCAACCATCTTGGAAGTTGCATTAGAAGTTTCACTTCAATAACCTAAGTTGAAGCAATGAGATAAGCTGTATGTTTGTGATTAAGTGAATAATTTTATACATATCTTCTGTATATAAATTTTGACTGTATTGAAATCTACGTTCGCCTGTTTTCGTATTTCTCTTAAAAGTTATTACTTCATCTATATATATAAAAATGAATTGCTGTTCCTTAGTCTCACTAAAACTCGAGAACAGCTGAACGGATTTATCTTATCTTAGTCTTGAAATGTTGGTGGAGGTTCAGGGAATGTATAAAAGCTGATTTTTTTTATTAATTACTGGGAAAACCATAAAAACAGCCCTTTTCTATTTCCCATACAAACGTTTTTTTTTTGACATTAGATTTGACAACTAACTAATATGTCAATCATTCTGTCGCACTTCAAAACACGGAGATTTATGGCTTACAGATATTTCCAAAAATATAAATAAAAAAACGTAATAGATACTTCTTGATTATAGGGTGATACGAAGTTAGCCGGGTCTTCTAGTATATTAATATAATTGTCAGAAATCTTACTATTTATTTTATATTTTCAGCCGAACCTAACAAAAAAGTCCAACCGGTTACGGAAATGGACTCCGCGATGGTGAAATTGATGTCCGCTGAGACCCGACTGTCTGATGACGTCGCACGACTGTCGCGCGACGTTTCTGTCGCAGAGTCCGAAGCGAGGGCCGCCATGAAGCTTGGCAATAAAATCGCTGTGAGTAACTTTAATAAGAAACAGGATATATTTCGATTCAAAATAGTAAAGAAAACTCATATTGCTTTTGCCAATGCCAGTTTATCCTTAGAATTTAAGTCTAAAGTATCTCTGTGCCAGATTATTCTTAGAAATCAAAGAAAATATAAAGTAATAATTTTGTTATGGCATATGTAATTCATTAAGCTATTGCATATAAATTTTCTGTCAAGATAAAAAAAATCTCGTTTTAACCAGTTGTAACTACAAAGACGTAAATTTTGTGTGAACTATCCACATTTGTCATATATATATATACAGGGTGACTGGTGAATTACTATCTATACTTGAGGACATGATATTTGACGATCATATATGACGAAATAAAAATTAATATAACATAAATATTAATAAACTTCTAAGTAAAGTTAACCAAAAGTTATGTAATTAATTACGCATCGTGTGAACACCCTACAGATTAGGTATACACACACACACACACACACACACACGCGTGCGGCGGCGTCGTGTTGTATCAGCACGCCGCCGTCCACACTTTATTTATACGGAAATTTGGTCAAAAATTAAGTACCTATTTTTTTTACATAATTCGAATGAGAATCATGTACCGAGTACTCTCCTTAAATATTGATAGTAATTCACCAGTCACCCTGTATAATACTAGCTTTCCGCCCGCTTCGCCCGCATCGAGTTCGATTATATCGCGTTTCCAAGAGAACCTTTCAAAAGTCTGGGATAAAAACTATCCTATGTTCTTTCTCAAGGTTAACTCTATCTCTGTACCAAAATTTTATTAAAATCAGTTCAATGGTTTAGGTGTGAAAGCTTAACATACAGACAGAGGTACTTTTACATTTATAATATCAGTAGGGATTCACAAGCAAGTTTATATTATCCAGGCTAAGAACCATTTGAGGAGGAAGATGAGGACCGAACAGAAGCTGCATCAGTGTGAAGCGGCGTTGGAGAATATCAAGGAACTGATGCTGCAGGCTAGGAATAGTGACGTCACATCCGCCGTCGTAGATACATACAGGTGAGCTATATGTGTGTGTGCGTGTGTGTGTGTGCGCTCGTGTGCGTGCGCGCGTGTGTGTGTATTCTCAATACATTAAGTGTTTATACTTAGAAACTTCTATCATACATGTTTCTGATGTAATATAAGTATGTATATCAGGAAATATATGAGTACCTAATACATTTAGGAAAATAAAAGTGAAATTTTATGAATCACATCAAACGGCGTGTCCGCCATTTTGATAACCATGAATTATAATATATAAATATACACAAAATTCATAATATGTATATTGAAATGAAATTTCTTTTATCATTCAAGATTGTTTTTGCAAAATTTAATTTTGTCTTAGTACCTAATACAGGCTTTGGCTTGATAGTTGTATGATAATAACTAAACAAGATACTCATAAATTAACTTTTTAGTTGAAATATATACCTTTTCTACATTCTAATATTCTCTATATATTAATTTTAATTATTATTTAAACCATCATCTTCAAGACAATAGTCACTTCTCGTTGTTTTAAACTCGATAGTATAATAAACCACAGTATAAAATTATATTTAACTATATACAATAAGATAAAATGTTATACATACATAAACACATGTCTTTCCTTATTATGTTTGTATGTGAGATATATCTCTCAAACTAGTATAATTAAAATTAATATATATTTTATATACAGGAACAGTGCCAAGGCTATGAAGCAAACAATGAAGGATGGAGGTCTAGATGAAGACTCTGTTTATAATACAATGGATGACCTGAAAGATGTGAGTTGGTTTATATTTCTTATATATAAGACAGGAAATATTAAAGTCACAAAAATATTAAAGTAAAAAAGACTATTATTTGACTAAAATTAGCAATAGTGGGTTCATTTCAAATTTGGTAGTGAGAGGAGCTTGGACAGTGGAGGTGAGCGTTTAACGCGTTACATAGGGGTCCCTTAAACCTACACCTGGGTCACAAGTACCAGTCACTGTTGAAGCTCCTCTCACTACAACGATGGACCCGACACACGCACCGTGAATACATTGAATGATGAGAGGTTTTGTCTCTTTTTTGCTGTATCATGTCGGATATGACATAGAAGTTGTTATAACTATAGCAGATGTTTAAAAATATTCATATCTGATCTATAGTTGCTGAGACTAGTGTGTCCATAAAAACAGACAAATTTAACTATATTTATATATACATATATACAGGGTGACTGGTGAATTACTATCGATATTTGAGGACGTGATATTTGACGATCATATATGACAAAATAAAAATTAATATAACATAAATATTAATAAACTTCTAAGTAAAGTTGACCAAAAGTTATGTAATTAATTACGCATCGTATGAACACCCTACAGATTAGGTATACACTGACACTCACACATACGCGTGTCGTGACGTAGTGTTGTATCAGTACGCCGCCGCACGCGTACACACTTGAACACTTGGAACGTGTCCACTCTTTATTTATTTATACAGAAATTTTGTCAAAAATTAAGTGCCTATTTTTTTTACATAATTCGAATGAGAATCATGTACCGAGTATTCTCCTTAAATATTGATAGTAATTCACCAGTCACCCTGTATTAGTTCTATATATTCAAGAATCAACTTGTATATATCCTTTGAGATTTCCGTAAGTGGAAACTAATAGAATTTTCCTTACCGTCTTGAGTGTATTATTATAAATATTTTATATATATGAGTTTATCTAACAAATTACAGGTAATGGATAGTTACAACGAAGTAGAGAAGGCTCTTGGTGGTGTTATAGATGATGTGGACGTTGAGGACTTGGAGCAGGAGCTGAAGGAACTACTGGAGGGAGGAGGAGGAGGCGGCGGGGACGGAGGTTAGTATGGAGAGGGACAGAGATAGAGATAGAATAGACAGAGAATCTGTGTACTTATGCAGTGCAAGCGTTAGGGGGGGCGAGATGGGGCGACTGCCCAGGGCCAAATTTGGGGGGCAATAAGTGAAAATAAAAATAATAATAAAAAAAATAGGAGCTACATAACTTTCTACGTCCACGTCGTTAGCTCTGGGTCACGCTAAAGGAAAGATGGAATATAGAATTCTTAATACACGTTCAGTGTTCATATTGGTTCAGAAAAAAATTAATACTCGATTAAGATTTCTTTAAGTGTGCGCGAAAATATTCTTGCCCAGGGTGTCAGTCCCTCTAACGCCGGCACTGTACTTATGTACATGTCTTAGAAGTTACAATTCTTTGGCGTACAGAAAATAAATCAAATTTGAACAAATAGTTAGATTAAAGATAGTATATACACTCAGTATTTAAGCTTACTATAAACAAGTAAAGAAAATGTTTTTTTTTATTTATACATAAAATTTGTTAATATAACAGAAATAAAAGAAAAAAATTAATCATTTCTCTCCATCGCCCCAAAAGTATAACTTCAAAAATATTTTGTAGGTAATGATGTAATATTAACTTAACGATGTAAAAAGTGCTTAAAATCTAAATCTTTTTCTATGATTTCACAGTGTCTCTGCCATCACCGCCTCGCCAGCAGCCAGAGAGAGAGAACTCGTTCGTGTTTGACGGAGAGGAAAGAATGTTGGCTGACTTGAGAGACCTCGGGGAGGAGAGAGGGAAAGAGAAGGAGAGGGAAAAGGAAAAGGAAAAAGTCTTGGTGGCGGAGGGAGTGGCAGTTAGTGAGAGTTAGTAAACATTATGGTATAAAATATTATATTCGTCATCAGCCTATCAGCGCCCACTGCTGAGCATCTTCTCACATGGAGTAGGTTTGATCATTAATCACCACGCTTGCTCAAGACGGGTTGGTGATTTCAAACTTATAATTGTGAAACTATAAGTCAAGGTTTCCTCACGATGTTATCCTTCACCGTATATTATATTCATTTCCCTAAATTGAGAGTTAAACTTGTAAGAATAATAATTATTACCACACAAGGAACAGATATAAACTAGAAACACCTAAAACTCGAACCAAATACGGCATTAAAACTATTTTATTTGAAGGAGCACAGCTGTATAACTCTTTGCCTCTAAGTGTTGTCAATTCAAAATCTCTAAATATATTTAAAAAACGATTAAGAACCCATATATTAGATGATTTCACTGATCTTGTTTAATATTTGTAATATCTTAATTGTAATTATAATTTATAAAATTTCCTTTGTAAGCGAACTTTGTTCTTTTTGGAAATAAACAGTTTATGAATATACAGTTTGATAATACTTGTTACAAAAATGAAATGACAATGAGTACATAGTTGTTTCAAATATAAAGCTTAGTAAAGAAATGTCTATTTTTCTATATTAATTACTAATTTAACTTCTTGTCTTAGTTTTGTTGATATTATATATATTCAAAGGTGATCATTGAGTAATTTGTACGAATATAAAGCTGGCACTTCATTTGGCGTTGCCTATTCGCCGCATTTGTCCAAATATTTGTATATAGTCCAAATAGCGCAAACATGACATCTACACTTGGCATCACAACAAGTGTTTACGCGTTTTCGCTTATTTGTGTATGTGTCTTATTTGTGCAAATATATCAAATGTAAACGAATAAATCATCCACACATGGTCTTATTTGGTTTAACAACAAATAAACGCCAAGTGAAGTGCCACCTTAAAGTAGAATGAGAAAATTAGTTCGACGTGTGTTACGATTACCGCTTGTAACTTGTTGTAGAATTATATTGGTGTGGATACTATATATAAAAGAAAGTCGTCTTAGTTACACTATTTATAACTCTAACGACTGTACGGGTTGATGAAGATTGGTGGAGAGATAGATTAGAACATAGAAAGGACGTAGGATACTTTACATACGATTGAAAATGAAAAAATATTAAGTTGTTAAAATCCTAAATGTTGTTATTTTCCGTCTTTAAACAGGAACAAAGTTCGCCCGGTCAGCTATACATTTATAATTCTGAAACTAACACAGACGAAATCGCGAGCAAAAACTAGTATATATATATATATATATATATATATATATATATATATATATATATATATATATATATATATATATATATATATATATATATATATATATATATACATTAGCTTTTTATAAAGATGCCTTGAAATTGAGAGTAGATGGAAATTTTATGTTAATAAATGTAAAACTATTTTAACGACTGTACCTATCTTTATGTAAATAACATTTTATAAAATTTAATATAACAATATTTTTACAATTAATTGTCTCATCAATAAATAAATAAATAAATGATTCCAAAAATAATAGATTTATAAGTTGTAGCTCCCTTTTGTTTAATATTTTTTTTTTCATTCATAATAATTTGTATTATATAAATGGGTTTTAATAAATTAATATCTTTAAAATTTACTAATGTAATAGAAATTTCACATAACTTTGAAGTGGACATTATAAAGAAATTAATTTATTATTAACAGTATTATATATATATATATATATATATATATATATATATATATATATATATATATATATATATACATTTCATTTTAAAAAGATATAATAACATATAAATATACTATCTTTTAAGCGCATTACTTGTATATTAATAAATATTGTGCATTCAATTTACTTATATATAACAACACATACCTAGTAGCTGGATTTGAACCTAGGACTTAGGTATATTATCCCAGTCGTTTTAGAAACTGAGCTATCGTGTCTATATTAAATTACGGAAAAACGGCTTTTGCTTTTATAGCATTATGTCAACTAAATTTGTAACATGTCATAAATAACGACATTACATAATAAACTAGTTATTGCTCGCTACTTCTACGCGTTATTTTCGGAAACGATATTTCTTTATATATATAATTCTTCTGTGAGTGTGTATGTCACTGAACTTCTGTCAAACGACTGGACCGATTTTATTCTGATATATATATATATACAGGGTGACTGGTGAATTACTATCGATATTTGAGGACGTGATATTTGACGATCATATATGACAAAATAAAAATTAATATAACATAAATATTAATAAACTTCTAAGTAAAGTTAACCAAAAGTTATGTAATTAATTACGCATCGTATGAACACCCTACAGATTAGGTATACACTCACACTCACACATACGCGTGTCGCGACGTAGTGTTGTATCAGCACGCCGCCGCACGCGTCCACACTTGAACACTTGGAACGTGTCAACACTTTACTTATTTATACGGAAATTTTGTCAAAAATTAAGTGCCTATTTTTTTTACATAATTCGAATGAGAATCATGTACCGAGTATTCTCCTTAAATATTGATAGTAATTCACCAGTCACCCTGTATAAATGAACCAACCGTCAGCAATATCTATAATCTTCGTTCACTATACATATGTTACTATGTAAACTTCAGGGATGTCGGAAATCAATAAAAATACATCTAATTCTGATATCCAACATACATACATACATTCTATCGACATGTTGCATTACTATAAGCAGAATATTATATGAAAGTAATATTGTTTTCCAGAATCCCCTAAATCGAAGGTTCGAGCCAGCCAGCCGTGGTACCCAGCCAGTGATTGGTCAAACATGAACACCAATATAGATAATATGGCCAAGGATTACGCTGAACTGAGATTGGATAATAGATTGCATCCGGGTAAGACATCTTTGAAGATAAAAGATATATTTTTATCTTTTATTTCTTTAATTAAAGATAACTTATGCTCTTAAAGCCCTGCACACCCTCCCCATATAACAACTAAACCCATATTGTTTAAAATATAAATACTCCCGACGTTTCGGTTACTTTGCAGCAACCCTGATTATGGTAGAATCTCGTTTGCCCGTTAAAAGTAATAAATTATGCGTAGTAATACGAATAATATTAGTTTCATTTAAATGAATACTCATAAGTCTTAGATCCTCATTATTATCAATGTTTTAGAGGTAATTATGATGAAAATTGGTATTTTTTTCCATACATATTCTGCTCATCTTATCCCAAATCTCTGTTTACGCCTGCCTTAAAGCATGCTAATATTTAATCCTTATTGGTTTAATAGTTTTGATGTAAATGATATATATATACATACATTTATGAGAAATACATTAAAGAGTCTTGGGTTCGATGCCTGACTAGAATAATGTTTTAAATTAGTTTCTTAATGATTAAGAGGCCCGCCTCTCATGCACGAGGGCGCAGGTTCGATCCTGACAAGTACCAATGTGATTTTTCCCAGTCATATGTACTTTGTGCAGAAAATACTGTTTTTAAACCTTAAACCTGCAAATTATGGTAACTTTAAGTTACACCTGGATAATCCAGCTGTTCTAATCATTCCCAAAGAGGCTTGATGTCAGGTAGATGGCCGGTCGTAAAAACAATTAGCCAAAACTATTCACAACATGTAAGGCAGACCCTGGCTAAAGCTGGGAAATTGACAGGAAGAAGAAGAATCTATTCTATTATATTTCCAGGTCAGCCACTAGACGTGGACTTCACGACGCCTCCTCAATACACCGGTGACTACCACGTACGTGACCATACACCTGGCGCAAGAGTGTGGCTATATAATAGTAGAGATGAACTGGCTCCTAGCACCGAGTATTGCAGGTACCAAAAGATATACCAAATAGTCCATTATTGGACTGGCCTTAATAGATAATATACCACCAGAATATTCCATAGTATATGTGTCTAATTTTTATTTATGGCTTTGTCTGGGTTGAATTACTTATAATGGTGTACAGCAATGTTTTTTAATGGGGTATGCGAAAACCCCTAAGGGGTATGCGAAGACTTATTCGGGCTATCACTGGTGAAAAAAACTAAAGTTCTGCACTACTTGTGGTGCTATTAAATATTTATTATGAAATCAGCTTGTAATTGAAGTTTATTTCTTCTTTTCTGTTTTGATATCCACTATTGGAGAGAATGTTTTTAACTTAGATTTTTAATTTAATAATTTCCTTGCCTGTCTATAGCACTAGGGTGTCGCCCAAATTATTCAACCGTGAAGGAGTCGCGATATCCAAAAGATTGAAAAACACTAGTTTACAGTAACACATGCATTTATATACTACTAGCTTTCCGCCCGCAGCTTCGCCCGCGTCGAGTTCGGTTATATCGCGTTTCAAAGAGAACCTTTCAAAAGTCTGTGATAAAAACTATCCTATGTTCTTTCTCAAGCTCAACTATCTTTGTACCAAATTTCATTAAAATCAGTTCAGTAGTTTAGATATAAAGCGTAACAGACAGACAGACAGAGTTACTTTCGCATTTATAATATTAGTAGGGATAGTAGCTAAAAATGTATAATCTTGGCCTAATGATATAGTATGTGTTATATAAGTTCTCATCAAAATGTATTCAATAAATTTCACTTGAAAGATCAAAATATATACAAACTTTCGCACACACCTATATATGTAAATATATATGTCTTGTCTGTGAGTGTCTTTATAAATTAAATATAAGATATTTAAGATGTTTTGGTTTAAGATAATAATTATTTCATTAACTCTTTAAGACAATTTTGTTCCGGTTAATGTTTCATTTGGTATTTCAAAGTTGTAGGCTTATAAGACCACCATATTATTTAATACTTTTCTTAGAATCCTATATATATATATTCAAATAATTTATTATGTTTATATTTCAGTTCGGAGAGTCCTGGTAAAGAAACCGATTCAAAATCCTTCCAGATGGCACCCGGAGGTGAGAGGAAGAAATCTGAAGCCTGGCCCAAAGATGATGTGCAGGACTTGGAGAGGAGGTTGAAGAACTTGAGGGGGTTCAACTTGTAGACAGGGCTGGCACCTGTGAGTTAATATAGGGCTGTCACTTGTGAGTTAATATAGAGTAATAGTACAGTAATACCCCGCTTTACGCGAGGGATACGTTCCGAAGAAAATCGCGTTAACTGAATTTCGAGTATATCGAGTTTTATGATTAAACACAGTCAAAATTTAATACACAAATATAAAAATCATTTTAATCAATCACTTTAATTCTAAGAACACTGTACAATACATAGGTACTCCTATTTTTTACGAAAAAATACATGTATTGTCTTTTGGGTAGCGTTTTGTTTACGTTCTTGTAGAATACGTTCTTAACACCCAACACTGTTTTTAATTGTTTGACACACGCTCAAGGCGCGGTCATTATTATTATCTATACAACATGTCCAAATCTGAATAATTTTTTGAAAATCGCGTTATAGTGAAACCGCGTATAACGGGGTCGCGTTAAGCGGGGTATTACTGTAACTATATAGGGCTGTCACTTGTAAGTTATTTAGTCTTGCAAATAACAAAACTTAGGGCTGTAATTTGTGTTAATTATGTGTTATGAATATGGAATATAGGACTGTCATTTGTAAGTTAGTTGTACGGTAATAAATAGCTAAAAATAGGGTTGTCACTCGTAAGTTTATTATATATTATAGGGTTGTCAAGTAGATCTAATAGGTTATTAAATTTTAAGTGCGGTAAGCAATTTTGTAATGAGGGTTGTTTATTGTGAATTTCTTATTCTGTACATTTTCTGTAATTACTAAAATTTTAATTAGGGTTGTCATTATATAATATATCAATAGGGTTGTCGATCGACTAATTATATGTATAGGTTAAAATTGTACTGTATGTTTATTAAGTAAATATTTTTAACGCGTTTTTTTTCGTTACTTATAAAACAGTATCAAAATAAGTCGTAATAGGATTAATGAATACTATTGGGTTCATTGTAAATAAATATATGAAATTAAGTTGAAAAAAAAAGTTATTTAGGTGAAAATATAAAAAAAAATTGTCGACAAATGCGTGTATAACCAAGCTATCTTGTGTGTGTTTGTAATAAACGAGGAAATCCACAAAAAAATATATGTATGGCTTTAATCTTACAATAATGATGTAAATATATTTTGATCTACTTCAGAAGTCCTATTAATTTTAAGTTCTATTACATAATAACTCAGAAACAATATGAACTTAAGCACCTATATATATTAGATAGACAAATTGACATAGTTATTGAAAAATGAATCGTAATTGCTATATATAAGTCATATTTTGCTGTAGTTCTTCAAAATATATCGTCGGGGATAGTGCAAATCCGCGTAACTAGCATTGTATAATTCCGAGTATCTACATTGGAAGAAGATTATCAGAAGAAAGTTTGAACTGAAATATTGTCGGTATTAATGAGTTTTAAGGTATTTTTTTCACAATTATAATAAACTAGCTTTTGCCGCGACTTCGTCCGCGTGGAATAGTGACTTTCGGCAGATTTTTGGTTCTTCCCACATAGTTCTCGTTCTTGCGGGGTTTTCGGAATGGTCGAGTTCCCGTAGAATTTTCAGAATAAAATCTATGTTTTTTTATTCACAATGAAGTACTCTTAACCAACAACATATTTATTTGTTTATTTGAATAAAGATTAATATTATTATGTTGATACAACTTAAACAAATTATTTCGACCAAATTAGGTACCATAAAAACGGTTTTTGTGAGTTCATCTTAAAAGATAGACATATACTGTCGCGAACTGTTTTTTAGATCATTAAAAGAACTATTATTCTTTAACACATACTTTTTGTGTATCTTGAACCGTTTTCACGGCGCACGCAACGGAAGGCTTCAAAGATGAAATAATTTCTCCCGTTTTTTACATATTTACCACTATATCTTTGCTCCTATTGGTCGTAGCGTGATGTTATATAGCCTACAGCCTTCCTCGATAACTGGACTATCCAACACAAAAAGAATTATTCAATTCGAACCAGTAGTTTCGGAGATTAGCGCTTTCAAACAAACAAACAAACAAATTCTTCAGCTTTATAATATTACTATAGATTAAACACTAAATTATTACTTATTGTGAAAAAATTACCTTAAAAGTTGTTAATATAGAAAATATTTCAGCTTAAACTTTCTTCTGATAATCTGCTTCCAATATATGTAGATACGCGGAATTATACAATGCTAGTTACGCGGATTTGCACTATTCCCATATATATATATGTTCACCTCTCTGTGGTTAGCTGAAGACAGGGTGGAAAACCAAGGGATTTTAGTTGTATTATAATAAATAATTAAAATTGTGATTATTTTGATGATATTTTAACATAAAATTAATAAATATGTGTCTGTTTAAGTCAGATTATAAGTTTTTAGGATATATACAATTAAAATAATTTTGATACTCTCATATATATATTGTTAGATTACCTTTTTATTATAATTTTTAATGGAATTTCTTTTTTCTTTATTTTTTATAGATTTGTTTAATAACAAGAATCCTATTTATATATGTTTCAATTTAATTTCGTAATAATATTTTTTTGTTATATAAATGCAAGTAAAGTCAGGTTAAAAATAATATAAAAATTTTAAGTGATTTATTTTTTCAAACTACTCACTATAACTGTGGTAGTCTTGAGAATTTGATGGTAACTTAACCGACAGTAAAAAAAGTGGTAAATGTTGATTTAATTAAATAAATATAATTATTAATATTAATAATAATATTTTTAATGGGTTAAATGTTTCTGTATTATCTAAGTCATTAGTTTTATGTGCTATATAGTTTTTTTATTGTGCCAATATATTGAAAATAAATAAAAAAATGGCTGCACTCATGAAATTTGAAATACCTAAAAATATTTGAATATAATTTTGTTGCTATATACATTTCAAAATAGTGGGAAAAATGATTTTTTATTAGGAAATTGTATAAAATGAGTGCAGCTTACAAAAAAAATTATAAAAAAAAATGAATCATCAGTGCCTTGTTTTAACGCGCAAATACGCTTTTTGTATGTATGTGTATTTTGTATGTATGCCTGTACTTGAGGGTAGACAAATATTTTGTAACAACACTTTGTTATATCCATGTCCTATTGTATATATATTTTTTTGTTATTAAAAACGGGCGAACCAACAGTATTTGTTTATATTTAATACCTAATTATATAGAGTGGTAACCGGAGGTTTCAGGAAAACTACGAAACTTAATTATATGTATATTAAAATAAGAACTACATATTAAAACTTATAACCTACACCTAAGACTACATGATTGACCCGATGTTATGATAGCAATACCATTCCATAGCTTGTGTGTATCAGGAATCTTCTGGTTCACACGCTTGGTGTTCGTTCCGCGGAGTCAGCGGCGTCAAGAGTTATATATTTTACCGATACAAAGATGTCGACCCGGCGATGTTCATTTTATTCTTCATATGTAGCGCGTACGTAACAATCTTTAAAAAGAGATATTCACAGAATTATGGTAAATGTTTTTCTATGTGATGAAGTTAGTAAGATATTCGTAAGGGAATTAAGCTAAGAAGATAAGCAAGCTCATATTCCTATAAGGTCACATGTAAAGACGATTTCTTCTGTTCTATTCTCGCCTATTAGCCGTCTTCTCAATACTCATCCTTTTCTTACTCATGTCATTCTTCACGCAATTTATCTTATATTTTCTTAGGTCTACAACCACATATCTCCCCACATTCATACCTAACATTCTTCTCTTTATAGCATCAGCCTATCAGAGCCCACTGCTGAGCAAAGGCCTCTTCACACATGGAGAAGATGCCTATATTATACTAATCTATTACTTCTCAACTTAACGTTACTATTCCATTCTTCTTCATAAACATCTCGTCTTAATGATCACGGTTGCTGTAAAGTAGCCGAAACGTCGGGAGTATGTAGTTTATAGGCAAAAAAAAAATCGAGTAGTAAATCCGAAAATATTAGTTTCATTTAAATGAGTACTCGCGAAAATCTTAGAACTTATTATATTCCTCATATAATTATTTTGTATCGTATCCCTTCATGACACTCTACAGTTCCATCTTTCTTCAATCTTTTTGGTAGATCAACACTCATAACTATACGTTACGACAAATCTTATTGTTACATGAAAACAGCAATTTTTGAATATTTGGATATTGGGATTTACATCTTTCAATAAGTGGAGTGGAGCGTTCAGTTGATATATATAAAATTCTCGTGTCGCGGTGTTAGACAGAGAATTCCTCCGAAACGGCTGGACCTATTTTGATGAAATTTTGCGAGCATATTGAGTAGCTCTGAGGAAGGGCCAACATCTATTTTTCATACCTCTAAGTCATAAGGGTTGCTCATCCTTAATTTGATTTTTCGGACGAAACTTTTTGTTTCTATTTTTTTATAGCAAGCTACCAGGCAAGGCGACCGTTCGTAAAAAGAAATATCCAAAAAGATTCACAACATGTAAGGCAGGCCCTGGCTGTAGCTGGGAAATTGCCAGGTAGAAGAACAAACAAGAGGACAAAGTCGCGTATATCAATCATATATAAAAATCTTTTTTCGGTCGCTAAGTGACGTCATAGTTTGATGACGTCACACCTAGCAGCAGTCTAATAAATTGATACTTATGTAATAATATCGCAATCTCTGATACAAAACCGGTATACAATTCTTAGCACGAGTTTTCCTTTAACTAAAAACTGAAAGTATCTTCGTTTCAATCGCGATATAAAACATCGGAAACAGTGACGTAATTAGCGGTAACAACTGGTTTCCGGGTCTAAAAAATTTGTTTTTATTCAGAAAACTTTCGATAGACTTGTAAATTGATAAAATAAATACAATTACTATTTCTTTTGGGAGTGTCACCGATAGATCAATGTGTATATATTATATGGTACTAGCTTTCCGCCCGCAGCTTCGCCCGCGTCGAGTTCGGTTATATCGCGTTTCCAAGAGAACCTTTCAAAAGTCTGGGATAAAAACTATCCTATGTTCTTTCTCAAGGTCAACACTATGTGTGTACCAAATTTCATTAAAATCAGTTCAGCGGTTTAGGCGTGAAAGCGTAACAGACAGACAGACAGAGTTACTTTCGCATTTATAATATTATATTGTATTTTGTATGTCCAAACACTTAAGGTAAATACGCGGTATGGTATAATGAAATAATGCTTAAAAAATTCTGTCTTTTTGCTTGTTCGGGCTAATCTCGGGAACGACTGGTTCGTTTCTGATTGTACTTTCACTGGCTGAGAATTGATTTTATTGTGACTTAGACTTAATCACCTTTTAATTATGAACTAGTTTTTTGGCGAGACTTTGTCCGCGTTAATTTCGGAATTTGTAATGTATGTATAGCTTGTCTTTATCCAATTGCCTAAAAGACCAAAAACTATAAAACTACCCACATTTTTTACACCGATTACATGATTCAATTAGCAAGTTAACTATGAGAATAAGAAATTACCTAATATTTCCTAACCAAATGCAACACAGTAATTGTATTGGGAACGGAATTTCCAAATTTGTCGTGCGAAGTAATATGTAGGTATGTATGTATGTGTGTGTGTGTGTGAAAGAAAATATAAAAGCGTGGGAAGCAATAAAAGGATAGGAGTTGATCAATCATGTGTTGCAGCTAATCTGATGAAGACCTTAACCGACTTCGAAATGTATGGTTTTGTTATTCGCTGTCAAGTATGACTGTGTATCTCACTCCGAAAATACTACGAAACTTAATTTATTTCAGGATATAGGATGAAGAAGTAATGAGTCTTTTCTTTACCAGAAACTATGAACAAATTACAATCGTTTCATATCTTTATAATAAGTTGAAAACTTATATATATAACTTGGTCTTATACTGTATTTGTACCTGTCCAGAACGAACATCAATACTTCGAAGTCAGTCCTAGTAGGTTCGTTTCAAATTTAGGTAGAGAGAGGAGCTTGGACGTTGGAGGTGAGCATTTAACGCGTTATATAGGGATCCCTTAAACCTACACCTGGGTCGCAAGTCCCAGTCACTGTTGAAGCTCCTCTCTACAACGATGGACCCGACACACGCACCGTGAATACATTGAATGATGAGAGGTTTCGTCTAAGATTTATTAATAAACAAAAAAATCGTGATTTTCAACAACCATGATAACTTGATGTAAGGTTATCATTAAATTTTAAAATCTTTATTATTATGAAACGTTTTTAACATTAGCTGGACCAAAGTTTTTTGTATTTAACCACCATTTCTGTTATAAGTACTATATACAATCGCATTTCTTATCACCATTAAGAACGCTTACGTTACGTGATATACGTAAAAGGTAATTTAAATAACTTAAAAACCTCGGTTACAATGTTTAAAAGTAACGCTAATGAATTATTTATTTTTCTCATCATCATCAGCCTATCAGAGCCCACTGCTGAAAGGCCTTTTCTCACATGGAGAACATTAGAGCATTAATCATGATGCTCGCTCAATACGGATTGGCGATTTCAAACTTATAATTTGATATTATAAGTCCATGTTTCCTCACGATGTTTTCTTTCACTGTCTGCCAGTTGTGTCTAAATACTCTTACAAAGTACGTATGACTCGGAACAATCAGATAGGTGCTTGCCAGGTTTCGAACCCGCGCCCTTGTGCATGAGAGGCGGGCCTTTAACCTGTAGGACACCACGACTTTTTGCTATAACATGAAATATAAAAATATATCGTATATGTTTATTTTTGCCGTCTCTATACAGTATATTACGGATCACTTCTTGAACTTCAGCAATTCGGTATTAAAGGCAAACCCAGCCCTGATAATTTTCATATGACTGAAAATGTATCTAATATTTCAGGATCAAAATCGTGTTTCGTCCTAATAACAGTATGTACTCGTAGGAATTTAGGATAAGAGCTATATACATAGTATATAGATAGTGCTATTTCATTGAACTTCTCATATATACTACCCTCCCTCTACCACTTGGCTGCGTAGTTTTTATTAATATTGGTTGTCTAAATGTAACTTAGTTTTTTCATACACTACGTATTTTTTACTATTCTATATCTACATGATCCCGTTTCGGTTAATTTACAGCAACCGTGATCAACAGACGAGATTAAAGTTGTACAAAACAAACAAGTAAACACATTTTATCCATTGAAAACAAAATTAAAATTACTTAAATTATTTTTAAAGTAAATTACAATTAATTGGTTCGACTATATTGTAAGAAGGGTGAACAAATAGTGAAATAATATTCTAAAAAGATATATAAAACTAAAAAGTCTGTTGACACGGAACTGCTGAGGCAGACCCATGTAGAATGAACAGGTTTACTTACCTGTCAGTGGTGGCCTAGTGGTTAAAAGGCCCGCCTCTCATACACGAGGGCGCGGGTTCGAACCTGGCAAGTACCAATGTGATTTATCCGAGTCATATGTACTTTATAAGAGCATTTAGACCTCATTGATTAATGCATTCCCAAAAAGGGTTCATGTCGGGCAGGCGGCCGGTCGTAAAAACAATTAGCCAAAACTATTCACAACATGTAAGGCAGACCCTGGCTAAAGCTGGGAAATTGCCAGGTAGAAGTAGAGAATGAACAAGTTTACTTAGAAGTTAAACGCGACCTGCTATTACACCGTTATTATCTTTATTATTTAATTTGACTATCACTATGACACCGTCGCGTAACAATCCGAAGATAATTTCATTTAAATAAGTACACGCGACTCTCGTGAGGTGCAGGCGGCTACATATAAATGAACGAGACTATAAAAATACCTGAATAAGATCAGATTAATACTTTACTTTATCTATTACTACTGAGAAAAAATTCAGACTATTAGTTTCCTAATAAGTAAGTTACTTAAGAAGTAATATACTACTTATAAACCAACTTAGTAGTGTCAGCGTGGCTTAACATCCACACACACACATCGATACATACAAAATTAGTATCCGGTACACAAATAAGACAACGCCGTATTTAAAAAAAACTTATATTTTTTACATAAAAAAAACAAATATTGTGATTATACAGGGTGACTGGTGAATTACTATCAATATTTAAGGAGAATACTCGGTACATGATTCTCATTCCAATCATGTAAAAAAAATAGGTAGGTACTTAATTTTTGACCAAATTTCCGTATAAATAAATAAAGTGAGGACACGTTCCAAGTGTGGACGCGTGCCACGGCGTGCTGATACAACACCACGCCGCCAAACGCGTGTGTGTGTGTGTGTGTGTATACCTAATCTGTAGGGTGTGCACACGATGCGTAATTAATTACATAACTTTTGGTTAACTTTACTTAGAAGTTTATTAATATTTATGTTATATTAATTTTTATTTTGTCATATATGATCGTCAAATATCACGTCCTCAAGTATCGATAGTAATTCACCAGTCACGCTGTATATATAATTCAATGCTTTAATAAATAGGATAGATACAGCATATCGAAAGTGCACATTACTTGCTCACTCAGCTTAATCCGCTGCTGAGATTGTGAAAGTAACCAGAAAACATATACATACTTATTTATAATATATAATAGTAACTAACTAGCAATCTTAGAAACCAGGATCGAAAGATTAGAGTCGAATTATAGTTACTTAAAAACACGTAATAATTCTTCATAATTATCTTTGTAAATATGTGTTTTAATGTTTTCAACTAGGACACAACTTCATGTTTTCTATTTAAAAATTATTATTTTTCTAGTAATATAGGGTGGCAACCGGAGGATTCAAGAAAACTACGAAACGTAGTTATATGTATATTAGAATAAGAATTACATATTAAAGCTTATAACCTACACCTAAGACTACATGATTGCCCCGATGTTATGATAGCAATACCATTCCATAGCTTGTGTGTATCAGGAATCTTCTGGTTCACACGCTTGGTGTTCGTTCCGCGGAGTCAGCGGCGTCAAGAGTTATATATTTTACCGATACAAAGATGTCGCCCCGGCGATGTTCATTTATTTTTCTTCATTTTTAACGCGTACGTAACATGGTGATTACCTTTTATTTAGAAATAAAAAATATAAATGTTAATTTGAAATTATTTTGAGATCGTCTAAAATGCACAGAGTACTGTAATTTGCAAACTATTGAATAAGATTGTATTAAAATTAATTCACATGAATAATATTTCGACATTAAACTAACAAAAAATTAGGTCCAACAATTAAATGTATACGATCTTTTTTACGAGTTGTGCAATTCATTGCTTTCATTCGTTACCGTATCGATAATTCTTTTACGTAAACTTCAAGTCTAAACAAACATTCTATGATAATTGCTAAACTCACCAATAAGGTCATAAGTCACCACCATTCAGTTAAATATTAAACTCAGTGATTGTAAAGCCTTCCACACGACAACACAAGCTTTTATTTATTCAATATTCAATATTACTCGAGTCTCGAAGCGTCATTTGAACTGTCATTAATATTGTCAATTGCGCGGCAAAAATTTTACGTTTGACAGATTATATTTGAATTAATAGCAAGGAGGTTTTACACATATAAAAACATTTTTTATTGTTATTTCTATAATGAAGACTCTAGTTGGACTTTTATTGGTGAGTAAATTTAACTATTTGTTTTATTTTATACATTATATAAACAAAATTTATGATAGAATAGGCTTGTAATTGTTTTATGTGGTTTTTATGCATTTATATTACTCCCGTTTATATCGAGTTTAAGTTTAAATTATGTTTATAACTAAATATAGGCTACATAAAATTCAATAAGTATTCGAAATAAGTAAAAGAAAAATCTTAAATGGAACAAAATCATTTATTTTTATTTATTTATTTTCCGTGTAAGTAATAAATCTGTTACTACATTCGCCAGGAAAGGACGGTACATAAATAAACATAAAGTTATAATAATATATGTAGAATTATGTCAAATACATTATGTGATCATAATATAAAATAAGAAATAAATAATTTTAATATTTTTCTTGAATATATTACATGCTATTTATTTTCATTATAGAAAACAAACTAATCATTTTCATGAATATTATTTTAAATCCGCAAAAATTGTCTCTACACAATATCATTAAAATTTAATTAAAAAATATCAAAAAAAAAATGTTTCTTCAATAAGCTTAGCACGAGTTAGCTTTTACACTAAATAAGTATCGTTTAAAGTATTTTATAAATAAAACTACACGTACGATAGTACCAAGAAACATGTAGTAAGGATACATATATCTTTTCTACCTGGCGATTTCCCAGCTTTATATGTTGTGAATAGTTTTGGCTAATTGTTTTTACGACCGGCCGCCTGCCTGAAACCAACCCTCTTTTGGGAATGAATTAATTAGTGATGTCTAAATACTCTTAGAAAGTACATATGACTCGGAAAAATCACATTGGTACTTGCCAGGATCGAACCCGCGCCCTCGTGAATGAGAGGCGGGCCTTTAAACCACTAGGCCACCACTGACTCCAGGGTACACATATGTATATACAGGGAATGATTAAGAAGATATATATAATAATCACTCACATGTAATCATTGCCGATTTAGGAAAAGATGAATAAAAAAAACAATGTTTTTTAAACAACATTAAAAAGTCATCTTTATTATAATAAAAAATGAATATTAAATAAAGATTGATTGCGATTTAATTCGACTCATAATGTTCGCTCAATTATCATTTAATTTAGTGTATCAGTACATTTACCGTGACTGTACCATGAGTTTCACAGCTGCAAACGAAAAACTGATAGTTTACCGTTTTTTTAAACTATGTCACGTAACACGTTTACGTGTAATGAGAGGTTGAGACTTATAAAAACTTTAGTACAAACTAGAAGACCTGGCGAACTTCGTATCGCCCTATAATCAAGAAATATCTGTTACGTTTTTTTTATTTATATTTTTGAAGTTTACCTGTAAGCCATAAATTTCCGTGTTTTGAAGTGCGACAGAATGATTGACATATTAGTTAGTTGTCAAATCTAATGTCAAAAAAAACCGTGTATGGGAAATGGAAAAGGGCTGTTTTTATGGTTTTCCCAGTAATGAATCAATTTTTTTCAGCTTTTATACCTTCCCTGATCCTCCACGAACATTTCAAGACTAAGATAAGATAAATCCGTTCAGCTGTTCTCGAGTTTTAGCGAGACTAAGGAACAACCTTTACTAAGGATTAACCTTTACTATAATTTCACCATCAGATTCTTGACTTCGTTAGTTTATAACTATTTTAATCGACATAAAACCTTTTCTGTAAATAATAATAAAAATAAATCAGTCTAGAATTTTCCTGATTTAATTCAGCAACATATCAACTTATTTTAATATGAAAACGATGTTTTGCCCGCGGCATCTGTCTTAGGGGTAGAATGGGTTCAGTTTAAAGAAAGGACGGTTGGAACAAAGTGTGAAACAATAGGTCCTAAAAACATTTTAAATATGTTTTATAGTACCAGTCTGACGTCTGTATGTTTCTAAAAGTTCCTATTCAAATAACTAGCTAGTTTTCAATTCATATTTATAAAACACATAGCTTTTAATGAGATCTAAGACTTTCTAAGATGGAGTACGCATCTGAAATAAAACCTCTCATCATTCCATGTATTCACGGTGCGTGTGTCGGGTCTCACGTTGTAGTGAGAGGAGCTTCAACAGTGACTGTGACTTGTGCCCCAGGTGTAGGTTTAAGGGACCCTATCTAACGTTAAACGATCACCTCCTTCCAAGCTCCTCTCACTCCAAGAATGAATTAATGTGAGTTCTGGACAGGCCCAAGTCTTTTAAGTAGGTTATCGAGAGATTTTCTACCGGGAACAAATCCACGACGAACCTATTTCTAGTTAGTAAAATAAAAATACATATTACGAAAATTATTAGTTTCATTTAAAATATTCATTATAATTTATTTCGCGTCTTGTCTCTTATATTAAAGTTAAATTTTAACAAAGTATTAATGAACACGTGTTTATTTTAAATGAAACTAATATTATTCGTATTACTTCGCGTATTTTATTATTTTAACTACATACTCCCGATGTTTCGGTTACTTTACAGCAACACTCGTGAAAGTCTTACAAAGCCAATGGTGACCTAGTGGTTAAAAGGCTCACCTCTCATACACGAGGACGCGGGTTCGATCCTGACAAATACCAATGTGATTTTTCCGAGTCATATGTACTTTATAAGAGTAGACATTTAGACATTACTGATTAATGCATTCCCAAAGAGGGTTGATGTCAAGTAGGCGGCCGGTCGTCAAAATAATTAGCCAAAACTATTCACAACATGTAAGGCAGACCCTGGCTAGAAGCTCGGAAATTGCCAGGTAAAAGAAGAAGACTCGTTAAAATTTTACATCTCACTATGTGATAATTTTAACATACATTTTTTTTACTAGAAGATATCGCAATATTTATCAATAGATAAGTTAAATGTTGCAAGTTACAAAATTAAATGGAAATCTATCAAAAGATTGCCGTGATACTGGCAACACTCAAATTAATTATTAGTTTAAAGTTAATCAAAATCGAAATTAATCTTTTCAACATTATTATCTTAATTTATAAGTTTTAATCGAAACTCATAAAAATATTAATTGATTTTCGTTTATATTATACTATATAAATATTATTATTGTGATAAATTAATTTATTCTTTTGAAAGCTGTCATTATCATAAATTTACATTTTTTTTAAAATAAAATATTCCGCGGCCGTGATCAGAGACAGATGAAAAATTGATTTCCACTGGCGCCAATTTGAATAAAAAATGTTGGACATTATGGAGGAAAATTTGGAAAATTTAAATAATATCGTTCTTAAGCTTATATATATACATAATATGTGTGTATGTGTGTGTGTGTGTGCATAAAAAGTAGTAAATTATTTTGTCTACATCACCTAAGTCAAAAAAAATTAAATTACATTTTTAAATAATGTGATCTTAAACTTTAAGTATTCATTTAAATGAAACTAATATTATTCGGATTATTTTACGTATTTTATTATAAGACCAACTGACAGACATTCACATCTCTTAATGATCACGGTTGCTGTAAAGTAACCGAAACGTCGGTAGTATGTAGTAGCAATAAAATACGAATAGTAGTTTCATTAATATTTTGAAATTCACTCATAAATCATTAAATTAGTTAAATTTATTGTACTTCTATTGTATTCTTTTTTATATAAAATAAACAGGTTATGATAAAATACAAACATCTGTTCAATGGCATAATGATATTAAATTTACGACCACATAATAGAAAAATATTAAAAATTAAACGTCAAACGATGCAAGCCACGGGTCACGGGTTAATGCGATTTATTTCAAGTTTATTGGTATTCAAGATTTAAAATTATATATTTTATCCATATTTAATACATATTCGTATATTTTTAAGATTTTTTTTCTATATTTAATCGTAATATATTGTGTTTAGAAATAACTAGCTTCCCGACCGCAGCTTCGCCCGCGTGGAGTTCGGTTATATCGCGTTTCCAAGAGAACCTTTCAAAAGTCTAAGATAAAAACTATTCTATGTTCTTTCTCAAGGTCAACTCTATCTGTACCAAATTTCATTAAAATCAGTTCAGTGGTTTAGGAGTGAAAGCGTAACAGACAGACAGACAGAGTTACTTTCGCATTTATAATATTAGTAGGGATATAAATTATACTGTCCTTGTTTTTCTGCGTAGTATTGTCACACGGTATATACGGAGATTTGTGAGTAGAATACTTTTAACGCTACGTAAATAGTGTGATTATGAAAACATGTAGTAAGTACCCAACATAATGATGTTTGAAAACGATTTTTCTTATGCTAAGGCTTCATTCACACTAGAATAGTGTAATAATTTGCTAATATCAAAATTTTTATTTATTAGTTGAATAATGTTGAGTACTGGGTGACAGTACTACCTCCATAAGTAGGTTGTCTGTTCGGTTGCCCCCTTTAGCATAAAAGACTGTTAATCCTTCTACCTGACAATTTCCCAGCTATAGCCAGTGTCTGCCTTACATGTTGTGAATAGTTTCGGCTAATTGTTTTTACAGGCCGCCTGCCTGACATCAACCCTCTTTGGGAATGCATTAATCAGTGATGTCTAAATACTCTTATAAGTATATATGACTCGGAAATATCACATTGGTACTTGCCAGGATCAAACCCGCGCCCTCATACATGAGGCCTCGGCCTCGAATTTTGCGGGCAGCGGAGCGGCGGCGGCGGCACGGAAACGCATACTGTTCTCCAAACTAGCGGGCAGCGGGCACCGCTGTATTCGAGGGTCGATCCATTTGATTATACGCGTAAGATCCTGCCGCTCCCGCCGCCGCTCCGCTGCCCGCAAAATTCGAGGCCGAGGCCTGATAGGCGGGACTTTTAACCACTAGGACACCACTGACTTAAATTACCAGTATTAATAGAAATATTACTATTATTATTTTATTTATTTTCAGACAACAAGGTCCACGTGTTAGTTACAAAAGTACTTAATAACTATGTTACTATTTTTGTTTGTTAGTAACAATTTAAAATATATATGTATATAACTTTATATTAAGGTTTAATATAAAGATTAAATTAAACATTTTTACGTTAAATGTCAATAATTTTCCTTGTAACAGTTTGATGCACGGACTAAAGAAAAACGTTGTATAATTGACGTGAGAAAAAATGACAATATCCATTCACACACGATAAATATTAAATATAAATATTGTTTTATAAATAAAACTGATATTTTCCTAATAAAATTTAGTTAGGTAGAGAGAGGAGCTTGTACGGTGGAGGTGAGCGTTTAACGTTAGATAGCCCTTAAACCTACACCTGGGTCACAAGTCCCAGTCACTGTTGAAGCTCCTCTCACTACAACGATGGACCCGACACACGCACCGTGAATATATGGAATGATGAGAGGTTTCGTCTCTCTATATATATTAAACCTACACCTGGGTCACAAGTCCCAGTCACTGTTGAAGCTCCTCTCACTACAACGATGGACCCGACACACGCACCGTGAATATATGGAATGATGAGAGGTTTCGTCTCTCTATATATATTAAACCTACACCTGGGTCACAAGTCACAGTCACTGTTGAAGCTCCTCTCACTACAACGATGGACCCGACACACGAACCGTGAATACATGGAATGATGAGAGGTTTCGTCTACTATTTGTTATTATTAAGTTTATATAAAACTAGGTTTTTCCCGCGACTTCGTCCGCGTTAATTTCGGATTTTTTTTAACGAAAGGAATGCTTATTGGCTGTCGATCGTGCCTACATAGACCGGTAAAAGGTACATAGCGATAATGTCGTTTTGGCTAGGAGTTGAGTTCTCGTGAAAGTAAATATAGTTTTTCGCTTATATGAGGAAAAGTCGAACATTTTCCGGTATGTAAAGTAGCCTATGTGCTATTCCTGGACGTCAGCTTCCTGTATACAAAATTTTATCCAAATCAGTTCAGCCGTTTGAGCGTGAAGAAGTAACAAACATACACACACTCACAAACTTTCGCAATTATAATATTAGTAGGATATACTCAAATATCAGTGGTGGCCTAGTGGTTAAGGGGCCCGACTCTCGTTGCCGAGGGCGCGGGTTCAAACCTGGCAAGTACCAATGTGATTTTTCGGAGGCATATGTACTTTCTGAGAGTATTTAGACATCACTGACATACGGTGAAGGAAAACATCGTGAGGAAACCTGGACTTATAGTTTCACAATTATAAGTTTGAAATCACCAACCCGTCTTGAGCGAGCGTGGTGATTAATGCTCAAACCTTCTCCATGTGAGAAAGAGGTCTTGCTCAGCAGTGGCCGTTGATAGGTTGATGATGATGATGACGATGATACTCAAATATTTTGTAATTTAACAATATTAAAATAAACAATGCAAATAATTAATTGATAATTTCGATAATGTCATTTCTGTTTTTTTTTTTTTTTTTTTTTTATGTTAAAGGTGGCAAACGAGCAGACGGCCCACTTGATGGAAGGTGGTTACCGTTGCCCATTGACATCCGCAACAAAGATGTTGCGGATGCGTTGCCAACCTTGTTTTATAGGGATAGGGAGGGGTGGGAATAAGGATATTGTAGGAAAGGGTGGGAATAGGGAAAGGGCAACCGGCTCTCTCACTCATCGGACGAAACGCAGCCATTAAATGCTACTTCACGCCGATCTTCTGTGAGAGGGTGGTACTTCCCCGGTCGAGCCAGCCCGTGTTCGAGCTGTAGTAACTAAACACAGCTAGGCTCTACCACCTAATAAAACGTTTGACGCCTTTCTTTGACAATTACATAAGAACTGACAGATACTAATTGAAAAACATTATTTGTAACATTGACAAGCAAAAAAACATTGTACAGATAAGGTCAATTGAGAAAAATAATAGTTTAAATGTCAAATATAATATTTATATAGAATTATAAAGATACTTATAAAATAGTTTAATTAAAAACTAGCTTTTTCCTGCGATTTTGTTTGCGTTACTTTGAGAATTAGAAATGTATAGCTGAAGTTACAAACTCTGTTCCTTATAAAGGCAGTAAATAAGATGATTTTTTTCATCAATTTCTTTTCAATCGTATGTAAAGTATCCTATGTCCTTTCTATGTTCTAATCTATCTCTCAACCAATCTTCATCCAAACCCGTACAGTCGTTAGAGTTATAAATAGTGTATCTAACACGACTTTCTTTTATATTTAATTTTTTTTTTTTAATAAGTGAAACTTCGTAATGTTGAAATGAAAACAGGAAGGTGTAGGAATTTATTTTTAAGGATTTTTTTAGTGTTTCTTTAAAACAAACTTTATTAACATTACTTAAAACTCACATTTGAATGCTCACATTTCCTCTTGTTCTGTCTATTTCAAATTAATGAATGACATTAATTATCTGTTGAAACTTAAAATGGCAACTTAAATAAATATTTTTATTGGACAAAAAGCAACGCCAATAACTAAAAGACATAGAAACAAGATCTACTAGAATCCAACCCTAGACGATTTATGAGAATTTAGAAAAAGAAGATAGCTATTAGTAAATTGTAATATTTCGTACCTTTTTACTTCTAATTGTAATTCAAAGATTAATCCTCTGAATAAAATATAAAGAAAAATAGGTATCTGCTCTAATCATAAATGTATATTAAATACTCCTTGGTTCCTATTCCAATCTATTTGTTAATTAATATTTATGTTTCTAAATAAGTAAGAGTATAGTTGGATAAAGTGGATAATCTTGAGTCAAATTATATGCATCAGACTTGGCATATACAGGGTGACTGGTGAATTACTATCGATATTTGAGGACGTGATATTTGACGATCATATATGACAAAATAAAAATTAATATAACATAAATATTAGTAAACTTCTAAGTAAAGTTAACCAAAAGTTATGTAATTAATTACGCATCGTGTGAACACCCTCAGATTAGGTATACACACACACACACACGCGTGCGGCGGCGTGGTTTTGTATCAGCACGCCGCCGCACTCGTCCACACTTGGAACGTGTCCACACTTTATTTATTTATACGGAAATTTTGTCAAAAATTAAGTACCTATTTTTTTTACATAATTCGAATGAGAATCATGTACCGAGTATGCTCTTTAAATATTGATAGTAATTCACCAGTCACCCTGTATTGTAATGGCTGCCTCATTAAATAAATATATGTTGAAGTAAACATGATTGTAGAATTATAAATCTAATTTAGACTACAAATAAAGATAAATGTCTTTAAAGGTTACATCCTTATTGCGATTGCATTCTATTATGCAAACTTTTGTTCAAAATGGCTGAATGTACAACAGCTGTCATCTGATTCATGAAAAATACTTTTATTTAAGCAATTTTTTTATAAAAACAAATAAATTTATACAGGGTGACTGGTGAATTACTATCGATATTTAAGGATCATACTCGGTACATAATTCTCACTCGAATTATGTAAAAAAAATAGGCACTTAATTTTTGACAAAATTTCCGTATAAATAAATAAAGTGTTGACACGTTCCAAGTGTTCCAAGTGTGGACGCGCGCGGCGGCGTGCTGATACAACACCACGCCGCCGCACGCGTGTGTGTGTGTATGTGTGTGTGTGTATATACCTAATCTGTAGGGTGTGCACACGATGCGTAATTAATTACATAACTTTTGGTTAACTTTACTTAGAAGTTTATTAATATTTATGTTATATTAATTTTTATTTTGTCATATATGATCGTCAAATATCACGTCCTCAAGTATCGATAGTGATTCACCAGTCACCCTGTATATGAAAATATATGAATATAATAATCAGTGGTGGCCTAATGGTTAGAGGGTCCTGGCAAGTACCAATGTGATTTTTCCGAGTCATATATACTTTCTAAGAGTATTTAGACATCACTGATTAATGCATTCCCAAAGAGGGTTCGAGTCAAGAGAGTCGTAAAAAACAATTAGCCACAACTATTTCACAACATCTAAGCCAGACCCTGGCTATAGCTGGGAAATTGCCAGGTAGAAGAAGATATGAATATAATAATTAATTTATTAGTTATAAAATGTATATATTTTTAAGTAACTATATTTATACAATCAATGAGTTAACATGTTTGTTATTGCAACCGTCAAATGTCTTGAATTCCTACGGAATGTCAATGAGTTTTAATTTACTTATAAGTAGTCGTAGTGCTCCGTACTAAAAACATATTTGAGTCTTAAAATATACGCCATTATTTTAAGCAAACTATTTCTAGTTTTTTCTATACAGTATTAAAAAATAATACACTTTCAAAGTGTTAAGTCTTTTTTTTTATTAATTTTAATACTGTCAATATTATTTTAATAATAGTTACTTGCGCTTTTTATTGTGTTTAAAATGGACATCGGCATAGTTTGTAAGGTTTTTTCGCAAAACTTTTTGCAATGGTTATGTAACCAAACGTTGTTTTGTCATATAAAAAATAGGGTTGGTGATAAAAAAGAAAAAATTTAAGATTGAATGTATGTTTTAATGCTACGTTATGAAAAATAAAAACAAAAAATTTCGTCAGAAAATAAAAATCATAAAATTAAGGATGAACAACCCTGATGATTTAGGTGTATGAAAAATAGATGTTGGCCGATTCTCAGAGCTACTGCTCACTAAATTTCATCAAAATCGGTCCAGCCGTTTCGGAGGAGTTCTCAGCCTAACACCGCGACACGAAAATTTTATATATACATGGTGACTGGTGAATTACTGTCAATATTTAAGGAGAATACTCGGTACATGATTCTCATTCGAATTATGTAAAAAAAATAGGCACTTAATTTTTGACAAAATTTCCGTATAAATAAATAAAGTGTGGACACGTTCCAAGTGTTCCAAGTGTGGACGCGTGCGGCGGCGTGCTGATACAACACCACGCCCCCGCCGCGTATGTGTGTGTGTGTGTGTGTATACCTAATCTGTAGGGTGTTCACACGATGCGTAATTAATTACATAACTTTTGGTTAACTTTACTTAGAAGTTTATTAATATTTATATTATATTAATTTTTATTTTGTCATATATGATCGTCAAATATCACGTCCTCAAGTATCGATAGTAATTCACCAGCCACCCTGTATATTGTGTGTGTAAATAAACATGCCTAATTAAATTCAGTCAGCCATTATCAAAACTAACACACAAATAATGCGACGTTCGTTTAAGAATTTTAACTTCCTTTACATTACCTTGAAAAAAACGTAGATTTAAATAATAATCTTTGTTTTTTCATTAATTTAAATATGTATATATTAACAATTTTTTAAGATTACATCGCGATTAACGAAATTCTTTAGTATTACGCAAATTTAATATTACGAGTTAAGTAATGAGTGAGGTCGAATTTAAATATTTAGTGAACAGCTATATAACTATTATTCTTTAAATAACTGGTTTTGAAATATATCTTCTTCTTTTACCTGGCAATTTCTCAGCTTTGGCCAGGATCTGCCTTAGATGTTGTGGATAGTTTTGGCTAATTGGTTTTAGGATCGGCCGTCTACCTGACATCAACCCTCTTTGGGAATTTATATATATAAAAATGGATTGCTGTTCCTTAGTCTCGCTAAAACTCGAGAACAGCTGAACGGAATCATCTTATCTTAGTCTTGAAATGTTCGTGGAGGTTCAGGGAAGGTATAAAAGCTGAAATTTTTTTATTAATTTCCGGGAATACCCTAAAAACAGCCCATTTCTATTTCCCATATATAAACGGTTTTTTGACATTAGATTTGACTACTAACTAATATGTCAATCATTTTATCGCATTTCAGAAAATAATAATAAATAAGACAAAACACAAAAAATAATAATAAATAAGACATAATTTATTTGTTGATTGAGGCAGTACGAAGTCTGCCGGGTCAGCTAGTAGTAAATATATGTATATACTAATATCAATTCATTCTTGGAACGTACTTCGAAGTCAGCCCTAGTAGGGTCGTTTCAAATATGGTAGAGAAAGTAGCTTGGACGGTGGAAGTGAGGGTTTAACTTTAGATATGGTCCCTGGGTCACAAGTCCCAGTCACTGTTGAAGCTCCTCTCACTACAACTATGGACCCGACACACGCACTGTGAATACATGGAATGATGAGAGGTTTCGTCTCTCTATATATATTAAACCTACACCTGGGTCACAAGTCCCAGTCACTGTTGAAGCTCCTCTCACTACAACGATGGACCCGACACACGCACCGTGAATACATTGAATGATGAGAGGTTTCGTCTCTCTATATATATTAAACCCACACTTGGGTCACAAGTCCCAGTCACTGTTGAAGCTTCTCTCACTACAACGATGGACCCGACACACGCACCGTGAATACATTGAATGATGAGAGGTTTCGTCTCTCTATATATATTAAACCTACATTTGGGTCACAAGTCCCAGTCACTGTTGAAGCTCCTCTCACTACAACTATGGACCCGACACACGCACTGTGAATACATGGAATGATGAGAGGTTTCGTCTCTCTATATATATTAAACCTACACCTGGGTCACAAGTCCCAGTCACTGTTGAAGCTCCTCTCACTACAACGATGGACCCGACACACGCACCGTGAATACATTGAATGATGAGAGGTTTCGTCTCTCTATATATATTAAACCCACACTTGGGTCACAAGTCCCAGTCACTGTTGAAGCTCCTCTCACTACAACGATGGACCCGACACACGCACCGTGAATACATGGAATGATGAGAGGTTTCGTCTCTCTATATATATTAAACCTACACCTGGGTCACAAGTCCCAGTCACTGTTGAAGCTCCTCTCACTACAACGATGGACCCGACACACGCACCGTGAATACATGGAATGATGAGAGGTTTCGTCTCTCTATATATATTAAACCTACACCTGGGTCACAAGTCACAGTCACTGTTGAAGCTCCTCTCACTACAACGATGGACCCGACACACACACCGTGAATACATGGAATGATGAGAGGTTTCGTTTCTATAATACAGATTTTTGTCAAGTTTATTAAATAGAAAATTTACTTGTAAATTCAAAAGTAACTCGTCATCAGCCTATCAGAGCCCACTGCTGAGCAAAGGCCTCTTTCTCACATGGAGAAGGTTTGAGCATTTATCACCACGCTAGGTCAAGACGGGTTGGTGATTTCAAACTTATAATTGTGAAACTATAAGTCCAGGTTTCCTCACGATGTTTTCCTTCACCGTAGGTCAGTGGTGTCTAAATAATCTCAGAATAAAAATGGATAAATGATTTTAATATGTGTTTTTTTGACCTGATATCTTAATATTTACAAATTAACTTTGGCAATGACGACCATTGAATATAATTCGAAGCCTTGAATAGGCGAGGTGATTGGTGAAGATTTATTTGTATGTATCGTTTTTAGTGAATAGCAACTTTTGGTTTGAATATTTAACTAACAGCGGATATCTTAAATGTTCTTTTATCTACATTACAGAAAACATATTTTAATGAATTTTGCATTAAAATAAATCTAATATTTTCGGTTTACTATGCGTTTTTTATTATTTTAATTGTTAAACTACCCGTTTATCCATGATTACGTTTGCTGCAAAGTAACCGAAACGTCACGAGTACTCGTATGTAGTTAAAAATAATAAACTACTCGTAGTAATCCGAATAATCTTTTCCCAAAAGAGGGTTGATGTCAGTCAGGCGGCCGGTCGTAAAAACAATTAGACAAAACTATTCACAACATATAAGGCAGAGCCTGGCTAAAGCCGGGAAATTGCCAGGTAGAAGAAGACAAGTAGTAATACGAATAATATTATGTAGTTTCATTTAAATGAATACTGGAACGTCTTTATTCTCATTATTTTGTATTCAGTACTTACATTAAAAATTATTATTTATGCTTTTGACATTACGTAGGTGAAATTTGTAAGTCATAAATGATTTTAATATAATATGTATTTGATTTATAAAATCATATTTATAGTAATAATTAACGTAATTTGATGAAATTTGATATACAGATAGATAACAATTTGGAAAAGATAAGTAGATTTTGGTTCAACCATAGACATTTTTGCTGCAAAACCGCGGGTTTGTTACTTGTATTCAAAAATCTTTTTACTCGCAATCTACTTATATTGTTATTTTCAATTTAATATTTAGTTACAAATAATTGATAAATTAGTAAAAAATAAAGATTATAAGAAATATGTGTTTTTTTAATTATCTTAAAATATTAGACAACTTAATTTCGTCATTGTATATTCATGTTTATAATTTTTAAACTTCATTAATTATTCATACAAAGCCAACAATGGTCGTATTGAATTTAAAATTATTATTATAATATAAATATTTGTTAATCTTTATTATATTAGTTGTAAGAAATAATTTTACGACATTCTCAGTCAGATGACATTGACAGTGGATATTTTTTATCTTTAAACGTCAAAAATTTAAAAATAATTTTTAAAATGGATTTTTAATTATCAAAAATATATATTTTTATACATTTTATTTTAAAAAAGATATAAGCATAATCATTGATAAAACGCTTTATGAATTTCAAATTATTTATTGTTGCGAGGAAGCGTCAAAGTATAAGTACTTCTACCGTGACTTTACGTATATTCTAAATAATTTAAAGTTCTTTAAAATCTTGTATATAGTTTAAAACTTAGTAAATTATATAAATTTTTGTATATAAATGAAAGTCTTATTAATTACACTATTTATAACTCTAACGACCGTACGGGTTTGGATGAAGATTGGTGGAGAGATAGATTAGAACATAGAAAGGACATAGGATACTTTACATACGATTGAAAAAGAAACAAAATAAGTTGATCAAATACAAAATCTTTTCTCCTGTCTTTAAGGAACAGAGTTCGCCCGTATATACATTTCTAATTCTGTAACTAAGCCAGACGAAGTCGCGGGCAAAACTAGTATTTAATTGACATAAATCCCAAAGAGGGTTGATGTCAGGCCGGCGGTTGTAAAAACAATTACCCAAAACTATTCACAACATGTAAGGCAGACCCTGGCTAAAGCTGGGAAATTGCCAGGTAGAAAAAGATAAATCACACTGAGTTTTGAGTTAACGAAAACAAAATGGCGTATTCAGTGACATAAGTCGTATGTCATTAATTTTAGGAGTGGTTTTAAACTTGCAAGTTAATGATGAATAGTTTAAAATATTATGAAATTGATTTTGTAACATCTCAAGTACTGATTTCGCTGTTCTGGTAATTGTAATGGTTTTTAATTTTTATGTTTTGCTTCGCTTTTAAATTAGCACTTTTTTATTTTGAGAAAAAAACAATTATTGAAGTAATTTATGCAAAATAAATATATGTATACACTTTTAAATGCATTTATATATTTTTCAAGAGTTGTGAGTCGCGAATGAATATTCCATAAAAGAAGTTTTATTCTTAAATTCAATTTAAATAAATGGAGTAATAAAAAAAACCTTATAATCGGACATTTATGTAGTCGATATTTCTCCTATAAAAATCATTTTTGAACCATCTCCTTCGTGTTTCAACACAGTACTCAGTAGTAATCCCTACTTATATTATAAATGCGAAAGTAACTCTGTCTGTCTGTTACGCTTTCACGTCTAAACCACTGAACTGATTTTAATGTAACTTGGTACAGAGATAGAGTTGACCTTGAGAAAGAACATAGGATAGTTTTTATCCCAGACTTTTGAAAGGTTCTCTTGGAAACACGATATAATCGAACTCCACGCGGGCGAAGCTGCGGGCGGAAAGCTAGTTAAATATAATCGCGTATTTATTACAATATTACCTTTAATAAACTTCGCAGTCGATTGAAAACTGTATAATGTATTTGAGTCTTTAATTTGACGTAAAAATTACTGAAGTCTAAAAATTTTTTTTATTAAAACGTACTGTTGGTGTATTATTTTAATCTTATGAATGACAAAATCTGTGTCTAAAATATTAATTATACATTGCTTATGTTAATATACCCATTTTTTTATGCTAAGGCTCTATTCGCACTGGAATCGTGAAATATTTTGCTAATATCGACGTGTTTAATTATTTGACGAATTATAATCTTGAATGCTGTGTGGAAACACGAATTTTGTCGAATTGAGTAAAGGAATTTATTTAATTAATATTATTTTAATAACCTTTTTAGATTCTCAGCAGCGTTTTCTGTCAACGGGACGAAATAATAAGAAATGATTTTGACGGACCCTACGAAGACGGCTCCTTCAAATGGGCTATACAGACTGGTTTGTAATTAAAACCTAACATAATTATTAATAAAACTAATTAATATATAAAAATTATTTAAAAAGGACTTAAATTAAACTAATATTATTTGTAGAACTGATCGTATTTTATTGTTTAAAAATCTATATACTTCACATCTCGTGTTAATGATCACGATTACTGTAAAGTAACCGAAACGTCGGGAGTATGTAGTTTTAAAATAATAAAATACGCGGAGTAAGCAGAATAATATTAGTTTCATATAAATTAATACTCGTAAGTCTTAGATCTCATTATTTTAAAGACTTTATTTTGATTTATCAAAAAGCATTCTCCATTTTGAATTATAGTTTTGGTTTTGTTTATGGTGAGTTTTTAATTCCATTATTCGTCAATAGAGGGCGGTATTTATCATGAACAGCGATCGACGCCTCGCCAACAAGCGCCTCTGATTGAAGGACAGTATCAGTACATTGCTCCGGACGGACAGGTATATTAAAATAATAAAAATATACAATTTAATAATAATTTCTCACTTTATTTGATAAATAAATCATATTATCCTTGTTATATCTCACGCTTATGGTTTCCTAAATATTACAGGAATATTTCACTAGATGGCGCAAATAATAATTTTGTATATCCAATATTTAACTGAAAATCTTTTGCTTTTTTTAATACGTATCTACCTAATGTTACAGTGAAACTCTCATTGCATTACTTTTTTAACTTTATATCGCAAGTCGTGTTACTTCCGTCTCCTATAAAATAATGTGTAAAGAACTTAACAAGTCCGTTATAATCAGCTGATCTTATTTTATTTATATTGAGAGAATACATTTTCATAAATCAACAATTTGTAACAAAACATTTCGTCGGGGATATTGCAAATCCTCGTAACTAGCATTGTATAATTCCGCGTATCTATATTGGAAGCAGATTATCAGAAGAAAGTTTGAGCTGAAATATTTTCTATATTAACGACTTTTAAGGTAATTTTTTCACAATCAGTAATGATTTAGTGTTTAATTTAAATAAAACTTCTTCTGATAATCTGCTTCCAATGTATATACGCGGAATTATCTAATGCTAGTTACGCGGATTTGCACTATCCCCGACCATATATCCTACTAATATTATAATTGCGAAAGTTTGTGAGCGTGTGTGTATGTTTGTTACTTCTTCACGCTCAAACGGCTGAAGCGATTTTGATAAAATTTTGTATACAGCAAGCTGACGTCCAGGAATAGCACATAGGCTACTTTACATCCCGGAAATCGGGTAACACCGTGGGGCGCAGCTAGTATAGACATATATATATAAAGCAGCTGTTCCAGAAGTGATGATATCCTTGAATCATTTGTTCCAGGTGATCCGTGTGTTGTACACAGCTGATGAGTTCGGGTTCCACCCCTCGGGAGAGCACCTCCCCACCCCGCCGCCCATCCCCCCGCAGATACAACGAGCACTAGACTACGTCGCACAACTCAAAGATAATAGGATTTAATAAAGAGATTTAAATATACTGTGGTTTGTTTTGTATAAGACTTTGATTTCATTTATCTATTATCTTGTATATATATAAAAATGAATTGCTGTTTCTTGGTCTCACTAAAACTCGAGAACGACTGAACGGATTTATCTTATCATAGTCTGGAAATGTTCGTGGAGATTCAGGGAAGGTTTAAAAGCTGAAAAATATTTATTAATTTCCGGGAAAACCCTAAAAACAGCGCTTTTTTATTTCCCATACAAACGGTTTTTTGACATTAGATTTGACAACTAACTTATATGTCAATCATTCTGTCGCACTTCAGAACACGGAGATTTATGGCTTAAAGGTAAACACCAAAAAAATAAATAAGACATAATTTATTTCTTGATTGAGGCAGTACGAAGTCTGCCGGGTGAGTTAGTAATAGTCATAATTTTTTATAAACATATAGGAAGCACACATATATGTATACATGTGTGTGTTTTTGAAAAAATAAATTTATTATCGATAATTTAAAAGTTTGTATCACTTAATTATTAAACTTTTACAGTATGTATTTAAATTCTATAATAATATAAAAAAGGTATTATTCTTCTAGGTTTTATTCTTAAATGATTCTTTTATCAGGAATTCAGTTTGATTATGAGAAATAAATCGATACCTCCCATGTAAGTTGTTGTTTGCCACAAAAATGCTATTTTGCTTTTTTTCTAAAGAATATTCTATTATGTCCACTCAGATTAAAAAAACAACATAAACACTACTTTTAAAGGATTTGTCAGACGCATAATGTTGTAATTTTCAAACGCGAACGTATTAAACTGATGTATATGCCTATGTAATTGTTTACGCGGGGCGTGAGGTGAATATATGAGTTACATACAACAGAATAAGACTTATGTTTTTCAATGTATACAGTTGTAACTATCATATACCACAAGTGATGCTATCTGGGCGCCGCGGTATAATGTTGTAAGTATTAGATACAACGCCTTTTTTAGCTTCTACTCCGGAGTAAAATGTCGTATGAACAATATAACAACAATATCTCCGCAAATAGGCATATTAATTAAAATATCTTTTAACGTTTAAGAAGACTATTATGTTAAATTTATATACGAAATTTTAAAAATCAATAAATGCAAATTTTGGTTTAATTTGAATCTATGAAACGCTCTACTGTAAAATTACAGTTTTGGAGGTATCGAAATGTTTTGTCTTGTATTGATGAATATTTTAAACGGTATTGTTTTTAAACTTTTCAAAAACATTTACGATTTTCAGTACTATTGAATATATTTTGGTTTAGTACTTTCTGCTTCTAGACCAATTGGAAAAATAGGTCTTAATTTTTTCAGAATTACATATTTCTAAACCATCTTATATATTTATGAGATTAAAAAACACAAAATATCAAATATATATCTTTATTTATTTAAATTTCTTAGTTTTTATTGAGTTAATTATGTATAAAATGGAGTAAGTATCAACAATAGTAAAAAACAATATACAACGTATATATTTATCTAAACAGTATATGTTCCGTCTCACTCATACACTAATGTCAGAACGAGACAGCGATATGATAAAAAGCTTATAACAATACATTACATAATCAAGAGAATATTGTTCAAAACATTATTATAATAGCATATCTTCCATCTCTTTCCCTCTTTCGCTAAAGGATGTTGCTATCTCGCTCAAACTATCTCCTGTCTCTTTAACACCTAAGCTTTATTATTGTCTTAAATTGCTAATAAAGATATATTTTGTCTCTTTCACTCGTCCCTGTATTTATATAGCTGTTTCGCTCGCACTAACTTACGTCCCAATTATTATTATTATTATTATTATTAAAGAATTATCCCTCTCTTTCACTCCAATACGTATTATTATTGCTATCTCGCTCTTATAACATAGCTAGCACTCAGCCTCTATAAATGGCACATTAAATTCTGAATAAAAAAAAACAAATATACAAATAAAATATACGACAAAAATAAACAGAATGGCTTTACGTATCATTTTGTACTTGACATCTTTGATTCTTGATGACTTCAAATGAAATATTAAGAAATTAAATCTTAATTAAATATATATATTTATAATTGTTCAGTCTGTTTATCTGTTAGAGGTACAACAGTCTCCCGGTAGATGGCGTTGTCCAACATTTTCTCTCCTTCAGGCAACACCCGCTTATTTTTATCTGAAACATTAAAAATATACACATATATATTATAATAATAATATTTCAAACAAAAGCTACTAACTTATCTCTCCTTGGGAAAAAGATTTAATAAATTTAAATTAAACCAAATATCTATAGTAATTAAAGTGAATAATCAATAAATATATATATAAAAGAATCCAAGCGACTGTTTGTTCCCTCCTTGCTCTTAAAATTCTAAGTAAATCTCAAAAGAAACTTTACAAGCCTGTAGATACAACCTTATACAAAGTTTAACCGACATTAAAGATAGAAGTATTATGACCCACCATCTCTTTTTGTAACGACGCTGAACAGCCCCGCGTGTAGTACAGACGAGACTAGGGCCAATGCTGCGAGGCCGCGGAAGGAGCCTCGCCCGCCACACCAACTGTACAGCAGCCCGCCCACCAGCGAACCCAATGCGAAACCTGCATATGAAACATCATTGTATTGCTGTCTCGCTCGCACTTAATGCAAAAATACATTCCGTCTCTCTCACACATCAGATTACTTAATATTGTTTTGCATCTCGCTCTTTGAGGGCCAAGAACGTGAGATTCAAAACCATCTTTATATATATAATTCTTCTGTGAGTGTGTATGTCACTGAACTACTCTCAAACGACTGGACCTATTTTGATGAAATTGTTTTGTTTGTGTGCAAGGGGATCTGGGAATGGTCTAGATTCACAATTTTGTCAACTGGGCAATGTTTTTTCATTAATTTTTAATTTATTAGTAGTTGTTGATACAAACGTTTTTTTTTACATTAAATTTGACAACTCACTAATATGTCAATAATTCTGTCACACTTTAAAACACGGAGATTTATGGTTTTAATAGGTAAACTCCAATAATATAGATAAAAAACCGTAACAGATATTTCTTTATTATAGGGCGATACGAAGTTCGCCGGGTCTTCTAGTATATATATATATATATTCAGTCTTATAAAGGGATCTTCTTCTGTAATTGTTAAAGACTATGTAAGTAAGTCTACGAACAGTTACGTGTATGTATGCATGCGTGTGTGTGTGTGTGTGTGCGTGTAACTCACCAACTCCATCATCCATGCCGGCCACTATTCCCTGCACGGTCGCGGAGTACCCCTCGGGCGCTACGGACGCCGCGTACCCCACTATGGTGGAGTAACACAACGCGTATGTAGGACCTTGCATTATACCCTGGAGTAATATATATAAGGGTAAATATACACTTAAATGTAATTTATTATATATTCTTCTTCTTCTTCCTCCTGGCAATTTTCTACCTTTAGCTAGCATCTGCCTTACATGTTGTAAATAGTTTCGGCTAATTGTTTCTACGACCGGCCGCCTGCCTGACATCAACCCTCTTTGGGAATGCGTTTCATTTATTATATGTATATTCTTTTACGATATAATATCACTTAATTAAAAAAATTTTGCAAACGATTTCAAAAACAAATATCAACAGAATTATTCCAGAATCGAAAACATCTTACAAAAAAATTACATAACTATTAAATTTAATCTAAAGTAAATTTTTAACAATAAAACGAAACATCCTATATTTAGTTATATACAAGAGATGTCGCTAGTATATATATGTGAGCCGCTACTGGCCGCTAGATGTCGCTACCTCAATGAACACGAGGTGCCAGGGATGCTGTATGACGGAGATGAGCGCCATCCTCACGCTGTAGCAGAACAGAGACACGGTCATCGTCACTCCGTAGCCCCAGCGTTTGATTATTTTACCTGGTATATATAAAAAACGAATTATAATATATGTCTTCGGGGATAGTGAGAAATCCGCGTATCTACATTAGGAGCAGATTATCAGAAGAAAGTTTAAGCTGAAATATTGTCTATATTAACGAATTTTAAGGTAATATTTTCACAATTAGGAATTATTTAGTGTTTAATTTATAACTAATTGTGATAAAATTATCTTAAAAGTCTTTAATATAGAAAATATTTCAGCTTAAACTTTCTTCGTGTGTGTTTAAAAATTTTCACTTATATGAAGCTAATATTGTTCGTATACTACGCGTATTTCATTATTATAACTAAAAACTCCCAGAATTACGGTTAATTTTCAACAACCGTGATCATTAAGACGAGATGTGAATTATTAGTTACATTTAAATGAATACTCGTGAAAGTTTTAGATCTCATTATGTTCATTTATGTAATATATAATATTCATTAAACTTACATAATGGAATATACATCATAATATGTGTATTAATATGAAAAAGGTTAATCAATTGGGTCATAACAGTATTATTGTGTGACCGATTGCTTTAAACGGTCATAGTACAACCAAGTTTAACATCAAGGTCAATAAAACATAACTTTTTAAACGTAACTAATATACTAATTTTTGCCTACTTTTTCTGCGTTAAATTCTTCATTAGTAATATTACATATATGTACAGCTGACCGGATGAACTCTATTCCTCCCTAGAGGCCATAAATAACCAGATATTGGAATTTATAAAGTTTGTTTTTCTGTTTCGATCGAATGGATATAATTTATAAAGTATCCTATGTCCTTTCTATGTTCTAATCTATCTCTCCACCAATTCATCCATATCCGTACAGTCGTTCTTGAGTTATAAATAGTGTAACTAACACGACTTTCTTTTATATATGTAAGATAAATTTAAATAATAATTTGAACATTTCCCTACACTCACCAGAGAAGTAGAAAAACACTAGCTCCCCTATAAAGCTCTGTGCTGCGACAACAACGCCCTCTATCAGCTTAATCTTCGCCATTGAGTCCGTCTGCTCCGCCAGCTCCTCTAAAAACCTTTAAAACAGGAGATTGAGAAAGAAATACTTATAATTAACACATTATATTACCTACTACCGTTTGCTCGCGACTTTGTCAGCAAAAGTAAGCAAAGCTCTTACCTCCTTCCCCCATGCTTACGTAAACATTTTCAGTTACTGTATTGTTTTTCATATAAATCCAGAAAATAATTATAATTATATTTTTTATGGATCTTCTCGATGTGACGATTAAAAAGTAAATAACTACCGATGATAATCATCACCTAGACTCCCCTACCCCCATGTCATTCAAAATAAGCAAAGCAAAGACCCACCGCCCCTCCATAGTGCTTACGTAATACTTGAACGACCCCTTACATTTAATTTTTAAGCAAATTTTTCTTATACAAAACTCAACCCAAATATCTACAGACGTAGTCGCGATCATAAGCTAGTATATATAATATATATTACCAGAACATATAATATATGATGAAACTGTCAAAAGTGCCGGCGACCACCGCAAACGTTATGAACAAAAGCACGCGTGGTATCTTCAAAACCTCGCGAAGAGCCTTCCCCGAATCATCTGGACTTGATAGCGATGGCAGCTTGAGATATTAAAAAAACATTATTTAGATCAATAATCAATATATTTTAATTATATATAATTCTTCTGTGAGTGTGTATGTCACTGAACTTCTCTCAAACGACCGGACCGATTTTGATGAAATTTTTTGTGTATGTTCAAAGGGATCTGGGAATGGTTTAGATTCACAATTTTGTCCGCTCTACAATGTTTTTTTAATTAATTTTTAATTTATTAGTAGTTGTTGATAAAAACGTTTTTTTTAACATTAGATTTGACAACCAACTAATATGTGAATCATTCTGTCGCACATCAAAACACGGAGATTTATGGCTTTAATAGGTAAACTCCAAAAATATAAATAAAAAAACGTAACAGATATTTCTTGATTATAAGGCGATACGAAGTTCGCCGGGGCTTCTAGTTTTCATTGAATTAATATCATTAAATTCTTACATTCAGTTTCCTACAGGCTGTTAAATCTATCGCTGTAGCTATTATGGCTATGAGGAACGCCGGGGTGAAATCCTTGTATGTCCCTGATACGATGTCTATTAGCCAGCCTCCGAGTAACGCTGTTACCCCATACCCCGCGGTACCCCAAGCTCGTTGTGCCCCATACTTTGACCCTCTTTCGGGACCTGTAAACCAGATTTATATATGTATAAATAAGCAATACTTTATAAAACGAAAAGTGACAAATTCCTACATATTCTGAATTATATATGTCTGTACTAAAATGTTTACCGAAATTCCTATTAAATTCTCAATTAACAAAGCTGAAATATAGCAAAAGTCCCAAAAAATCTAACATAGGAATTCCATAGTCTAATCCCAAAAGGCGACCAAAACTACGCGCAAAATTTAGAGAAATAAAGCATATAATTTGCAGAGAAATTACAATGCTTACCCAAAACATCAAAGCAGACAGCATCACCTATACAGTTGGCCACATTAAACGCGACTGTTCCCAAGCACATCAGAACTACGAATGCCCAAAACTTGGCCGACGAATAAAAACTACCCTCATCTTTATATCTTCTATCCTCTTCTAACACACCCACACCATCAACACCTGAACTATTCACGTCTCTTTTACTCCTATTCTCTATGACATCCTCGTAACATATCAAATTGCAATCACCTTTCGGTATGCAAATCGTCTCTCCCTCTCTAACTTCATCCAACGTCATGTGAAAGAGCGAGCAGGATATATTTCCGTCGTCCGTATAGACCGTGTTGATGAACGTAGCGTTGGATAGATATAATTTGAAATCTTCATCATCAGAGCAGTTCCAGTGGCAAGAATATTTCTCCAATAAACCGTCTTTCCTTTCGTAATGCTTCAAGTAAACTGTATCATTGAGATGGTACACTGACTCCAATAATGGAAATTTTGCCTGGGGTTCCTCTGGCATTGGCAAAAACCACAAACCGCAATAAGATCCCGTCATCACTAGAATTAATAGCATGAATACAAGCTTCCTTTGTCTCTGAAATAATAAAAATAACATAAAATAGACCAAAAAGTACAAAAAACTCTTCTCTCGTCTTAATGGAGTAGAAAAACGATTTTTGCCTGAATGTAACTTTTTTAGTATAACTATATTTAACTGATATAAAGGGAATAATACCGGCCAAAAGTCGACCACGTAACCAAATAATGGTTTTGCAGCTGCCCATAGTAGAGGCAGAACAGCTGTAACCATTCCCATGACAGCTGGAGACACTCCCAGTTGTCTGCCGAACACGTTCATTTGGGGAAGAAGAGGTCCTAGTGCTGGAATGGAAAAGATCCAGAATTTACCAAATTTGCAATAAAATTCAGTTTTATATGCATAGGTTGTGATTTTTGTCATATCGCAGCTTCGCCCGCGTGGAGTTCGGTTATATCGCGTTTCCAAGAGAACCTTTCAAAAGTCTAGGATAAAAACTATCCTATGTTCTTTCTCAAGTTCGACTCTATGTCTGTGCCAAATTTCATTAAAATCAGTTCAGTGGTTTAGGCGTGAAAGCGTAACAGACAGACAGAGTTACTTTCGCATTTATAATATTAGTAGGGATAGTCCAGCCTTTCTCAAAGTTTACGATAACGCTACTTTATGGTCCCTGCAAGCCTAAAGAGGGTGAAAGGATATGTTACGGTGGTTTTTTAGTAGATGAAAAATTGTTCACGCTAAAAAAAAATTGTTTAGTCTCAAAGTGGGTATACAAAATAAGTTTGGGAACACTTGTATTTGTTTAACATTGCGTGTATGAAGTATGCTTAAATAATTCTTATTTTTAGTACTTTTTGAATGATATTTAAGTATATTTAAATAAATGTATAATCACTTAGCAATTAAACAGATATTTAACATAGGCTTTTTGTTCCAATATGAAATAGTGACTAGTTCTTCATACGTAAACCCATAACTACATACGCGACGACTTATGTTTTAACTATAAACTCTGAGTATTTCGTTTAATTTTGAAAACTAGTCGTAAGATTAAATCTTCTATGTTATCCACAAAATCATATACCAATGTTCCAAATAATGCCTTTTTTTTTCACGAACGAACCCGCGTGCAAAAGCTAGTTTATTACGCAAATAGATACGAGCATATAAAAGCATTTAAATTGTTTATTGTACATATAAATTTGTTTAAAGTCTTAACAGATAAGTTAAAGATAGTTTGTGGTACAAATAGATCGTTTTATTATGATAATAATAGTCTATTTGAGAAAGAGGATTAAGCATGATACGGCCAATTATTTTGATCTATATATATAAAATTAAAGTTGTGTTAGTTACACTATTTATAACTCAAGAACGGCTGTACGGGTTTGGATGAAGATTGGTGGAGAGATATATTAGAACAAGGAGACGGATATAGGATATTTAATTATGTTCGCTTGAAAAAGAAAAAAGCTTAATAAATTCTAACATCTGGTTATTTACGGCCTCTAGGACGGAACAGTCTTCGCCCGGTCAGCTATACATATATTACTAATTCCGAAACTAACGCTGACGAAGTCGCGGACAAATACTAGTATATAATATTTCTGTATAATCGTGAATACATTAATTATCGTCATCAAATAATGAATTTAGTACAATCTAAAACAACCCTCAAAAATAGATATCAGGTATAACATATTTTGATATACACCTAACAAAACTTTTCTATCATATCACACACACACACACACACGCACATGCACACGCACACACACACACACACATACACACACACACACACTTGCGTTTTCTACTATGATTTGCGGAACCCTAATCGTAATTGCCATACAGTGGAATGCCGCTCTGTACAATGTTAAGGTAAATGAATTCAAATGTATTATGAACTAGTTTTTGCCCGCGACTTCGTCCGCGTTAATTTCGTCATTAGTAATATATGTATAGCTATTCCGCCCTAGAGAACATAAATAACCAGATATTACAATATTTTTTTCCTTTTTGGATCGTACAGTATTAAATATCCTATGTCCTTTCTATGTTCTAATCTATCTCTCCGCCAATCTTCATCCAAACCCGTACATTCGTTAGAGTTATAAATAGTGTAACTAACACGACTTTCTTTTATATATATTTAAAATATCATCTATGTAAGTAACGCCGGGTCAATTCCAAAAACCTAGTCTAGTAAATTAATTGTCTTTATTATCATTATATTTAGCTAATATTATCTTATCTTTTTAAAACCTGATAACATAGTAATCTTTATTACTGACTGATTGTATAATATTTGTAAATGTAAATTTATCTTAGAGACGTAATATGTGTAGAAGATTGAATGATTAAAAATTATAATAAACAAGCTTTCCGCCCGCAGCTTCGCCCGCGTGGAGTTCGGTTATATCGCGTTTCCAAGAGAACCTTCCAAAAGTCTGGGATAAAAACTATCCTATGTTCTTTCTCAAGGTCAACTCTATACCTGTACCAAATTTCATTAAAATCAGTTCAGTGGTTTAGGCGTGAAAGCGTAATAGATATACAGGCAGACAGAGTTACTTTCGCATTTATAATTCTGAATTTTACTGTATGTGTGTACCTATGTCACTTAACTTCTAAACGGCTGGACCCATTTAAATAAATTGTTTTACATTTAATAATATTGATTATGGTCATATTAGAGACGAAACCTCTCATCATTCCATGTATTCACGGTACGTGTGTCGAGTCCATCGTTGTAGTGAGAGGAGCTTCAACAGTGACTGTGACTTGTGACCCAGGTGTAGGTTTAAGGGACCCTATCTAACGTTAAACGCTCACCTCCACCCTCCAAGCTCCTCTCACTACCAAACCGAAAAGAACTTACTAAAAAATTATGAATGAAATAATCTTAATTCTTTCCATTTAGTGTATTATGAAATTTGGAATCAGTATAAAAGTATGCAAATGTTAAATTACGTAAGTAAATTTACGTAAACCATCATAAATTACGTAAGTAAATACTTAATGAATACTTAAAAAGCAGACAGATTATTTATTTTAATCATTTGTAAATGATAAAAATTGTCATTTCACCACTTAGACCTAAAATCGGTTAGGCGCCTTTCACTCCACTAAATCCGCTGTAATGCGACATGCGATAGGTAATTTAAAATTTGGGACATAATAAACACTACTTAATTTAAAAAAATAATTTAACAAATGCTGTAGCATTATTTTTATATTGAATACTAGCAGACCAGCCGAACTTCGTATCGCCCTATAATCAAGAAATATCTATTACGTTTTTTTATTTATATTTTTGGAGTTTATCTGTGAGCCATAAATCTCCGTGTTTTGAAGTGCGACAGAATGATTGACATATTAGTTAGTTGTCAAATCTAATGTCAAAAAAAAACCTTTGTATGGGAGATAGAAAAGGGTCGTTTTTAGGGTTTTCCCGGAAATGAATCAATTTTTTTCCGCTTTAAAACCTTCCCTGAACCTCCACGAACATTTCAAGACTAAGATAAGATAAATCCGTTCAGCTGTTCTCGAGTTTTAGCGAGACTAAGGAACAGCAATCCATTTTTATATATATATAGAAGATTATGTATAATAGTTAATTTTATCTCTGTATATTTTGAACGAGATAACAGATAAAATAGATATGTATTCTACATATATAAAGATATTTAGGCACTATAAGTCTTCTTCTACCTGGCAATTTCACAGCTTTAGTCAGGGTCTGCCTTACATGTTGTGAATAGTTTTGGCTAATTGTTTTTACGACCGGCCGTCTACCTGATATCAACCCTCTTTGGGAATGCATTAATCAGTGATGTCTAAATACTCTTATAAAGTACATATGGCTCGGAAAAATCACATTGGTACTTGCCCGGGGCAGGATAGAACCCGCGTCCTCGAGCATGAGAGGCGGGCCTTTTCACCACTAGTCCACCACTAACTATTTAGGCTCTATTAAGTAAAACCTATTTTCTATCGACAAAACAAACATTACATGTAGGTTTTATATTTTTTAATATTATAGTATAAATCTTTAATTTGAAACAATATCAGTATATTCCACATTAAATATAATTCTCTGAAAGTGTATCTTATTTCAATAATAATAAGAGTCATTTCACTTTGAAAGCGAAGATATACTCAAATTGAGGATACGACAATTACGCTACCTTGAACTTCGAGCGTCAAACTCAATTTGGCGGTTTTAATGACATGTCAAACGCTAGGGTTGAAACAAATGTTTATTTTAAATTGGATACAGCCAAATTAATATAAAACAATTTTAATTTATAAACGATAATTACTTCATAAATATAGAAGTACAGAAAAAATAATACGTAATTTTTTAATTATGATTTTTTAGATTATTTTTTTAATCTCAATTTCTATCGAGCTGACAACCCTATTTTAATTTAATTCTACGAGTGAATGTTTTGTCTGAATACTAATGGACCTTTGCCATTCAATGTGATCCTAAAAAACATATAACAGTACTTTGTATGAATGTCAACATTTTGGCGCCGAAAAAAAAAGATGGCGTCATTTAATTTACAAAAATTAAGCTCATTTAGAAGATAATAATAACATATATTGGGGACCCTTCACTCATTATACATAGTTCCCGCAGGAACATATCAAAAAGATTTGCTTACTACAAGTGTGTATGTTCATACTACTTACGATACGTTTAGAGTTTTCAATCATAAATCCTCACACATATCGTTAGTTGAATGAGAGACGACAAACTGTAAGTATGTAGTGACGATGGAAACTTGTGCTAAGGGTACAATTGTTCTCTATACAGTCTTCTTCTACCTGGCAATTTCCCAGCTATAGCCAGGGATTGCCTTACATGTTGTGAATAGTCTTGGCTAATTGTTTTTACGACCGGCCGCCTGCCCGACATCAACCCTCTTTGGGAATTCAACTCTCTATACATAGTTTCGTGACATAATATATAGAGATCACTTGAGTTATATACTGTATATACATCTACTACATATACTAGCTTTTACCCGAGACTCCGTCTGTGTGAAACTCAAATTTGTTCTTTGCCATTTCAGCCACTGAACCCGAATAGCACTTCATGTTTCAACTCGTGTAATTTCATGTCGGAATGAAATATTTAATAAGTTGATTATTTGATTTCGAGAGCTATCACGATACAAAAAAATGGTGCACAATTTGACCGGCGTAATTTCGGTATTGGAATTCAGGATAGTAATAAAAGTTAGCCTATGTCCTTCTCCAGGTTTCCATCTATCTATAAACCAAAAACACTATAAGTCGGTTCACTAGTTTTGGCGTCAAAACATAACATACAAATAGACAGAGTTACTCATTTGTAAAATTAGTAGGTATAACAAATAATCCTTCAAAGACAACATAACAATTAAGTAATAATATTAAATAATTAACAAATAAAACAATAAAACAGGCCGGAGTCATTATAGTAATTACAAGATAACTCAGTATTATAATCGTTTTTTAGTATTACTTATAATTACTATTATTTTAACAAAAAAATTATTTAAGAAGGTTAATTGTCTTTATAATTATAGTAACTTTCTCTGAAAGATTATGCCCGCTTAGAATTCATTATTGGGTTCGAGAGAAGGTAATAAATAAAGTGGAATTGAGTATATATATATAAATATATCTATATATATAAAAAAGAATTGCTGTTTGTAAGTCTCACTAAAAAGACTAGAAAATTAAAATAATATATGTATGTATATATACCCTTTATTATTTATGTAATAAAGGGTATTGATAAAGATATATAGAGTTATTGTCCTCTTATCAAAGTTTTATATTATCAGCATCATGAATGCAAGATTGTATATTTAAATATATTTATATCTTTTATCTCAAGTTAAAACCTAGCTTAAGTTACAACTCTTATATTTAGAGACATTTAATTAATTACTGATATATATTTATATAAATGTGCACACATCTTTGTCTACTTTTAATAATTTTTACTATAAATTATATGTTGATAAAAAAATAACTATTTTTTAAATGAAAACCTATTGAGTCACTTCTTATTATATCATTTATATGCCAGTGAAACATATATTAAAACAAGGCAGAATTAAAACTATTTTAAATCTATATACATATATATAATAAGATAAGTGGATTTTTTTGTCACATATTTCATTGTTAGTATATGTAATAAATAATTTGATGACAAAATTTATGAAATAAATAAAAAATAAACAATATTATAATTATATATATACATGATTAGGCTCATGACAGAGATTGAAAATGATTTGTTAACAATAGTGGAACAAGAAACTAAAAATATTCATTTATGATATTTTTTTATTAATAATCAGATATAAGGAGGTTTTATTACTAAATATAAGTAATTAAATTATTTTAATACAAATAATTTTTATGTATGACTTTATTATAAGACTCGTTAGTATGTTACAATAAAAATAGCGTCGAAATCTCATTTGCATGACGGGTTTCGTAGAGAAAGTTGTTTATTGTATTGCGTATTAAAAATAATACTATATCATACGAATTAATTAATTCTGTGTATTAATATTAATAATGTTGCATGAATTTTGACTCACCTGCGAAGAAAAAGAAGAAATGTATCTTCACTGGCAACAGACCTTTGTCTATTTTGAACTTCATTTTTAAAAAAATATATATAAAATTATTTTATCCCGCACTAAACTTGTCACTTATTTTAATAGAAATTAAAATTATTTAAACATTTTTATAGATTTAAAAAGAGTTTAGAAAAGCAATCATTTTTAATATATTATCAAGCAGATTAGTTTAGGCTGTATGTTGTTGTTTACTTCTGAGACTGCTATCAAATAACAATTGTCATATCTATAATGGTCATGATAAAAATAGGGTTGCCATATTAATTTATTCATAGAACATATATTTATTAAATAATGTTTAAAATGTTCTATTTTGTTAAATATTATATTTTCAAGGAAAAATATTATAATATTCCATTATTTATAAATCTATCTTAGTTTAAAAAAAAATTGTAGGCTCAAAACAATCCAAGCTTATTTTGAAGTTGTTTTAATTATATCATTTAATATTGCAAAATATTAATAATGATGATTCAATGAGCAATAATCATATATATTTTAAAATGTATTAAAAATAATATTTATTATTAGTATGTATATAATATGCGTTTTTATTTTTTTATTATTTTTTTTTTAGTTGACGAATTAAGCGATCGTCATATGTCAAAACAAAGGCGGAAAAATTCGAATTTCAAAAATGGTTTTGTGAACTTTTTCAGCATAAAAAATCATGAAGAGGCCAAATATGGAGGAGGAAGAGGACTTTGTAGGTTGCATTACCTGCATGTCCACAAACGATTTATGCGACCTATTTGTTAATTACGCGAACAATGAAGAAACTTACGCCCAAATGCTTGAAACCTGTTTCGAAATAAAGGTTACATTTTTTAATTTCAACTTACATTTAGACTTCTGTGTAACGTATATATTGTCTTCAAGTCCATTCATATTACGTGTTATTTAAGGTAACAAATGATTTTAAATACATATGTGCGATTTGTGTTGAGAAACTTGAAAAATCCTACGAGTTCAAAGATCAGACGGTTAAAAGTATTGATATGCTTCAATCCATTAAAGGTAAGAATATTCACGATTTTTGATATTTAACTTTATATTTTGTTTCTCGTTTAATATTTTAAATGAATATAAGTGTTACATCTTCCATTTGCGGCAATTTCATATTTAAAGTTAGATTTTGTCTACGATTTTGCTTTCGTCTGAAATTAGGTTTCATCCCTTAGAGATTCCAATATTAGCAATACCCAGGGCTAATCGACTGTATCTATTTAGTTAATTGGTGTTTGTTAATAAATGTTGCTTGTAAATTTACTACAATATTGCTTTTTTAAACAAAATATTATACATTTAAATTTTTTCACTATGTACGTCAGTATCGTCTGTAAAGATTAATGAATCATGAAATGTTTCATCAAATCTCTTTTTAAATAAACGGGTTTCTAATATTCGACGAACCCCTTCATGCTTTGGCACAATACTCAACACTACAATTCGTCCAACAAATAAAAACATTGATATTGCCAAAATATTACTCAATTCCAGTATAAATGAAGCCATATCTTTAAATAATTCGTGTATTTAGTCATAAAACTTGTAGGCCCACGAGTCTGCCTAGTAACTATGAAATTCCGAATTATACTTTACTTAGGAATCATGCATGATTTACCAGAATCTATAGGTTTATACAACAATAAACATAGAAGTAAAAGTAACTATAAAATTAATAATTACATGATTGAACATTTATCTGCAGAATTTTAATTATTTAAATGAGAATCTAAGATTATTTTTACAGATACTAACTAATAAAAAATATTTTTATTAAATTAGATTATATACAGTCTAGTACATTCTGTGTCAAGTCTAGACTATTTGACAGTCTGGACTAGTCTAGAACTCCATTAATTGTTTGTAAACATATTTCTTTAGAGGAAGAGTATTTGGACGAGGCAATCTTTGATGATCCGGACAAAGAAAAGTCCAGGAAAGCCGATTTGAATTATGAGGATGGTAATTAAAATTACATTAATATTAGTCTATTTGTGTAATTGAAGACGAAACTATTAATTAACTGGAATTAGATTAAGTTAGTAAATATATAATGAAGAAATTATTGACAAGGACCTGTAACTTCTGCAATATGACAAAGCAGCTGGAAAAAGACTTCCAGGTATTCCAGAGTTACAGGATTGTGTCCTGGATTGTGAATGTATTTTTCAATATATATATTGTATTTAAATATCAATTTATGTATATATTACTCGGTGATCCAAAAACTATTAAATAATTCTTGGTGAAGCTGAATCTAGCTACAATTCTTCAAGCTTATGTCTCTTATACCTGATAGCATCCTGCCCAAAGACAAGGTTGATAACAAGGAATCAATAATTTGCTATATCTATTATAAGATTTTTATGTATATTCTAGTTAAATTTGTTCTCATATATATAGTATCCCTACTAATATTATAAATGCAAAAGTAACTCTGTCTGTTACGCTTTCACGCCTAAACCACTGAACTGATTTTAATGTAATTTTTTAATTGGTACAGAGATAGAGTTGACCTTGAGAAAGAACAGGATAGTTTTTATCCCAGACTTTTGAAAGGTTCTCTTGGGAACGCGATATAACCGAACTCCACGCGGGCGAAGCTGCGGGCGGAAAGCTAGATTTTTATAAATTTAGTAATAACTATAATATTTAAATTACAACTGATTTGATGAAGTTAATAAATATCATAGATGAAGAGCATGAAATTGAAGCTCTAGATGAAACTCGCTGCATCTACTGCGACCTTCAGCTGGGGACGTCAGAGGAGGTCCAGCACCATGTGAGGCTTAGACACGGCCTGGAGCCCCGGACAGGGCGCAGGGTGACGCAGTGCCACCTGTGTGGGGCTTCGCTGAGGGACCTGGCTGATCACATCAATAGGTGACGCTAGATAGAGTTAAATAGTCTTTTGTATAGACCTTTATTAAGAATTGATAAGTCACTAGCCACTTCAGACCCTGGCTAAAACTGGGAAATTGCCAGGTAGAAAAATAGTCGCTAGCCATGTTAGCATTACAAATATATGTATTCTTTAACTTTAATTTTCTAATTGGATTAATCTTAATATTTTCCTTGCTGTCCCTGATTCCTTCAAACCTTTTGGAAGTTCATAAGAACAAACCTATCTATAAATCTTTATTTAGAACCGATTAGCAATAATAGCTTTTTCCTATAACTTAGACTCTAATTATCCATAATATTTCCCATCCTATCTCTATTCCTTTCATACATCATCCTATCAGAGCCCACTGCTGAGCCTCTTCTCATATGGAGAGGGTTTGAGCATTAATCACCACGCTCGCTAAAGACGGGTTGACAATTTCAAACTTAATTTGATATTATAAGTCCAGGTTTCCTCATATTTTCCTTCAACAGTCAGTGGTGTCTGATAGAACAATTCATACAACGAAACTTTCATTAAAATCCATTTCCTCTCTAGATGCCACAGCAGTTCGGAGACAGAGCGCCAATACGGATGCCACTTCTGCGACAATGTCTACAACAGCAAGAAGGCTTGCTTCACGCATCTAAGGATGAAGCACGGACGTGAGGGATAGTTGTATAGTGTTATGATGATGAAGTAGGGTAGCTAATGTCCATAATTATAGAACAGTTCCCGAATATTCTATAGGAAATAAATAATAGGAATTTTCCGATGATAGGAACAGTCGGGTGATATGATAATAGGAATTTTCCCGCAATAGGAACAGTCGGGTAATAGAAAATTTTCAAAGATAGGAACCTTCTGACTATGGAAAGGTTTTGATGCTACTGATATCAGGGCCAATCAGGTGATAGTTAGTATTTCCACGCAGTAATAATATTTCTGCTGTATTCTACTCTAAATGACCCTTCATAAACTATAAATAGCTATCAAATAAAAAACAAAAGAATAAAAGTTTTTTTATCCCTGCTAATATTATAAATGTGAGAGTAACTCTGTCTGTCTGTCTGTTACGCTTCCACGCCAAAACCACTGAACTGATTTTAATGTAATTTTTTAATTGGTACAGAGATAGAGTTGACCTTGAGAAAGAACATAGGATAGTTTTTATCACAGACTTTTGAAAAGTTCTCTTGGAAACGCGATATAACCGAACTCCACGCGGGCGAAGTTGCGGGCGGAAAGCTAGTGTTTGAATTTCCTATCTATATAAAATGTATCAATAGTTAGGTCTTAATCGTAATTATGCCTTTACCTTATTTAGTTGTCCAATGGCTACAATTAATTCCTAATTCGCTCATAAAACAGAAAATATGGCTTATAGACAGCTTATGACCTGGTCCCATATAATATATCAGTATTTCTATAAAATGCCTTAGTTAAGCTCTGCAATGACCACACTCCGAAGTATTCGTCTCGAGATAGGAAGAAGTGTCACATCTGTGGCAGAGACTTCAGCCAGAAGCAGATTTTGAACAACCATCTGTGGAAAGCTCATGGATTCGAGGTTTGTATCACACGAAGATATTTGCAAAGAAATATTAGTCATATAACTTGATTTGGCTAGGATATATATAATATTTTACAGTGATGGGCTCTAAAAACTTAGGATTGTTTGATTTTTTTAAAGTTTTGATTAAGATTTTTATATGAAAATACAGTTTGGTTTATCTTTTTCTTTTGTGAAACAATCAAATAATTATATTTTTCCACTTTACAAAGCCATAAAGTAATTTTTCGTGTCACATACTTACTGAAAGTATAAAAAATACATAGAAGTAGTACATTCACTATTTTTCGGTTCAGACTTAGTACGAAATAAATTTTAATTATTAACTATACAAATATTATAAAACGAAACAAATAATACAGCCTGTATTGAATAGTCTAAACGTGTTTGTTTAAAAACTGCTGACTCGATTTTGATTAAACTTAAAATCACAAGGTTCTTATAGTATTTATGACTGATCAAATCTAGGTAGCTAAATTAATAAAAAACATTATGATCCCAGGTATTCTTCCGACCTGTCCTATTCTTGACCAGGTCTATCTTAAACAAAGAGCCTACGCACACAGAGCGGTCAGTAGTTCCGCGTTCAGGAGTTCTAGGTTCTGCGTTTAAGAATTCCGAATTCCGCGTTCAGGAATTCGAATTCCACGTTCAGGAGTTGCGAGTTCCGCGTTCATTAGAATATACCGAGTCTATAACGTCCATAGATCGCAGTTTGACCTTCAGTCTCTGCATTAAGTAGCCTTATACTAAACAAAATCCCGCTAGGTGGAGAAGCGCAAGGCGTTCTTCTGTCCGTTGTGTTCGGAGCGCGTGAGTTACGGCGCTAACTTCAGCGCGCACCTCTCTCAGCAGCACGACGTGACCGAGGACGTGGAACAGCTGGAGTTCAGCTCTATGGACGGTGAGTTGTGGTAGAAGCGGTTCTTTCGCCGGTTCTTCTCAGGTCAGGGCATTTTGTTTTCCGAACCGGTGGTAGTGTCTCAAGTGACCTTCAATAAGAAAGTGTAATGCTTATATATTGAATAAAGTTGTTTGAGTTGAGTAGGGGACCTGCAAGAGTGTGTGGGGGAGAGTTGATACTTATATACAGGGTGACTGGTGAATTACTATCGATATTTGAGGACGTGATATTTGACGATCATATATGACAAAATAAAAATTAATCTTCTATATATATAAAAATGGATTGCTGTTCCTTAGTCTCGCTAAAACTCAAGAACGGCTGAACGGATTTATCTTATCTTAGTCTTGAAATGTTCGTGGAGGTTCAGGGATGGTATAAAAGGTCAGAAAAATTGAATAATTGCCGGGAAAACCCTAAAAACAGCCCTTTTCTATTTCCCATACAAACGCTTTTTTTGACATTAGATTTGACAACTAACTAATATGTCAATCATTCTGTTTGATTGAAACAGGAAAAACCTGATTATTTATGGCCTCTAAGACGGAATAGAGTTCGCCTGGTCAGCTATACATATATTACTAATGATGAAACTGACGCGGACGAAGTCGCGGGCAAAAACTAGTATAACATAAATATTAATAAACTTCTAAGTAAAGTTAACCAAAAGTTATGTAATTAATTACGCATCGTATGAACACCCTACAGATTAGGTATACACACACACTCACACACGCGTGCTGATACAACACTACGCCGTCGCACGCGTCCACGCTTGGAACACTTGGAACGTGTCAACACTTTATTTATTTAAACGAAAATTTTGTCAAAAATTAAGTGCCTATTTTTTTTACATAATTCGAATGAGAATCATGTACCGAGTATTCTCCTTAAATATTGATAGTAATTCACCAGTCACCCTGTATATATATATCATCATCAACATTATCAGCCTATCAGAGCCCACTGCTGAAAGGCTTCTTCTCACATGGAGAAGGTTAGAGCATTACTCACCACGCTCGCTCAAGACTATATACGCTATTTAATATATATATTTAATAGTAGTCTATATGGAATCTGTGATATACAAGAGAGATAATAAAGTGTGTGTGTGTGTGTTATAATTAGTTTTATGCTCGGAATCTAGTATAAAATGGGTATAAATAATGACTTTTCTGTTTTACATTTTTTATTTAAGGAAAATATTCGACTGGATACTTTAAAGAATAGTCTTTTTGGAAATTTTATGTCAATGTTATATTAAGTCCTTTTTTTATTAAATACCTACTCTCAAAACTGTCCGTTACAATATACCAGGAATACTATTGAAATAGAGATTTTACTTATATTTTTCCGCAATTTGTGTGTGTATTCTCCCCCAATTGTGTATGTATTCTCCCCCAAATGCCATTTCCAAACAGATTTCATGCTGTACAAGAGCGCTATTCAAGAGGAAACCAAGTTTAGGTTCAGGAAGACGACAGCCAGCAAGCAGACCATAGAAGGAGTCAGGTCACACTACATGTGTAGCCAGTCGGGGATATACGTGTACCAGGTAAGGGTAAGATGAGGTAAGTAACTAGGGTAACTCACACACAGTGTGGTAAGGAAATGTGAGAAACATATATAGAATAATATAAAAAAACTGTTTTATTCTGAACAAATGCCATGTTTCAGATTTTTAAGCTCATTAGACTATAGGTGCGACATTTTATTTATTTTAATAATAAAATTGATATGTAGTAATAATATTTTTAATATCCATATAACAAAATCTTATTAAATTTTGATATATTTTTCTGAACATCTGTCATGTTAGAGATTTTTTTACCTCATTGGACTATAGATACAATAAGCATATTTATTTCATTTTAATACATCTTATTACAGTTATTTTCTTTATAACATTATTCTGAATTACAGTAACGTTTTAAATTTAAACTCATTGGACTATAGGTGCAAAAAATACATATATTCCTTATTAATAATATGTCTAGTAATAATAGCTATAACAAATTGTCGGGTATGTTTTACCCAGGGTAAAGGTAAACGCCCCGCGCCCGAGCGTCAGATCTACAAGACGGGTAAGGCGTGCCCGGCTCACATGATAGTGACGGAGACCTTGGACAGGGTGCTCGTCACCTTCTACAAGACGCACGTGGGACACGGCAGTTAGTACACAGATTATAAAACTACCCACATAAAACACGCAACTAAAACTACCCACATTAAAACACACACAGTACTCTGCACGCTTGTAAAGTTCACTATCATACTCAATACATAGAAAAAGACTGACAGTAAAAAAGGCACAAAAATATGTTGTTCATTTAGAATAAAAGACTATTCCACCGAATATAGAGTTATATCAGTATTAAGTATATGTTGATAATCAATCAATGTATTACTTATAAATAGAAGTCGTGTTAGTTACACTATTTATAACTCTAACGACTGTACGGATATAAATGAAGATTGGTGGAGAGATAGATTAGAACATAGAAAGGACACAGGATATAATTCTTTTCGATCGAAACAGAAAAAACTTGATAAATTCCAATATCTGGTTATTTACCTATGTCGGAATAGAGTTCGCCAATCAGCTGTACATATATTACTAATGACGAAATTAACGCGATCGAAATCAACAAGTTTATTATATATATATTTTATTTGTTCTCGTGTCAGCGTGTCCATACTACGAGCCACGCGACCCGAAGCGCTCTAAACAAGAGGAGCAAGCCTTGGTGTGTGACACGTGCGGCGCGAGGGTCGCGGCCGGCAGGCTGAGGGCGCATGTGGCCGCGCACGGGCTGCATCTGTTCCCGTGCGACTACTGCGACCAGGTAGAAGACAGACATACACACACACAGACATACATATATATACAGTGACCAGGTAGGGGGAAGGGGGACAGACATACACACACAGAAACACACACATACATACATACACGCATATACATCATCATCAGCCTATCAGAGCCCACTGCTGAGCCTCTTCTCACATGGAGAAGGTTTGAGCATTAATCACCACGCTCGCTCAAGACGGTTTGGTGATTTCAAACTTATAATTGTGATATTATAAGTCCAGGTTTCCTCACGGTGTTTTCCTTCACCGTATGTCAGTGATGTCTAGTATATTAAAAATTAAAGCTCCATACTTCCACATCCAGAAAAACATGATACCATACCTTTTGAATACAAGATCAGTAATCGCTTATCGCGGAACAAACACACATACATACATTCCCCAACATAAAGCCACAGAAGAACATCAACTGTACCATATACAATATCCAGCTGTATGTCATATATATTTCCAGCTGTTCCAGAACATTGACGCGTGGACCCAACACACGAGGACAGAACACGCGGTCGGCTCACTGTTCTGATGGAGACAACATGCAGCATATACTGGAGGAGACAGGGTTCAGTTGATACTAGTAGGAATATATATTTAGTTGGTTTATTAATAAAGGCATGGTGATTGGACGCTTATGATTAATAAAAAAGTAAAAAATACACACACACACACACATATATATATACATATTTGTAAAGGTAAGGAAAACGAACACACACACACACTCTTTTAATTATAGTATATAGTGCTTCTTCCTGGCAATTTCCCAGCTTTAGCCAGTATGCCTAGTAATAGTGCTACTTTATATATATTTGTATGAAAAAAATCAACTGAATTCCCTAAGAAGTTTATCATTAAAATAATCCAAAATCGATGCGTCGTCATATATAGGAAGTCATAGGAAAATGGTAGTGTTGTAACAGTTAAAATGAGAAAAGTATTAAATATATATAATTTTATTTTTTATAAGCACTGTGATAGACATACGGCTGGCAAGTTTTTTGTGTTCATATATTGCAAATATATATAGATACATAGTAACATTTAGTGCAAAAATGATAATTTTTACATGAATAGAAATTTTCGTACCCAGAAGAAATTACAACTTGTGAAATTTCATTCATTAATATATAAATAATACGAAAAATTAATTCCCAAGCTTAGCTTATCCAAATAATCTTAGTGTACTAGCTACAAGGCATAGAACAAACATACATTCATATATTGTGCAAAAAATAAAACTATTTTGAATTAATAACATTTAAAAGGAAATTACAACTTAATAGAGTTGATCCCGAAGATGGCCGAGGATTGCCGAAGTTTGACGAAGATTGCTTTAGTGACGTCATTGAAACGAGTTGAAAGCGCAAGCAGATATTATTTTAAACATTAAAGCATGTTTTATTTATACAGGGTGACTGGTGAATTACTATCAATACTTGAGGACGTGATATTTGACGATCATATATGACAAAATAAAAATTAATATAACATAAATATTAATAAACTTCTAAGTTAAGTTAACACACCCTACAGATTAGGTATACACACACACACACACACACGCGTGCGGAGGCGTGATGTTGTATCAGCACGCCGCCGCACGCGTCCACACTTGGAACGTGTCCACACTTTATTTATTTAGGTATACGGAAATTTGGTCAAAAATTAAGTACCTATTTTTTTTACATAATTTGAATGAGAATCATGTACTCGAGTATTCTCCTTAAATATTGATAGTAATTCACCAGTCACCCTGTATAATAGGTCTTAAATATATACCTATGATAAATCAATACACTTCGCTGCCTTCTAATCTTTATAATTTTTACTGAAGAATATATTTCAATGAACACTTTATTCAGTAAATTGCTCAAAGCAAGCCACACTCAGTAACATAATACTTGGTATTCATTTACATTAACAATTCTTGAATATTAATTATGAACATTAATTCACACATAACCGAGGCGAAGGTTTACAGTCATTCAGCCAATATTAATTACGATATATTTATCATGTGTTACGCTCTAAGCGCGGCGTCCAGCTCCTGTAATTGTCTAGCCGCTCGCCTCAAAGCCGCCGCCTGGCCAGCGCTGCTTTCGTTCAAAGCGGCAGCGCTTTGCTTGAGAGCACTCAGCCTAGCGGCCGCACGAGCCCGCTCCGTAGATAATAATCTTCTCGCTGACGGACCTAATATAAATATGTATATATAAAAAAGGTTTAAAGAATTTACTCTCAAAAAGACATAGTCACTTACATGAGAACATACATAGAAAAGTGAAAATACAAAAGTAGTCGCCAGATTATTTGGAACTCAATTAAAGATAGTAAGATATTATTACAAGTGTGTTACATCGTTGGCATATCAATTATTTTGTAAAATATGTTGTGAAAGTTGAGATTTAAATTCGTTAATTGAGCTTGCATTTCTTATAGTACACGGTAATTTGTTGTAAAGTTGTGACTTTATTTTATATATATATATAAAAGAAAGTCGTGTTAGTTACACTATTTATAATTCAAGAACGGCTGTACGGATTTGGATGAAGATTGGTGGAGAGATTGATTAGAACATAGAAAGGACATAGGATACTTTACATACGATTGAAAAAGAAAAACTTTATAAACTCCAGTATCTGGTTATTTACAGCCTCTATGGCGGAATAGAGTTCGCTAGTCAGCTATACATATATTACTAATTCCGAAATTAACGGGCAAAAACTGGTTAATCAAAAATATTTGTAAGCATTATAGTATACTAGCTGACCCGGCAAATGTTGTTTTGCCATATAAAAAAATAGGAGTTGGTGATAAAAAAGTAAAAATTTAGACTGTAATTATTTCGTAATGCTAAATTATAAAAAAATAAAATAATAATTTCCTCGGAAAATAATAACAAAAAAATTAAGGGTGAACAACCTTTATGACTTAGGGCGATGAAAAATAGATGTTGGCCGATTCTCAGAGCTATTCAATATGCTCACAAAATGTTATCAAAATCGGTCCAGTCGTTTCGGAGTTCTCTGTCTAACACCGCGACACGAGAATTATATATATAAGATTATAATTGACGCATGGATGGCGCCAATTATAACACTATATTCATGAAAACATCAAGCGAAGTCAGGTTAAAGTATAGTATGTATTACCTAGCAGTGGTATATAGTCGCCCGCGCGTTCAGATCTTAAGTCCAGGGTAAACCAATCCATAATATCTTCGGAGTCGGATGAAGGTAGCTCCTGGTAGAAAATAAAAGTTATATATAAATATATTGATCCCTACTAATATTATAAATGCGAATGTAACTCTGTCTGTCTGTCTGTTACGCTTTCACGACTAAACCACTGAACTGATTTTAATGAAATTTGGTACAGAGATAGAGTTGACCTTGAGAAAGAACATAGGATAGTTTTTATCCCAGAATATTGATAGGTTCTCTTGGAAACGCGATATAACCGAACTCGACGCGGGCGAAGCTGCGGGAGGAAAGTTAGTTACTTATATATATGTAACATACTGGCTATAGTCGCGATTTTGCTCAGAATTATTCCTTTTTCATATTATTCTAAGTTCTTAACCAATGAAAATCGACAAATCCAATCTAGTCACTTCAAATATTAGATGAAACAAATGGATAGGCAGACAAAGTTAGAAAAATAAAACCACCACTACGGTGTGCAATGTACATATTATACTTCTTCTACCTGGCAATGTCCCAGCTTAAGCCAGGGTCTGCCTTACATGTTGTGAATAGTTTTAGCTAATTGTTTTTACGACCGGCCGTCTGCCTGACATCAACCATCTTTGAGAATGCATTAATCAGTAATGTCTAAATACTCTTATAAAGTACATAAGACTCGGAAAAATCACATTGGTACTTGCCAGGGCCAGGATCGAACCCGCGCCCTCGTAATTAAGTTAAAAAAAATATTATTATTAATTATTATTATTATACAGGGTGACTGGTGAGTTACTATCAATATTTAAGGAGCATACTCGGTACATGATTCTCATTCGAATTATGTAAAAAAAATAGGTACTTAATTTTTGACCAAATTTCCGTATAAATAAATAAAGTTTGGATACGTACTCATCCTTGCCGGCGCCAGTGTGTCGCTACTCCCCAACCCCCGCCCCGTGGCTAGCGGGCCATTAGTCGGCTATTAGTCGCGCGAGGTCCGCCGTAAGGTCCGTACGTTCGTCTTCCCGCGCGCGCGCCTAGCGATCGATCTTACGCGTATACCTAATAATAATCTGTCGTGTGTGCGTGTGACCCGTTATTACTTATTAGTAATTAAATATGGCTTTTCAATACACAAATGCAGAATACTTGGACATGGTTTATGCGTATGCGCGTGCAAATGAAAGCTTGCGGGGCGCAATCAATTTGTACCGGGAGATGTTCCCCAATCGTCGAGTACCTACGGCCAGCGTCATCTTAAACGCTAATCAAAGATTACGAGACTTCGGACAGTTCCGTGTTCCAACACATGCCCAAGGAAACGTCTTGTGTATGCTACAGAGTATGTAAACAGAGAGGAGTTGAAATTAAAAATAAATAGTGATTTCAAAACTATTAAAAGTGACCCATTCGTATTAAATCGTGTGAAAGACAATATGTGTAAACGTGCCGAACTGTGTATCACACGAGAAGGAGCTCGCTTTGAACATTTGTTAAGGTTAGTGTAGTTATGTAGGTAAATAGGTAGTTTAATGATTGACAATTGTTGTAAATAAGTATGATTCCATTTTTAAATACGCCGGAAATACCAAGATAGGTAAACAGTTCATATTATTTTTTGTGTCAAGGTCACACCATTTACCTAGTCAATAAATTGGTTGCTTAAACGAAAGAAATATCTTGGTATTTTTGCCTGTCCTAAGCCAGGATTAAAGTATGAAGGGAAATGGATCATTTTTGTTTATCTAAGGTCTAACACGCAGCGGCGCGCGGCGTTTGGATGTAGGTAAACTACCGCGCGATAACTACATATACCTACGTACATAACTGTTTTGTGTCGATAACGCAGCTAGGGTATCCACGCGATCCGTAATTAATTACATAACTTTTGGTTAACTTTACTTAGAAGTTTATTAATATTTATGTTATATTAATTTTTATTTTGTCATATATGATCGTCAACTACCACGTCCTTAAATATTGATAGTAACTCACCAGTCACCCTGTATATGTACTAACATCATATAGACTTTCATCATCAGGTTCTGAATCTCCGTCTGTGGGGACCTCTTCATCCATTCTCTCGGGTCTCATGATACGCTGGCCTTCCGATTCTAGACCCTGGAATTATAAATAATTATCGCTCTAGCATCACAAATATTAAACCAATTTTGATATAACTTTAAACATATCTCAGGTAGAGTGTCGGAAAAATCATATGTTAATAACTAAAAATAACTAATTAGTAAGATATACAATTCTAAATATATATATGTTCGTGTATCGTATATATAAAATTCTCGTGCCGCGGTGTTAGAGAACTCCTCCGAAACGACTGGACCGATTTTAATGAAATTTTGTGAGCATATTGATTAAGTCTGAGAATCGGCCAACATCTATTTTTCATACCACTAAGTCATAAGGGTTGTTCACCCTTAATCCTTTTTTTTTATTTTTTTTATAATGTAGCATTATAAAATACATACAACCCAAAATTGTAACTTTTTTATAACCAACCCCTATTTTTAAATGACAAAACAAAGTTTGCCGGGTCAGCTAGTAATTTATATATATATATATATATATATATATATATATATATATATATATATATATATATATATATATGTGTGTGTGTGTGTGTATGCCTATTATATAAAGATCAAATCTCATTAACATTACTTCATCCAAGTCAAACTGCTCTTCATCCAAGTATTCTTCTTCATCGATGATCTCCGGAACATGTTTCTCAACTGGCTTTGTTTCTTCCCTTTGCATCCTCGGCTTGGTTGCTTTAATCAAATTATTAACATTTATATATATATAATTATGTTAATTTATTAAAAAACTGCACTTATATACATATAAGAGATTTTGTTTAATATAATGTTTCATCAAGATATCTGTAACCATAAGTCGTAGACTTCATGTCTGTCAGGAATATTCCTACAACAGAGTAGAGGTCAGATAAGAACTGAATATATGAAATTATACACAAGAGATAAATTTTAGACTCAAAAAAACTTGACTTACGTAGTACTAGTAGTAATATGTAAGTTAGGATACATATTAGAATAGAAGAATATTTTTTATTGAGTGACATATATTTTAAACTCAAGCCGATAATAAATCTAGTTTTGACCAATGGGTTCGTCTGCAAGTTGGTCTTAATCATATTAGTTGTTACATGAAAGTACCAAACATACATACAGAACTTATAACCTATATTAACTTCTTGGAACGTACGTCGAAGCCAGCCCTAGTAGGTTAATTTTAAATTTGGTAGAGAGAGGAGCTTGGACGGTGGAGGTGAGCGTTTAACGATAGATAGGGTCCCTTAAACCTACACCTGGGTCACAAGTCCCAGGCACTGTTGAAGCTCCTCTCACTACAACGATGGACCCGACACACGCACCGTGAATACATGGAATGATGAGAGGTTTCGTCTCATTTATACCAACCTGTATCTTTAACATTCTTGCCGTCCCTCATAGCACTAATACTGGACTTGGCCGTACTCTTCGAAGCCACATTATTACTCTTCTTGGTCACTCCGAACATCCTCTTCACAATCAAACGCTCATCTGATGACTTCAAAATAAATTTATATATATATACAATTAACCAGCATGTGACACATTCATTTAATTTTGTATAGTAAAAAAAATATCCTCTATTAAGATACCTCTTCTTCCTGGCAACCTCCTAGCTTTAGCCAGGGTCTGCCTATATTAAGATACCAATTTTGATAATATTTAATTACTTTATTCTTTACGGTTACATATCTTCTATATATATAAAAATGGATTGCTGTTCCTTAGTCTCGCTAAAACTCAAGAACGGCTGAACCGATTTGGCTATTTTTAGTCTTGAAATACTCCTGAAAGTCCAGGGAAGGTTTAAAAGGTGAGAAAAATTATAAAAATTGCCGGGAAAACCCTAAAAACAGCCCTTTTCTATTTCCCATACAAACGATTTTTTGACATTAGACTTGACAACTAACTAATATGTCAATCATTCTGTTCGATTGAAACAGTAGAAATTTAATAAATACCAATACCGGGTTATTGAAGACGGAATAGAGTTTGCGCGGTCAGCTATACCTATATTACTATTGACAAAACTAACGCGGACGAAGTCGCGGGCAAAAACTAGTATGTTTATATAAATGAGAGTCACATAAAAATGAGTTTATACGCTTCAGAGAAGACAACAGACACATACAGATGAAAATATTATACATACAATACCTGGTTACCGAATTTTGCTCGGTATTTAGGAATTATTAGTATTTATTTTGTGTTTTTTTATTTCATTTCGTTAAGACATTTTTAAGTGAACACGTTAAGAAGACACAAAATAATATAAATCAACAATTAATTTCTTAATCTAAACTCAAAACAAACACTCATTGACTTCCTGTTACTTAACAACGCCATCTGCTGTTGTGTCGTTAAAACAATTAGCAAAAAGTAGTATTACTATTCGCCAATAGATGTCAGGAAGAGTCATATTTTAAATGACTACTTTTTAGTATTATTTTTTTTTATAAAATAACATTTTCTTAAAATTATTCCTAGCTAAATCGAACCCTCCCTAAATCGAAAACCCCTATATACTAGATTTCATGAAAATCGTTGGAGCCGATTCCGATTACAGTGGACCCCCGGTAGTCCGAAAACATTTTGCAGGGCAGTGTCGAACTATCGAATTCGTCGGATTATAGAGTACTGCCTAAGACCCCCTATAGTCCGGATTTTTTTACAAAGGAGTACCTTGTAATCCGACGAATTACAGATTCAATGACAAGATTATTTACATATTATACATATATACATATGTATTTATATGTACTCTGAAGTACAAATTCAAATTCCAACTAAGCAATCAGAATCAAAACAGTACCCTTCACGTCGAGCACAATAGTGATGGTGCGTACAAGTTGTAACTTGTCCAATCATGCATTAGCGAATACAAAATATGTGTTCAATAATAAATAATAGATCATGTCGGATTACAGGGGGCGCCGGATTAGACAGGGGCCGGATTACCGGGGGTCCACTGTATATGTAAATATATATTATACAACAATTGCTTATTTAAATATGTTTATAAGTATTGTTGGTGATAGTGCAAATCCGCGTAACTAGTATTGGATAATTCCACGTAACTACATTGGAAGCAGATTAACAGAAGAAAGTTTCAGCTGAAATATTTTCTATATTATTGTTTACGGATATCTTACAGAAGAGACTTATTAATATATGTAATTATATTGAATATACTGCAGACCCTGGCTAAAGCTGGTTAATTGCCAGGAAGAAGAAGAATATCTTACTCAAGTCTTACCAGGTCACTATCTCTATCACTTTCCTCGGGAACAGCTTTGGTCGGTAACTTCTTCATTATGGCATTCCTGGCTACCTTCAAACGGGATATTTTTGCACCCTGGAAGAATACCATGAATTCTATATATCCTAATATATATTAATGACAAAAGCATGAATATCTAAACAATTTTATGTGGAAAATTAACTAAATAATTCATTGCAATGTAATTTAGTTGGTAAACTTCTGAAATATAAGATTTCCAGAAGTTGCAGGTCTAAATCCAGCTTATATTAAGGAGTCTATAATTAAATATTAATAAATTTTAACTTATTAATATTTGAATGAAAGTATATTTTAACTAAAACACCCATAGAACAATTATATTAACCACAAGTTACAACTCAAACTAAATACTTTCAGTTTTCAGTATTCCATACATAAATCTTCTCACATAGTATTATAGGTATAATTAACTGCAAACTATCAGTTTTTTAGTTACAAACTTGTCGTAAGGATATTAGAACATTGTAAATATCAAAATATTGAATATTATGTAAAAATCTCACATCAAATATATATTCATCTTCATCGCTCGACCCTTGGTTCCTATCATCTGTCCTGGAGTGAGTTTTATTCAACTTCTTCTTGCCCTGATTGTCTTCACCGAGCATTCTCTGGAACATATAAAATTATTTTCTTAGATAGCTTGTGGCTATCAACTAATAATAATTCTTATATCCTAATCTTCTATATATATAAAAGAAAGTTGTGTTAGTTACACTATTTATAAATCAAGAACGGCTGTAGGGATATGGTTGAAAATTGGTGGAGAGATAGATTAGAACAAGGAGACGGACATAGGATATTCAATTCTGTTCGATTGAAACAGAAAAACTTAATAAATTCTAATATCTGGTTATTTACGGCCTGAAGGGTATATAGAGTTTGTCCACTCAGCTATATATTACTTATACAGAAATTAAGGCGGACGAAGTCGCGGGCATAAATTTGTAATAAATGTCTTAAAGCTATTTCTAAAACAATTGCTTACAAGCAGTTCATCTGTGTCATTTCCATCGTCAAACTCATGTTTCGACTCTTCATTTTCATTGTCATGACCGTCAGCTCTTGAAGTAGTTTTGTTATCCGTCTTCCTTATGAGGAATGTACTGAGATCACCTGGCAGTTCAGTCTGAAAGAAATCTTAAGCACTGACTAAAAATGTATGAAAAAATTTACTTCAAGAACATTAAAGGGTAATATAAATTACTTTGTAAATCACATAGACAATAAACATAACTTTAAATGATAATTATTTTCGTTTTAAATTAAGTCATAGTTACAATAATTCGTTCGTCATTATACAATATTTTACCTGATGTGAATTCTCAAAGTTATTAAGAGCCTGTTCTATCGTCTCTGTCTGGCCGATACCCTCAACTTCCATACTCGTCATAGTGTTCTCTTGACTAGAGTTAAAATTAGACGCATTCTGTTCTACATCCGCCTGAAAATATATATAACATAACAAACCGATTTTATTGCAATTTAATTTAAATTATCTCAATATTTATGTAAAAAAACATTTTTTGGGTGAAAAAAATATAATTTTATATACATTTCTGACTTAACTAAACTGTTATAAATATAATAGAGTAACCTACACTTGGATTATAATCATCATCAGTAAGTATTCCTTCGCTCAACCATTCTTCTTGACCTTCATCTAGCTCTTCATCTTGGTCCTTTGCTGATACCTAAAGTTGGTGAGTAATTACGAAATATACTGCTTATTAATAACATTACAAAACAATATAATTTACTAATTAGTAAGTAATAATGGAAAAAAAAATGTAAAAGCATTTAATAAGATTTACAAGTATTTTTCTCGTTACATATATTGCGAGCATCTTATAGCTGGGATTTGATATAAATTATTTTACTAAAATGAAAAATATTCGAGTGTTTTACTATTAAAATATTTTGAAATGAAATTCTTTGATTAAATATGTCTTGTATGCATTTAAATAATAAACTAACCTCTATCTTCGCAATTTTAGCCGACGGTTCTTCGACTTCAGACATTTTAGGAAGTAATTCACAAATTATTTCTTAAATAACACTTTCTTTAATATAAGTTTATCGTATTTAACTCAATTCAAACAAGCCATAGTATTTCGTAGTAAACGCTAATCAATTAATTGACAATTGACATCTTTCACTTGGGACTTAGCACTGACATATTTTTGTCGCAACAAAGAACATGGTTATCAAAAAGTAAAAAATAATTTGAATATATAAAGATATTTTGTTACTCAATATAGGTTATTTAATTTTTATACAAACTTAGTATTTTTTTTATTTTAACGTATTGTTCTTTATTGTGTTCAGAGAGAAACAACTGTTTTATGAGTTCCCAGATTATGTTAACAGAAAAGAAAAGATAAATTATAGCCTAAATATTAAAATCATGTCTTAACTTCTAAATAGAAAGGTGACATAGGAATCACTTTAATATTTTACAGGATAGATCAACAAACATACATTAATCAGAGAATTTATAGGAAAAAATTTAATTAAAGAAAGACATTAGTAAGTAAAAAGGGTCAAACTCAAAAAAACCAAACTAATTAACCAGAATCTTAAAATTATATATATTTACCAAATATTCCACACGGAATTTTTGTTATCGTTATACAACTTAAAATAATAAAAATACAGTTAGTTACTAGTTAAGAGCTCTGGGAATCCTAAGTAGTCCAGTCATTATAGTAAGTTCACCTCGGAATGCGAGATACCCAGCTGTAAGTCTGTAAATAGTTGTATATTGACACCCTAAAAGTTGTCTCAAAACCTACATATGGTAGGGTGTAAGCAACTATTAAATTTCAAGTTCAAAGGTCACAAAAATCGGTTTTTTGCGCTTTCTTTGGAAATATCTCATTTCCTATAGGTTTTTTGCTATTTGTATTTATTATCAATATTGTAGAATACTAAATTCTCTACAAATTTCGTTTCAAACAAATTTTTTTACGGTGTACCGTTTTCGAGATAGAGGGCGGAGAGCGCGCGGTCACCGCATCACTTCAGGTCAACCGGTGCCTCCGGTCGAAAACGCGGCATATATAGTTGATGAACTATCAATAAATCAATGATTATAAATATTTGTCAATTTTCAAAAAAGCAGAAGAACGTGGGGATCATTTTGGAGAATTGGTGAAAAGTCGTAAAATTTTACAGTTTGATTTGATCGCTGCTGAAGCGAAGTACCATGCTGCTTGTTTTACAAACTTTTCAAATAAATCATCATCATCATCGCCTCTTGAGAAACCTCGTCAAGATAATCAAGTTACAGAAGCTATGTTAGAGATTTTCAATTACATCGAAAATAATAATGATTCTCAATTCACACTAAAAGAGCTTAAAGATGTCTTGACAGGGTATGTGCCAGATGATAAAAAGATCATTACAAGACTACAACAGAAGTACTTAACCGATATCGTAATTACGAAGAAAGTTGGAGCTTTCACGATCATTTCTTTCCGTGATGCACAAGCTAATATTCTATCAAAAGCTTGGTACGAAAGTAAAAAAATAGATCCTGAAGCAGAAAGGCTAAGAATTGTAGAAGCTGCAGCAGCAATTATTATTTATTATTAGAGAATTCTGCAATTACATGGACAGGTAAGTGTTGTTAAATAAATTAATACTGAATAAAAAGTGGATAAGTTAGGAAAAAAATGATAAAATATAATATAATAGTTAATAAAAATTGACAAATATTTATAATCATTGATTTATTGATAGTTCATCAACTTTATATGGCGCATTTTCGACCGGAGGCACCGGTTGACCTGAAGTGATGCGGTGACCGCGCGCTCTCCGCCCTCTATCTCGAAAACGGTACACCGTATAAAAAAAATTTTGAAACGAAATTTGTAGAGAATTTAGTATTCTACAATATTGATAATAAATACAAATAGCAAAAAACCCATAGGAAATGAGATATTTCCAAAGAAAGCGCAAAAAACCGATTTTTGTGACCTTTGACCCTGAAATTTAATAGTTGCTTACACCCTACCATATGTAGGTTTTGCGACAACTTTTAGGGTGTCAATATACAACTATTTACAGACTTACAGCTGGGTATCTCGCATTCCGAGATTCTTACATAATTTAAGCTTAAATGACTGGACTAAAGACTTTTTACTTGCTTTAGCTCATGGGGATGCGTGTGTATATCCGATTATATATCTTCTATCATCATTTCTGCCCTCTGGAACTTAGTGGACACAATCTTTCTACCCTATGATTGCTGGTAGACAAATATGACGGCAAAATAGTTCATGCCTACAATTATCAATCTGAAGATCGTTCGTGATGCGCCGACGCTAACATAGATGTAAAGTAACGGAGTACTTCATCCCTTAATATTATACATAAGCTTTTCAATAGTTCAAAAATTCAGAGTTTGTAAAGTTACTAAGTCCTTAAAAGAGTATTAAAGAAGGCTTATCTTTAGCTGTCTGCTTAAATTCCTGAAAGAGGAGCTTCTCAGGCCCTGGCCAAAGGTGTTGAGACAATTATTGTAATTCTTTCCTGTCTCCTCTGGCTAATTTTGATGAGAATTTTTCATACGTGAAGAAGAAATAGAAGTTTGCGGTTTCAGCCATATATTTACGGGAAATAGCTTTAGATTTCTCGAAAGCGCTCGACTTAGCCCAGCTGTCATTTGACAGAATTATGATGGAAACTACATCTTGTTAATAAATTATTACTAATAATTTAAAATTTCAATACAATTAAATATATATTTTTTAATTAACCAAGGAACAGATATATATATACATAAATAAATAATAAATTAATGGCAATATACATATTTTGCCATAAATTAAAAAATTGTGTTCAACGATATTTTTGTTATTATTATAATAAGTAAGATAAAAGATTAATTTTGGACGAAGGTTTACTCATTATACACATTAAATCATATTTGAATATTACTTTTTTATGTTTATTAGTAGTTATATACTATTTACATATCGTCGTCAGCCTATCAGAGCCCACTGCTGAGCAAAGGCCTCTTCTCACATGGAGAAGGTTTGAGCATTAATCACCACGCTCGCTAAGACGGGTTTGTGATTACAAACTTACAATTTGATATTAAAGGTCCAGGTTTCCTCGTATTTCCTTCACCTTCTGTCAGTGATGTCTAAATACCCTTATACAGTACATATGACTCGGAACAATCACAGTGGTACTTGCCAGGATCGAACCCGCGCCCACGTACACGAGAGGCGCTTCTTTAACTACTAGGTCACCACTGACTTATATAATATATACGTACCTTTTTCAACTTCACATTATTCTAACAAAACAAAGGTTATCACAAAAAAAACACATACATAAGCAAAATCAATCAAAATTTATTCACTTACAAAATAATATATATTACAGTATGTCAATCCTATCATGGGGTTGTACTGACATTGTTAGTCAAAAAAATTACTGTTAAAGGCATTTGTATGGAAAAATCTACCTTATATAACCCCATGAACAGACAGAGATAAACAACTCGACCATCTTTAAAATACCTTAAATACATTAGCGGAAAACATGCCAAAGTTGCCTTAATCAACAATACTGGTACATCAAAATTATCAATATCTATTTTTATTTCTGAATATATATGTATATATATTTAAAATTTTAGACAACTTTAAGGCCGACATATATAGTCAAAATTACAAGAAAACAATGTCATGTTTTGTTAACATATATCGGTTTCCAATGACAATGATTTTGATCATAATTACTATATATATAAAAAAAATAATATATGCAAAATGAACAATATTTTACAAACAGGATTATACATTTTAAAATAAAATCATACTATATTTTATCAGGACATTTCTAAAAACCGTAACTTGCCATCGGAAACCAACACAATCAAACCTCATCGCACGGAACCGTTTTGTTTATATACATTAAAATGATAATTAAAGAAAAAAAAAACCTATTATAATTGTTTATTCATTTAAAAAATAATAATTAATTTCTAATATTTACAGTAACAGAAAAAAACCTATGAAAAATTTATCTTAGCATTATATAATAGGCATAAAATGAAACATTATAATGATGACCATCAATATAGTATCGTTTCAACAGGTAACCATCGCTCAGGGCTGTACAACACTCTCGATTCCGTTGCAACGTACATTGCCGCGTCAATTCAATTGCAACGTGCATTGCCACGTCAACTAAATTGCAATGAATATTGCTGCGTCATCTCCGTTGCAACAATTTGACGAGTCAACTAAATTGCAACAAATATTGACACGTCAATTCAATTGCAACGTGCATTGCCGCGTCAATCCAATTGCAACGTACATTGCCGCGTCAATCCAATTGCAACGTATATTGACGAATCAATTCAATTGCAACGTGCATTGCCGCGTCAATTCCGTGTCCAAATCCTTTACCACTCGTTCCGTGATCGCGACTAACTAGCAATAACGTAAAACAACACTAAATGTATCTATATTATATTACAAGTCGATTGCGACCGGGTTTAAATTCACAAAATAATTTTCGATGCTCCTATTCTTAAATAATCTTAATATTTTTTGTTTTTATAATCTGTGGCAAGTATTTCTTATTGTTTCATATATATACGTCATGTCCCCGGTCGCAGCCTCAGTTCATATGTACAATGTTTTATCATTTAGCTAAAGCCGTTAAACTATTAAAATTTAATGATATTATACATTAAATTCTTTTTCTCCATAAACTTTTGGGTATTGGACTGTTATGTGGTTTTAAATAGTTAACTGGGTTATGTAACCATTAACCCATATATATATTTGTTCCGATTAAACTGAAACATGTAAGTCATCAGACAGATTCTCAATTATCTTTAAGTATAAAAACAAAGTTATAAATATTACAATTGTTAATTTTTACAGAAACATATAGATTTATAATAAAATCTGAAAAACAATAAACAATTTAAAAGTTAGATCAAAATTTCTGATTGGGAATGATTTACTTAATTTTTGTGTATGGTTTTATAATTTAAATATGCTCTGTTTGAAGATAATTTCCTTAGAATGTCTGTCTATCTGTTTGTAAATTCTTAATAACAGTCCGATACCCATATACTATCTACATATTTGGGCAGTATAATTCACTATTCAACCGGCATCAGTCATAGTTGATATATTTCTCAGCGTAAAAAATACTTTTTTTTTCACATTATTATATATATAGATATATTTTTTATTTCTTCAAAAAGTCACACAGCCTATCATATTTGAGATTCCTTATACATCTTGTTACAAAACGGGGATTTGAAAATTGGTGATACGGATGTTTCCTTTATATTTTGATTTTAAAATGATTTAAACCATAACTAATGACAATCATATCCTTACTATTACAAGTATTTAACTCTATACTTGCAGTTTTTAGTATTCCACTCATAAAACCTCTCACATGATATTGGTGACAATTAACTGCAAAACTATCCGTTTTTAGTTACATACTCGTATTAAGATTGTATCTTACATTTCAATCAATACAATGTATTAAAGTATCGGCTGGCTTGAAATTTTTGATCCCCCTACAATCAAATCACAATTATTATAGCCATGTTTAAACAAATCCATGAAAGTATCATTCGACATCAACATTCAAGTTAAGTACATATTGGTATATAATTTCAGATATCCCGATCAATCCTGTTTAATAAATAAGTCTTGTATACATCTGCGGTGTATTCTATCGTTCATCGATGAGATCTCAGTTAAACAGACACCATATAACTCCATACACTTGTCACATCACTACACAGTATCAGTATCAGACCGCTTTCTGTTCGTACGCTATCATGATAATAACGTCCAAGCGGCCAACAGCTTGACCTGCAAATAAAAATAATATTAACACCTGGATTTGACAATTTTCAGGTAGATTTTACGTGTTCCAGCCTCCAGGTGTAAAACTTATTATTCATATATAATATTTTAAATTGCTTTTGCTTTGCTTTCTGTAAATTTACTAAACAATTCATTTATTAAGTTTAATTTGTAACATACTAACACTATATTGATCTATGTAATATGGTCTGAAATAAATTATTATTATTATATATTTGTATTGAGTAGATTTATATGTGAATGTTTGTCATTCCTATATGTAATAGCTCCTGAACTCTACAGTAATATATAGTCAGGAATAGTGCAAATCCTCGTAACTAGCATAGAATAATTCCGGGTATCTACATTAAAAGCAGATTATAAGAAGAAAGTTTTGAGCTGAAATATATTCTATATTAACGACTTTTTAGATATTTTTTTTAGCAATTAGGAATTATTTAGTGTATTAATACATTATAATAAAATATAGTATTATCATGACTGTATAATTCCGAGTCGATATCAAAATATATGTATTTATCAACAGCAATGAAAAAGTTACCGGGAAAAGGTAGTATAACTAAAATAACATAGAAAAATATAGATTTATATACAAATTAGGTAATTAAATCTTTATCTGATTGAGTAAAAAGTCACTTTATACATATTTTTTCACACAACTAACTAAAAGCAACAAATTAATTCAAAGTATTTGAGTAATATAAGAGAACTGAAAAAATATTTAATGACAAAAAACCTTTGAAAATTGTAGTATTCACTGAAATTATATTAAATTCGTATGAATGTATTATGCTAAAAACATTTCTGAATGACGGATACTAATATAATAAAGTGATCTTAACCCACCAAGTATAACAAATACTCAACTATCAGATATTTGTTTACCGCTCACCTAGTCATAGAAGGCCCTGTCGTGTTCGGGTGAAGCCCTACGGGGCGGAGGCGCGGCGGGCGAAGCCCCACCGTAGTTCAGGAAGTCCCACACAAGAATTGTATCATCGTGTGACGAAGACACTATTTGAAATTCATCAAACTGCAGTCGGAACACTCTGCCTGTGTGCTCCTGAAGAATAAGAATAGTTTAGTTATAAATTGCTTCTTCTACCTGGCAATTTCCCAGCTTTAGCCAGGGTCTGCCTTACATGTTGTGAATAGTTTTGGCTAATTGTTTTTAAGACCGGCCGCCTGCCTGACATCAACCCTCTTTGGGAATGCATTAATCAGTGATGTTTATACTCTTATAAAGTACATATGACTTGGTAAAATCACATTGGTACTTGCTAGAATCGAACCCGCGCCCTCATGCATGAGAGGCGGGCCTTTAACCACTAGGCCACCACTGTTTCAAAATAATAAGTCATTTCACAAAATAATAAGTCATTTCACATTAAACAAGAACATTCAGCTTGGAACAATGTTATCACAAGCTAATATGGGTATCAAACAGTGGCGGCTGTACCTTAAGTGCACTCGTGCGCTGAACCACCAATTCAAAAGATTTAAAAATTACAAAAGAATACTTCATCTTTATTTTTAAATTACCATTTTAATATTTATTTTCTAAACATATAAAAAATTTAATTTCTAATTATAGTCAAAAAGTTTGTGCGCTTTACTAAGCTAATATCTCGTGCGCTTCGGCGAGTGCACGAGGACTCCTAATACATCTTGTATGAGATACGCATTAATACGCCTGACGCGTGAAACAAAAGATAGTTCATAGAAATGTACCGAGTAATGAGTCGGTTCTCGAGCGCCGCATGAGCGGCCGAAGATTACCGAGAGCACCCGATGTATGACGAATTGTAATTGAAAAGAATCAAAACTTTTCTCCGAAATACCATGCACTTGCTAAATGCACTTTCTATGCTTAGTATTGAAAAAAATAATTATACAAACAATACCCGATTTAATTAAAAAGGTGATTGAACATTTCCCTTCAGAAAAATGTCGTCGCATTGATTTAATGTTTAAAAAATAAACATATTTTATGTCAATTGGTTTTTTGTTGCATTTTCTAATTTTAATATTTTATTAAAGTGCACCACCAGTTCGATAACCCACCAGCCGCCACTGGTATCAAAGCTAGTCTATTTAAATATGTAATTATGTATATATAAAATATAGAGGAAGGCCAACAAAATGTTAATAAATACCTACTTTACACACTTATAAATTTATGAATTACATACCGAATACTTTCAATAATTCGTTTACATCTTAACATGTATACTAATACAGTTATCTGCTGTTACTATCAAACTATAAGTATGTAAGTAAGCCACATTATATCGGCCCCTCTATGTATGTAATGTATTATCCGACCACTAGTGTTCGTAGACACAGGTCCTGGTGAGGTGTTCTAACGTCGAGGGCTGCTCTCAAGTCCCACACTTTGATCTTCCCATCATAGGCCCCGCTCACAATACGCTTGTTGTCGAACCTGGAATGTAATATATATATTATATATATTGCTTTAATATTAGAGCATTATAGGGAATTAGATTTTTAGGTTCAATGAACTAAGTTTTTTAGATCATTGAACAAAATTTGATAAAAAATAGGCTCATAAAGGAATTAGTTTTTCTTAATATGAATTATTAGTTTTTGTCAGCGACTTCGTCCGAATGAATTTCGCCATTAGTAATCTATACTAATATTATAAAGCTGAAGAGTTTGTTTGTTTGAAAGCGCTAATCTCCGAAACTACTGGTTCGAATTGAATAATTCTTTTTGTGTTGGATAGTTCAGCTATCGAGGAAGGCTGTGGGCTATATAACATCACGCTACGACCAATAGGAGCAAAGATATAGTGGTAAATGTGTAAAAAACGGGAGAAATTATTTCATCTTTGAAGCCTTCCGTTGCGTGCGCCGTGAAAACTTTTCAAGATACACAAAAAATATGTATGAAAGAAAAATAGCTCTTTTAATGATCTAAAAAACAGTCCGCGACAGTATATGTCTATTTTTTAAGATAAACTCACAAAAACCGTTTTTATGGTACCTAATTTGGTCGAAATAATTTGTTTAAGTTGTATCAACATAATAATATTAATCTTTATTCAAATAAACAAATAAATATGTTGTTGGTTAAGAGTACTTCATTGTGAATAAAAAAAAAACATAGGTTTTATCCTGAAAATTCTACGGGAACTCGACCATTCCGAAAACCCAGCAAGAATGGGAACTATGTGGGAAGAACCAAAAATCTGTCGGAAGTAACTATTCCACGCGGACGAAGTCGCGGCAAAAGCTAGTATTATATTGTAATTCGGTATTACTAATGATATTAGTATGTCTAAATAAATAACCAGATATCAGAATTTATTAAGATTTTTTTTTGAGTGCATGAAAAGTATCCTATGTCCTTTTCCTGGTTTTAAGCTATGTGCTGAGTTATAAGTAGTGGTAACTAACACGACTTTCTTATACAGGGTGACTGGTGAATTACTATCGATATTTAAGGAGAATACTCGGTACATGATTCTCATTCGAATTATGTAAAAAAAATAGGTACTTAATTTTTGACCAAATTTCCGTATAAATAAATAAAGTGTGGACACGTTCCAAGTGTGGACGCGTGCGGCGGCGTGCTGATACAACACCACGCCGCCGCACGCGTGTGTGTGTGTGTGTGTGTGTAAACCTAATCTGTAGGGTGTTCACACGATGCGTAATTAATTACATAACTTTTGGTTAATTTTACTTAGAAGTTTATTAATATTTATGTTATATTAATTTTTATTTTGTCATATATGATCGTCAAATGTCACGTCCTCAAGTATCGATAGTAATTCACCAGTCACCCTGTATAAAAATACAGATTTCATCGAATCCTAACACACACACATATATATAACTGACTAACTTAGCCATATTATCCAACTGAAACCCAACTATTTCCCACCGAGCCCCACCAATATCAGTTCTCGAGCTATAACTAAACAAACAAACCCACTCACCGTATACACCGTACAAGTTCCTCGTGTCCCTCCAACACTCGTATACACTGTCCGCACTCTATATCCCAAAGTCTGATTGTATTGTCCGAGGAGCCAGAAACAACCAGTCTATCTCTGTACTGGAGGCAGGCTATACCACGCTTGTGGCCGTTCAATGTCCGGACAAACTCACATGATGATGTATTCCAGACCTGGAATAGTTTTAAATTAGATTAATAGATGGCGCTGTTGGTAGATGTTACAATATAGAAATATATTAGATAATATATTGTTAGGGATATAGTGCAAATCTGAGTAACTAGCATTGTATAATTCTGCGTATCTATATTGGAAGCAGATCAGAAGAATGTTTGAGCTGAAATATTTTTTAAATTGACGACTTTGAAGGTAATTTTATCACAATTAGTAACAAAGTATTTAATAATTACTAATTTTGATAGAAATTACTGTAAAAGTTATTAAATTCAGATAATAATTTAGTTTTAAACTTCTTCTGTAAAACTTGAGTTGTGGAGCAATAAATATCTAAGCGGAAGTACTGGCTAATTTATTTCTAACATAACATAATTTATCTTGTCTCATTAGATGATATATATACTAACACCACAAAAATACATATTTACATAATTTATCTTGTCTCGTTGGACACATATATCACTTACCTTGATAGTCCTATCACCGCTGGCACTGACTATATATTTCTCATCAAAGTCCACCACGTTGACCGCTGCCCGATGACCTACTAGTACACGTCGCAGCATGATCTCCGTGGTTGAAGACATGTCCCATACAGCTATCGATCTATCCTGGAATGTGATAAGGAAATATGAAGTTAGTTATGAATGAATGGGTGGGATTTATATTGGGTAATGATTAATAGCCACTCTTTGTGTATATAGTATGTGGATTCATGTTTTTTGTGTAATATCTATATATATAAAAGAAGTCGTGTTAGTTACTCCACTTATAACTCAAGAATGCTGAACCGATTTAGTTAAAAATTGGAGAGAGGTAGTTTAGAGCCAGGAGAAAGACATAGGATACTTTTTATCCCGTTCGACAGCATTCCCGTGTGACTTGACACGAAACGTCAGTCACTATTAAACGTGGATTAACAGAAAAGAATCAGACTTAGAATAACAAACCGCAAAATGACAGCTATGTAATTGACTTATAATGACGTATGGATGACAATTTCATATTTGTAAGAAATCTATATATATAAAAATGAATCGCTGTTCTTTAGTCTCACTAAAACTCTAGAACGGCTGAACGGGTTTTTCTTATCTTAGTCTTGAAATGTTCGTGGAGGTCTAAAAGATGGAAAAAATTGATTCATTTCCGGGAAAACCCTAGAAACAGCCCTTTTCTATTTCCCATACAAACGTCTTTTTTTGACAATAGATTTGACAACTAACTAATATGTCAATCATTCTGTCGCACTTCAAAACACGGAGATTTATGGCTTTAATAGGTAAACTCCAAAAATAAGAATAAAAAACGTAACAGATATTTCTTGATTATAGGGCGATACGAAGTTCGCCGGGTCTTCTAGTATATATGTATACAATTCTTACCTTACTACAAGTGACCATCATTCCATTACAGAACCTCAGATGCAGTACAGCTTCACAATGATGTATCAGTGTATTGAGCATGGCCCCAGTATTAACATCCCACACTCGAACTGTGCTGTCCGAAGACCCAGATATAATAGCTCGCTCATCATATTGCAAACATAGGACCGAACCAGTATGACCTTGCAGCTCCTGGAATTGGTTAATATAATATTAAAATATCAGTTTAATTTATCTTAATGAAATCTAAGATTTTTGCGAATTTTTTTTCATTTAAATGAAACTAATATTTTTTCCTTACTTTTCAGAGTTGTAGCCAAAACGTCGGTAGTATGTAGTTTTTTACGATAATAAGGTTGCGTAGTATATCGGATAAATATTAGCTTCATTTAAATTAATGTATCTTTTTATATAATTAAAAAGTTGTGTTAGTTACACTTTTTATAATTCAAGAACGGCTGTGTAGGGATATGGTTGAAAATTGTTGAGATAGATTAGAACTAGGAAAGTAACCTACTAAAAGACTTGGGCCTGTCCAGAACTAACACCAATTAATTCCTGGAACGTACTTTGAAGGCAGCCCTAGTAGGTTCATTTCAAATTTGGTAGAGAGAGGAGCTTGGACGGTGGAGGTGAGCGTTTGACGATAGATAGGGGTCTCTTAAACCTACACCTGGGTCACAAGTCCCAGTCACTGTTGAAGCTCCTCTCACTACAACGATGGACCCGACACACGCACCGTGAATACATGGAATGATGAGAGGTTTCGTCTCATATATATTACCTTAACACATTGCAACGTTTTTCTATCCCATATCTTGATGGTGTTGTCTCTCAAGCCGGAGACTATCTTGTTGTCATCATATTGCAAGCAGTATACACCTTTAGAATTCTCCGATCTGCAGTTTATCCTCTGGAAATATAAAACAGATAAATATATACTTTTTCTATAAATATTACTTAATTATCATCATCATCAGCCTATCAGAGCCCACTGCTGAGCAAATGCTTCTTTCTCACATGGAGAAGGTTTGAGCATTAATCACCACGCTCGCTCAAGACAGATTGGTGATTTCAAACTTATAATTTGATATTATAAGTCCAGGTTTCCTCATAATTTCCTTCATTAATCAGTGATGTCTAAATACTCTTATAAAGTACATATGACTCTGATAAATCACATTAGTACTTGCAAGGATCGAACCCGCGCTCTCATGTATGAGAGGCGAAATTTTAACTACAAGGCCACCACAACTTTTATATATTACTTATATAAAGTTATATGCAATATGATTTACTTAAATTTTTGATTAAAAAATAAAGTATATTACTTTTCTTCAAGAATTTCTATTATATTAATATTTAACCAAAGTTTCCACTATTATTTTCTTTTTAAACAGTCATATGTTGTAATTGTACAGGATTTGAACCTATATACTATCAAATATTGCCATACAATAGCTTTTTGGACTAAACCATAGTATCTCTTCTTCTTCTTCTTCCTGGCAATTTCCCAGCTTCAGCCAGGATCTGCCTAAGTATCCATTACTACCATATCACTCACCTGTAAGTTATGCCGTCCCATTCTCCAATTATCCTCTATGGACTGAATATCTTGAATGATCTTGGGATACAATTGACGGTAAAAGGAATGAGAAGGATGCTGACAGCCAGGCTTGGGTTTAAACAGGTACATTATCCTGGAAAATTATTATGAATAGATCAATACAAAACCTGGCTAAATCTGGGAAATTGCCAGGAAGAAGAAGATAATCATTTATCACATAATGTACACATAGTCATATCGTCGGTGATAGTACAAATCTGAGTAACTAGCATTGTATAATTCCGAGTATGTACATTGGAAGCAGATTCTCAGAAGAAAGTTTGAGCTGAAATATTGTCTATATTAACAACTTTTAAGGTAATTTATAACGCATACTACTTTTCGACTCACATTTAGAATTTGAAATGTGAAGGATATCATAAATAAGTAGATTTGAGTTTTTATCATAAATTGTTTCTTTTTCTTTTAAATGTGATGAAAGTAATAAATATAAATAACCTTTCGACAAAGTTTCAAACAAATCCGTACAGCCGTTCTTAATTAGTAGTGTAACAAAAACGACTTTCATATATATCTTAATTAGAAAATATAGAGGTATATTGGCCTAAATTTTTCAATATGATCAATATTTAATGTAATATATATATAAAAGCTATGGCTTCATTCACACTGGAATCTTATAGTTAAATTTTTATTATGTATAGCAATAAGTTATAGATTACTAGCTCCATTGATTATGTCATACAAGGCGAGTGTGCACTTTTGGTACATGTGAGCAATTCCATTCACTTAAGGCTAAAACACATGGACGTACTCTTTTCCCAGTGTGTACACTACACTTGCCTCATATTATGATTAGATATCTGTAAGGGTACCGTTACATTAAAAAAATATGTCGTACTTTTATATTTAACTAGCTTTCCGCCCGCAGCTTCGCCCGCGTGGAGTTCGGTTACATCGCGTTTCCAAGAGAACCTTCAAAAGTATGGGATAAAAACTATCCTATGTTCTTTCTCAAGGTCAACTCTATCTCTGTACCAAATTTCATTAAAATCAGTTCAGTGGTTTAGGCGTGAAAGCGTAACAGACAGACAGACAGTTACTTTCGCATTTATAATATTAGTAGGGATACTGACCATCCCCTCCTATCAGCGAGCCCCCTCCACAACGAGTCCGTCCTGACTTTCCTCTCAACCAGTTTTTTCCACAGCATCCCTTCAGAGATGACTCTCTGCCACTCCCTACATACTAGTTCAGCCGCGCAGAGCGACCCGGCGTCCAGATATGACAGAATATTCTCAGCTACATGGTCCAAACCTTTCTCTGGAAAATAATAGTTTTTTATTTACATATGAAACTAATATCTACGGATTAATACACGTCTTTTATTACATTCACATCTCGTCTAATGATCACGGTTGCTGCAAAGTAACCGAAACGTCGAGAGTATGTAGTTAAAATAATAAAATACGAGTAGTAATAAAAAAATATTAGTTTAATGTAAATGAATACTCGTAAGTCTTAGTTATCTTTTTTTTATTTCTGTTCTACAAACACATTACTTTTTCTGGTTGATGAATTTAATAAATCATTTGAAGGTAGATATAGAATATTTTAGTTTTTTCTTTCTTCAAAATATTATTGAATGTTTTGTGTTCATTATAAGTATGATTTAACTAATTATTAAATATACGAGAGTTATATTAATTTTAAATTTAAATGTTACATCAATAATTACAAAAATAGTAATTGGGTTGCATTAAAAAAATTGTTCATATGTCTTTGTGTTACAGCTAATTTTCTGCATAAAATATGTATTTTCTATGGCATACCTAAAGATTTTAGGACCAAAGATACTGATTTAAAACTTGGTGATTCAAAATATAAAGAATTTCTTTTGTAATTAATGAAATATGTAATTTTTATTGAGTAACCAAAATATACGATCAAAAATGTTCGTTAAAAAATTTGTGTCTAAAAATATAGAGAATTTATAATTTAATATGTAAATATTACGGAATTACTATATTTTAGGACCAAAAATCATGATTAAAAACTTTCTGATTAATGATATAATGAATTTATAATGATGATGAATATCTAATAATAATTTGTACACCCCTACCATCGCTGTTTTAGCGATAAGGCCGCCTATTGTACATTTTTCATTTTTATGTTTTACTCCTATTATTTTTGTCTATATTAGTGTGCAATAAAGAGTATATAAAACAAACATCTACATACTCGGCAGCATACTGATGAAGTCTCTCTGCAGCATCGGCTTGAGGTAGGCGTTGATGTGTCCATGCTGGTAGTGACACATACGAGCCAGCAACTGTTCCACAAACTCCACCTAGCGATCAGAATATTAATTAATAGTTCATCATAATATACAGGGTGACTTGTGAATTACTATCGATACTTGAGGACGTGATATTTGACGATCATATATGACAAAATAAAAATTAATATAACATAAATATTAATAAACTTCTAAGTAAAGTTAACCAAAAGTTATGTAATTAATTACGCATCGTGTGAACACCCTACAGATTAGGTATACACACACACACACACTCGCGCGTGCGGCGACGTGGTGTTGTATCAGCACGCCGCCGCACGCGTCCACACTTGGAACACTTGGAACGTGTCCACACTTTATTTATTTATACGGAAATTTGGTCAAAAATTAAGTACCTATTTTTTTTACATAATTCAAATGAGAATGATGTACCGAGTATTGTCCTTAAATATTGATAGTAATTCACCAGTCACCCTGTATAATTAAGAAAAATATTGATTAATAGTTCATCATAACATATAATTAAAAAGAGAATAGTCCTTTCAGCAGTGAGCTCTGATAGGATGATGATGACGAAATTAGATATTTTATCAAAATCGGTGATGCTTTTTGTAATGAACATGATAGATTAAGGATTCTGTAATAATTTTGTAAGTAAAAGTAAATAATGAAATGAAAGTCTTATAAAATTCATATTTTAATGTAAATTATTAGTTATTTTTTAAAGTAGCACAATATATTTTTATAAAATTTTTATAGTACAATCAAATTGACTGTGACAATTCTTGAGATAATATTAAATCTACAAATATACATATAGATGTATAAACAAAATTAAAAGTCCTCATTTCGTCTTTGTGATCACGGTTGATGAAAAGTAACCGAAATGTCGGGAGTATATAGTTAAAATAATAATAAAAGCGTAGTAATACGAAAATATTAATTTAATTTCAAAAGTAATAATTATGGATAAAAACAAATATAATAAAAATGTGAATGAAATTTATATTTAAGAAAAAACAAGACTTTTTTTTATAGAAAATAAGTACACATTGTGTAAATTGTGTCAACTGCCAATTTAAATATTAAACTCAAAATTATAATAAACAATTGCTAATATATAGTATGTTACATATACAGGGTGACTGGTGAATTACTATCGATACTCGAGGACGTGATATTTGACGATCATATATGACAAAATAAAAATTAATATAACATAAATATTGTGCGGGATAGCATCAGAGAAATAATATAGAATAAAATATATAGTTAAAATAAATAGCGATAGAAACTATGTAATATGTAATATAAGATATAGCGTAAAATTAATGTAAATAAACAGCTAAGTATAGTAAATAAATAATATAGAAAATATGTATAATGTAAAATAAGACACAACTTGTAACTGTAAAATGATCATGTACGCTCAACATCGCAAGCTCCTGATTGGGCGAGCGCCGGCGCGCTCGCTCAAACACCGGCAAGGCGCGGTGAGATCACCGCGCGGATATAAAAGGCCGGCCGACGGGCCGACTCAGCGCAGTCAGTGAGCGGAATTCATCGGAAGAACATCAGTCAGCGGAACTCAAGAACTACGGAAGACTTCAACAGCGAACAGTGAAACGGAAGATTATTAACAGTGTTCAGAACTGTAATTCGTGTAGAAAATAAATAGTGAATAACCGAACCAGCGCATAGTTTTAATGTACAAACCCGTACATTAAATGGTCCTTCGAGCCGGATAGTACAGAAGAATCGGTTATCGAAGAACACGAAGATCGTCAAAGAACACGAAGATCGTCGAAGAAATACGAAGATCATCAAAGAATGCCGATCACTCGCTCTGAAGGAAAAGGTCGGAAACTGCGATCAGTACAACAATCCTCGTCCGAGGAAACGACCACGGGGACATACGACACGGAGACCACGGAGACAACGCCTTCTACGATGTCATCAACGCCTACCGTAACAGGTGACGGCACCAGTACCGCCGTCGCCCCACCCCCCGTTATCGCCGCAGTTATCGACGCATCCGCTACCTCGGTGAGAGGCGTTCAGTCAGTGACGCCCTCCGCCGCGCCTACAGTACAAGTGGGATCGAAGATGAAGCCGCCTGCTCGACCTGTCACCAGGGTTGACCCAGCAATCAACCAGGGAGCTGAAACTGGCCTGCCACTGCCGAGCGGCCAGCCGAAACCCCATACACCGAGCAAGAAGGGCTCGACAAGGTCTAAGGCTCATAAAATAGCCAAGGCCAGAGAGGAGATGCTCCGACTACAAGTGGAGCTCGCCGCAGCTCGTCTCGCCTCCTTAGAAACGGAGGACACAGAGGACGAGGAAGACGACGTGACGGTTTACTCTAAGGAGGAAGCAACCGACAAAGTCGACAGCTGGTTGAATAACCAGACCGACAAGCCGACGTTACCCGCAGAGCCTGTGCCAGAAGATGACAGGGCGGGACACGAAATACCGGTGCCGAAGCCAGTGGTTCAACAACAATCGACGGAGAGCAAGACAGATATCGCCGCCCTCGCCGAAGCAATCACACGTGCCGTGAGTTCGAGCCACCGACCGAGATTAACGGAACTGCCATACTTTGACGGATCGTATCAACAATGGTTACCGTTCCGTGCCGCATACTATGACAGTCATAGTCACTTCACAGCAGTGGAGAACACAAACCGCCTGAGAAGGATTCTAAAGGGAAGAGCCAGAGAGGCGGTCGAGGGGCTGCTCATTACGAATACGCAGCCAACGGATATTATGAAGACTCTTGAATCAAGATTCGGGAGACCAGAGACCATCGCCATGATGGAGATGGAGGCATTACGAAGCCTAACCCGCCTCACAGAAACACCACGTGATGTATGTATTTTCGCCACCAAGGTGTCAAACATAGTGGCAACGTTGAAAACGATAGACTGTGTCAACTACTTGTACAACCCAGAAGCCTCAAAAACGGTAGTGGACAAGATGACACCAACGCTGAGATACCGTTACTACGACTACGCAGCGACACAGCCAAAGGAGGAACCGGATCTCATTGTAATGGAAAGATTCCTCAGAAGAGAGGCTGACCTATGCGGGAAGTACGCACAGCCGGAACAAGTCGCGGTTAGTACTCAGAAGAGAACCCAGAAGATTCTCAAACTGTCAGAAAAGCCATACACACCGAAGTGTCCAGTATGTGATACAACGGGACACCCAGTGAACGAGTGTGAAAAGTTCAAACAATTGGAACTGAACGACAGATGGGAGACGGCTAAGGCCAAGCATCTGTGTTTCAGGTGTCTCCGCTACAGGAATAAAACACACCAATGCCACACGAAGGCATGTGGTATCAACAATTGCAAGCGTACACATCACAGAATGCTACATAAGATGGAACAAAGGCAAGCGGAGACACCTGAAGTAATAAATTCGACTTGGGTAACGGAAAGGAAACAGTCATATCTGAAGATTGTCCCCATAAGAGTGAAAGGACCGAAGGGCACATCGGACACATACGCCCTATTGGACGACGGGTCAACGGTCACTCTCATCGATGAGAGGCTGGCCAACGAAATAGGGGCGAAGGGACCCCGAGACCCGCTCAGAATAGAAACTATAAACGAGATGAAAGCATCAGAAACTGAGTCGAGGCGAGTCACCATAAGGGTAAAGGGAATCAGCAATGAAGAAAGACGAATCCCAGCACGAACGGTCAAGAACCTCAATGTGTCGTCTCAGCGAGTACCAAAGCAGCTGGTGGAACGATGCAGCCACCTAGCTGACCTAAAGGATCGCCTGTGGTACACGCACGCCAAGCCACAGATATTAATCGGCCAAGATAACTGGCATCTACTACTGGCCTCACAGACAAGAGTGGGGCGCAAGGACCAACCGGTGGCATCTCTTACGCCACTGGGATGGGTACTGCACGGAAGCCAGACAAGGACCCTCGGGAGGAACATCAACTTCATTTGCCACATAACCGAGGATCCTGAAGAGGGTTTGAAAGACCTCGTAAAGCGATACTTCGAGATGGACGCGCTCTGTCTGAATCCAAGGAGACCTAACACGGATCCCGAGGAGCGCGCGCTGCAGGTACTGGAAAGGAACACCGTACCAACCGACGACGGGAGTTACCAGACAAGCTTACTTTGGCGCAAGGAAAACATATCGTTTCCCGACAACTACGAGAGCGCGCTAAAGAGACTCCATGCCACGGAAAGGAAGATAGATCGCGACCCGAACCTCAAGCGAAGATACAACGAGCAAATGGACGCGCTCGTAGCCAAAGGGTACGCCGAGATAGCACCGAAGCATAAGACTCCGAACAAGACCTGGTACCTACCACACTTTGCGGTGATTAATAAGATGAAGCCGGACAAATTAAGAGTTGTTCATGACGCCGCAGCCAAGACGAAAGGGGTCTCTCTCAACGACATGCTACTCAAGGGGCCGGATCTACTACAATCCCTACCAGGAGTCGTTATGAAGTTTCGTCAGCACAAGATTGCAGTCACTGCTGACATAAAGGAAATGTTCATGCAAGTCAAGTTACGAACTGAAGATAGAGATGCACTCCGTTACCTATGGAGAGGAAACAGGAGGGATGACTCACCTCCGGAAGAATATAGGATGACGTCGCTCATATTCGGAGCATCCAGTTCACCGTCAACGGCAATTTATGTCAAGAACTTGAATGCGAAGCGACAAGAGGACTCCTACCCGGAAGCCACGGAGGCCGTAATCAACAAACACTATGTTGACGACTATCTGGACAGCTTCAAAACCATCGAAGACGCTATACGGATCACCAAGGACGTCCGAATAGTCCACAGCAAGGCGCACTTCGAGTTAAAACAGTGGAAATCGAACTCGGCAACGCTTCTGGAAGCCTTAGGGGAAAGAGAGCTACCAAAGGACGTGGAACTACACACCACAAATGAGAAAACGGAACGCGTGTTAGGCGTGATGTGGAAGGTGAACTCGGACGAGCTCTCGTTTAACTTAAACTTGGCGGGCACACCCGCGGAAGAAGCGTCAATCAAAAGACCGACAAAACGAGAAGCCCTCAGGATCGTGATGTCACTTTTCGACCCGCTCGGGTTTGCATCTCCGGTGACAATCAAGGCCAAGCAAATTCTCCAGGAAGTCTGGCGAAGAGGGACGGATTGGGACGAGGAATTAGAGACAGATCTCGCCGAACAATGGCTCGAGTGGATGATCCACCTTAGAAATCTCAGCCAGGTCGCGATCCCGAGGTGCTACATGAATTACAGCGACGCAACCTCGCTGCAACTACACGTATTCACCGATGCGAGTGAGTCAGCTTACGCAACGGTGTTGTATTGGAGAACAACGATGCCAAGCGGAGAGATTAGGGTGTCGCTAGTCATAGCGAAAGCGAAAGTGGCGCCTTTAAAGCTCACATCAGTGCCAAGGCTAGAGCTGCAAGCCGCTGTCATGGGTACGAGACTAGCCACAACGGTAGTGGCCGAGCACGAGAGGAAGCCCGACACCACAGTGTTCTGGTCGGACAGCAAAACGGTGCTCACGTGGATAAGGAAAGGGTCACGGTCTTACAAACCATACGTGGCCCATAGACTGGCGGCCATCGAAGACGGGTCGGAATCGAACAGCTGGCGGTGGGTGCCATCAAAGCTAAATGTCGCAGATGACGCGACAAGGGACGTCCCACACAACTTCAGTACAGAACACAGGTGGTACAAGGGACCGGAGTTCCTGTACGAGCCCGAGACCTCCTGGCCAACCGAAACACCCACGCCAGCCTCGGAAGAGTCTTCAGGCGAAGAGAGAACACACCACGTGAGCACCAGGAATGCAACAAGACTAGCGGAAGGGCTACCAGACCCTGCTAGATTCTCCAGCTGGACGAGACTAAAACGCTCTACGGCCAGAGTCCTCCAATTCATTCACTTATGCAGGACGACTAACCAGGAGGTACACTACGCTCGGAACAAAAGGAACAAAGAAAGGGATCCAGAGTGGATCAAGAAAAGGACACTGATTCCGAGTAGGCCGCAGAGAGAACAAAAGAGACCTTTGACACATGTCTCGGTCAATAAGGAAGATCCAGAGGCGCTCACGCCTAACCACTTCCTGCTAGGCGGACCAGGTCGGGTACCCCAACCAGGAACGTTTAACGAAAAGGACGCCATCTCCACGTCGAGCTGGCGAGCGGGACAACAACTGGCGGATAAGTTTTGGTCTCGCTGGGTGAAGGAGTATCTCCCCGAGCTTCAACACCGGCGGGAGCCAAACGGAAGGGGACCTGAAGTGCAGATAGATGACCTGGTGCTAATCATAGACACCAACCTACCCCGGAACACTTGGATTCGTGGTCGCGTGATAGCAACGTATCCAGGACCAGACGGCGTGGTACGTACGGTGGACGTGCGGACCAAGGGAGGTGTACTACGTCGTCCAGTCAGAAAACTCGTGATCCTGCCGATATCAACAAAAGAACCCGCACCGAAGGGTACGACGAGTCGTACGGCGGGAGAGATGTGCGGGATAGCATCAGAGAAATAATATAGAATAAAATATATAGTTAAAATAAATAGCGATAGAAACTATGTAATATGTAATATAAGATATAGCGTAAAATTAATGTAAATAAACAGCTAAGTATAGTAAATAAATAATATAGAAAATATGTATAATGTAAAATAAGACACAACTTGTAACTGTAAAATGATCATGTACGCTCAACATCGCAAGCTCCTGATTGGGCGAGCGCCGGCGCGCTCGCTCAAACACCGGCAAGGCGCGGTGAGATCACCGCGCGGATATAAAAGGCCGGCCGACGGGCCGACTCAGCGCAGTCAGTGAGCGGAATTCATCGGAAGAACATCAGTCAGCGGAACTCAAGAACTACGGAAGACTTCAACAGCGAACAGTGAAACGGAAGATTATTAACAGTGTTCAGAATTGTAATTCGTGTAGAAAATAAATAGTGAATAACCGAACCAGCGCATAGTTTTAATGTACAAACCCGTACAAATATTAATAAACTTCTAAGTAAAGTTAACCAAAAGTTATGTAATTAATTACGCATCGTGTGAACACCCTACAGATACACACACACACACACGCGTGCGGCGGCGTGGTGTTGTATCAGCGCTCCGCCGCACGCGTCCACACTTGGAACAATTGGAACGTGTCAACACTTTATTTATTTACACGGAAATTTTGACAAAAATTAAGTACCTATTTTTTTTACATAATTCGAATGAGAATCATGTACCGAGTATTCTCCTTAAATATTGATAGTAATTCACCAGTCACCCTGTATATGTTCTAGTAAGTGTTAATTTTCTGTTTTGTAACATATATATAACTGGTCTACAATTCGATATCTCCCACTTAAGTTGTTGTATGCCACAAAAATGCAATTTTGTTTTTTTTCAAAAAAATATCCCATTATGGATCATTACATCCATACAAAGTAAAAAAACAACAAAAAAACTATTTTTTAAGGATTTGTCAGATGCATACCTAATGTTGTAATTTTTAAATTTTGCAGATTTTGGTTTAATTTGAATGTTTAAAATGCTCTACTGTATATTTACAGTTTTGGAGATACAACAACTTATGTTGGAGGTATCAAATTTTGTAACAAGCCTTAGTATTATATATATATATATATATTGTATATTATGTGTTACATTGTACAAAGTAACCTTAGTCCACGTCAACTATCACACTGCATACTAGAAGTATACAGTTTTTTTAAAATAAAACTTCATAAATTACAGTATTAACTAACTATTGAACGTTAAATGAGGAATACTATACAAGTATAGTGAGAATTGAGACTTGTGGTAAGGGTATGAGTTTTTGAAACACATTACTATTGAAAACATTAGTTTTAGAACTCTTACAAATAATAATTATTTAATCCATTTACAATAAACTTATTTTGGTGAAACTTTATAAAATAAATGTAATTACTTTTCAATTAAACTTTTATGATAAATAGATGTAATAACTATACTCATCAAACACGGACAAATGTATACATAAATATGAATTTTAATATATATATAGAAAAAACTTAAATATTGGATTAAATGTCATGTTAATACAAAAATTTAAGGCTTAATCCAGACTGGTTATGCTGTTTTTAGGCTATATATATACAAACCTGATCTGTTTCGTTCCATCTCGAGAACAAGTTGAGACATGTGTTCCTCTCAGCGACATAGGCAGCCCCGCTGGGTGCCGGTCGGACTCCGGAGTCCAACGAGGTTAATGACGTCACCTGAAATTATTTATAAGGATTTTTATTATTCTGACCACAAATTCGGTACACTAGAATTTCTACCTTTAATTTATTTTAGTTATAATTGTATATTTTATATATGTATGTATGTGAATATTTTTCGTCTTGCCATTGATTTTATGCATGTATATATATATATAGATTTTAGCAAAATTTTTTTAGTTTGAATATTTGATGAATATTTGAAATCAAAATAGTGACCTTATACTGATTTTTGACTCATTAACCACTATTGTCATGTAATTTCTAGTCTAATTTATAAAATAAAGGATTTATTTAGTCTAAGTGTTATCAGGTAAGTTATATAGATAAGATATTGATACATTAATAATTTTGTAATAATACTGCATTTTCGAGGATTTATGTTAATAGTACCATAACTTTGTATATAATTAAAAAATACTAATGAAAAAAGGATATTCATGTACTACTAGTAGATTATCTATGTAATTTCTGGACAATAATTTATACTTAAAATTATATTAAATCTATAATTATATGTAACCGAATCAAGATATTATGAAATATCTGAACGACACATTGTTTTATTCTTGCGAAATTAACGAAAGTAGGACGTGTAAGTCATGTTTTTTTTGTCACTGAAAATATTTACATTTTTCTCATACAATAGTAACCTTAAATAATCTTTGCATCATTTTATGGTATCCATGGAGAACATATTTTGTATACTGATGATATTTAACAATCAATTAAAGGGTTATTAATGAAGTTTCAAATGGTCTACGCGAATGTAGAATGGTTATACTAGAAATTGGGTTAAAATCACTACCAAAAGCCTGCATTGCAGAAGTTTGAAGGTGGTGTCTGTGAAATAAGTGACTAAACACAGCTCTTATGACTAATAGCTGGTAATAAAGCATAATTATTGTAGATATAAAATCTTAGAAGTGAACAAAAGTATTAAATTTACAAAGCTAACTTGTACAGGCAAAGATGGCGGAAAAGTTTTGCCCTGACATTACTGCTGTGGCCTATTTACTAGTTATCAGGATACCTTTGGTGTCGTCGAATCTTCTATCATCCAATCGGTTTCCATTTTTGTAATTTCACTAAATACATTAATAAATGTCCACACAAAACGCCACAAATAATTAAACCACCGATGCTATATATTCGTCGTTCGCATGACGTCAAGCACTATTGTTTTTTTTTTCAGTATGAAAGGGTATATATTGTTATTAGCACTGGATACGTGTACTTTTGGTCCTTTTGGAACGAATAGTTGTACTTAAATAATTTTGTTGTAATGTGAGTTATGAAATATTAATTAATTAAATAAAATAGTTAAATATTCCAATAAATGTTCTAATATTAATATTATGTTCTTATCCCTTCTAACTTATTATTAATTTTGATATTTCAGCCAAGTTTAACTGAATCACCTTATTAAACAATCGAAAATATCTTCTTTAGTGATTTTATTTCAATTCTTTGCAATAAATATTACCTTTAATATTCAATTAGCTATTTTTTTTATATTTTTCATTGAAAGTTTTATTTAGCAAGATTTTTAATAGTATTAAAATATTAAGTATAAGCATCAAAACAGAACCTTGACGTAATAAATAATTGACATTCTCAGTTTGTCTTTTCCTTGATATATATGCCAAAAACTTTGAAGATATGTTGATATTTTTATTTAGCAATGTTAATTATTGTACTAACAAAATAATTATCTAATCATGGCTGTTTTATCATCTTTAAGATTGGGAAGTTTTAATTAAAAATGATTTATTCCAACTATTTATTATAAAATAGTGTGAATCGAATAACATATATGTAAGTGCTAATTTTAATATCAATAGCTACTAGTTGTTTTCGTAATTGTTTAGTGAATTCTTATATTTAATATTAGCATCATGATGTATACAAATATATTAAAATTGTGGCTAATCGCACTGGTTCTCAAGTTTTTAGTAATATTTGAAATTTTTATCTGCTTTAAATTATTTATTTTGTAAAAATGATTTTGTTACATGCTTACGAAAATTGTGTGCTCTTTCATTAAAATAAAAAAATCTACTATCAAGACTAACCAGTTTATTTCGAAATATGTGTTCTATTTGCCTAACAATACATATAAAATATATTTATAAAAATTTAAGGGAAAATTTTATTTGTATTTAGTAACTAAACAACAAAAAGAAATATTCTGTACAAATAATACCCATATCTAAATTTTATAAACTTAATGTAATTGTGTCTGAAACATTTTAAACATAATTTAGCATTTCCAGGTCTTGATATCCCGAAGTTAAATATAAAATGGAGAACCGTCACGCACCTCCCGGGATTAACACTCGCTCGGAAACAGCGGCTCAGTCTGCTGCCGATCTTGAGGTGAATATTTAAAATTATAAGAAAAACGTGTCAATTGTAATGTATGTAAAATGAGTACACTTTTTGATATAATACATATTATGTAGTATTCAATTAAACTTTATTAAATTCGTCATGTATGTATTGTGTTAAGTAACTAAACTGAATAATATAATAAAGTGAGCTATGTACATTACACTTGACATCATATTATTATAACAATAATGAGGAAGGATAACTAATACATAAGATGTTATAAATTACTTCTTTTATATATAAAAGTAAAGTTTATGAGTACAGTGCATTTGATTTAAGCTGAGCTTTGCATTTGTGTGAGTGTACACGGATAGTGTAGGTGTGATGTCAAATTTTTGAATGCCACATTCTTTTCTAGTTTTGAACCGGTTTATTCTGCTTTTACTTCGCCCCGCACCTTCTGCACTTCACCCTTTGTAGTGATAGCAAAATCAAATGTTGAAACCGCAATGTCAAGTGAATGAGAATTTGTATAGTTTTTAAAATTTTTTTATTAATTAATATTTTTTTCCAAAATATTTCCATCTGGTCTTTTACAAGTTTTGCGTATTTTATAGCACTTATGTTATGTATCTATTTAAAATATAATAAAATTTAATTCTAAAAGTTTTTTTGTCTAAATCTACTTTTTCTTTCACTCACACAAATGTAAAGCTCAGCTTAAGTGTAATGGACTATACTACATGTTTTTTTATTATTTTTTATGAAAGATATTTTCATCTCGTCTGTTGATCACGGTAAAGGAATCAAAGTGTTGGGATCATGTAGATATAGAATAATATAAATTATGTAGTATATGAAAATCCTTATTTTCATTTAAATGTGATAATCTTAGATATCATCATTTCTTATATTTAATAAATCAATTGAGGATGCCCAAAATTTCAGTTCATTAATTCAGTAATATAAATGACAAAATATCTTCAACACTGCAGATTTACTAAATTTTAATAATTTATATTACTCAAGAAATATGATTTATTAAGGACTATATTAGACTATTTTGTTAGGAATTTGAATAAAAACATTTTTTTAATAGAAACAATGAAGTTAATTAAAATAACTAAAGACATTATAAATTGTTTTCTTCTAATAAATAATTGAGTTTTCATCCAAAGTTGATCCGAAGTATTTCCCAGAAGTAATTATTGATGTTAATGAATATTACCCAGGTGTTGAAGGAAATAGATCATATATATTTCTCACCACCTTCCGAGTTTGATGCAGCCCGGCATGCTTTGGAGACAGCACCCTCGCCTCCGGACTGCGAAGCTATTGAAAGGATGTTCACCAAGTTGAAACGACAGCAACAGGTTGGTAGAAATGTGCAGTGTGTGCAGAAATGTGCAGCATGTGCAGTGTACATATGCTCGGCATAATTGCAAGATCATGTAAATGCACCCATAATAATCTTTGTTTCATTGCTCTATTACAATAATTTATACTTTAATTCAGTTTGCATTCGGGCACCAAGCATACTTGAGGTTCTCATCGATCAATCATTTATTTTATATCAAATTATTTAATCTAATAAGTAATTATCAATTTATATAATATTATTAAGTGTATGAGGAAACAAGTGCAGGAATTTAGGTGCAGAAATGTGCAATGGTATCCGAATAATATGTATTCTATTAAGTAATTGGGTGTTCTGATGATGAATGTGGTAATGTGGTTGTAAGGGTTCCTCTTTTAATATTTGAAGATGGATGAAAGATGGATGTACAAGTAATGACAAAAGTAGCAGTATGTAAAAGTTATGGACATTACAAAGGGTGTGATTTATAATTAGGTGGCTAGTAGAAGAAAATTATTGAGAATGTTGTATTATTTTAGAATTTATTTATGTTTTATTAAGTGCATGCATCTGATAGTCCTTTAATCTGTTAATACGAAATGGAAGGCTTAGATAACCATACTAAGTGGTATAGTGTATATAAAAACATTATTATTTTCATTCTATCTTGTATTTCCAAGTAATTATGTCGAATCACAAGATGGGTCCATATATATAAGTTTTTATTAAAAAATGTCTTTTTAATCAACACGTTTGTTTTATTTCCAGGTAGTATCAGGTAAAGCTCTTCACTTGATATCCCAACATCGTGATAATTGTGACCGCGAGTTCGCCGAAATACAGAACATCCGTGAACAACTATCAGATACCCTCGAGACTTGTAGGAAGGCCAGGGAAAGACTGAAAGCGGCATCAGACCACTTGACTATATCCACCTTTGTCATACTAGCTAATGTCAGAAAGAGACAGATAATAAAACGTGTGCTGAAATCTCTCGAACTGTTGAGAAGTCTCCGCAGCGTGGAGAAAGATGTCGCTGAATTAATCACCAAAAAGGAGTACTATGAAGCGATTCAGTTGATCCTGGACAGCAAAAAAGCGGCTGCGGCCCACAAGGAGTACACTTGTATAGCAGATTTGGCGACAAGACTTCAAGACACCTTGGATATGACTGAGGAAAAATTGGATTCCGTACTAGCGAGCATCTGTGTTAACTTCGACGAGGTTGTTTTCAAGAAATTAAAGAAGGCATACGATCTTCTTGGTAAAACGCAAGCCGCTATGGAGCAACTGCACATGCACTATTCATCAGCGGTCAATGAATCGGCGTTGGAAGCTGTTAAGCCTTTCTTGACTGAAGTGTCAATAGAGATGAAGTTTCAAGAGATGTGTCAAGCGGTTCCTACGACTAAGGCGCCGCTGTGTTTATTGAATCTCTGTGAGAATCTATTTCTTGTGATGCGTAGTTATTATCTATTGGTGAATTGGCATATAAAAAATGAGGAATATTTGCCCAGCTCGGGTAATGTATTTGATGTAGAGAGGAACGTCAGTCGAGAATATATAAAGCAGAAGTTAAAAGCTGGATTAGTCAGAATCTGGCATGACGTGCAAGCAAAAGTTTCAACGTTCTTGAAGAGTTCAGGTTTGGAAGAATTCCCGTTTGAGAAGTTTATTCAAATGCTCGGTATACTGAGGAAGTTGACTCAAGTAGCTGAAGTATTCTGCGGGGACACATCAGACATGCTGACAGACTTTATAAAGACGCAGAGTTTGTTATATATCAAAAATTATCATCGAGGAAGGATGGAGGAGCTAAAGTTATTCCTGGAGAACGAAGGATGGGAACAGTGTCCAGTCAGAACTACCTTCAATGTCTTGAATTTGCAAGAGTTCAAACAGTTTAAGAAGTATCTGAACTCCATTAAATCAGATGCTGTTAAAAGCACGCAGTCGGAAACCACTTCATCCGTCCCATCACAAGATGACAGTCTATATATATCGAAATATTTCACCGAAAAAACATCAAGGACTCCGTTCGAGATATTTAGAAACGAGAACGTCACTAACGAGGATATTTTCGGGCTCGAACCTGAATCCGACGATACCGACGTTTCGGACGACGAGCCTGATGAGCTCAGACGAGATTTCGTCGAAGATTCCGACCAGATTCCGTTAAGTCCATCCAAAGTCAAAGAAACCGTCATAGTCACCAACACAACGCTCTCCGTGCTCAGGAACTGTGGCCAATACCTTCAGATAAGCAGATATTTACCACAACTAGCGCTAGAAGTCATCATGTTCATGAATCAGCTGTTCGATTATTACTTCTACGCCGTGCATCTCTTCTTCACGTCTGATCTAGAAGTCTCATCAGCTACTTTATACAGCCCAAAGTTAAATTCAGTTTTAAAGAGAATCACAAATACTCTCAACATGGCGACAGAAGACGGCTTGACCTTGGAATGCCCAAGTATTCCTAATCACCTGGACATGGGATCCGAAGAGAATTTACACGGCTGCAGCGAGAGAATAGTCGCAGTTGAAAGCGTTATATTCCTAGCAAAGCAATTTGAACTCTTACAACCGTATTTAGAGTCGATAGTTGCTCCGCACCAGCGAATGATATTGGAACACTTCAAAGAGAATACACTGGCTGTGGTGACGGATTTACGTATGCCGGTATATATGTGTTCAGCTTCGAAGGCAGTTGATGCGAAATCAGCCCTGATGGCAATGTCTCAAGTGAGATGGGATGTTAAAGACGTAGCGGTGGAACACAGTCCGTACGTGGATATGATTGTGAGGAAGATCCAGGTGTTCGCTCTTCGCCTGGAGAACATATCAGCCAGAGTAACCCTGAACTACGAAGTCCTGAACTCAGTATGGGCGATGGTGTCTAAGTTTGTGGTCCATTTGCTAGTTGAAGGCTTCTCCAATTCCACAAAATGCTCTAACGGAGGCAGAGGTCTAATGCAGTTAGACTATAGACAGCTTTTCGTCAAATTGGAGAAAATATCCGGCTTGAAACCGGTTCCTTATCAAGAATACGTAGATAGATACGTGAAGGCGTATTATTTGCCTAGAAATGAATTGGAGAATTTCGTTAGAGAGAGAACAGAGTATTCTAATAAGCATCTCCTAGCTTTGGTTAGTTCTTCGTGTGAGAACAAAAGAGATAGACAGGCTTTAACCGCGATTATTGAGAGCAAAGACACAAATTAGCAAAATTAGACCATTTTTTATCATTCAATGTAATATAATCATTCGTTCTCATGAAATTGCAGTAAAAGTCCGATACATCATTTTGTTAAGCGTAGTATATTAAAATGAAAAGGATTTTTAAGTGATGTTCATATTGTTCCAATATTTTACGCACAAAACTATTTATAATGTATAAAATAACTATGTATGAATGTAGTGTATATTGTATTAGAACATATTTCAGTGCAATTTCTGTATAACACTAAATTATGATTTCTTCTTTCTCTTCTTTAGTTATGATTTAAATCAGTGACAGTTAATGACTATTAAGAACTGTCAAATGTCAGTGACAGGTCGCCTGTCATTTTATGCCAGTGTAAAAACATTATCAACTAATTACTTTAATAATATGTATGTATGTACAGGGACAAATCAAGTAATCTCAAATATAAAGACATATAAAAGTGACATTATATTTATAAATGTTAATAAGTTTAATATTTTAAATGCGTTTTATTTATTTACTTCATAGTTCCGAAATATTTATTGACCGAAAAATTTTTCTCATATAGATAATTCTTGCATCTACTTTTTATTTCCCTAAATTAAAAAAATAGAACCTGTATTATAGTATATAATGCTATATTTATAATAAATATTTAATATATAATTGAACAATTCAGTCTCAGATACTTAGTGTCATCATCATCAGCCTAACAGCTTATTGCTGAAAGGCTTCTCGTCATGTGGAGAAGGTCACAGCATTAATCACCGCGCTCGCTCAAGACGGGTTGGTGATTACAAACTTATAATTTAATATTATTAGTCCAGGTGTATACAGACAAAATTATTAGAGAATATAAATTAAAATAATATCTGCAACTAAACAAGACTAGGATTTATTACGATATTTACTCCGCTTCGTTTGTACCCTAGACAGTTTCTTTTGAATTGGTCATGATTACTCCAAAATAATCGTAATGTCGCTTAACAATCTAAACTACCGAGGTATTCGAAGTAAATCCTTGACCCAAGTTTTATTATAAATCATAAGCTTTTGAAATAAAACAAAAAAGTTTCACATTCTAAATAACACTAAAAGTACATAAATTGTTTTATCTGTGGATTAATATTCAGTGTTGCTGACTTAATAAACAAAAATTATTGATATTTACCACAGAATACACAGCACCAATTGTACACAATTAAATGAAACTAATATTTTCGGATTTACTACACGATGTTTTATTTTCGACTATAAACTACATACTCCCGACGTTTCGACTACTTTACAGCAACCGTGATCACGACCAAAAATTTTTGTTTTGTTATGTATTAAATCAGAAAATATTAGTTTCATTTAAATGAGTACTCCCGAAAATCTTAGATCTCAAATATACACAACTTATATTTAAAGGTTCTCAAATAAAACTCAGTTGTAGACAACACTAGAATTTATTTCTTTGGCGTTTATAAATTCTTAACAGATCATTTTATAACTTTACTCACTTTCACTTATTCTACTTAGATTTTGATGACGTCATAAAGACCACTAATAGGTACAAGAGTGATTTTATTCGGTGCTTAAATTCGTATACAAAAAAAATATCTTGTGCTGCCAGTGTATGAAGAATGTATGTATATATGTTTAAAAAATATATATTATATACTTTATATACACACACAACCAAGCAAATGCGTTATAATAATACTAAACATCTCTTAACATAAAACATTTCGTTTGAAATATAAGGAAAGCTTGAGATCATAATTAAATGCATTTCAAACATCAGTACATAGAAGTAATTAATCACAGCGAGAATTGGATTCATATATTTTACAAGCAAAATAATGTTGGAAAACATAATTAATCCATATACATATATATTTTTTGAGATACTTTCAGATACAAGATCTTGCTACTTTCCCTAACTTGTCATTTTTTTATTTTAATAATTCATTATATATATTTGAACCATGAGCGGAGGGTTCATTTGTCATGGGGACGGTAACATTAGCAGGTTCGATTCCCGTTTTTCATCGTTCATATGTGGTGTCAGCTAGTTTCTTGTTCCATGTACCATCAGTACTCTTGGAGAGTCTTCATCATCATTCTCTTCATTCTGGTAGCCAATGCTGAGCCCTCCATAATAGACAGTAGAATCCGGAGTAAGTGCTGCTATTGTTAGACTGAAATAAAATATATGTCGTCGGTGATAGTGAGAATCCGCGTAACTAGCATTGTATAATTCCTAGTATCTATATTGGAAGCAAATTATCAGAAAAAAGTTTAAGCTGAAATATTTTGTATATTAATGACTTTCAAGTTAATTTTTTCACAATTACTAATTATTTAGCGTTTAATTTATTCAGCATTTAATCTTATCAATATAGTGCCATCTACTTAAATAATAAAGTCTATACAAATGTTGTGTGTGTGTTTACCTGTGCGGGCGCGTATCTCTGTAACAGTGGCCTGTAGCCGGCGCCGAACGTCGCCACTAGCGGCCCGTCCTCCGCGGCCGACAGTGAGGGTAGAGACACTATAGCGCGAACCTGGGGTATAATACAATAGTTAAATTAATTATAATTTGAGGAAAAACGCTTTTATTTAATAATTATAATAAGCTAGTTTTTGCCCGCGACTTTGTCGGCGTTAATTTCGTCATTAGTAATATATGTATAGCTGACCGGGCGAACTCTATTTCGACCTAGAGGAAGTAAATAACCAGATATTGGAGTTTATTAAGCCTTTATTCTGTTTAGATAAAACAGAATTAAATATTATTATACCCCCATACTCTTCCCCCGAACTCAGGTCACACGTAAATTATGTTTTCTTTCATTTTTATAATATTCCCATCCATTTCTAATAGGTAGGTATCATATTATTTTTGGTTTTAAAAATTATCGACATAGTACATTTTAATACATATCTTAATTCAATAGTTTTGTATGTATCTGTAATACACATATAAAGTTAGTGTAACATAATGACGTCATCACCTCCTCCTCATACGGCCTGAATACTGTGATCGGTCTGAGGGTAGCGGGGTCAACGACCACTATACAACCCCACGCGGTACCCACCAGCGCTTGGGATGAGCTGGAACATAGCGCTGTCACCTGGAAAATATATTATAAAGTCATTTGCAGAAGTAAATTAATATTACTACTAAGTACTGGTTAAGTTGTTTATTCTGTAATTATTTGATGGTTTTGAGAAATGTATAAATAATATTTTTACAGTATATATTGTTGCTTGTCTTGTATTTAAAGATGTGATTCTGGCATTAGTAGAGAATTAGCTATAGATAATGATTATAGTTTAAACGTTCCAAAATATTTTGTCTGTGAAAACTTAAAGAATAAAATATTTTTCTTCAGCTACTGTAAAACCACTATAACTTATCCTAACTAAAATAAATAAAATTACAAAAACATTCCTTCTCTATACAACACCTCCAAATTTTTTAGGTTTCTTACCGGTCTAAGGCCTTAATAGGACATTATCGCTTACTTTAAGAAAGGCTGCTATAGTTTAAAAGCCTCTTTGGAAGGAAGGCAGATGGCCGCTCTGAATCTACATATTAGGAGTTAGCACCACTAAGGAAGAATCAGGATTTATCACAAAATATTTAAAAATAACACTTCTTTAATATTTCTTGACCCAAAATTTCTCAATTAATTTCTCCTGATTATGAAATTTGAGGAATTATATTGTTCTAAAAATTTATCTATAACAGTAGATTTCGCTACCAATAACTTTTATTTGTACTTTATCTTGGACATTTACTAAATAAAGTATTCAATTATGGGGACTCTAGAATGAGCATTAAATAAAGTTCTTATACAATCACAGTTAAATTTACTTTTTACTGACACATACGCAGACACGCACACTTTCACACACGCAAACATCCACACACGAGCGCACACACACACACACACATACATATTGCTTTAGGCATTTATTAGAATAAGTTGAACTAATTCCATTAATTATAAGGATCTCAACCTAGATCCTCTGGAATATTATCTAATCAATTTCAATACATATAAAAACATAATAGTCATATAGGTAAGGGTAGTTAGTGTTAATGCTACATGTGTATCTACCCTGCATCTCTCTCTCCCTGGTGTATCTTCTATGGCGATGGACTGAAGGCTTTCGGAGCAAGGAGCCAGTTTACTGCAGTCCAAACGACACAACACGCGCCTGCTCCTTACACACCACGAGTACACACACGTGTCTGATGATGAAGGGGAATTAACATACAAAGTATATGGTTATAATTAATCAATTAATTTCATATTAAAGAATTATTTGAGTAATTTCGATAAAACTCAATAGTAATATAGGTATATGTATATATAATAAATGAAATTAATGTAAGTACGGCCAACGAAACAATTAATACAGTTATTCTATTGACCTGTCTTAATAATAGTTATGTAGGTATTTGAGATGTTTCATAATTTAAGTACGTCCAATGAAACAAGATAAATGAGACGAAACTTCTCATCATTCCATGTATTCATATGCGTGTGTCGGGTCCACCGTTGTAGTGAGAGGAGCTTCAACAGTGACTGGGACTTGTGACCCAGGTGTAGGTTTAAGAATCCCTATCTAACGCATTATACGCTCACCTCCACTGTCCAAGCTCCTCTCTCTACTAAATAAAATTTGAAAAGAACCTACTAGTTCCAAGAATGCATTAATGTGAGGTCTGGACAAGCCCAAATCTTTTAGTAGGTTGTAGAGTTTATGTATTGTAATATAAACAATTATTATTAGATATGTTATACTGACCAGTCTTACACGCTGATAGGACCACGGTTCCAGCGGTTGCCAGTAGTGTGAGGGGTCCAGGTTGTGGTGCGTCCACGCTATCAGCTGATGACACACCCTCGGAGGATAAGGAGTAGGTATACAGACGATCACCGCCAGCCCATAACTCCGTACTTGATAAGCAAAAAAACCCTTAATTAACGTAATGAAATTTAAATGAAACTTATATCTTTAGGATGTACTACGCGACTTTATTTTATTATAAAACTACATACTACCAACGTTTCGGCTACTTTTAAGCAACCGTGATCGCGTAGTATAATCCCAAAATATTAGTTTCACCTTAATTATGCTTATTGACGCATAAAATAGGCTCAACAAATCGAATATTGTAGAATGTTTTCGACATTAAATAACAGCGCCATCTCTTGACGGGGTGACGAACTATTATTAAACGTTTATTAGAACATCCCTATTGTTAATATATAAACGAGCAAGTTTTGGAATGTTCTAGTAATCAAATCGTCGTGTATAAAAGAGACGCTTGGTCGGTAAATAAATTTTTTCGAGTAGCGAAATAAAAGCAATACTAGAGACGAAACCTCTTAGCATTCAAGTTCTGGACAGGCCCAATTCTTTCAGTAGGTTATAGAGAGTTTTAGCTGTTATACCTCTCGCTCCCACCTCTACCGCGTACAAATCAAAGTGAATAATTACCATGTCGTTGTTGGGACCAGCGCCAGGCAACATAACTCCGTCGCTGTTCCAAGTTCCGTCAACACGAAACTTGTCTCTGGAACAGGTCGCTCTGAAGACACCAGGAACAATCTGAAGGATGAAGGAAACGAAGCTTTATATGTATAACACTAGAAGACCCGGCGAACTTCGTATCGCCCTATAATCAAGAAATATCTGTTACGTTTTATTTATATTTTTGGAGTTTACCTATTAAAGCCATAAATCTCCGTCTTTTGAAGTGCGACAGAATGATTGACATATTAGTTAGTTGTCAAATCTAATGTCAAAAAAAATGTTTGTATCGACAACTACATAAAACTAAAAATTAATTAATTTCATCAAAATCGGTCCAGTCATTTGAGAGAAGTTCAGTGACATACACACTCACAGAAGAATTATATATATAAAGATTTATATAATGAGTATAAAAAATTCAATGAGTGACAGTGACTGCTAGATAAAACTAAAATTTTCGTAATATCTACGCGTTTTTTTATTATTTTTCAAATACGTACAATGTACATTGTATCACGAGTATATATTATATACTCCGTGATCACGATTCACGGTTGCTGCAAAGTAACCGAAACGTCGCCAGTATGTCGATAAAACAATAAAATACTTGTAGTAATCCGAATATATTAGTTTAATTTAAATGAATACGAAAGTCTTAGATCTCATTATATGTTTAATGATCGTGGACCATCAAATCAGGTGGTATAATTCTCTATATCTCGCTCACCTGCCACAAGCCAATGCCAGCGCCATCCTAGGCAGTGGTTGTAGGTGTATGAGCGCGGCCACGGCCCCGGGCGCTCCGCCCACGGCCTCAGTGACGCGGGCGCTCCACAGCAGCTCGCAAGTAGAGGCGCTGTACACGAACACCCGCCCTACGGAGTCGCCCGCCCAAATCCGTGGGCCTGCCCGGGACAAGGCCGTCACTAGTACCGGGGAAGACTCGTCTGGAAGAGAGATAATTACGTTAGCTAGGAAGTGATTAGTGATATAGGCACGCACGGTGATTATGTGTTGTTTTTATTAATTAATGTTGTTTTTTATTTTTTTTGTATCATCATCATCATCATCATTTAGCCTATTGCAGCCCACTGCTGGACATTGGCCTCTTCCAACACCATAACACTCGGTCCTCTGCCTTCCGCATCCAGTGAGACCCAGCGACCTTTTTAAGGTCATCGGTCCACCTAGCTGGGGGGCGTCCTACTCTACGTTTGCCGAGACGCGGTCTCCACTCAAGGACACGCTTGCTCCACTATTTTGTATAAGTAATTTAATTTAATTAGATTAAGGTTGTTGTTAAAAACTTTTTAGACAATGCTGTGAATACCTGTAGTAGGTGTACATATGAAGACTATACTTTTGGCTATATTTTTGTGTAAATGTTGCATATTATGTGTACTGTTGGTGTTCCTAAGTAAAATAAATAAATTAATGGGACATAAAATATTCACTGTATTATCAATGCAGATAATATCTGGAAAGACTTAACACCGACCTAGTTGATTTTTTATACACGACGTTACATAACACGGCATAACATTCCAGAAAGTTCTCGTGAATATTTCTAACTTTTTACACTGACGTAAAAAAATAATGTTCTAATAAAAGTTTAGCCTTTTGTTCCTTTATTCATCACGAGATGGCGCTGACGTTATATATGGAGAACACCACAGTATTCGCTAAGCCAATCTTTAAGCCCTATCTATGAACACAATGACTATTTAGTCAAAAACTAACTAACCGGGTGGAACTCTCAATGTATGATGTTTCTTGAACCGATCCTGACTGATCATGAGGCCGTGCAGTCTCTCGGGCTCCGCCCCTCCATACCACAGTTCACAGCCCTCCCCGTCTTCAAGTCGTAGCGGCGACGCGGTCACTGGTCTGGAGGCCCGGGCGGCGGCGGCGTCCCTCAGTGAAGCGCACTCGGGCGCCGCGCATAGAGCGACTAGGGCGGCGGCCGAGGGGCGAAGCTCCGGGGCTCCGCTCCAACAACGACGCATCATGTCGAGCATACTGACAGGGTACTGTAGCTCCTGTTGACAAATGAGGGTAGATAGTAATTTCATTGGAAATTACAAACATTTGGAACATGTTAATGAAGATTTAATTTGGAGTAGTCATTAAATAGTCAGTTATAGGAATATTATCTTGGAAAAACTATTTAAAGACAGTTTTAAATACTATTTTTATGCTTTTAATCCTACTAATATTATACTAGCTCAAGTTTGTGAGTACGTGTGTATGTTTGTTACTTCTTAACGCAAAAACGGCTGAACCGACTTTGATAAAAAATTGTATATATGAAGCTGACGTCCAGGAATAACACACAGGCTGCTTTACATCCCGGAAATAACGGTAACACCGCGGAGCGCAGCTAGTATTTATATAAAGTAAAATCATTCCCATTTCTTACTATTATTATCTACTATTAGGATACTAGTCTACTATCTACTAACCCTCGGTGTGAGCGGCGGCCGGGCTCCCTCTAACACGGCCTCCTTGACCGCCTCGTGACCCTCGAACGGCTGGCGGAGAGTGAAGATCTCGTACAGCAACATGCCGTATGAGAAACAGTCCACCTGCACGATAAAACATTATATATATAACACTATAATTTAAATATATTAATATTTATTGAACACATTTTATAAAAAATCCTTGGAATTTTAGAGATAGCATAATATAAAACTATTAAATTATATTATTGAACTAACTGATAAAATGAAACTATTTATTATTTCCCCGATTTCTCTCATATTAGTTAATAATGAAATTCTATAATATTTTTCGGATATACTACGCGATTTTTATTTTTATCAAAAACTACATACTCCCGACGTTTCGGTTACTTTGATCACGGGCAGACGGGATTTGAGTGTCTGTCAGTCGCTCTTGTTATTTTATCACCTACCGCCATCGATTTCTTAATCTTAGATCTTATTAAGTTAATAATTTCAGATGTTAGGATAAAACAATATATATGTTAAATATTTATTTATAACTTATTCTGATATAACATATTGAATGCAAAAAAGTTTGTGTGGATTCTTGTTACGTACGCGCTACATATGAAGAAAAAAAATGAACATCGCCGGGCGACATCTTTGTATGGATATAATATATAACTCTTGACGCCGCTGACTCCGCGGAACGAACACCAAGCGTGTGAACCAGAAGATTCCTGATACACACAAGCTATGGAATGGTATTGATATCCTAACATCGGGTCAATCATGTAGTCTTAGGTGTAGGTTATAAGTTTTAAAATGTAATTCTTATTTTAATATACATATAAGTATGTTTCGTAGTATTCCTAGAACCTGCGGTTGCCACACGATATAATTTTCTGTAATATATAAGTAAGAAAAATAACGGACATAATGTAGTCCCTAGTACGTGTAGCCATAGTCAATTCGACACGTATAGTATGACAGTTAACGTGTGTACCTTCTCCGTATATTCTTCTTCTCCGTTGTACCTCATGATCTCGGGCGCCATGAACCCCTCGGTGCCGCCGAAGCCCTTGGTCCCCGAAGGTGGGGCCAGCCGGGATATACCTGAATAACACAAGCATACATATATATAAAATATATGTATATACTAGCTTCGCCCGCGTGGAGTTCGGTTATATCGCATTTCCAAGAGAACCTTTCAAAAGTCTAGTTTAAAAACTATCCTATGTTCTTTCTCAAGGTCAATTCTATCTCTGTACCAAATTTCATTAAAGTAAGTTGTGGTTTAGGCGTGAAAGCGTAACAGACAGACAGACAGGGTTACTTTCGCATTTATAATATTAGTAGGGATTGGTATGAAAACACGGGTGTATGTTTGTTAATGGTTTTTTTTTATTTAATAAAAAAGCACTAAACTAATTTTAGTGAAAATGTGTTAAACTCTGTTAAATAATGTATAGGTTATAACGCTATCCTCTGTTCTAGTTACTTCTATCATAACACACATGTCACCCTTAGAACAAGTTTCCATCGTCAAACTACAAACGCAGCGTCTGCAGTTTCTTATGATATGTTTACAGATAAAGAACTGTAAACGTCGCGTATGTAGTAACCACTATGTAGTAAGAGTAGTGAATGGTGTCATGTGTCACACTTTAGATGGCACTGATAGTCTAACAAACATTATTCGCTTCTGCGTGAATATAATTTCGAAGTAAATGTAAACAAAGTAGCGGGGAACAGCTAGTATATGATATGTAAACAAACACGCGGGATAAGGATTCCTACTGAGGAAGAAGTGTGAAAAACTTTATATTGAATAACTGTTTAATTAAATATCTTTGTTAATTTTGAACCCTATTTCAAAAACCATAAGGTATACGATTATATTTATAACTATATGTGTATGTATGTCCTGAACCTTAATTCCAAGTAATACGGTCTATATTGATACTATACATGTGTATGTATGTTTGTTACACTCACCATAATCTCCCAACTTGACGTGTACATTCAACGTGGCCTCCGCTTCAGCCGCGCGCGCCTCCTCGGGCGCCGGCAGTGACCACACCAACACGTTCTCAGACTGAACAAACATACACACACTTATAATACATATATAAGAACATCATCAGCCTATCAGAGCCCACTGCTGAAAGACCTCTTCTCACATGGAGAAGGTTTGAGCTTTAATTACCACGCTTGCTCAAGACTGGTTGGCGATTTCATAATTATAATTTGGTATTATAAGTCCAGGTTTCCTCATATTTTCCCTCATCTGTCAGTGATGTCTAAATACTCTTATAAAGTACATATTACTTTTACAAATCACATTGGTACTTGCCAGGATCGAACCCGCGCCCTCATGCATGAGAGGCGGACCTTAATCACTAGGACACCACGACTAATTGTGAATACATCACTATCTTTTCGTCTAATAGTTATAAAAAGGATGATCCTTAATTATGTCACACAAAGCTAACTAATATAATGACACTGTTCCTATGTACAACTAGAATATGACTTACATAAGAATATTAAACTAATAAATGTTATTTCTAAAGATATTATTTTTTCTCACTATTCATCAAGGTCTGGTGGTAATCCAATATAAAATTTGAAACAATTACTCATTCATGGACTTACAAATTCATAATTATAAGTTTGAAATCACCAACTTAATTTGCTTTTGATTAATGCTCAAACCTTCATGTGAGGAGAGAACTTTCAGGAGGCTCTGATAGGATGAAGACGACTTATTGTCATATATCATTTTTATTACTCGAACTGTTTATTCATAAATGTTTTCTTACAAGTGTAATTCCCATGTAAGTGATAATAGTGTATTAATGGGTATAAAATATCTTAATGTTATCTACCTTAAGGTCCCGGTAGAGCACCCTGTGTGCGTGTAGGTACTCCAAGGCCCGCGCCACTTGTAGGGCTAAGGCCCGAGCGACTCTAGGCCCCACTCGGGCCCCACACCCACGGTACCGACGAAGAGCGCTCTCTAACGACCCCTGGTGGTAGAAAAACTCAATTAATTCATGTTTAATAATATTATATATCCACTAGTCTTTGAACTGATCTCTTTTTGGATGTTATGTCTAAAGAATATTTATTCATCTCATTAAAAACCTACAATTATATGAGAAATTAATAAATAAAAAAATAATGTGAATAGAATAAAAGTATTCAGCAGTTCACATGTACATAGAAAATAAATTATGTTGTGTAATTACTAGAACATTCCTAAACATTCTCGTTTATATTACTTCTTGGTTACATTAACTGTTCATCTTGGTTACATTACAGCTAACAGTTCGTCACTCCGTCAAGAGATGGCGCTGTGCTAAATGTCGAAAACATTCTACAATATTTTCTAACTCAATCTTAAAGCCCGACTGACTTAAATTATCACGTTATTGGTATTTTCCTAACACCACTGTTAATTAACACTTTTTTGTATCTCAATTATTCATGCATGCTGTATGGCCTGTAATTGGAAGTACAATTAACTCTTAGTCTAAAAACATTTTTTATGCAATTACTAATGCTGTAACTTCTGTTGGTTGTCCCTAAATAAATAAATAAATAAACACCAAACATCAATAATCTTCAACATGTTTGGTATGCCGTTAGTGTATTTATATAAGTGCTGCATCACCTGCGGCGCGACAGCCAGCAGCAGTGCCAGTGGTGCAGCACACACGGCCAGCAGCGGCAGCACGTGCGCGTGCCGCAGACGGGACAAGATGCCTAACTCCTGGCGCAGGCCGCAGTACGAGCGACACGCGCCGCCGGACGGGTCACGCTCCCAGCGGGACACAGCCGCCTGGAAAGAACAGACGGTATATATATAATACCTTGTACAAAGAAGCCAAACTCCTAAACGTACGACGCCTTTTTATTTTACAAGCCGTCTTAGCCACTCATAAAATTATATCAAACTCCGTGCCCAATAATACATCAAACCGCAGATTTAAGGCTCCAAGTTTTCCAGTAAATTCGCAGTACGGTTTTCTCCTTTTCTCTTTCCCTTTTTTTACAATAAAATAAATAATATTTGCGACCTCAGAAACCTGTCATACAGAGAAGTAAAAATAAAAACCACAAATTTATTAATAAATTGGTCTTACGATGGCTCCGAACACTTTATAAAAATAAAAAGCCTGTTTTCGTTTTGGATAAATTAAGAGACACATACCAACTTGGACGCGCACCCATACACAAACACACAACCAACTCTCTGTCATTTTATTTATTCAATTTCCTTATATAATTAATTTTTAAAATATTTTTTTATTTTAATGTCATAATAATTTCTTATTTCATTTCTATAAATGTTAAAAACTTTAAGTACAGTACCACTATCTGTGTGATTGTAATTTACTATTTATTATAAGAGCAGTAATAATTAATTTACTGAATCGTGTCTGCTAGAAATGAATCGATGTCCACGATACAGGACCTAGCCTATTGTGAACGTCAACATTTTATTGTATATTGCATTGTAAATTGTTTTTACAAATGTATAAATGAAATAAATAAATATATATATAGCAGCGGAATGACTAACTATTATTATCATGACAATACTACGACGTTAGATCTTTTGTTTTTTATTTACTTACAACTCTTGAAAGGACAAAACCTGATCAAAAAGGCCTATAAAAGTCTTCTAAACAGAAAAATAAAACCATTTCGTATTATAAACACAAGTATAAGAGTCTTAACTATTCACCTTATAGGCCTGCAACGCGTGTACATCAGTATGTGCGGGGGGCGCCACCGGCTGCAGGGCCTTCACGGCGACGGGTAGGGCTGCGCCCCTCCTCCGCCACACGCCCGTCAGTACGGTCCCGAAGGCCCCGCGACCCGCCACGGCGCTCCGGGAGACCTCCTCCCAACGAGCTCGCTTCTCTTCCTCCACGTCCAATAACAGCTGAAAGAGTGATTTAAGGATATATGTTCATATGTAGTTTTATATTTATTAATATGTAGAGTGTATTGAGATACTAGATAGCAATATTAATTGGTTATATACGAATGCCAAAAGTATTTTCTAATATACATATACATATATATAATACTAGCCGAGCCCCGCGGTGTTACCCGCAGATTTCCGGGATTTCCGGAAGGAAAGTAGCCTATGTGTTATTCCTGGACGTCAGCTTCCTGTATACAAAATTTTATCAAAATCGGTTCAGCCGTTTGAGCGTGAAGAAGTAACAAACATACACACACACTCACAAACTTTCGCAATTATAATATTAGGAGGATTGTTGAAATGGAACGCATACCATAAACTGTATGTACATATGTTGCTAGATGTCAGTTTTGTCTATGACTTTAACAAAAAAATCTCTCTGTTCTAACGTTGTCATTGTAACGCACACATTAATTAAAAGTTCAGTTTAATACCAAATTACATTTCATTTGTTTCTACTCCTACTTATATGATATATGTATTATAAACATCTCTTCTTAATGATTACGGTTGCTGTAACCGAAACGTCGACAGCATGTAGTTAAAATAACAAAATAACACGTAGTATATCCGAAAAATTTAAACTTCATTTAAATGAACACTCTTAAGTCTTGCATCTCATTATCCTTCTAATATTATAATCGCGAAAGTTTGTGAGTGTGTGTGTATGTTTGTTACTTCTTCACGCTCAAACGGCTGAACCGATTTTGATAAAATTTTGTATACAGGAAGCTGACGTTCAGGAATAACACATAGGCTATTTTTCATCCCTGAAATCGGCGGGTAACACCGCGGGGCGCATCTAGTATTTTAGAAATAATTTACTCGACATCATATGAACTAATCATTATAGGGTTCTTCCACACGGTCTTTTCTCCGCTCCGTGTGTTTACACCCTTATCTCCCCTCACCGTGTCTGGCGCGACGTCCGCCAGTTGCACCTCTGGGTGTCTGGGACACACGAGCGGCGAGGAGGTGCAGGCGGACAGGACACACTCCTCGAGGGTCCAACACGTGGCGGACACGCGGCCCGCGCTCACTCCCTCCGACGAACCCACGCGAGAGGACGCTGGGGAAGAATGGAGATATTACTTGTTGATTGGGTTGTAGAGCATAGGTTTGGTGAAGCTATAGCTCGAACTTTGTTTGTGTCGAGGAGGTACAAATCTTTCACAGAAAATCGGCGTGAAGTAGTCTTTAATAATAGTCCGATAAGTAAGAGAACCCGTTGACCTTTCTTTATCCCACACTTTTAATGTTCCCATCTTTCCTCTCCCTCTTCCTCAATTAAGGGTAAATCATCTGCAAAATACTTTTGTGGATGTCCATGAGCGACGGTATGACCTTAATTAGGTATGTCATGTGCTCGGTTGCCCCCTTTTGATTTAAAAAAATATATATACTGACTGTTTGAGTCCGCGCCCACGCCGCTGTCCCCGTCCGAAGTCCGGGACTCCTGCGAGCCGCGCGGCCGGCGCTCCGCCCCTAGTTCCAGACGACCCAACACCTGGGACAAACACACACACACATCAAAGCATCATCAGGCAGTTAAGACATCTCTAAAGGATTTGAATAGATATATGAGGATTTACATGATATCCTACCAAAGAAATCAAGATACAATTAAGGTCCTATAATTACTTTTTGTCTGACTAAATCATGTTATAAAATTAGACGAAAACATTGTATGTATATATAGATCAAGTAATAAACTCTTTGTGTCACATATAGAAAAACCTCACAACTCAAAAGTGTCCTATCCTTCATGTAACTCACTTGTGCCATATGTCTGTCGTTATCGTGGTCATAATGGTGGGCGTTGTGGGCGTGGTCGTGGTCAGCAGCGTCCCGGAGACAGGCCGGGCAGGGCGCCACGCGAGTTATGAGACATCTGCCTTCTGACGTGTGAACGAAACGTGTGCCTGAACGTAGAATAAGAACTTTAAATTCATTGACTGATGAAATTTTAATTTTTAAGGACATCCGTCCATACACAAAAATCCGTATTGGTGCTAAATCAAGACTATTTTAAAGGAGAATAGAAGTATGTTTTAATGTTGATATAAATATGACTATGGAGGAATATGATTGTGATAAACCTTCGAGAAATACAACAACATCTAAAAGAATTGAAAATTCACTTTGCAATATCGTAAAGGTACTAAAACAAGTGATATTAGTGACGTCAGCAGTGGTGACGTCACTATATTAACAAGGAGTTTATATTAAATACGATATATGTATATATATATATATGTGTGTGTGTTTGTGTGTGTGTGTCATGTATTTCTCACCTAGCGATGGATACCAGTCCTCTAGCAATAGGTCCACGTGGTCCGAGATGAGCGCCAGCAGCTTCGTCAACACCTCCGGGTTAGGCTCCAGGCTCAAACTCTGTGGAGAGAAGACGAATGAAGTAACATTATTTTATTTTATTTTTTTTATTTTATTTTTAGTTTATTGGAGAAAAAAACAGCACGGGAATGTAATAAAAAATATAAACAATAACACAGTAAATTAAAGACAAATAATACCTGAGTCTTTAAACATTTCTCACTAAGAAATATAGATAAATTATAAAGAGAGGCCGCTTGGGCACGCATCTCTAATAATACACTTGATAAAAGCCATGTGTACAAATAAAGTGTGTAAATTTATTTTAAGGATGTTAAGGGAGTGATGGTAAATTGCTGTAAAGTAGTCGTAACGACGCACTGTGGCAAAATCGCGTATGTTTCGTCTCAAAACTCCTTATCTCAGTTATTTCAAAACTAAACGATCTATAATTTTGCACACGTATACGTGAAAGTATAAGGCTTAATATAAAAATAATGATTTTGAAAATTATGTTAATTAATTCATTTACAAAATAAAAATATGTTTAAATATATTTTGGCATAGTATCAAAAAAGGCGCAAGTAGGCGTAACTTCTTTTTTCTTCTTGTGTAAATTAATGTATAAAGATAGAACAATTAATATCTCGACAGCGGTAAACGGGTAAGTCTCGTTAAAAATAAGTAACCCGAAAATTATACCACCTTAAACTATATATTGGTTAATTTTAATTAATTAATTTATTATATAAATATGATTTAAGAAACGTCATGAGGATATCAAAAGCATTCCAAGAATATATAATACTTATACATTTATATCAAAAACTTTCGAGTAATGTGGTGTTGAATTGTAGTAATGTAATTGTGTCAAAATCACATCATTGAACATGAGTTAGCTTTGTTTTTTTATATACATTATGGTTAGCAAAAACTTATTTAAAAATATAGAAAAGAAAGCTTATTTATAAGACTAAAATAATTAATTAGTTTTAGTCAATAACAACGATTTTCATGTGAAAGGGTTTTGAGACTGTCTTGTATGGGGCTTTCCCATAGTGCGTCGGGAGTATGTAGTATTTCACAAATATAAATCACGCGTAATATATCCAAAAAATATAAGTTTCATTTAATATTAAGTAATTTACTATTTATTAATAAAGAAATTGATATATTTGTTTATAAAGACACACATATATACAGGGTGACTGGTGTCTGTATAGCTATCAAACGCAGTGTGATTTAACATGAGAACAACCGTAATTATTGCGCAATGATCTTTAGTTACCCGTTATATTCGATAGGCTCTCTAGTATATACATATAGTCAGTGTTGGCCTAATGGTTAGAAGGCCCGCCTCTGATACACGAGGGCGCGGGTTCTATCCTGGCCCGGGCAAGTACCAATGTGATTTTTCCAAGTCGTATGTACTTTCTAAGAGTATTTAGACACTGATTAATGCTTATTCCCAAAAGAGGGTTGAAGTAAGCAGGCGGCCGGTCGTAAAAAATAATTAGCCAAATCTATTCACAACATATAAGGCAGACCCTGGCTATAGCCGGGAAATTGCCAGGTAGAAGAAGAGTATATACATATTATTTCGCTACACCAACCTGACATCCCGCCACGGGCATGCCCGAGTCCCTCCTTAGCACACATACATGCGCCGGCAGCTGGATCTCCACGCAGGCCGAGGACTGCACGTCCAGCTCGCACCACGCGCCCTCCTGACGGACGCGGAACCTGGCGCACGATAACAATATACATACATACTGACATATATATATATATATATATATATAGTCGGGGATAGTGCAAATCCACGTGACTAGCATTGGATAATTCCACGTATCTATATTGGAAGCAGATTATCAGAAGAAAGTTTGAACTGAAATATTTTATATACATATTAACGACTTTTAAGGTAATTTTTTCACAATTAATAGTTATTTATATTGAATTTAGGCAGTATTCAAATAAAACTCTTTGTTACATTTCTATAAGCTTAACACTATTGAAAGCAAATATGACACAACGCGGTAAGAGTTATAATGACATAAATCACAGATAATATAGAAAATATATATCACCTATCCACAGACTATATTACTTTATAAATATATTTATTCAACAATTTAGTGTTTAATTTCTAGCTAATTGTGAAAAAATTACCTTTAAAGTCGTTAATACATAAAATATTTTAGCCCAAACTTTCTTATAATAATCTGTTTCCAATGTAGATACGCGGAATTATACAATGCTAGTTACGAGGATTTGCACTATCCCCGACGATATATATTATTCGTGTTATCAATAGGTAGCGTGTAAAGCCTATGTTTTTACATCATATTTTTCAGTTAGCTGTCATCGTCACTATAACTATCAGTAAATTCGTGTAAAGCACATCATAATACCATTTACCAATACTAAGTATAATGAATACACAGCTATATATTTTTATGCTACAAGGAGCACCGGAGCTGACGGCCTACCTGATTAAGGTCGTTTAAGTATAGTATCTTCAACATAGATTTACGAATATATTGCCACCCTTGTTTGAAAAATAGGGGTAAAAAGTGGGAAAGGTCAGAAAAAGGAAATTGCAATATTAAGTTACAGAATCTCCTCCCATGTATGAGTCAAGTTACCCCCCCTTACCTGATACAGTGGTACATCTCATCAGGCTCGTCTTCGTCCCCCACAGCCCCCAGCAGCGGGTCGTATCTGGGCCTCAGCTCCCTCATCGCGAGCATCTCCAGGTCTCCACACACTAGCTTGAGGCCCGTCTTCCAGAGTTTCCAGCCCCAGTTTAACTCCAACGCCTTGGTTACTGTCTCATCTAACTCCAACTGGATGAGAAATAGTTTTATTGCTCAATCTTGGGTATGGTTAAAGTTTTTTAATGCTTTAATTAGGTGGAACTAAATTTTTGAAGTAAGTTGTGTGTATGTAGAGCATTTACGTATATTTCAAAGCACTGCTATTGTTATGCATAAATATGATTAAAGTTTTTGGGTTATTATGCTTGAATTAGGTGGAACTAAATTTTGAAGTAAGTTGTGGGTATATAGAGCATTTAGATATATTTCAAAGCACTGCTAACGTTATGAATAAATAAACTATAGTAACGGAATATTCTGATTTATAATGATATCTTAACGTCACTATGATTGTTGTAATTGTATCAAAATAATACTAAATTTTCACTACTACCGCCCTATAGTTTAGTCATGTTACTATTTTTATTCCGACAAAATATTTCTTAAGTCTGAACCAAGGTCTTCGTTTCATTAATGATTATGTGATATATTTTATTACCAGAGAGGGCAAAATTAGAGTCATCACCAGTAGCCTATCAGAGCCCACTGCTAAGCAAAGGCCTTTTTCACATTGAGAAAGGCGGATTGGCGATTTCAAATTTATAACATAGTATTATAAGTCCATGTTTCCTCGCGATGTTTTCCTTCACCGTCTGTCAGTGATGTCTAAATACTCTTACAAAATACATGACTCGGAAAAATCACATTGGTACTTACCAAGTTTCAAACCCGCGCCCTCACACATGAGAGGCGGGCTTTAACCTCTAGGCCACATCAACTTTTTTTAAATAGAGTAATAACGTCTTAAAAATCTATGTATGTACCTCAGGCACGATAGGCCCTGGCTAAAGCTGGGAAATTGCCAGGAAGAAGAAGAATATATGTGCTTACCTCAGGCGGTGCTGAGTACAGTCTTGGCGCGTGCTGCGGCAGAGCTGGGTCAGCCAGCACCCGCGCGCACAGCCGGGCCCAGAACCCGCGCGGCACGTACGATAGAAGCAACAGGCGGCGGAGAGCGCGCCCGCCCGAGCGGCACGACACGGATATCGGGCTGTCGTCTACGGAACACACACACACACACATACATACATACATACATACACACACACATGTGTATAATTTATTTGGTACTAGCTTTCCGCCCGCAGCTTCGCCCGCGTGTAGTTCGGTTATATCGCGTTTCCAAGAGAAATTTTTAAAAGTCTGGGATAAAAACTATCCTATGTTCTTTCTCAAGGTCAACTCTATATCTATACCAAATTTCAATAAAATCAGTTCAGTGGTTTATAATATTAGTAGGGATAGCCATTCGCAAAAAGAAATATCAAATAAATAACCCATTATAAGTACTTTCTTTGGACTTAAGGTTACAGATACATTGATAAACTTAAAAATGTATCTATGTACATATATATCTGAATCTATATATTTAGTGAACACACATTTAATTTCAACCAATCCTTTATATTCCCGAACGCACCCGAAGTAACGTTAAAGCGATGACGTTTGGTTTGTTCACTTTTAAGAGGGAAAATATTTGTGTACAAAACTTGTGTGTTTGAAAATTGAATTTAACTTGTTCAAAGTGTTTTGGTTTAAGGTAATAATTAGTTTCTTCAAGTTAAGGTTTAATATGTTATTTCAAAGTACTGGCTTTATATGACAACTATATTTTTATTATTTTGTTAGAATCCTACATATATATTTGACACAACAGATTGCTTGGTTATATGACACAAGAAAAACAATAGAAATCGTCTCAATAATTACTATTGCTATTTCATTATTATTCCTGATTTAATAGTATTAATATATAACTCACGTATGAGTCCCGGTGAGTCAGAATGAGGCGCCTCACTCAACGTTGAGAGGTGAGCGGCGCGACGTGGAGTGCCGGGCCACGCGCGAGACTTGAGGAACAACTGGGAACAAATAATATATATAATGAAACGATATTTATACTAGACAATTGAGAAGTTGGTATCTGATAGTACATAATGACCATAAGCCAAGATATAAGTAATTGTAATTTAATTATTAATGTTGATAAGATGGAATTTGAATACAATGATTTCATAATATTATGTAAATCAATATTATAAATAACAGAATTTTCAATTTTCATATATAACACTATCAACAAGACCTTTATACATACAATACTAAGAGGACTTCGGAAAAATCTAATACATATATATGTAGTAAAATATTATATTACACATATGTGTGTGTGTGTGTACCATTGAATATACAGCGTGTTCTAAAAACTGTGTCAACCCTTGAAGGCATGTATACATATAAGTATAAGCTTATTATTAAAAATACAAGTATAACTTAAAAAATATCAAGCAAAGGTCAGTTACAGTGCATAGGCTAAATAAGATTTAAATCGACATTATTTGAAAAAATGTTTCAAACATCTGACCCATACAAGGTCAAGACACCGTATAGTCGCGACGACGCATGCGTGGCCATTGACCGCAGGCGCCGGGCCGCCGGCGTTATTATTACTATTCTGTTAGTTTTTCTAATAGAGATTTGCAAGTTTAAAAATTAGGTAGGTATATCGATAAATATTCTATCGACATTTTCAATATTGCTATAAATAGTTATGCTTTTCACATAATTTCTTTAAAATAACTTTTATAAATAATAAATATTATTAAGCAATATTATAATTTGGAACTTCTTCAGGTTAATTAACTATGTTGTATTATTAGGATAAATCGTTAATCTATTTCTGTTCAAACGGGTGTTTTACAATCAAAAATAATTTTAATGTTTTATTTATCAAAATAAGTATCGAAATAATATGAATATTAAATATGTAGGAATATAAGATAGAAATGGGATAGATGGATGGGCCATAATTCAAGGCATGAAGTTCTTTTAAACTGAATAATAGTTGAAATCGGATATAATTAGTCCAAGGACCAAATTACAACACCAGAATAATAATTAATTCGTTTTCACAAATTAATTATCCAAAGAGTCAAGGTTAACAGGCTAAGTACAACTAGTGCACCGCGCCACGTCAGAGCCAAGACTCCTGTAGAATAATCGCGCACGTCTTTTATACAGCTAGTAGTGGGGAGAGTGGGGCATCGAATCACGCGCTCGGTGGCGTGATCGGTGCACGTGTTGGTTATAGTTATGTTTAGTTGGCGCGCTAGTGCCGACACGGCCATGCTGACATGCGTGCGCCCTCGCACGCGCCTCAAATATCGTTCGACTATCCTGACAATATTATAGTGTCTGGTTCGGTCCACACTGACCCTTCAGAGTTATGGTAGTTAGTTCTGATCTGTCCTTAGGTCCTGCAAAAGATTTCATTAGTAATTTCTCTAGAGAGCTTAGGCCGGAATAATTATTCCCTGTAACCTTTTCTAGACCGGAATTAAAATTTCCTGTAACCTTTGCTAGACCGGAACTAGTATTCCCTATAGCCTTAGACCGGAACTAGTATTCCCTATAGCCTTTGCTAGACCGGAATCACTATTCCTTATAGCCTTTGCTAGACCGGAATCACTATTCCTTATAGCCTTTGCTAGACCGGAATCACTATTCCCTGTAGCATTCATGCTGGACCGGAATTATAATTCCCTTCAGCCACATTTTTTTTTCTTTGCTAGACCGGAACTAGTATTCCCTATAGCTTTTGCTAGACCGGAATTACTATTCCCTATAGCCTTCATGCTGGACCGGAATTATGATTCCCTACAGCCACAAGGTTGGACCGGCGTAAGCCCTTCAACTCTCTGCCTTTTTTTTTACACTTTCTTTTTTTTTACTCTTTTTTTTTAAACTTTCTTTTTTACTTTTTTTTTTACTCTCTTTTTTTAAACTTTTTTTTTTTTAAACTTTCTTTTTTACTTTTTTTAAACTTTCTTTTTTTTTTAGTTTTTTTTTCCTTTTTTTTTCCTTTTTTTTAGGTTTTTTTTTTCTTTTTTAGCTTTTTTTTATTAGCTTTTTTTTAGCTTTTTTTTTTACTCTTTTTTTTACTTTTTTTTACTCTTTTCCTTACTCTTTTTTTTTTTGCTTTTATTGCTCTTTTTTTGGCTCTTTCCGCTCTTTTTTTTTTTATTAGAAAATCAGTGAACGATGATCCGGACATACACTCCAATGAGCTAGCCCGTTCATCTCCACTAGCCATACTCACGTAAGTGAACGATGACCCGGACATAGACTCTAATAAGCTAGACCGTTCATCTTCACAAACTGATCAAAGCGTAGTCCGGACGTGGATTCTGGAAGCCCTTGACAGGCAAAGAATTGATGCCTTAGGAATGTGGTGTTGGCCAAATACGCTGTTACGCATACCTTGGACGGTCCGTCGTACGAACGTCACTATAATCAAAGAACTCAAAAGACAAGATGGTTAGCGCTTATCTAATATCTATTTGCAGAGAATACTGGCGTTGATTGGTCATTTATCAGACAGAACAGCGGATAGTCTTAAACGTCCGCTAGTGATACGAAAAGTGGACAGTAACCGACCTACAGGCCTAAATCACAAGGGGTGGATTCACGGGATGCTGGTTTAAACTATTTGATAATTTTAATAAAATTGCTTCCATTCCAAAAAGAGGCTTTTTTTTTGCTTTTCAATGCAGTTGGATTGATTATGAGATGGAGGTGGATCGCTATCCCACTTCTGATGTAGGAATATAAGATAGAAATGGGATAGATGGATGGGCCATAATTCAAGGCATGAAGTTCTTTTAAACTGAATAATAGTTGAAATCGGATATAATGAGTCCAAGGACCAAATTACAACACCAGAATAATAATTAATTCGTTTTCACAAATTAATTATCCAAAGAGTCAAGGTTAACAGGCTAAGTACAACTAGTGCACCGCGCCACGTCAGAGCCAAGACTCCTGTAGAATAATCGCGCACGTCTTTTATACAGCTAGTAGTGGGGAGAGTGGGGCATCGAATCACGCGCTCGGTGGCGTGATCGGTGCACGTGTTGGTTATAGTTATGTTTAGTTGGCGCGCTAGTGCCGACAAATATTTATTTATTGTTATGATTTTTTAAATATCGATATTTTCAATAATGTGAAAGTAACTTCGAGGTCGTCACTAGTAGCGCAGCAGGTGTGATGACGTCATTGAGTGTCATCGTGTTATACCAGGGCTTACAAACATTTGGTTACTCTACATATAATAATCATTAAATATTTAATTTTATTATTTTTATTGAAGAGTTTGTAAATGTAAGTTGTTTGATTGTGTTACATTTTCGATACTGATAACGCAGTTAAGAGGGTTGACGCAGTTTTTCATACACAATGTATAATAACATATATAACAAACCTGACTCTTGTATGACAATTAAATACAGTCAACTTAATCCATGTTAGCAAAATATATGTATATATGTGTATGTGTGTGTGTGTGTGCTTGTGTGTGTGTGTGTGTGTGTGTGTGTGTGCTTGTGTGTGTGTGCGTGTGCATGCGTGTGTGTGCGTGTGCGTGCGTGTGTGTGTGTGTGTGTCACCTGTGGCTGCCTCGGCTCCGCGGCCGGCAGCAGCGGCGGCACCAGCAGCGACCTGGCGTCCCAGCACAGAGCCAGCTCGAACTTGTTGAGGAGCGAGACGGCCAGCGAGCGAGCCTCCTCCCCGCCACCCAGCACCGGGGACGACTTGAACACGAGGGACAGGTCCTCTACACGCATTATACCTGGACGAAAACGTTATATATATATATATATATATATATATATATATATATATATATATATATACAGGGTGACTGGTGAATTACTATCAATATTTAAGGAGAATACTCGGTACATGATTATCATTCGAATTATGTGAAATATATATATATATATATATATATATATATATATATATATATATATATATATATATACTAGCTTTCCGCCCACAACTTCGCCCGCGTGGAGTTCGCTTATATCGCGTTTCCAAGAGAACCTAAAGTCTGGGATAAAAACTATCCTATGTTCTTTCTCAAGGTCAACTCTATTTGTACCAAATTTCATTAAAATTAGTTCAGTCGTTTAGGCGTGAAAGCGTAACAGACAGACAGAGTTACTTTCGCATTTATAATATTAGTAGAGATCTATTCTATATCCTTTATTCTCTACAATAGCGTTCTCGGCATTCTGCAATTGGTTTATACATATTTTTTTATGCGGAAAGATTCAACAGAGCTGACGGCCTACCTGATGGAGGTAATACCGTTGCCCATAGACATCCGCAACATAGATTTGCGAATGTGTTGCCGATTTTGATTGGGGAAAAGGGAGGGAAAAAGAAAAGGAAAGGACAACCAGCTCTCTCACTCATCATACAAAACGCAGCCATTAAAGGCTACTTCCTTCCTTCTTCTGTGAGAGGGTGGTACTTCCTCGGTCGAGCTAGCCCATGTTCGAGCTGTAGTATGACCACAAATCGGCTCTACCACCTGTATTAACCGACTTAACAAACAAGTAGTAATGTTAGTAGTTAACTCACCGTTGGTAGCAAATGGGTTGATCTCTCTCACAGTGACCACGTGAGCCAGTACATCACACAGCCACTGAGGGTTCAGGAAGTACAGCTCCTTGAGGGTCGCATCGTCGTAGTGGAGGAGAACACCTGGTTGAGATGAGATATAAGAGATAGATGAGATAGAAGAGATAAGATTTATTCGTATAACTGAATCCAGTAATCATGTATGGAATATTTACTATTAGCTTTCCGCCCGCAGCTTTTCCCAAGTGGAGTTCGATTATATCACGTTTCCAAGAGAACCTTTCAAAAGTTTGAGATAAAAACTTCAAATTTCATTAAAATCAGTTCAGTGGTTTAGGCGTGAGAGCGTAACAGACAGACAGACAGAGTTACTTTCGCATTTATAATATTAGTTGGAATGAACCCATTCTTTATATAGATAACTATTCTACCGGTAATTTCTTTTGATTATTTAAAATATCTTTATGTTTGTATATTTCTTATTTCAGATATGTAATGATTTTTATTTTTTGTTATTCCATCACCATGAGTATGCAAATATAAAATTTAATTCAAATTGGTTCAGTATATTTTGCACTATTGTGAAACATACATACACATACTATCACACACACATGCATTACAATGTGTTATTTTTTGTGTTCTGGAAGTTCTGGACCTGCAAGGTCATTGACCTGCCTTTATATTCATTCCAGGTATATACTGACCATTCTCATGTAAAAACATGGTTGCCTGGTGAAGCTCCGCAGCGTCGCGGAAGGTCCGCAGGTTCCTCTGCTGCATGTACTGGGTCACCTGGAACAACATTTCTAGGTCATTCCACGTCAATTCCAGGTCAATTCCAGGTCAACAACATTGGGTTAAAAAATATTTGGCAGGAACTAATTACATATTATATTAAAGCATCTTTGCATACTTTTTTTATTATACTTAAAATAATCCAATAGGGGACTTCAAAATTTATTGAGAACTAATTTCTGCCCAAGACTTCGTCCGTTTTAATTTGGTTAATACTAATATATATCTGACCGGGTGAACTCTATTCTGCCCTTATTTCGAGTTTATTAAGTGTTTATATCTTTTTCAATCGAACAGAATTAAATTGTCTTTTCTATGTTCTAATATATCTCTCCACCAATCTTCATCCAAAACCGTACAGCCGTAAGAGTTATAAATAGTGTAACTAACACGACTTTTTCTTATATATGTGTATCCTCGGTTTATAAGACAACACAAACAATTAAAATGAAATACAAAATCTAATATTGAAGATAATTTCCTTCAAAGGCATTTTCCTAATCTGATGGTCATCATATCTATATAATATCTACTAGAAGATCCGGCGAACTTCGTATCGCCCTATAATCAAGAAATATCTGTCGTTTTTTTTAATAAATTACTTTTAGGTTATACCTTAGCTTCAGAAACACGTGGTGGTTATGCTATTATTAAATAGTCGCTTTTATATTGTATTTTAAATTTTTATATATATAAAGATATAACAGCTATATTCCTATACAACAACCCCCCTTCTTATCCTAGTCCCCCCACTCCTCACCAATCTCCTATACTCGTCCCTCCTCAGCACAGGCTCCGCCCTCTCAGCAAGTGCGTGCACACATTCCTCTAGCGCCAAGTATGTAGCTGGGACTCGCTGTTCTAATAGAGGTTCCTTGCTACCTGAACGATTACAATTTGGGTTTTTATTTCAAGATAAAATTAGCTTATGTTATATTCTAATAAATCAGCTACTTTTTAGTGAAAGTCCGGACAGAATCGGTTTAGCAATTACGGTGATTAGCAGGAACAAACATACGGACAAGAATTGAATATAATTATAATCAGGAATGACATTCTATAGTACGTAAGAACGGATAATGGTCATTTGTTTTGTTTACAAGATTGCCAAATTCTATAGAAATGGACTATATATAAAATCTTATATGTAAATTTCTCATGCCGTGGTGTTAGACAGAGAACTCCTCCGAAACGACTGGACCGATTTTAATGAAATTTTGTGAGTATATTAAATAGGTCTGAGAATCGGCCAACATGTATTTTTCATACCCCTAAGTCAAGGGTTGTTCACCCTTAATTTCTTTTTTCGGACTAATTTTTTTTTGTTTTTATTTTCTTATTATGTAGCATTAAAAATACATACAACCCAAAATTTTTACTTATATATATTAAATGGTAATTCACCTGGAGGCTTCACACTGAACGCGACGGAGTATATGATGTCAGCGAGGATCTTGATGTTATGTCGAGAACTGCACGACACCTGGAAATACATACAGCTGGATCAAGAATTGACCTGGAATATTGTTTGCCACGTATATAAGAAGAATTCAAGTTGACAAAAATTTCTCACGTGAATCATTTTACTAATCAGTATACCTTAATACGAGTTTTTGTGAGTAAACGTTGAAATACAAGTATGGTTTTCGTATTTACTCGAGTATTTTACTAGTTGACCTCTAATTTTAAGTACTGTTGAGTTCCGAGATCACTTGGATATAAGATAATGTCGAATAATGTTGGTTTTTATGTATATATGTATGTATTTATGTGAATCATATAGTATGGCAACCGGAGGTTCCAGAGAAACATGTATATGTATATTATAATACGAATTACGTATTAAAACTTATAACCTACACCTAAGACTACATGATTGTCGATGTTAGTATAGCAATACCATTCCATAGCTTGTGTGTATCAGGAATCTTCTGGTTCACACGCTTTGTGTTCGTTCCGCGGAGTCAGCGGCCTCACTCGTTATATATTTTACCGATACAAATATGTCAACCCGGCGATATTTATTTATTTTCTTCATATGTATCGCGTACGTAACATGTGCGTGTGTGTGTGTGTATACCTCTATAGAGTCCATGACCTTGGGCAGCCCCAGCTTATCAGCGTCGGGAGCCGCCATGATAGCTCCCCGTATGAGTCGCTGCAGGGTGGCCGGGCTCTCGCTGTCGTACGACTGACTCTATAGATATTGGTACATTAATACAATTAAATGAAACTAATATTTTCGTATTACTACGGGTTTTTTTAATATTTTAACTACATACTGTTTCTAGTCTGGAATAATGTTACATAGTTTCATTTAAATGAATATTCACTAAAGTCTTATCTTATTATATTAGTATAAATTAACTTGTAGAGACTTTTGATGCGATTTTTTTTATTACTTAAGGTAGGGCGAAGGTATTTTAAAACTATTTTTGACCAAATGATATTTAAGTTTGTCATGTGTACTCATTTAAGAGAAACTAAGTTTTTTCTTATACTATGTATATATTATTCTATATCTACATGATTCAAATGTTTCAGTTCCTTTATAGCAGCTGTGATCAATAGACGAAATAAAAATGTTCCTTTCAAACGCCTAGTATTTTCGGAAAAGCGTTAGTTTCAATTATAAAATTTTTACAAGTCCAAAAACACGTCTTTATTAACCTCAAAAAAGAGATGAAAAAATTCCCTACTACGCCCAAAATTAAGTTTACTTTATCTTAAAACACTGTCCTTCTAAACAATTATAATGTTTCTCTAAGTAAGCCAAACTAGTATTGAGTCAAATTTTCTTTCTTAAAGTAAAAAAATATAAACTCACATTGCTAACTTGATCGTAGTGTGTTCCAACCATGATGACGGGCGAGCCCGGGGCGCGGGCTTGTATAGATCTGAAAATTAACAAGAAAAATGTTCAAAATACATATATTTATTAATTAAACCGGAATGTAAGTATAGCTTTGTGTTAGTTCTTATAGAATATTTAAAACAATTTGTAAGGAGATATATTAAAAACATCTTTTTACAAATCGATTGATATGAAACTTGCATCCAAAACAGGTATGGATATGAATCTAAGATGGTGGGTTGGAAAGTAAATAATTATTTATGCTGTTTACAAAAATATGTATATTTGCGGCTTAGGGTACATCAGGTGTAATTTGTTTTGACAAAAATACGAAATAGTATTGTATTTTATGTAACATTTTCCTTTACAAGATTAAATAATAATTATTATGTTTTTAGCATAAAAAATATAGTCAATACATGAGTTAAAATTCACATATAGTATACAGAATGACTAGTAACTTCTGGAAGATCTGGAATTCCAGCTGTTCCAGCTTAATATAGTTTAATTGGACCTGTAACATCATATATCATTACCTCAGCCATTGCAAGGCCCCGGCCAGCCCGGCGCGTCCATCCGTTACCTTCCATAATACAAGGTACAGTGACCTCCGGGATAGGAAATACTGGTGGGTTGCGTAGTATCTAGAGAATAGTGACAATAAAATAACTTATATTAAACTGATATTATAAATAAAATAGTTTTTTACTATCTAAAGTAAAATTTCTTAGGTGGTAGAGCCTAGTTTTATTCAGTTACTACAACTCGAACATGGTCTGGCTCGACCCTGGAAGTACCACCCTCTCACAGAAGATCGGCGTGAAGTAGTCTTTAATAGCTGCGTTTCGTCTGATGAGTGAGGGAGCCGGTTGCCCTTTCCTTATTCCCACCTTTTCCTTCCATTTTCTTATTCCCACCGTTCCCTATTCCTAAAAAAACAAGGTTGGGAACGCATCCGCAACATCTCCTTTATTGCAGATGTCTATTAGCAACGGTAACTTCAATCAAGTAAACCGTCTACTCGTTTGCCACCTTTCACTTAAAAAAAATAAAATTAGATCGATTTCGATGAAACTCTTCAGTAATTTAGAGTTGATGTTATAATAGCATATCGTATAACGTGTAACATATAGTTAGGCGTGAATACGTCACTACAGTTGTTTCTAGAGAGGATAAAGTTATTTGATACACACAATAGATAGCGCTGCCGATTGGTTCATAAGTCATTCAGCTCTCAAACCAATGTTAAAGACAAAACAGGCAAAGTGGCTGCCAAAAACGAGTAGTATATATAGTTAACAAATATTCGAAGCACGAGAATCGAACCCGCACTTCATATATGTCTGGAAAGCGTTAAAAACGAAGCTATCAAGATTTTAATTATGATATTTAATAACGAGTAAATTAAAGCGAGCCAGCACATTTTCGAGCTGCCATAACTTGACCACAGCTAGGCTCTATCTTTAAATAAATACAATTCATATATATAATAACTCACTCCTGTTGTCCACCGAAGTCCCACGTCCTGAAGGTGAGTGGTCCACGCGTGGACCTCTGCGGCTCGTACACCCATGCTCCAATGTCCACGCCCACCGTTGACACTCCACGCCTGGATGACTTGTTGCCCATACGTTTCGCCCAGTGCTGGGAATTATTTCATTACAATTATAAAATTATAATATTATAATTTCATTACATATATAAAAATGAATTGCTGTTCCTTAGTCTCACTAAAACTCGAGAATGGCTGAACGGATTTATCTTATCTTAGTCTTGAAATGCTCGTGGAGGTTCAGGACAAGTTTAAAAGCTGAAAAAATTTTATTAATTTCCGGGAAAACCCAAAAAACAGCCCTTTTTTTATTTCCCATACAAACGTTTCTTTGACATTAGATTTGACAACTAACTAATCTGTCCATCATTATGTTCGATTGAAACAGGAAAAATTTAATAAACTAGTATAATATGTTTGTGAGGATATGCTGATCTTTCATACAAAACTACAAAATCGGTTCTGATGAAACTTTCCAATTATGTAGATTAGATATCAGAATAAAATATATGTAATATTTTAATTGATGATTCAGATTAGTTTCCTGAGCTAAACATTGAAAAATTAGTATTTTATACAAGTTCATAAATAATAATGTATTTGAATATATATTATAAATTTATCTCTAAACTCAAATTTGAACTTCACGACGACGAAGCCGCGTTCCGAAATAAGTGTGATAATAAAATATAAATACATATATCTAAAAACTAGCTTTCCGCATTTAGCTGCGCCCGCGTGGAGTTCGGTTATATCGCGTTTCCAAGAGAACCTTTCAAAAGTCTGGAATAAAAACTATCCTATATTCTTTCTCAAGGTCAACTCTATCTTCGTACCAAATTTCATTAAAATCAGTTCAGTGGTTAAGGCGTGAAAGCGTAACAGACAGACAGACAGAAAGAGTTACTTTCGCATTTATAATATTAGTAGGGATTATAAGCTAAATTTATTTTTAACTTAACGCCACATACTTTTTTAACCACATATTCCTTAATCGTCTTATATTTAAGACCACTTAGAGTAATTTATATGAAGTTAATTTTATTTAAACAGGAAATTAGGTCACAACAAGATGGCGTCTCCTGATAAAGTTCATACCTCACTGGGCTTCCGGCGGAGGTGCATCGGTGACTCCTGGCGCAGACACTCTAGGAGACTGGTCTTGCCTATACCCTGAGGGTACAACACTATTAGTGACAAGGAATAAGGGTACAACACTAGTATGATAATTTTTGTCTAAGAATCTATGCGCAATACCATAATTATTGAAAATAGCACTATCTTGATATCTTTGAACATTATACAGGTGCTCACAATTTGATATGTAAGTGAGCTATAGTTCTATATAGTTCAGTAGTACTATATAGTTCAGTAGAACACCATGTATATATACTGTGAGCATATAGGTACTACATATAATACTTGTTTACTTCGACTGTAAATTTCTTGTATGACATCTATATTATAGGGCTATATGAGTGAATTTAGACATCTCGTCTTAGTGATCACGGTTGCTGAAAAGTACCCAAAACTTCGGGATTGTGTAGTTTTTTTACAAAAATAAACAGCGTAGTATAACCGAAAAATATTAGTTTCATTTAAATGAATAAAACTCAGGAAAATCTTAGTTCGCACCATATGAGTGAATTTTCTAATTTATATATCAAGTTGTCTTTCTGAACAATTATCTAATTTTATTGACACTAAGTGTCTACATAGTCACAAAATAATAATGAGATCTAAGACTTCTGCGAGTATTCATTTAAATGTGTTTACCCATACATTAACATAATTTCATTGTATGTACACATTCATGTAGCAAATATGAATGTAAGCATTGTCATAATTTAGTCAGTATCAATAAAGCGTTCAAATAAACAGGTCGTTCTCATTACCTAAACGCGATACTCACAAACTTGCTGGTCTCCTTAAAACTATCAAATCTAAATGGTGTGTGGTATCAAACCCATACAAAATGAAACTAATATTTACTTTATTATTTTAACTACACACGTTTCATACGTTTCGGTTACTTAGCATCAACATTATTCAAAAGGCGAGATATCATGTTGATGTACGTACCTGTACTCCGACTACCATAAGCTTCATCCTGGTGTAGGGCTTCGCCTCTTGTAATACGGAGCGTAGATAACCCACCACGTCAACGCTGCGGCTTCGCCCCCCTCGGACCACGGACCGCAAGGGCTCCTGCAGTGAACAGCCCACGGTGTTCAAGTTCCATAGGCGAGTCAAAAGACCCATTTGCGGCGGAAGATCAGTTATATCTGGAATAATATTTTTTTGCACACATATTTATACTGAATTTGATCGATTTAAATAGAAATTTGTTTGATTTAATCATTTATGAGAGTATTTTTGATATTATGGGTGTTTGAGATAACTATTGCGAATGCTTTTAGCGTTTTTGTCTCTAAAAAATCATCTCTGGAAATATGTGTTCTTTTTTTGGCAAATATTCTTATGTCCAATGAAGGACGAAGTTCAAAACATTTTTTTTTGACGTTATTGAAGCTGTTAAATAAACAAGGCATAACCATTGCCAAACCTCACTGCAAGATAAGCTAATTTATCAGAATTTCGACGAAGAATTCGAAATAGACATTAAGTTATTATTTAAGAGTTTCACGAGTATAGTAGATCAACTGACAGACATTCTCATCTCGTCTTCGTGATCCTGATTGCTTCAAAGCAACCTAAACTTCGGGAGTATGTAGTAAAAATAATAAAATATTAGTTTCATTTACATAAGTTATTAGTGAGGGATCTATATTTTTATCACTTTTCATAGGTTCCAACTCGTATATCTGTTATCGGCCATTAACCTTTATTCCCGCTGAGGTTGAGCACGGCCAGGTTGGTGAGCAGGTGCAGCGCGGGCGGCACGGCCCGCAGCAGGTTACACGACACGTCCAACATGGACAGCAGCGGGAACAGCAGACGGGCCTTCACGCTGCCGTTACGACTCTGGTGGACATTACATATATATATATATATATATGTATATTAAAAACCAAATTAACTGTTTTCAATGATATTTTGGACTGTTTGGTACCATTAATTATTTGCAAAGCTTTCAGTAGGTAAATATTTTTCACTGTCATTATAATACATCTATAATATCTACAGATGTCTACAAAGCAGCTGTACTCGTCGCTCTAGAATAAAATTAACTAATTTTGGTTCTTTAGAACAGTCAGGATTCATCCAAAATTATTTAAGATTCTTCATATTTGGGTATGTCGAGAGAGGAGCTTGGACAGTGGAGGTGGGCATTTAACGCGTTAGATAGATGTCCCTTAAACCTACACCTGGGTCACAAGTCCCAGTCACTGTTGAAGCTCCTCTCACTACAACGATGGACCCGACACACGCACCGTGAATACATTGAATGATGAGAGGTTTCGTCTCTCTATATATATTAAACCTACACCTGGGTCACAAGTCCCAGTCACTGTTGAAGCTCCTCTCACTACAACGATGGACCCGACACACGCACCGTGAATACATTGAATGATGAGAGGTTTCGTCTCTCTATATATATTAAACCTACACCTGGGTCACAAGTCCCAGTCACTGTTGAAGCTCCTCTCACTACAACGATGGACCCGACACACGCACCGTGAATACATGGAATGATGAGAGGTTTCGTCTCTTGATTTAATCATTGATTAATATCCCATGTAAAGTGTATGCATGGTGTGTGTTTTGGTATAATGAGCTCACCCATTCATCATCATTTTCATCTCCCGCCGTGTCTGTGGCCGCTGCCAAGCCGTCATCATCAGTGGTTAACTGGATGCGGGTCAACATGTTGTTAGCCAGGATCTAGGGATAAACAGCTCATGAGAATTTATAAGATAATAAATGCTCTACTTGAAGTGATTGTTCCAAACTATTCTATTATAAATAATGTTGTACAAAATATTTTAGTAACTCAACTTATTATATGTATATCTTTATATATATATATATATATATATATATATATATATATATATATATATATATATATATATATATATATATAATTTTTCTGTGAGTGTGTATGTCACTGAACTTCTATCAAACGACAGGACCGATTTTGATGAAATTTTTTGTGTGTGTTCAAGGGGATCGAGGAAGGGGATGGTTTAGATTCACAAGTCTAATATGTCAATCATTCTGTCGCACTTCAAAACACGGAGATTTATGGCTTTAATAGGTAAACTCCAAAAATTTAAATAAAGAAACGTAACAAATATTTCTTGATTATAGGCCGATACGAAGTTCGCCGGGTTTTCTGGTATATAAATATATTATGACAAAGAGAGCAAAAGAGCAGACGTCCTGCCTGATCTAGGTAGTACCGTCGCCCATGAACATATGCAATATGTTTTGAGGATGGCAACACGCTTATTTAGGGAACAGGGAGAGGAAACGGCAATATGTAACTCACAAGACGTTAATTGTTGTGATGTATAATTGTCCTAAGACATGCACGTTGGTTAAAAGGACACCCGGGTCATTAACACAAAGTGGAACAATAATGAGTTATTATTTATGTGTGTGTGTGTTTCTCTCAGTATGAGTGTGTCTATGTGTCTTCTTCTACCCGACAATTTCCCAGCTTCAGCCAGGGTCTGCCTTACATGTTGTGGATAGTTTTGGCTAATTGTTTTTACGACCGGTCGCCTGCCTGACATTAACCCTCTTTTGGGGAGTCTCTTTTGTGTGTGTCTGTGTGTGTGTGTGTGTGTGTGTGTGTGTGTGTTTCCTCACCAGAGTCCTCAGTCCCTCCAGTCGTAGATGTCTCCTGGCAGCGCAGGCGGCGCTCATCAGCTGCGACCTCACGGAGCCCGTAGATCTTGGCCTGGAGCGAGCCGGCCTGCTTGAACAATAACACGCGAGGGGATCCCCCTCTGAACTACCGAAACTCTCCACCTGGAACATAATAGCATAATAAGGCTATATTAGCCCAATTCTAAAGTTTACCTAGACAAAGTGCTAAAAAACTAGTATACCCATATTACTATTTTCATCGGTTTTAGTTATTGTCTGTCTTTTGAACCTAACCTTATTGGTTTGAAACGACTTATGACCAATCCCTTCTTATCCCTGCTAATATTATAATTGCGAAAGTTTGTGAGTGTGTGTGTATGTTTGTTGCTTCTTCACGCTCAAACGGCTGAACCGATTTTGATGTAATTTTGTATACAGGAAGCTGACATCCTGGATTAACACATAGGCTACTTTACATCCCGAAAATCGGGTAACACCGCGGGTCGCAGCTAGTTATATAATAGCTGGAAATATTCTGCACCTGCGGCAGACTCGGCCAGCAGGTGATCTCGTTGTGGCTCAGGTCCAACTGACGCAGGCTGGTCGGATATGACGTCACGAAGGACATTGACCTGAAAAAATATATGGGTTAAGACAACATATGGGGTTGTACTTGGTGAGAGGTACTCGAAATTAGTGATGTCTCTTGGACTATATAATTTGTACTACTACTAATACAACTAGTACAAAAAACTAACCGCATGTGTTAACTATTTAGGTTTTCATACTGAGATCTAAGATTTTCGCGTGTACTCATTTAAATGACACTAATATTTTCGGATTTTACTTCGCGTTTTATTTTTGATTAGAAACTACATACTCCCGGTTGCTGCAAAGTAGCCGAATCGTCGGGAATATTAGTTTCATTTTATTTAGGTTTTGTTTAGGATTCTTCTTTTATTAAATGAAATTGAGATTTTATGTTGAACAAAACTAGAAACTTAATTATTCACAAGTTCGCAGATCACTGCGAATTATGAACTCTTTTTATGATGATATAGACAAGAGACATGATTATAGACTAAAGTAAATGCAGATAGCAAATTTATTTCTTTTATGTGCTGTTTTCAGACGGTTTAACAATTTTACCTTATTTCTATATGCTAAATAAAATTATATATTCAACAGCGTGGAACAAGAAAGCTTAGTAAAATGCGATAAGTGAATACATCACCTCAAATTATTGTACGCCATATTAAGTCTGGTGAGCGCTGGTGCTTTGCAGGCGAGTGCTGCGGGGACGCACGAGAACTGGTTGTGAGCCAGGTTGAGGGATGACAGGCAACTGCCAGAAACTGGGGACACGCCCCCGGGGGAAGGAGCCCTGGCGCCGCGCCACTCGTGGGCGCGACGGACTTCTGATGAACTGGGGAAGGAATTATATGGTATAAAATATATAATACTAGCTTTCCGCCCGCAGCTTCGCCCGCGTGGAGTTCGGTTATATCGCGTTTCCAAGAGAACCTTTCAAAAGTCTGGGATAAAAACTATCCTATGTTCTTTCTCAAGGTCAATTCTGTCTCTGTACCAAATTTCTTTAAAATCAGTTCAGTGGTTTAGGCGCGAAAGCGTAACTGACAGACAGACACAGTTACTTACGCATTTATAATATTAGTAGGGATAGATCACTATATGTAGATCGATTCTTGCTCTGTTCGTGGATGGGGAATGGATGGACGGATGCATAAATTACGGAACGGATGGAAGGATGGATGGATAAATGTAGAGATGGGTGCATAGATGGATGGGTTCTTGGAGGAATGGGTGCATGGATAGATGGAAAGGTGGGTGTATGAATGTTTTATACTCACACAGCATGTCCCGCCCTGTTGCCCAACACCGGGATATCTTCATCGTCAAACGATTCACTCGCGATGGATGGACTGCGAGATGTTGATTTCTGTAATAAAATAAACATTTTAACATCATACAGATAGTATAAAGTTAAATTTGTAAATATAAATCACCTGTTCAAAGCTGTAGGGCGCCGATGGCACGGAAGGCGAAGCGCCCGGGGAAGGCTCTGATGGAGACTGCTTGCTTTCCACTACACCCTGTATATAGCATAGAATATGTAGGATCAATATAAGTGGAGTTATCAAAATCAGTTCAGCCATGTAGTATAGCTAACACATATTATCATTTGGTGTTCAAAAGGTGTCGCCACCTATTAATCCAATAAAATGATTCATTTATTAACTAAACTATACATTTTAGTTAGTACAAAATCTGGTTCATGAACACAAAAAAATAAATTTGATATTGAAGCTAAAATGTTCTTGTATTGAAATGTCGTGCAACATCTATCTTATAGTAGAAATACTATCAAAACCTGTTCAGTCCTTTCGAAGATAACATTGCATGGACAGAAAATTTAAATTTAATAAGTTTAGAATCATAAATAAAGTAATTTTATATATAGTTTTTATTCTCATATATGCAGTATTACTCATCTATCAACATGAAACTATAAAATAGATTCAAGGAACCTTTACATCATCAGTGGGCAGTTCCTTTAGGTGGTTGAGTGCTGCGTTGAGGTCCCTTAAGGCTGGTGCTCTCCATATATGAGGTGGAAGAGCTCGAAGTTTATTATTGGACACGTCCAGACTAGAAAGAGCTGGTAGCGAAAACAGCTCGGGAGGCAGCTCCTCCAAACGGTTATCCTGGAATGAGACTTGTAGTTTGAGAATAAAGTTGATATTTGCATGAACAAAGCTTCAGTTTGAGAGCTTAAGAGGTGATCCATATAGTATGTCGCATGAATTTTAGTACTTTTGTTATAAGAATAAGAAGATGTGACGTCATACATTTTTTAATATATGTATGTATATAAAAATAATCGAGAGAATGCATCTATTTTGTTTATTATTTATTTTTATTATATATCCAAACATTTAGTTTTAGTATTTTAAATTTTAATATAATACGTCACAAAACTGTCCCTCTTATGCTCCTTGTTCGATGAAGTCACACGTCAGTGATACCCTCCCTCCATTAACGTGTGACGTACTTTATGTATGGACCTAAGGTTGAAATTTGCTTAAAAATTATAATGCTTATTCAGTTAGACGATTGATAATCCTATAGCCTAGCCGACAAAGTATAACGCGACATTTTTGCGGTCGTAGGTTCGAATCCTGTCGATGAATTTTCATATATTCGTCCAAACCTGTAAGTATAGTTCTTGCAGTACTGGTCCGGTGTAAACATCAGAACATCTCTTGACTTTCCTCGCCTTCCTACTTCTGTTCTCCAATTCTTCGTCGAAGGGATCTTCTGCAGTCGGCAGACGCTCCAGCTTGTTTTGAGCTACATTCAGATATCTGGAAATTATAAGAGTGAATAATAAGTATTGTGGTGTTGAGAAGATTTTAATTTGAGTTATTACGAGTACAGAATTATATAATATATTCTAGAAGACCCGGCGAACTTCGTATCGCCCTATAATCAAGAAATATCTGTTACGTTTTTTTATTTATATTTTTGGAGTTTACCTATAAGCCATATATCTCCGTCTTTTGAAGTGCGACAGAATTATTGACATATTAGTTCGTTGTCAAATCTAATGTAAAAAAACGTTTGTATCAACAACTACTAATAAATTAAAAATTAATTAAAAAAACATTGTCCAGCGCACAAAATTGAAAATCTAAACCATTCTCAGATCCCCTTGAAAGCACACAAAAAATTTCATCAAAATCGGTCCAGTCGTTTGAGAGAAGTTCAGTGACATACACACTCACAAAAGAATTATATATATAAAGATGTATACTTAGCAAACACACTTTTAATTTAAACCGAACCTTTAAACTCCCGAAGGCATCCGAAGTGATATTAAAGCTATGACGCTTGGTTTGTCGAAAGTATTTTGTGAACACGCCTGGTATTTTTGTAAATAGAATTTAACTTATTTAAGGTGTTTTGGCATAAGATTCTAATGAGTTTGCTCTATTTAAGGTTTTATTGTTATTTAGAAATACTGGCTTTATAAGAAAACTATATTTTTTAAGGATTTAGTTAGAATCCTAGATGTATATAGATTCACTTTAGATGGTTGAAATGTATCTGTAACCTTAAGTCCAAAGAAAATAATAATATTTCATAATGATATTTTTATTTGAGATTTCTTTTTACAAATGGCAATACTAAATTATTAACTTTACTGTTTAATCCATTGAATTACGACTACCTGTCAAACGTGTCTAACTTGATGTAGGGAAAGTTACTTTGTTATATACTTGATCTATTTTAGGTTTGATAATATATAAAGCACATGAGTATTTCTTGATAGATATCGTAGGTGCGTGTATGTGTTTGTATGTTAATTATTTAGCGTGGCAACCGGAGGTTCCAGGAAAACTACGAAACATACTTATATGTATATTAAAATAAGAACTACATATTAAAACTTATAACCAACACCTAAGACTACATGATTGACCCGATGTTAGTATAGCAATACCATTCCATAGCTTGTGTGGTATCAGGAATCTTCTGGTTCACACGCTTGGTGTTCGTTCCGCGGAGTCAGCGGCGTCAAGAGTTATATATTTTACCGATACAAAGATGTTGACCCGGCGATGTTCATTTTTTTCTTCATATGTAGCGCGTATGTAACATGTATGCTGTGTGTGTGTGTGTGTGTGTGTGTGTGTGTGTGTGTGTTACCTTAAGCTGATCAATCCGAACAGTTCTCTGGGCAGCACCCGGAGCTCGTTGTTAGCTAGTTCGAGCCTAGTGAGAGCGAGCAACGCCGCCCCCGGAACAGACACACGAGGGTTGACCCGGGCGGCGGCTGTACGGACCCAACTCATCCTGGATATATGATTATAAAGTATAAGAAGTCTATACAATATGAATTACTTATAAGATTGTAGGAGTAGTAATTAATAATTATTTATTAAACGATTTTGGTATGTATCGTCCTCTGTCTTTCCCTCTCTTTCTCTCTTACGCTATATATATATAATTAAAAATACATATTGATACATATTTTTCATACATTCCATGCTATGGAATTGTTATATATAACCGAGCAAATACTTAAACTCCTATTGGACATAAAAATAAGGTGGTCATGGAAAGGGCAGATTAAATTCCAGCTCTTGTTAATGATAATTGGGATTATTAAAAAATACAGTACTTTATAGACTTATTGGACTTTTAACTGTAACTGTATATGGTCAAAAAAATGATTATACGAATTGAGAATTTCCTTCTTTTTTGAAGTCGGCTAGTAAGAGACGAAACTTCTCATCATTCCATACATTCATGGTGCGAATGTCGGGTCCAAGTTCCTCTCTCTAACTAACCAAATTTGAAACTAACCTACTATGGCAAAAGCTCCTTTTATCATTATACTGACTTGATATGTGTTAGATGTGCCTTCATCTCCCTCCAATTGATCAGAACCGCTGTGCTGGGACACTTGGCCCGGTAAGACAGCCCGGGGTCAACGTCCCGGGATTTTAGAACTCGCTCGCTTAGTACTGACTTGTTGATTTTATACTCGGGATCCGGATATGCCTGGTAATATGAGATTTTGTATACTATTTATATATATGTAAGAAATTTTGTGACTGTGCGTTTGTTGCTAATACAAGAAAGAGCTAACCGAATGTGATGAAACTCACTAACTTATATTAATAAGTCATTAAAGTCTTATTTTGTATTAAATCAGAACAGATAGATGGCGCTGTCAGATAGTTGAACATATATTTTATTTACGTATATATTATTAACTTATTTCACAGCCAACTTCTGAAGTACACTTCAATCTCGAAGCAATAAATTAGTATTTCATATATTAAACATATTTAATAGTAATATAGTTTAGTTAAAGAATTATACAGGGTGACTGGTGAATCACTATCGATACTTGAGGACGTGATATTTGACGATCATATATGACAAAATAAAAATTAATATAACATAAATATTAATAAGCTTATAAGTAAAGTTAACCAAAAGTTATGTAATTAATTACGCATCGTGTGAACACCCTACAGATTAGGTATACACACACACACATACGCGCGAGCAGCGGCGTGGTGTTGTATCAGCAGTAATGCTTCAAGAATTATTGTAAACTTTCATATGCTGCTACCACGTTGCCACCGTTTTTTGTTAGATACAAAAACTACTAAACCGATTTCGATGAAATTTTGTACCAAAACATAGTTATTAAACGACAAATAAACAACAAGATAGTGCTATACGCTTTATCAACAGATGTAATAGAGGTAGTTTCAAAGTTAATACTAATATTTCCGCTGACCCTGGTAGCTAATAGCGCCGCCAATAGATCCGCCAGCCCGTGTCTGGCGCACTCTCTGAGCGCGCGGCCCCCGGGGTCCGTAGCGCCTGCCGCCAGTAACATCTCAACTATTTGGACGTTCTTGGCGCGAGCAGCTACTGCCAACGCCGTCCAGGGTCCCTCTGATGATGCAAAGGATATCTTCATTAGTATGATAATAATTATTAGACATAAGACAATTTTATGTTAAACCGATTGCAAAATTGCAAAAACCTTCTCCATGTGAGAAAGAGGCCTTTGCTCAGCAGTGGCCTCTGATAGGCTGCTGATGATGATGATTATTGCAAAATTTACAAATGTATTTCGATCATTACTTTTTGGATGTTTGTATTAAAAGGTTAAAGCAAAAGTATTTCCACTAATTGATAATTTTGGTTTTATGATAATGATATTTATATGATAGTAAATATACGTATATATAGAATTATTCATTCGTTTTTAGTATGAGCACGGTAGCTTGTGTGTATCAGGAATCTTCTGGTTCACACGGCTTGGTGTTCGTTCCGCGGAGTCAGCGGCGTCAAGAGTTATACGATATTTTATCTATACAACGATGTTGCCGCGGCGATGATCGTGCCATCCTTACCACTATACTGTATGTATGTGTGTACTCACGATCATCGTTGTAGTTAGCTCGCCCCGGTGAGGGAGAGTCTCTGCTGCGGGCTACGGACGCGCTGCGCGAACGACGTCGAATGTCACGGCTATCTGTCAGGTCCTGATGAAAACACGTTGGATACTTATAGATAAATATAAGTATAGATTACATTCATACAAGTTGTACTAATTAGAACATTCAAAATTGACTTTGATATCTAAGAAATACATAACAATGTTCAGTGGTGGCCTAGTGGTTAAAAAGGCCAGCATCTCATGCACGAGGGCGCGGGTTCGGTCCTGGCCCTGGCAAGTACCAATGTGATTTTTCCGAGTCATATGTACTTTCTGAGAGTATTTAAACATCACTGATTAATGAATTCCCAAAGAGGGTTGATGTCAGGCAGGCGGCCGGTCGTAAAAACAATTAGCCAAAACCATTCACAACATGTAAGTCAGACCCTGGCTATAGCTGGGAAATTGCCAGGAAGAAGATCTAAGCAATACATAACAGTGTTGATAGTTATGTATGTATGTCTGTGTGTGTATACCTGTGGAGGCATAGCGCTAGTGTCAGCCCTGGCGCCCGCCGCCAGTAACTTCTTCAGCACCCGCGCGTGTCCGAGCCGCGCGGCGCACGCCACACAGCTGTCCACGCCGCGCGACGCCTCCACGCGCACTGGACGGACGCGCTGCACGCCCTGCTCCGGACACGGCTGGAGAAGGAGGGGGGTTGACATGTGGTTTATGTACTCTCACTAACTTAGCAAGAATCGATTTTGTCACTTCCTATATAATGATTGGCGTTTGAATATGAAGAGGCTTTTATGTACTTCACTATGCATGTGAATAGCTTTGGTTATGAATTGCCAAAGACTGATGGTATGAACATTCGCTGTATTATAACTCTCCATTGTTTCACTTGAATGACGTCACAAAATCCAAAATGGCGGACAAACCAATATGGGGGTAATAAATATTATTTACACATGACGTGAGCATCAATTTTGATATTCTTAAGATTAATAAAAGCAATTTTAAAAGAGTCTGTCGTTTCTCATTTCTACATATTATAGGCTATATTTCCACATTATCTCTTAGCACCTGGAAGATGTTATCATCTAAGATTCTCCAGGTTATACATACAGCTGGAATATGAAATATGTAGATGTCCATGAAGTGCTAAAATAACATTCAACTATAGTTGGCCTCTTTGGTCTGATCTTTGAAACTAAACCTCATTATTAAAATATTTGTTTTATATAAACCCATCTATAGAGTAAAATTAGTCATTACAACAAAATACAAGGGCCTATTATTATGAAAAACGTTCTAAAAGCTCTAAAAAGTTTCCATTGAGATATAAATCCTTAAATATCAGGTCAAAATTAGAATCAATGTATATACAATTACCACTAGTGAACTCACTTTAAATAAAGACAATCTCCAGGTGTTCATTCGTATACCTATTTTTTAATTTACCACGTCACTGCTGGACTATCTTTTGTAAGTGGAAATTATGCAATAAGTAACTAATTTACTCAATATATATGTATATTTACTATCGACTGATAACATCTAAAGGAGATCATTCTTTTTGGGCCTTTTTTAAAAGTGCCGGCCAACAAAAAAAAATGGTACATATTTGTAGAACTAACCATTTGGAACAATAGTTAATATGGCGCAAAAGTTGTAGGATCCAAGATATAGAAGTTATACAAGTTTCAAGATTCATCATTTTGGTACGTTGATTTTTTCTGAAAGTGCCAGGAAACATAAAATAATGATTGATATTGCTAGAGTTAAGCTTCTCAAGCAAATCATAGCCATAATCTGTTAGAAACCTGTCGTTTTTATGTAATACTAGCGAACCCGACAGACGTTGTTCCGCCAAGTATCTGAACGCATGCAACACATTTCTTGATGATTTTATTATTTGTCTAACCTAATATGTATATCGGGGTGCCATTTTTATATATTAAAAAAATGGGCCTAGAAGCACTTTTAACTGATTTTGTACCATTTCATGTCGGATTTGATCATATGACGCGAGAGCAAGTGGCGCAGAGCATGTACATAACCGCATGACTCCAGATTTTCTATAGCATCTCTAAAACACAAACAAAATCAGTTAAAAGTGCTTCTAGGCCCATTTTTTTAATATATAAAAATGGCACCCCGATATACATATTAGGTTAGACAAATAATAAAATCATCAAGAAATGTGTTGCATGCGTTCAGATACTTGGCGGAACAACGTCTGTCGGGTTCGCTAGTATTACATAAAAACGACAGGTTTCTAACAGATTATGGCTATGATTTGCTTGAGAAGCTTAACTCTAGCAATATCAATCATTATTTTATGTTTCCTGGCACTTTCAGAAAAAAATAAAGTACCAAAATGATGAATCTTGAAACTTGTATAACTTCTATATCTTGGATCCTACAACTTTTGCGCCATATTAACTATTGTTCCAAATGGTTAGTTCTACAAATATGTACCATTTTTTTTGTTGACCGGCACTTTCAAAAAAGGCCCAAAAATGTATGAAGCCTGAATGATCTCCTTTTAAGTTGAATGAAATACAGATGGAGGCAAAACTATTTAATTTTTCTAGCAAAAACTGGAAACTTTATAGTTTAGGTTGATGTTCCCAAACTTGTGGTAAGCGATACAGTAACATAACGATTTGTATGATCAAAATTAATTTCTAAAACTATGTAGTTATGTATAAAAGATTGACAACCATATCAATATAGATTAACAAACATATTATTCCTTCAGAAACATCTTAGTAATTAATAGTATATATATAATAATATATAATAGTATATAGTCCTCAAGCTACTGACTTGTCAGTGACGCATACGAGATGTTTCCAGACAAATATATCTTCGGATAATCAAATTAGAATATTTTATTATTTATTTTATGTATGTGGTCCATACTGTAACATTTTTGTCTGAGATAAAAAACATGTACATTGTAAGTAATTTTTGAAATGTTGTTATATTGTCGGATCTGTCTTCGGATATTTATGTCATGTGCATGTACAGAAACAGGCTAACCTTAAAATTATCTAACCGCTGGTATTTTTGGCATGTTTTCCCCCCCGTTTTGGGTCACTTATGTATAAAATATTAAACTTAAGCTAATAAAAGATATGAAAGGAAAAGAAACATGAGTAGAGGTAATGATATGGTCCTTCACCAACTTACAGTGATCGGTTTGGTAGATGTTAGTTTGCTCACGATGGCGTGGATCCCGAGGGAGATGCCGCTCCGTTGAGGACTTACCACCGACGCGGGGGACGGAACTGGGGTGGGGGGAGAATGATCATCACCTTTCTGGGGGATGATTGTATTATATAGTATATATATATATATTAGGTGTACAACTTTGCTTCCGCCGTTTTTTTCCGGAATTCGAGGCTTTATTGTAAAAAACTGGTTATACATTTATGATTCAAAGTATTGTCCATCGCTGGCCACTACTTTCTCCCATCTTTTGGGCACCATACGAATCCCGCGTTGAAAAAACTGGTCATCTTTTGAACCGATCCACAAATAGATCCAATTTTTAACTTCTTCATAAGACCGGAAGTGCTGGTCAGCCAGGTCGTGTGCCATTGATCGAAACAAGTGATAGTCCGAGGTAGCAACGTCTGGAGAATACGGCGGGTGGGGTAGAACTTCCCATTTCAACGTTTCCAAGTATGTCTTGACCACTTTCGCAACATGGGGTCGATCATTGTCGTGCTGTAAAATCACTTTATCATGTATCTCGTTGTATTGCGGCCGTTTGTCTTTCAATGCTCGGCTCAAACGCATTAATTGCGTTCGAAAACTATCGCCTGTGATTGTTTCAGTCGGTTTTAACAACTTATAATGCCCTACGCCGAGCTGGTCCCACCAAATACAGAGCATACCTTGGAACCGTGAATATTCGGTTTGGCCGTCGACGTGGAAGCATGGCCGGGATATCCCCATAATTTTCTGCGCTTGGGATTATCGTAATGAACCCATTTTTCGTCCCCAGTCACAATGCGATGCAGAAATCCTTTCCGTCTTTGCCTTGCAAGCAGCTGTTCACAAGCAAACAAACGCCGTTAAACATCTCTCGGCTTCAACTCGTACGGCACCCAATTTCCTTGTTTCTGAATCATTCCCATGACTTTCAGGCGTTTTGAAATGGCTTGTTGCATCACTCCCAATAATCCTGCCAATTCTTGTTGCGTTTGACACGAGTCTTGATCAAGTAATGCCTCCAATTCTGCATCTTCGAAAACCTTCTCTCTTCCACCGCCATGCCGGTCTTCGACGTCAAAATCACCGTTCTTGAAGCGTTGAAACCACTCTCGGCACGTTCTTTCACTAATAGCAGCCTCACCATAGGTATTTGAGAGCATTCGATGAGCCTCAGCCGCAGATTTCTTCATATTAAAGCAGAAAATTAAAACCTCCCGCAAATTACGAGAATTTGGCTCGTAAGCTGACAAGTTTAATCGAGAATAACTTTATGATGCAGACACAAATCGACTAATATTTCGATGGCGTTATGTTTACAAATGCCTAAGCTTATTGTATGACATCTACGATCTATTTATTTCGACTACCACTTACCGCTACAACCATCTATTGCAAAACGGCGGAAGCAAAGTTGTACACCTATGTAATATGATGAAGACTATTGAGTTAATACCTTAAAATCCATGATAATTCTTTTTCTTGGAGGATTTCCAAATATGATTGATATTTTTTAATGATTGGTATAGGTATTTGCTCCAACAGGTTGTTAATCAAGAATTCGATAGATATAGTATATGAATATTGAAGTATATGAAGAAGATGAATAAAAAAGGACTTCCAAATATTAAACCAGTTTTTTACGTCCAGAGGTCAAATGGACTAATGATGTGTTCTTCATTATGAACCTTGTACTTACTGTGAATACTGGTACTGTAAACTCCAATAGCGCGTCAACGACGGCCGCGTTGCCCAGGGTACACGCGACGTACAGCGCCGTCTGACCGCTCGCGTCTCGAGCATTCACGTCAAACGGAAAACGGTACTGCCATTTACCAGAGGCGTCCCTGGAATGAATGGAAGAGACTTCTCTTTGGTATCGATCTTAATGAGTTCTTTACAAGAATAATCTAAATGAGTAAAGCTAACGAAACGCGCGGAACGCTATACTGTCCCCTCATGTCATTATAATATCAAAGTCCATCTGTGTACCATCTCAAATGTAATAGAAGCAGCTGAATGAAGATTGGATATAAAAAAAATATATCAGGTAATATATACTAATATTATAAAACTGCAGAGTTTGTTTGTTTGAACGCGCTAATCTCAGGAACTGCTGGTCCGATTTGAATAATTATTTCAGTCTCAGATAACCCATTTATCGAGAAAGGCTAAAAGATATATTTTATTATCAAAAATATAGATAAAATTGCTTCTTTGCAACCATAGGCGTAAAATCGAAGACCTATTTATTCGTGCGCCGTAAAAACTATTGACGATACAACAAAATAATGTAGGATTTTGTAAGTCCCATTAAGATCCAGAAAAATGTCCACGAAAACATATATCTGCCATAGTTTAGTCAGAATATCCACTTTTTTCAAGAACAATATTGATTTTCATTTATTGACGGAGTCGCGAGCAAAAGCTAGCAATAAATAAAAATATATATAAAAGCTTATCAGTCATGCAATTAATGTTGACTGATTGACAATATACCATTTCATACTATCAATAGTCCAGTTGTTGGTGATAATGGAGACCGTATTCTCAGGTCAGGATTACGTCATGGACTATCTCTTCTACCTGGAAATTTCCCAGCTTGAGCCAGGGTCTGCCCTACACGTTGTGAATATTGTGGCTAATTGATTTTACGAACGGCCGCCAGCCTGACGTCAACCCTCTTTGGGAATGCATGATTAATATCAGTGATGTCTAAATATTCTTAGAAAGTACATATGACTCGGAAAAATCACATTGGTACTTGCCCGGGCCAGGATCGAACCCGCGCCCTCGAGCATGAGAGGCGAGTCTGTCAACCACTAGGCTACCACTGACTTCAATTTATTATTATTCTATATCTACATGATCTCGACGTTTCGGTTCCTTTACAGCAACCGTGATCAACAGACGAGATGAAGTGTCTTAAATAGTGTAGGTTCTTTGAGCTATGTGTATGTATTTTTATATGTATGGATTTGTTATGAAACTAAAAATATTAATGAGTAGATTTTTCTCTAAGTAACAGCATATGCCGTCGATCTTTGAATGCTTTGAAGGTGCATATATAATGTATGAGACGAAGCTTCTCATCATTCCATGTATTCACGGTGCGTGTGTCGGGTCCATCGTTGTAGTGAGAGGAGCTTCAACAGTGACTGGGACTTGTGACCCAGGTGTAGGTTTAATATATATAGAGAGACGAAACCTCTCATCATTCAATGTATTCACGGTGCGTGTGTCGGGTCCATCGTTGTAGTGAGAGGAGCTTCAACAGTGACTGGGACTTGTGACCCAGGTGTAGGTTTAATATATATAGAGAGACGAAACCTCTCATTATTCAATGTATTCACGGTGCGTGTGTCGGGTCCATCGTTGTAGTGAGAGGAGCTTCAACAGTGACTGGGACTTGTGACCCAGGTGTAGGTTTAATATATATAGAGAGACGAAACCTCTCATCATTCAATGTATTCACGGTGCGTGTGTCGGGTCCATCGTTGTAGTGAGAGGAGCTTCAACAGTGACTGGGACTTGTGACCCAGGTGTAGGTTTAAGAAACTCCTATCTAACTTGTTAAAATCTCACCTCCACTGTCCAATCTCCTCTTTCTACTAAATTTGAAAGGAAAATTTGAAGTACGTTCTAAGAATGAGTTAATATTAGTTCTGGACAGGTCCAAGTATTTTAGTAGGTTGGAAATAAATTGTAAAATAAAACTGGTTTTAGGTGAAGGTACCAAGGTTACCATATATGGTAATTATAGAAGGGGAACTATTTAGGATTGGACGGAATGAAAAAAAGATTTCGTATTAAGATAATTATAAGACATTGAAATGTAGTTATTTTATTTAGGTTAAAATAAAATTAAAATATGACATAACAAAAGGAAACAAACTTTTGTGATACTTAATAGATATACATATATTAAATTCAACTTATTTGTCATATATATATATGTATATAAAAGAAAGTCGTATAAGTTACACTATATATAACTTAAGAACGACTGTACGGATTTGGATGGAGGTTGGAGGAGTGATAGATTAGAACATAGAAAGGATATAGGATACTTTAAATACGATTGAAAATGAACAGAAAATTAGCTGACTAAATCCAAAATCTTATTAACTGTCTTTAAGGAGGAACAGAGTTCGCGCGGTCATCCATACATTACTTATTATGAAACTAAAGCGGACAAAGTCGCGGGCGAAAATTAGTTTAATATATATATAGAATATTTATTGTATAAACATCAAATAATAATTTACTTTATAAGATGACATCATTAAATGTAAGAATTATCAACAAAATAAACCGGTACTATAAATATAAATATTAACATTTTACATACATAACCCTTGCCACATGTTTTATCGTCAAACGAAATTACTAATAGTATCGAGTTTTCGTTCGGTAAACTTAGATTATTCCGTGTGTTATATAATAATAAAAAACGAGTAAGTCTGTGTATGTACGACGGTGAGAACTTGTGGTAGGTTATTGATAATTAATCTAAACTCAGTTCTAGCTTTTGTTTTTCTTTTGACCCATTCCGATTTGAATGCCCAAGAAAATTATCATTTAAATTGCATCTAATTATGAAACAGTATGTATTTATGCTCAAATCTTTTATAATGTGAAAAATTTTGTCGTTTTCTTTCTTAATTTTTATAGTCTGTTAATACAATCCTACTAATATTATAATTGCGAAAGTTTGTGAGTGTGTGTGTATGTTTATTACTTCTTCATGCTCAAACAGCTGAACCGATTTTGATAAAATTTTGTATACAGGAAGCTGACGTCCAGGAATAACACATAGGCTACTTTACATCCCGGAAATCCGCGAGTAACACCGCGGAGCGCAGCTATGTAGTATTCATTTAAATGAAATTAATATTATTCGTATTACTACGCGTATTTTATTATTTCTACTACATACTCCCGACGTTTCGGTTACTTTACAGCAACCGTGATCATTAAGACGAGATGTGAATGTCTCATATTTATTGATTTATATTGACATTATAATGGAGGTGTATGTATGTGTGCTTGTTACCTGAAACTACTAAACTGTTTTGTATAACAACCTTTTTTTTTAAATGGGAAAATGGGGTAACCGAGCAGACGGCCTACCTGATGGAGGTAGTACCGTCGCCCATGGACATCTGTAACGTAAATTTGCCGCCTCTGATTGGGGAAAAGGGGGAGGAAAATGTGGGAAAGGGAAAGGGCAACCGGCTCTCTCACTCATCGAACGAAACGCAGCCACTACGGCTACTTTACGCCGATCTCCTGTGAGAGGCTGGTACTTCCCCGGTCGAGCCAGACCATGTTCGAGCTGTAGTAACTTGACCACAGCTAGGCTCTACTACCTCATAGCTACCATACAAGTAAAATAACACTTCTATTTTATATTACGCCTAAAGCGAGTGAAGTCACGAGTATTATATAGTATAAAATGGACATGTATCTGTATGTATATAATATACGTTCCACGATACCTCCTAACCGGTTTTCGTAGGAATTAATTAGGATGCATTTTTTTAAAGAGCTCTTCAACCCGTTTCATACCGTCCACTTTATATGGAAATATATTTAATGGTATATTTGCATAATAACTTGAGAACTATATATTGAGATAAAATATCGATGTTTGAGGAAATATTAGTGATATTATAATATACCGGTTGAGGGAACAGATTCGATTTAAGATTGTACTAATTGATTGTAATACTTATGAAATTGACAAAAAGTTTTTATAATGTCTTCTTCTTCTACCTGACAATTTCCCAGCTTCAGTCAGGCTCTGCCTTACATTTCGTGAATAGTTTTGGCTACTTGTTTTTACGACCGGCCGCCTGCCTGACATCGACCCTCTTTGGGAATGCATTAATCAGTGATGTCTAAGTATTCTTAGAAAGTACATATGACTCGGAAAAATCACGTTGTCCCTTGCCAGGATCGAACCCGCGCTCTCATGCATGAGGGGCGGGCCTTTTAACCATTAGGCCACCACTAACTCAAAATGTTTTTATAATGTATTGGTATATAGCTTCCTCTCTTAAGTCGTCGGGCGCGGGTTCGATCCTGGCAAGTACCAATGTAATTTTTCCGGGTCATATGTACTTTCTAAAAGTATTTAGACATCACTGATTAATGCATTCCCAAAGAGGGTTGATGTCAGGCAGGCGGCCGGTCGTAAAAACAATTAGACAAAACTATTCACAACATGTAAGGCAGATCCTGGCTAAAGCAGGGAAATTGCCAGGTAGAAGAAGACATAAAACTAGAATATCTTCTCAGCCGGTGTCACTCTTGACAGAGTGGTCGTGGTCATCAATTTGGGTAGTGGTGCTTCGCTTGAAAATTCGACGCAAAGAATGGAAGGGAAAGGAGTGGAAGGGAAGGGAAGGGAAGGTACAAAGTAAGAGACAATGGTGGCCATGTGAGGATATATGCCTAAGCATAGTTTTCACATCCCTGGGATAAAGCCCTCCCTACAAGTTGTATGAAGCGACCTCTATGTGTCAGTAGTGAACCGTTAGTAGTACATGTGTTCCGTACAACAACTAAACGTGATATTGGTGGTCCGATATAATAGTGTTTATAAACCCGCTCCATATAACTGGTCTATAGAACAGAACCTCGTCTCTGTACAGAGGTTGACGAGATCATCTCCGTGGATGAATGACATGAGACGACTGTATAGCGTTCATAGCGGTTTACTCAAAAAACTATTGAACTAGCAGATTTACATTTATCTAAATTGGTTATATTTAAAAACCAATATACATAGATCTGTTGTTTAATGAAATCTCAATGAAAATGTTGTTTTTTTTACTCATTTAAAATTTAAAAAAAACGAGTTTTTGTTTTAATTGAAAATAAAAGTAATTTATTTACTAATAAAAACATAGTTAGCTATTATCAAATCTATATTCACCTAATAATATATATGTACATATATATACTCACGTGTAGGTAGTCAGCAAGTGTTCAGGGTAGTTGTACTCCAACAACAGCGTCACCAGCGCTGGGTGACCCCCGATACAGGCCGCATGAAGAGGCAGCCATTTCTCAACTGTCTCTTGCTGGTGAAAAGTTATATAATAGGTAAATGACCTAATTCTATTGAAGGGGCCATTCTGTGGCAAATTATCATTTAATAACAAAATTATCAACCATAATGAGATTTAAGATTTTCTCGAGTTTTATTCACTTAAAGAAAACTATATTTATCGAAGTATCCTATTCGACTTTAGTCTCATTTAAATTATCAAGCATAGTTAGGTTCTAGTTAAAAAGACTATATTCTATTCATGGTTCGTTTCTGTAGCAAAGTAGTTGAGACTAGACTATAATTTTCATATTAATATTCTTTATATTCCATGTACATGTGTAACTCTGAAAAAAACTTGACAAAATCAGTATTATATATATGTTATATATTTATAATAAATATGTTGTATATTAATGAACAAATCAGTCTCCAAGCTTCATATAACATTATCTATGTACATTGAACGGTTAGAGGATATTATAGTTCCTTACTATGATGGTAGATAAATATAAGTCAAGTCCTTTTTCTGTCACGTCAATATGGACCCTACAGTCTTTAAATTTTACAACTTTGCTAATAAATACTTTCGAAGTACTGAAAAAAAAATACAGACATATTATGTATGTACTTTATATGAATATTTTTTTCATTTATGACTTGTTTAGGACCAAAAAAAGCAAAAAATCTTGCATTTTCTTTATTTTCAGCTGAATTATCATCCAAATAAGTTTATACAGTCTAGAAGATGAATCTTTACTTATTTTAGGAATCCCAAAGAAATTAAAACATCCAAGTCCAAAATCCAGACCATTCTTATAACAAATTTATATAAACCAATCAATTCTTTTACTATCATAATAAATAATAAACCAATTTATTACCACTCTTGGGACCAAAAAAAGAAGATTAGGATCACAATAAAGATGAATTTAATTAACATAAGAATTAATTGAAATGATAAATAATAAAGACCAGTATTAAATGAATATGCAAATTTTTAATATGAAATTTAACAAGCTATTGGGACATCTTTTTTTTAGGTCGTAAAAAAATTATTGCTAATTTGATCTGATATATAATCTTATTAATTCATCATCATTATTATTATGATCAGCAAAAAAGAGCCCATTAGTGAAAGGCCTCTTCTCACATGGAGAAGATTTAAGCATTAATCACCACGCTCACTCAAGATTGAGTGGTGATTTCAAACTTATAATTCGATATTATTAGTCCAGGTTTCCTCATAATTTCCTTCATCTGTCATTGGTGTCTAAATACTCTTATAAAGTACATGTGACTGACAAATTACATTGGTACTTGCCAGGTTTCGAACCTACGCCCTTATTAATTATACATATAAAGATTATAACCTGCACGGCTTCTGGGAAATGTTGCAGCAGTAGCTTAGCTATGTCCAGGTGTCCGTGGTAGCAAGCTATATACAGCGGGCCGTATTTAGTAACAGGATGAGCTCGACCATCAGCACCTGCTGCAACTAAAGCAGCTGCAGCTGAAGTTGCTCCTAGCTCCGAAGCGCTGGAAATATGATGAATATTAACGCTCTAGAATTTTAAACTTATACAGGTCAAAATCACCTAAAATCTAAAAGAAAATATATGTTATCTTTCATTCAATCCTCTCAAATCTTCTTCCACGCCATTTCGATACATGACTCGTACTTATCAGCATTTTGCTAACATGAATAAGATATACTTTTCAATTTAATCCTCTCAAATCTTTAAAGCCATTTCGATCCACAACTCGTATCAGCATTTTGCATGAATGGTTAACATGAAGTAGTAATACAAGAATAGTGTCATGGATGGCAGACCCTGGCTGAAGCTGGGAAATTGCCAGGAAGAAGAAGAAGTGTCATAGATGGTCCACTCACACATATAGCAAGGTGTTAGCTCCACCAGGTGTCAAGTTGGCGACAATCCCACCAGCTGTTCCTAGGGAAGTCAGTCTCGTCTTCAAGGCCGCAGCATCTCCACGAACCACCAGCTCGCGAAGCTGAGCATGCTGGGACACACGCTCTCTGTCCAGGGCATCTGGTACGAAATAATTTATATGAGAATTAGAGACAAATAGACGTTTAATATAGAGCATAGAATACGCCGAAATCTGATTGGATTTAGAAAATAATGCGACAAGTCTTTCAAGTTGTAAAACCATCAAAAATATTTTTATGACTTTGTAATAATCACTGCAGTTATATTAATTTTTCATGTCTCAACATATTTTAAATAAAATGTATATGGAATTGTTATTCAACAAGCTTTTTCGATTACGACACCATAAAATAAACAGGTATAAAATTGTGTTATGCCTAAAGACGCGTTCAAAATATACTTTGTTGATATTTAAATGCATATTTAAAAATATGGACTATATATGATATATTCTATGTTATTATTAATTATTAAGTCACCTTCGTTCCACGGATCCCTTACATCATCAATAAAATACTGAGCAGCATCGTATGCATCATCCGGTTCTTGTATTATTGTCGCCAGAGTACCATTTACTATAGAATCACTGGCAACTGAACGCAGCCTAAGCATCATATTGCGACCAATCACTACACTGCGTTTCGACCAATCACATCATCGTTTTTCGACCAATCACAGCACTGCTTTTCAACCAATCGCATTAAAGTATCTTAATCCACGCATCTCATCGGTCGGTTTTTGTCCCAAAATTTTAAATATTTTTATAGTTCCATTTTTAAAACTTTATATACACACTTCTGTCCTTCGCGATAACATAAAATATTTTATTAGGACCCAAAAAACGAAATGTCAATTTATTTTAATGCTGTTAAAGAACGAGTTTTTTCTTATATAAATATATATTTTTGAACGAGTCTTGGGCAATTTGACAATTACGTAGATTAAATGTCATTTAATGACATACTGAATTGGCGCCGTAACAAACAGTCACAATATACATCTTTATATATAAAAGAAAGTCATGTTAGTTACACTACTTATAACTCAAGAACGACTGTACGTATATGGATGAAGATTGGTGGAGAGATAGATTAGAACCAGGGGACGGACATAGGATATTTATTTCTATTCATTCGTAACGGAAAAATGATTAAATAAATTCCAATATCTTGTTATTTATGGCCTCAAGAGCGGAATATAGTTCGCCCGGTCAGCTATACATACATATATTACTAATGACAAAATTAACGCGGATGAAGTCGCGGGCAAAAACTTGTATATTATAAATGAAAATAATATTTTTCATATTATTATTATTAGTTATTATTTTAACTACATACTCCCGACGTTTCGGTTACTTTACAGCAACCATGCTCACGGAGTAGGTATACATAGATTAAAATAATAAAAAACGCGAAGTACTTACGAAAATATTAGTTTGAAATGAATATTATCGAAAGTCTTAGATCTCATTATAGTTTAAATGAAAATTTATGTAACACAAAACCACTCAGACGAAAATTCAATGTACTCACGGTACGTGTGTCGTATCCATCGTTGTAGTGAGAGGAGCTTCAACAGTGACTGTGACTTGTGACCCAGGTGTAGGTTTAATATATATAGAGAGACGAAACCTCTCATCATTCCATGTATTCACGGTGCGTGTGTCGGGTCCATCGTTGTAGTGAGAGGAGCTTCAACAGTGACTGTGACTTGTGACCCAGGTGTAGGTTTAATATATATAGAGAGACGAAACCTCTCATCATTCCATGTATTCACGGTGCGTGTGTCGGGTCCATCGTTGTAGTGAGAGGAGCTTCAACAGTGACTGTGACTTGTGACCCAGGTGTAGGTTTAAGGGACCCCTATCTAACGCGTTAAACGCTCACCTCCACTGTACAAGCTCCTCTCTATACCTAACGCTTATAATTTAATATAAATTCCGTATATTATAGTTCAAAAATTTTAATTTACAATAATATATATATATGCACCTGTATTAAATTTCAAATAGCCCCTTAAACATCTTCTGGGCAGATGTTGCACAACTAGTTCTGATACATCTTTAGGTATTTTTTAATATATTTAGGTAAACCAGTTTCGACATATGTATATTAATTGGGTGATTGTTTTTTTGGAAGGAGGTCCGGCTGAAGGACAATGAGTGAGCGAGAAAAAATAATGAGTGAGACGGAATGAGTGTCACTGAATCCCTACTAATATTATAAATGCGAAAATAACTCTGTCTGTCTGTCTGTTACGCTTTCACGCCTAAACCACTGAACTGATTTTAATGAAATTTGGTACAGACATAGAGTTGACCTTGAGAAAGAACATAGGATAGTTTTTATCCCAGACTTTTGAAAGGTTCTCTTGGAAACACGATATAACCGAACTCCACGCAGGCGAAGCTGCGGGCGGAAATCTAGTTTTTATATAAAGATGGCACTTCACTTGGCGTTGCGTATTCGCCGCATTTGTCCAAATATTTGTATAAAGTCCAAATAGCGCAAACACGACATCCACACTTGGCATGCCAACAACATGTCTATACGTTTTTGCTTATTTGTGTACGTGTGTTATTTGTGCAAATATGTCAAATGAAGACGAATAAATCATCCACACATGGTCTTATTTGACCGAACACAACAAATAAACGCCAAGTGAAGTACCACATTAAGAATAAGACATAGTATGTTTTAATAAAAAGCATTTTGTATTAAAAATCGTGATTCAAAAAACTCTGTACCCTAAGTACAAGTTGAAATAATGTGATGTAAGATTTACGAGTATTCATTTAAATGAAACTAATATTATTCGTATTACTACGAGTATTTTATTATAAGACCAACTGACAGACATTCACATCTCGTCTTAATGATCACGGTTGCTGAAAAGTAACAGAAATATCGGGAGTATGTAGTTAAAATAAAAATAGGCGTAGTATCGAAAAATATTAGTTTCATTTAAACAGTAGAAGTAGCTAATTTAGTTTGGATGTATCGTGAAAAATTTATTAAATTGACAAACGTATATAAATTCGTTAACTGTCATACTGTAAGTTCGTCCGTATTACTCGTACTAGCCCGAGATTAAGTAACAGTATAATTTTACAGTGAAATAATGAGTTCACGACGCGCAGAGACTCGTTTTAACTTACCTCATATGTATTACTTAATATTCTAGACTATATGTCGACTTTGGCAACGAATTGATTCAAAAAGACTATATGTGTGTGTGTGTGTGTGTAAGTCAGTGGTGGCCTAGTGGTTAAAAGGCCCGCCTCTCATGCATGAGGTCGCGGATTCGATCCTGGCAAGTACCAATGTGATTTTTCCGAGTCATATGTACTTTATAAAAGTATTTAGATATCACTGAATAATGCATTTCCAAAGAGGGTTGATGTCAAGCAGGCGGCCGGTCGTAAAAACAATTAACCGAAGCTATTTACAACATGTTCTGTGTGTATGTATGTTACGAATTCACACATAAAGTGCTGAGCCGATAATAATCAAACTTTCTGTGAATGCAACTATAGTATTACGAACATACAAACTTCTGTTCAGGCTACTGATAATAGAAAAGTAGGAAAAATTGTTCTTTGATTTATTGAATACTAGTTTTGTGTCCGCGACTTCGTCCGCGTTAATTTCGTCATTAGTAATATATGTATAGCTGTCCGAGCGAACTCTATTCCGCCTTAGAGGCCGTAAATAACCAGATATTGGAATTTATTTAATAATTTTTCTGTTTCGATGGAACAGAATTAAATTTTATGTCCTTTCCATGTTCTAATCTATCTCTCCACCAATCTTCATCCAAACCCGTACAGCTGTTCTTGAGTTATAAATAGTGTAACTAACATGACTTTCTTTTATATATAAAGATAAGACAAACCAATTAAATTTCGTGGTGGGTGAGGATTTAATATACTAACGCGAGATGACGAGACTGATAATTAAATAATCCAAAACTAAGCTGTTCTTGATCAGGTCAGTTCCGAAGCTTGACCATCAAGATTGACAGCATCTATAAATTTCTGTCATATGAAGAGAACCGGAAATAGCGTCAATCAATTGACTTTAAGAACCTTAATCCTTCATCTTTATTGGTCACATCCGGTCAATACATTTGAAGACATTTCCGAATATTATTTAGAGAATATGTAGGTCATAAAATAGGCACTATAGAAAATGTACATAGTTTTAAATATATAAAAAGAGAATGTTAAAGGAATTAATTTGATTTGATTGCAAAAATAATCTGGTTTTGTATAATGGATCAACTTTTTTACGATATTGATTTGAAATATTTTCTTCCTTTGTTAGATAAAATAGTATATATATAACTCATTACCCAACGCTTCGTGCATAAAATATAGAAATCAAAGATAAAATCACGTAGTAAATCCGAAAATATTAGTTTCATTTAAATGAATACTCGCGAAAATCTTAGTTCTCATTAAATTAACAAGTTGAAAATCTTCATTATCAATCCCTAATCCTTGAATCATTATAAAAAATGAGTTATTATTAAAATCCCTTTTATATAATTTCTACGTCACATATAGATGATAGAAGATTCTTATCAAACTTAGAGCACGTAGGACCCTGTGTGTAATCCCTACTAATATTATAAATGCGAAAGTAACTCTGTCCGCCTGTCTGTCTGTCTGTTACGCTTTCACCCCTAAACCATAGAACTGGTTTTAATGAAATTTGGTACAGAGATGGAGTTGACCTTGAGAAAGAACATGGGATAGATTTTATCCCAGACTTTTGAAAGGTTCTCTTGGAAACGCGATATAACCGAATTCCACGCGGGCGGAAAGCTCCTTTTTATATATTCCGTTCTTATCTGACCTCTTCTCTGTTGTAGGAATATTCCTAACAGATATGAAGTCTACGACTTATGGTTACAGATATCTTGATGAAACAATATAATAGTTGAAATCTCATATACACATAATATTTATATGTCATCATCAGCCTATCAATGCCACTGCTGAGCCTCTTCTCACATGGAGAAGGTTTGAGCATTAATCACCACGCTCGCTCAAGACGGGTTGGCGATTTCAAACTTATAATATGATAAGTCCAAGTTTAATCACGATGTTTTCCTTCATCTGTCAGTGATGTCTAAATAGTCTTATAAAGTATGTACTATGATTCGGAACAATTACATTGGTACTTGCCAGGTTTCGAACCCGCACCCCGATGCATAAGGAAGGGCCTTTAACCTCTAGGCCACCACGATTTAATTCTATATATATACTAATATTCCTTGATAGTTCAACATTTATTCATGTCACTCCGAAGTGAATGTTTCATATAGAACCAGTACTGCTTTTACGAATACATTAGACGCATGAGCGAACATTTCACACACATACTAGTGATACACGCGGCTTCGTCTGTCATAATCTTTAATTAATGCTGGCATTAAAAATTAACACAAATAAATATCACCTAATACATACATACCAATATTATGGACTATTAAGTCATCTGAATGTTACAATATTCATTTAAATGGAACTAATATTTTTCGGATATACCTACAACGCGGCTTTATTTATTATTTTAACTACATACTCCCGACGTTTCGGTTACTTTACAGCAACCGTGATCATTAAGACGAGATGTGAATGTCTGTCAGTTGGTCTTCTTATTCATAATCTAGTTTTTCACAAAATAAAATATTAGTTTCATATAAATGAATAAAACTCGCGAAAGTCTTAGCACTCATTATACAATGTACACTGCTGAACGGATTTTAATGAGTATTTAAAATCGGATAGATAAAATCTCGGAACAATTAACCTTTAGATTGGTTTTCAATTTAACCAAAAATTTTACAGACAGACCATCATTTAATAAACATGATTAAACTTTCTTTATAACCAATCTCGTTGTACGCTCACGTAATAACTTGGTTAAATTAACTGAGTATTTGAACCGAAAAGATATAATTAAATTATTACTATAAGAGACTTTTTCATAATATGTATCGAAAGTGCTTAGTAGGAGTTTGTGTCTACCTTACTGACAGTTTAAGCGTCTATACTTCACAAAAGGGCCCGGGTTCGAAACCTGGCAAGTACCAATGTGATTTGTCAGTCATATGTACTTTATAAGAGTATTTAGACTCCACTGACAGATGAAGGAAAACATCGTGAGGAAACCTGAACTTATAGTATCAAATTATAAGTTTGAAATCACCAACCCGTCTTGAGCGAGTGTGGGGATTAATGTTCTAATCTTCTCCATGTGAGAAGAGGTCTTTGTACAGCAGTGGGCTCTGATAGGCTGATGATGATGATGATATATGTACCCACAGCCAATTACGTGTATAGTATATGTAAAAGTATCATATGTCCTTTCCATGTTCTAATCTATCTCTCCACCAATCTTAATCCAAACTCGTACAGTCGTTTTTGAATTAAAAATACTGTACCTAACACGACTTTCTTTTATAATATAGATATCTTATTGTAATATCTGATCTACGTTACTGTTAGTTTCATCAAAACCAGTTCAGTAGTTTTCACTTCAAAGAACCACAATCAAAACATGTGTACGAATTTTCGCCTAATAAAAGGATATTTTTCTCCGCATTTTGTCTCACTTATAGTCTATACATGGATCAAAATTTACCAAATTCGATTCAGCCGGATCAAATTACTGATCAAAAAGTATCATAAACATCAACCTCCTCTTTCAAACGTCCAGGATTCTTCTAGAATCCCATTTCATAATCTTTATAATCCCATAACAAAATCCAAGCCCTACAAATACCTGAGAACTGTTTCCTTGACCTTGATTTAAAATCCTCAATCTTTCCACTTGATAACTATGAGGAATATATTAAAATAATAAATTATATAGAACTAGCTGACCCGGCAAATGTTGTTTTGCCATATCAAAAGTAGGGGTTTGTGATAAAAAAGTAAAAATTTAGGGGTGAACAACCCCTATCACTTAGCTGTATGAAAAATAGATATTGGCCGATCCTCAGAGCTGCTTAATATGATGACAAAATTTCATGAGAATCGGTCAATCCGTTTCGGAGGAATACGGGAACATTGTTACAAGAGAATTTTATAAGTAAGACTAAATTTTCTGTAACAGAAATAAACAAACGGTTTTGGAGAGACGAAGCAGGTGATAGAAACTAGTTTAAAATTAAATAAAAATTATGCCTTAGACATGGTTAAGCACGTTTTGGACTATCGAACGAGCGATTCCGTGACATTATATATAGAGACCCTTAAATATATAAATTTATATATAGCAGGACAAACAGTCAGTGGTGGCCTAGTGGTTAAAAGGCCCGCCTCTCGTACACGAGGGCGCGGGTTCGATCCTGGCAAGTACCAATGTGATTTTTCCGAGTCATGTGTACTTTCTAAGAGTATTTAGACATTACCGATTAATGCATTCCCAAAGAGGGTTGATGTCAGGCAGGCGGTCGGTCGTTAAAACAACATGTAAGGCAGACCCTGGTTAAATCTGGGAGATTGCCAGGTAGAAGATATATAGTAGGAATATAAGAGGTTGGTGTGATGTACAGTTGGTGTGACAGATTAATCCTTAGAAGATTTTGAGTAAACTTAATAAATTAATAGTGAAATTGTATCAATTAATATTAAAAAGTCACAGAGATTCATAATCAATGATAATTTTGATTATGTTACTCAAGTTCATGAGATACAGCCAGATAACGGACAAACAGACGTCTCATTAGAAAACCGACCTTCGAATTTTTGGGTAGGGAACCATAAAAATCAGGTGAACTACAAATAATTTGGTATGGATTGAAAATTTGCTAAATAATACATACTACACTTGTGTTTTTATTTCTGAGAAATAGTTTAGTTTAAAGAGCTATAACTTACAAATTCAGCGTTTAACGCGCGTTTGATAGGTTATGGGGGTCCCTTAAACCTACACCTGGGTCGCGAGTCCCAGTCACTGTTGAAGCTCCTCTCACTACAACGATGGACCCGACACACGCACCGTGACTACATTGAATGATGAGAGGTTTCGTCTCTCTATATATGTATATATTAAACCTACACCTGGGTCACAAGTCCCAGTCACTGTTGAAGCTCCTCTCACTACAACGATGGACCCGACACACGCACCGTGAATACATTGAATGATGAGAGGTTTCGTCTCTCTATATATGTATATATTAAACCTACACCTGGGTCACAAGTCACAGTCACTGTTGAAGCTCCTCTCACTACAACGATGGACCCGACACACGCACCGTGAATACATGGAATGATGAGAGGTTTCGTCTCTCTATATATATTAAACCTACACCTGGGTCACAAGTCCCAGTCACCGTTGAAGCTCCTCTCACTACAACGATGGACCCGACACACGCACCGTGAATACATGGAATGATGAGAGGTTTCGTCACAAATATTATATATGCCGTTCAAATTATTTAAAGGTTGACGGCATATTCTGTTATTTAGCGAAAAATCCACGCATGAATATTTTTAGTTTTATAAAAATTCCATACATACACATAGCTCGAAGAACCTACACTATTTAAGACACTCCATCTCCTCTATTCATCACGGTTGCTGTAAAGGAACCGAAACGTCGAGATCATGTACATATAGAATAAATCAAAATACGTAGTATACGTAAAAACTTAGTTTCATTTAATTTAGTACATATGAAAAACTTAGACATCTTTAGGCCGGTCAAAAACTATTCAAGATTTCCTATCAATACCAAAATCTCTTCATTAGCTCCAAGACTTACACCTGATCATAAAATGCACATAATATGGTTCCTAATCAACAAATAATGGGAAATTTATAAACGAAATACTGTTAACGCTACGTATGTAGTTACGAACTTTACTCGTACTAAAAGTATGTAAACTAACATTCAAAAGTTAACTTGGTTAAACATTTAATTATAGTCAATAACTTATATGAAATATATATATACTTTAAATTGGACTAGTAACTTCGACTAGACAATTAAAATTCAAACATTCACTTAATTTTATACACAACACACTAGATATATAACTTTGATCACACAAATAACACAAAAAATATCTTCAAACTACACTTTTAACACATTTTTGTTGTATAATATTTTATTTCGTCAACTCAAACGCGGTCCACAACATTTCGTGGCACGCGGTGCACTGACACTACTTACTAGCCAATAGGCAATAGTGTTGTGACATAGTCGATGTTTACGCAAATATATATATCGATAAATAATTTTCTGAAACATGAAAGAAAGAATAATATTACAAATCTTTTCGATTTAAGCTTATGTAATTCTTGTATTGATGGAATAAAAAGTGCAAATTTAATTTTTATAATTCAAGAAAAAGACAAACCTACACATATTATTCAATAGATAATGATTGCATTCGTTTTTCTATCGAGACTTAAATAATTAATAGGATATTTCTCATTACGTTAACAAATTTATACTTGAACCAATATTAGTTACAGCACTTAATAGAAAATAAATTAATAACTTCAATACAATATATACAGGAAAGACGATTGATGTCAGGCAGGCGGCCGGTCGTGAAAACAATTAGGCAAAACTATTCACAACATGAGGCAGCTGGCTAAAGCTGGCTAAAGCTGGGAAATTGCCAGGAAGAAGAAGATTATATACAGGAAAATGCTAGAGGTCTCTCGCTATGTTATTTCCGATAGAACCTCTGTAACTATTACAGTTATACATTATAAGTGATATATTTACACAATCGGACCTTTTATATATTTATTACTAGAAGACCTGGTGAATTTCGTATCGCTCTATAATCAAGAAATATCTATTACGTTTTTTTATTTATATTTTTAGAGTTTACCTGTAAGGCATAAATCTCCGTGTTTTGAAGTGCGACAGAATGATTGACATATTAGTTAGTTGTCAAATCTAATGTCAAATAAAAACGTTTGTATGGGAAATAGAAAAGGGCTGTTTTTGTGGTTTTCCCAGTAATGAATCAATTTTTTTCTGCTTTTAATCCTTCCCTGAACCTCCACGAACATTTCAAGACTAAGATAAGATAAATCCGTTCAGCTGTTCTCGAGTTTTAGCGAGACTAAGGAACAGCAATCCATTTTTATATATATAGAAGATAGAAGGTATAGATATGTCTTTATTCCATCATCAGACTATCAGAGACTACTGCTGAGCAAAAGCCTCTTATCAAATGGAGAAGGTTAGAGCATTAATCACCACGCTCGCTCATGACGGGTTGGCGATTTAAAACTATAATTTGATATTACATATAAGTCCATGTTTCCTCACGATGTTTTCATTCACCGTCTGACAGTGGTGTGTCTTCATACTCTTAGAAAGTATATATAAATGACAAATCACATTGGTATTTTTGTCAGGTTTCGAACCTGCGCCCTCAAGCAGGAGGAGCGAGCCATAACCTCTAGGCCATCACGATTTTATGCATAAGCAATTAGAGTTTTATAAATCAACTACATTGATAAGTAAAACATGTTAAATGATATATTTTCTTTATCAAAAATACGATAAAAGTAGCGTGAATTAACTATTTTGAAAATTCTTAATAATTATCGATATCGTGGACTACTTGCCATCACTATTAACAACAAGTCACTCAGTCTTTTACCCCGAGCTCACAAACTGAATCTCAAAACCAACGTCCGTTAAAAATATTATGAATATATTTAAATTTACAATTTTTAATTTAAATTTATCAAAAATCCAATGAAGTATCTATTTATTAATGAATATTTAGTTGGAAATAATCAAAGTGTGAGAGGGAGTAGGAAATAAAGTGTTCCGTACCATTATTTATGTGAACGAACCAAAAGTAGGTATATTTTACATATATATATATCTTCTATATATATAAAAATGGATTGCTGTTCCTTAGTCTCGCTAAAACTCGAGAACAATTGAACGGATTTATCTTATCTTAGTCTTGAAATGTTCGTGGAGGTTCAGGGAAGGTATAAAAGCTGAAAAAAATTAATTCATTACTGGGAAAACCATAAAAACACCCCTTTTCTATTTCCCATACATACGTTTTTTTTGACATTAGATTTGACAACTAACTAATATGTCAATCATTCTGTCACATTTCAAAACACGGAGATATGGCTTACAGGTAAACTCCAAAAATATAAATAAAAAAACGTAATAGATATTTCTTGATTATAGGGCGATACGAAGTTCGCCAGGTCTTCTAGTATATATATATAGTCGTAGTGGCCTAGTGGTTGAAGGTCCACCTCTCGTGCATGAAGGTGCGGGTTCGAAACCTGGCAAGCACCAATGTGATTGTTCCAAGTCATATGTACTTTATAAGAGTATTTAGACACCACTGACTGATGAAGGAAAACATCGTGAGGAAACCTGGACTTATAATTTCCAATTATAAGTTTGAAATCACCAACCCGTCAGATCAATGCTCTAACCTTCTCCATGTGAGAAGATGCCTTTGCTCAGCAGTGGGCTCTGATAGGCCGATGACGATATATATTTAAATATTTCTTAATAATTATAAAAATTATAGTCAAAACAGAGTATCTTAAATTCAGACATTAATTATATTGGTTCATGAGATATAGCCTGCTAACAGACGGACAAACAAGTATATTTACGGTCCAGATCAATTAGATACGGAACCCTAAAAAAATAACACAAAATACCAAAAAACACAAAAAGTATCCTTAGTACGGGACCCCATTGACGTAGCGCCGACTGTATCAAGTTACGGTCGTGAAGACATTGAAACTGACAGTGTTCAGGTATTGTGACCGTAAATCTTCAACTACCTGGCAATTTCCCAGATTTAGCCAGGGTCTGCCTTATTTGCAGCAACCGTGATCACGAAGACGAAGTGTGAATGCAACCGAAATACGAATAATATTAGTTTCATTTAAATGAATACTCGCAAAAGACTGAGATCTCATCATTATTGAGTTTTTTCATAATTTTCAAACAATAGTAATAGATAAGATATATTAATGAACTGCTTTTTAAGTTTAACATAAAAACTGGTAGTAAGAAAAATAATTACGTTTTAATTCATCCACCTGTTCGTTAGATTTACCGTAACAAATAAATGTTAATATATACGAGATTTTCGTTCATTCTTCAAACGATCTAATTTCAATCTATCTTCTATACATATATAAATGGATTGCTGTTCCTTGGTCTCACTAAAACTCGAGAACAGCTGAACGGATTTATATTATCTTAGTCTTGAAATGTTTGTGGAGGTTCAGGGAAGGTTTAAAAGCTGAATTTTTTTATTAATTTCCGGGAAAACCCTAAAAACAGCACTTTTTTATTTCCCATACAAACGTTTTTTTTGACATTAGATTTGACAACTAACTAATATGTCAATCATTTTGTCGCACTTCAGAACACGGAGATTTATGGCTTACAGGTAAACACCAAAAAAAATAAATAAGACATAATTTATTTCTTGATTGAGGCAGTATGAAGTCTGCCGGGTCAGCTAGTGAACAATAAATACATTGACTTCAATACTTCAAGGAATTATTTTACTGCAAACTTACTAAACGATTGTTTAAAATATGATTCAGTATCCTTACCACGAGTCTACATCGTTACTACACACGACGCGTCTCCCGTTACTCATTCAATAGTACGATAATACTATGTGAGAAGATATTAACGAAACACTTTTAACGCTACGTGTGATGATACAAATTTGGAGTATTCATGTTAAAATTACTTAATATTACAAGTAAATCCTGGTGCTCATTATTAGCTTGTTTTATTCAATAAGTTCCCGACATCAAGTATTGTAACAGACAGACATTTATATATTTTTTGATATTATTTCATATTATTATGCAATATTTTGTTGAAGCATTAAATACTTAGACGGTGGGTGTAGGAAACCTGTTATGCACAAGGCCGGCCGAGATTATCAGCTAGGGTTGGCACACGAGAGAAATTACGATTAAAATATTAGCGACAAAATCATAATAACATATATTATATTAAACACAAAGATATATATAATATATCTATATTTTATATATTAAAAAATAATTATGTTAGTATCGATAATCTTCTTCTACCTGGCTATGTCCCAGCATTAGCCAGGATCTGCCTTACATGTTGTTAATAGCTTCGGCTAATTGTTTTTACGACCGGCCGCCTGCCTGACATCAACCCTCTTTGGGAAAGCATTAATCAGTGATGTCTAAATACTCTTATAAAGTACATATGACTTGGAAAAATCACATTGGTACTTGCCAGGATCGAACCCGCGCCCTCATGCATGAGAGGCGGGCCTTTTAACCACTAGGCCACAACTACTACCACCGCACTAGGTGACAGCCCTGGAGGTGAAAGGTGACATCGGATCCGTCTTATAGTAATGCCATTATTATTTGGATCTAAGTCGACAAATGAGTTTAGAAGATACGAACTAAAGGACGCACTCATTAACACACTACTCATTATATATATACTAGTTTTTGTCCGCGACTTCGTCTGCATTAGTTTCAGAATTAAAAATGTATTTGACCGCGCGAATTCTGTTCCTCCTTAAAGACAGTAGATAAGATTTTGGATTTATCAACTTATTTTCTTTTTCCATTATATGTAAAATATCCTATGTCCTTTCTATTTTCTAATCTATCTCTCCACCAATCTCCATCCAAACCCGTACAGTCGTTTTTGAGTTATAAATAGTGTAAATAACACGACTTTCTTTTACGTATACATATATATTTAACCAACTTCATAAATTTAAAGGTTTTATTTATAACTCGGAGTAAGTTCAAGGAATTAATTACGTCATACTTTCAAACTGTCAGTTTAGAGTAAACATCAGATACAATGTATGTGACACGATGGCTCAGTGGTTAGAGAGGCGCTAAAATTCAGGTTAATAATAATAAACATTTAATTAATTTATTGTCTTATAGTTGTTTTGATTCGAGTCTACATTGGAAGCAGATTATCAGAAGAAAGTTTGAGGTGAAATTTTACCACAATTAGTAATAAATTAAACACTAAATAATTAAAGTATTGTGAAAGAAATTACCTTAAAAATCGTTAATATAGTAAATATTTCAGCTCAAACTTTCTTTTCATAATTTGTTTCGAATACAGATATTGTACGTTTTTTACGTCGGATATTTTAAAAAATGGACCTAAAATTGTAATCATTAATTTCCACATCTATCTCTGTGAACTGTACTTAAGAATTTATTTTTCAAATAAGACGCATCCCAGTTTCTAAAAATATGACATATTTAATAAACTTAAATAAAATAACTTTAAAGTTTATATAAAAAATAACTAAGTTTATTATTTATGTTACAGAAAGTATAAAAAATACAAAAATATACATATTTTTTGGGACCAGAACTTAAATAACCAAATGAGGTACCAACATATTGTAAAATTTTTCGCAGTCTAAATGTTTGATTTTTTTGACTAATCTATTAAAATTTAATAAGAATTTTGCTGATATCACAGTGGTTTAAGCTACTGACATATCAAAAATGTATTTATTTTTAGAATTAACATGTACAGACAAAGTTATATGTACATATATATGTCAAAGGCGGTAAAGCCACTTGATGGGTAGTAGTCAACCCGAGGACATTCGCAACATAAGGTATGTTGCGGATGCGTTGCTGACCTTGACTGTGGGGGAGAGAGAGAAAAGAGTGGAAAAAAAGGGCAACCTTCTCTCTCACTCATCTGACGAAACGCAGCTAAGTCTACTTCAAGCTGATCTTCTGTGAGAGGGTGGTACTTCCCCGGTCGAGCCAGCACATGTTCGAGCTGTAGTATGACCCCAGCTAGGCTCTACCTTATATACAGGGTGACTGGTGAATTACTATCAATATTTAAGGAGCATACTCGGTACATGATTCTCATTCGAATTATGTAAAAAAAATAGGTACTTAATTTTTGACCAAATTTCCGTATAAATAAATAAAGTGTGTACACGTTCCAAGTGTTCCTAGTGTGGACGCGTGCGGCGGCGTACTGATACAACAACACGCCGCGAACGCGTATATGTGTGTGTGAGTGTATACCTAATCTGTAGGGTGTTCATACGATGCGTAATTAATTACATAACTTTTGGTTAACTTTACTTAGAAGTTTATTAATATTTATGTTATATTAATTTTTATTTTGTCATATATGATCGTTAAATATTACGTCCTCAAATATCGATAGTAATTCACCAGTCACCCTGTATAATAACATGTATTATAGGCCGCCCCAATACAAAAACTACAAGGTCACTGACCTTTAGCCTCCCTCAATGCCAGCGCTGCATGCCGATGCCTGCCCCTCTCAGCCAGAACCAGGGCTGTGTCTCCATCAGAGTTCACCACTGTCTGGTCGGCTCCAGCTTTTAGTAAGGCCTTCACATTCTCCACGTGACCCCTCTCAGCGGCAATATGCAGAGCTGTCTGTTTACAAACGTTAACTTATGATAAAAACTACGAGAAATCTAATTCACTTCATGCTCAGTATGTTGCAGTCCATAAATATTAGTTTCAAGTATATATTGAAGCATGAACTGATCTTGCTGAAACTTTTACACAGCTTAAGAGAGAAGGATAGAGAAATTGCTATAATTTTTGAAATAAAAACTCCTTTTGATTTAAAATAGTAATGAATTCTTCTTACAGTGTTGCTATAGCACCAAAGGCTATCCATAATTATTGGAATCAATATAGGATTGACAATATTATGTTAAATTGAAAAAATCTTCAATCCATTAAAGTGGGACATGTAAAGGTATCAATCAAGTAATCACAGTCCAAAGATCCCATGCATCATTTTAGAAAAGAGGTGATACTTCTACACTCCTGGATTAATATTAGACTGAGACAAAACTTCTCATCACTCCATGTATTCTATGTATTGTGCGTGTGTCGGGTCCATCGTTGTAGTGACAGGAGCTTCAACAGTGACTGGGACTTGTGACCCAGGTGTAGGTTTAATATATATAGAGAGACGAAACCTCTCATCATTCAATGTATTCACGGTGCGTGTGTCGGGTCCATCGTTGTAGTGAGAGGAGCTTCAACAGTGACTGGGACTTGTGACCCAGGTGTAGGTTTAAGGGACCCTATCTAACGCGTTAAACACTCACTTCCACCATCCAAGCTCCTCTCTCTATCACACCAAATAAGAAACAAACCATAGTAATGGTTGCCTTCAATGCATGTACCAAGAATTAACTGATGTTAGTTCTGGACAGGTCCAAGTCTTGTAGTAGGTTGTAGAGAGATTTAGCTGTTATACCTCTCGCTTACACTTCTACTAAGAATAACTGAGAATCTATGCATGAGAACTGGCTTTCAAATGAAAGAAACCGCATCTCATTCAATTGATTTGTTTCAAATCTACGATATCACAATTACACAAACAAAGACATTGATAATGTATAATAAACTCATAAAAAACCTACCTAATTACTTAGGGATTAACAAACATGATTATCATTTACTTACTTTCCCGCCCGTTTCCTGATTGGATTTGGCATTAACATCTGCACCGGCAGCACATAGAGCCGTCAGACAGCTGCTCTGTTCAGCAAGAGCTGCGGCATGGAGGGCACTCCTCATGTAACCATCTCTGGCGTCCACCTCTGCACCCGTTGCTATTAACTCTTGCAGAAGTTCCAGGTTATCCCATAATGCTGCCTTGGAATTAAAATCACAATAAACAACAATCAGACTTAAGTAATATATTGTAAAAAGATTTAAAGTAATTTTTTAGTTAAGTTTAATTCATAATTGATTATGTTATAAGTTGTTTTAATTATGCATAACTTTTAAATACTAAACAAAAGTAAATTTTATTAATACTCGATGGAAACACCATAAAATCAATCTCTTATATTTTTCGACTTAAAACTCAAAATATTTTATTATTTATTTTGATCTTTTGTGTCAATAATAAATAATTAAAATTTAATTACAATAAATTATTATAATTTCATAAATATGTAATCAGAATTTATAACACTATGCTGACAAAATAGCTCCAAAAGACTCGTAAAATATTTTGGTCTACTTAGACTATGACTGAAACATATGCAAGAATTTAAAAGTACAAGAAAACAACATATTTCAGCATATATCTAGTAATTTCGGCTTACCAGATGCAGCAGCCGGCCTTGGAAATTCTCCTCGTCCGGGGAAAGATCCATTATAATAATTTAAGGCAATAGTTTTCTAAAATTTAACATATCCGCAACGAAAATTCGGTCAAGCGTTGCCGAGTTATTGTCTTCAACATAACTCCAACACAAAGAAAAATCCTAAATAAAATACAACTCCACATTGAAGTGAAAGTATTGTAGTTGTTATAAAAATAACTAAATACTAAAAACTATATTGTAGTAATTTTTAAAATATATATTTACGTTTAATTGTTAGACATATCGATTTTGAACGATCGAAATTATTTTCTTTCTTGACAGTTCCCAGATGATTGCAATCGGATATTTTCAAATGAATTTAAAAACATTTTAATATCTAAACATACACTTTTCAGTTATATATATATATAAAAAACTAGGAATCTAAAATATATTGAATTAAAAAAAGCTATAATTACCGTGTGAAAGAAAATAATTTAGTGAATAGTGTATTTTATTTATCAAAGAATATGCTTCTACCCTCACTTACACTGAAATGAAAATGAATACCTCAGTTTTCCTGACAGTTTACAAAGAACATTTGGAATTAAACATTCCTTTACCTATTTAAAGATCGATATTGTAGGATGTGGCGATTGCGAAGTTCTCTTGAAGAATGGGAGAGGAGAAAAACTTATTTAATTCGAAGTTTATTCGAAGACTTGCCTGGTGAGCATTTTATATTGAAGTAATCTTTATCTTTAACCAACAAAATAAATTCTAGTTTATAAAACCAAACATTATTTTCATCATCAGCAGTTATTATTACTCTTCTATGACGGAAATAACCACTTTCATGACTATTGACCTCAATCTTAAATTCATCCATCCATCTCAAGAATCGTGATCACATTATGTTTTAAGAGAAATAGAAACTTTTTAGATGAAATACAACTAAGATTTTCGGATATACTACGCTTTTCATATTATTTTAACACGCTGTTTCTGTTCCTTAGCAGCAACCGTGATCACTTACAGACGAGATTTTAGATTAAGATTTAGTCTTAAAATAATAAAAAAAAAAACGAATAATATATCCTGCAATCTTAGTTTATTTAAATATACACAGGATAATCATAGATATTATTATTTTTAGCTCTTTCTCCGATCTATGAACGACAGGAACCGATTTCTCCATCTTCCCCGAGCTACTTCCTCAGGCCTGAAAGTCCATTACCAGATTTGATTATAGAAATAGAGCCAAGAAAACCAAATCCACACGATGACCCCGATGAGGTTTACGAAAAATTAGCAAAAGAAATGAGACGCCTTTATAAGAGGGACTTCTTAGGCGTCGCAATCAGTACGAGTAGCTCTGAACTAGAGGAATTCGAAGATAATAGTCCTTGTCCATATGTTAGTTCTTCTGTTGAACCAGAAAGTGAACATGAATCGCGGGAAGATAGTGAATCAATGATCATTTCCGAAATTGACCAAACAGATACACAAATAAAGAGCTCGTCGCAAGAGAGCTCTGAAGCTGAGATAGTTTCAGAAACAGTTCATACTCAAGTGGAAATACATTCACAGAATGATGAAAGCGAACAAAGAAGATATGTACCGTTCAGATTATTCCAAAGCCTTCAGCCAATACCCGAGCATGATGAACCTAGTTTCAATGAATCAAAAACAACTCTGGTACTAGGATCCATGGATGAGCAAGCAAATATTGACGTGAAAGAAGCTTCTGTGACAAAAAGTTTTGCAAAAGATTCAGGTATTTGGTGTATAAGTCTTAAATTAGTCAATTCTGTAACATTAATCTTTATATATCTTAAGCGAAAAAAGAAATTATATTCACTACAATTCAAAAAATTACTTTTTTAGTCAAGATGTGTATAACAAATTTGTTATTTGATTTATTCCAGATGCAAGTTTTATACACAGCAGTTTTAGAGACAGTCTTAGTCATCCTCATGAATCACTAGATAAATTAAGGCAAGGAAAGGCGTTCACTTCTCTGGGTACGCCAGTAGAACCGAAACAGTCGGAATCTATCAGCAGAGAAACAAAACGAACAGATTTTAGCATGGAAATGGAATCTGAGGAGTATTCTACAGATGTATTACCATTAGATCGAGAATTGGAGTCGCCTGAAAGTACTGCTGCCGATGAAAATCTCTCATTTTTGACATCAACACCTAGGAGAAAGAGAAAATCAGAAAAAACTTTAAGTAGTACAGAAAGTGAGCATAAACGGCGTTCTTTGTCAATTTCTTCTGCTTTTTCCGAAGTAAGTGCTGCAAACGCTGCCATACAAACATCATTTTCGGATGGAGATCCAGATTGGAGTTTTTTTTGGAGTAAATTTTTCGTAGGAGCACCTACCGTTTATAATATTTGCTCTTGTGACAATCATGTTTGTTCCTAATTTCTTTATTATTTTAATTTATATTACACTAAGTATAAAGTTATATGATTTATTGATTTATTATAATATATTGATTTTTCTTGATGTATCTTTTTTATTTCTCGTTTCGTCATTGACGTATTCGATGTCTGTCAACACTGTCAAAACAAGACTAGGTTTAGGTTAGAACCTATAGATTTATTTTGTTCTTATAAAAATATTTTTTGCCTTATATAAGTTGTAAATATAATTATATCAACAATAATGGGCCCACCTGAAGCTATGAAAGAGTTGGACGAAAAAAGTATGGAAAGTTTAGTGAAATTCGTAGCAGATGTACGGACAGGGTAAGAACATTATTTACTCGATCAACTAAAAAGTTTGTAATGTATATATGAAATAGTTATTACATTAATTCATGAATCCCAAATATAATGATAATTATACTACAGAAGTAACAAAAATTAGATATTATTTGGTTAGCTTTTGAATCAGTCTTTCATCGTAACTAAATGAATGTAATATTGGTACGAAACATTGCTGTACATACATATAAGTTATAACAGATATTATGGAGTTAAATATAAAGTCGAAGTCATTAAAGACACATTGTACAGTGATCAAAATACAATATAAAGTTAGTTATAATACTTATGGCAAATTACATGTCTATTGAATTGTTAAGAAAGAATGCATTACAACTACTTAATCTGGCTTTCACTAATTTTTTATAGTAATCTGAAGAGGGAAATGATTGAAAATTGTTGTACATGAGATATCCATTTTGTTTTTGTGGTCATCGGATATTGTGTCTGTCAGATTGTTAACATTCTTATCATCATAAATTACTGCAGCAAGGTCCAAGGTTCTGAGAACATAGCGCTGGCCACTGTCAATCTATTGGAGCAGATAATAACTGACCTGGAAACATCTACCGCCATGTGAGTATATTTTTAAAGATAGTACCTCGTAAATTTGTATGTAGTAGAAGAAGTAGCAAGAGATATAAGAGCCAAAACTCTCTATAACCTACTAAAAGACTTGGTCCTGTCCAGAACTCACAGTAATGCATTCTTGGAATGTACATCGAAGACAGCCCTATTAGGTTCGTTTCAAATTTGGTATAGAGAGAGGAGCTTGGATAGTGAAGGTGAATGTTTAACGCGTTAGATAGGGGCCCCTTAAACCTACACCTGGGTCTCAAGTCCCAGTCACTGTTGAAGCTCCTCTCACTACAACGATGGACCCGACACACGCACCGTGAATACATTGAATGATGAGAGGTTTCGTCTCTCTATATATATTAAACCTACACCTGGGTCACAAGTCACAGTCACTGTTGAAGCTCCTCTCAATACAACGATGGACCCGACACACGCACCATGAATACATTGAATGATGAGAGGTTTCGTCTCTCTATATATATTAAACCTACACCTGGGTCACAAGTCCCAGTCACTGTTGAAGCTCCTCTCACTACAACGATGGACCCGACACACGCACCGTGAATACATTGAATGATGAGAGGTTTCGTCTCTCTATATATATTAAACCTACACCTGGGTCACAAGTCACAGTCACTGTTGAAGCTCCTCTCACTACAACGATGGACCCGACACACGCACCGTGAATACATTGAATGATGAGAGGTTTCGTCTCTCTATATATATTAAACCTACACCTGGGTCACAAGTCACAGTCACTGTTGAAGCTCCTCTCACTACAACGATGGACCCGACACACGCACCGTGAATACATTGAATGATGAGAGGTTTCGTCTCTCTATATATATTAAACCTACACCTGGGTCACAAGTCACAGTCACTGTTGAAGCTCCTCTCACTACAACGATGGACCCGACACACGCACCGTGAATACATTGAATGATGAGAGGTTTCGTCTCTCTATATATATTAAACCTACACCTGGGTCACAAGTCCCAGTCACTGTTGAAGCTCCTCTCACTACAACGATGGACCCGACACACGCACCGTGAATACATGAATGCTAAGAAGTTTTGTCTCTATCTATTTAAACTTATAATTTATAAATTCGTTACTGTTAGTGTTTTCAAGTTTATTACTGTATGTAACATTAAAATAAGAAATTATTACTTACTGCATACAATTTTGTCTGTACTTATGTTTCCACTAACCTCCATATTGGTAGTACCTATTTTGATCATTCTGCCAGATAGCTTATTCAATATGAAGTAACTAAGTCTATATGTGTATAAGATTTTTTCTCATTACATTTTGTATATCTGTATTTGATTTCAATGCCATATATATAGTTTATGTTACTTATGAAGGTCTTTAATAAATGCTGTCCGTGCCGCTGGTCGGCAGCTGGCTCGGGCCCTGCCATCAGAACACTCCGCTGCTAACATGGTGAGGAGAGTACTGCGGGCTGTTAGGGATGAGCAGCGGGCACAGCATAACCAGGTAAGAGATATATCTGATGTGGAAGATACTATATATATCATCGGTGATAGTGCAAATCCACTTTACTAGCAGAAGAAGCAGACAGAAGAACAAATTAAACACTATATAATTACTTAGTGTAAAAAAATATCCTAAAAGTTGTTAATATATAAAATATTTCAGCTTAAACTTTCAACTGATAATCTGTTTCCAATGTACATATGCAGAATTATTCAATGCTAGTTAGATTTGCACTCTATCCAACGATATATAAATATATATTAAAGAAAACAAAGCCGGTCAAATGTGAGTCTATTTCTTATGTAACCACACATATCAATATTTATATTTAAGATACAAGTTCACGTCTAATTTAGGAGCTTTAGGGGAAAAGGTGTAAGTAGCATAGCAAGAATTATGCTGCAGACTGCACAAAAAATGGTGCAGCACATATTTAAACCAGTGAATGTGAGACTTTTTTCTTGCTAATATCAACGTTTTTATTAGTTGGATGAATTATAATGTTGAGTACTGTGTGGAAACAAGAAGATGTTTTTCATATGAGAATGATTGACAACTAAGAAGATATTCATTAAGGCATATGCCAGTATAATGGTTTAAAATCGCAAATATATAAAGTACTTATAAATCTACAACAGGTGAAAGTGTCTCCGTAGCAACTTGCTATAGTCCCAGTATTACAGTTATTCTCCTGGTAGGTCAATATATACTTTTCTCAAGTAAATGTACCACAACTATAGAATAGAATTGACAGACTACAACCAGTAAACTGTGATATATGCAGAATATTATGTATATAAGTACTACCAGGGTTTTATGCTGTGTATGTTTAGTTAAATTCATATGTATAGAATAATCAGAAAAAGTCAGTGGTGGCCCAGTGGTTAAAGGGCCCGCCTCTCGTTGCCGAGCGCGCGGGTTCGATCCTGGCCCGGGCAAGTACCAATGTGATTTTTCCGAATCATATGTACTTTCTAAGAATATTTAGACATCACTGATTAATGTTGATTCCTAAAAGAGGGTTGATGTCAGGCAGGCGGCCGGTTGTAAAAACAAATAGCCAAAACCATTCACAACATTTAAGGCAGACCCTGGCTATAGCTGGGAAAATTGCCAGGTAGAAGAAGTATAGAATAATCAGAAAAAATATATACATCTAGTACAGAAGCTCGATTAAATATATATAATTTATTATATATTTTCATATATTAGTTGTTATAGTAATAAAAATACATTAAGTGGTAATTTAAACTGCTTAAACCAGGTCCATGAGATAGTCTGATGATGAATGGAAAAATCTTTGTAATAGATATCCTTTAGGGTCCTTTCCTATACAAAAAACTACAGAATTCATAAAGAATTAATATTATGTATATAGCTGATTGATGATTGGTTATCATGATCTTTATTCCAGAGTGTGGAAGGTGCAGGCGAGTCTTTAGCTAGGCTGGTGCTGGCTGCTCCTCTTAGACGTGGAACGCTGCCCAGCGGCAGAGATTTGAGGGAACCGCTGAGAGATCATATAGCTGAGGTAAGACTTATAAGTTACCTTATGTTTTAATTGGAGAAGTGTATGGAATACAATATTAAAGAGATCATAGGTTCGAATCTGGGTGGAAAAACTACTAAATTCATGTATACTTGTAATATTTTATAGAAGAATAGTTAATTATAAGATATGTTTTACATACATCATAATAAGGTTTTTTTTAAATTTTGATTGTTGTGGTACAAGATAGACAACTTATCGTATAGCCAAGTTGGTAAAGAGTATGGAATACAATATTAAAGAGATCATAGGTTCGAATCCAGGTAGAAATACTTCAAAATTAATATTTCTTTGTATTTTTTTTTATAGAAGAATGGTTATTTTTGTCTAAATACATTTATGTATATCACAATAATAATTATTTTTAATTACGATTGTTTAAATTGTTTTGTTTAAATTTCAAAAATATATTCTATGGCAGCTCAAATCCAGGTTTTTCCATCAAATATAATCAAAATCTTACTTAATGTTACTGTACTAATGTATAGAATTAACTTTGTGTGGATTTCTTAATATGGTTTAAAGAGAAATTAATATAGTAACCAACCCGTCACATGCATTACTTCATACAAAATATAATTGTATGTGTGCTAAATAAATAACTAGACGGAATTTTGAATAAATTATAAATTATAATATAATAAACTATATTCCTGGAAAACTTTAATAAAAATTATTACAGCAGTTCTTGTGTTAGAGAACAAAAACCAACCTAGAAGACCCTTCTATACAGGGTGACTGGTGAATTACTATCAATATTTATGGAGAATACTCGGTACATGATTCTCATTCGAATTATGTAAAAAAATAGGTACTTAATTTTTGACAAAATTTCCGTATAAATAAATAAAATGTGGACACGTTCCAAGTGTTCCAAGTGTGGACGCGTGCGGCGGCGTGCTAATACAACACCACGCCGCCGCACGCGTGAGTGTGTGTGTATACCTAATCTGTAGAGTGTTCACACGATGCGTAATTAATTACATAACTTTTGGTTACATAACTTTACTCAGAAGTTTAGTAATATTTATGTTATATTAATTTTTATTTTGTCATATATGATCGTCAAATATCACGTCCTCAAGTATCGATAGTAATTCACCAGTCACCCTGTATATACATATTGCTTTACATTGTTAAATTTATTTATATATATTTCCAGCTGAGAGCTGAGTTAGATTCCAGCACTTCATCAATCTGCTCCCAAGCCAAGGAACACCTGCACGCTGAAGACCTGGTGCTGTCATACGGAGGAGGCGCTCTGCTGGAAAAATTCCTCAAGAGCAGCACCAGGAAATATAAACTGTTGCTCGCAGCTGGTCCAGATGTTACAGAGGTTGGTACTTCTTCTTCCTGGCAATTTTCACACCTTTAGCCATACATTACCACATGTCTTCTTCTACCTGGCAATTTCCAAGCTATAGCCAGGGTCTGCCTTACATGTTGTGAATAGTTTTGGCTATTTGTTTTTACGACCGGCCGCCTGCCTGACATCAACCCTCTTTTGGGAATCAGCATTAATCAGTGATGTCTAAATACTCTTATAAAGTACATATGACTCGGAAAAATCACATTGGTACTTGCCAGGATCGAACCCGCGCCCTCGTGTGTGAGAGACGGGCCCTTTTACCACTAGGCCACCACTGACTCACCATACATTAACACATGTATTCTACATAATTAGATTATATACATACCTTCTATTTAAAAGTGGGCCAAATATATGGAATTTAAATTCTATCAAATAACAAATTATATTACAAGGAATTTTCAATATGACAAATCTAATTCTATTAATAAATATATGTGTCGGAAGAGGATTTTATTTTTAATATTTTATATTTTTTACTATTCTTTGTTATCCATACCTCCCACGTATATATAAACATGCGTGTGACAAGATTTATTTCGTATTTATACTTGTTCGGTATTTAGGTATGTTAAAGAAAACTTCTTTGGTTTTGCTAAATACTTTTATTTGAAGATACAGATGTCACTAAGATAAGAAATCGTAGCGGAATGATATAAAGGAAGTGACGTATGTACATGGATAAAAAAGAATTACAAATTTATGTAGAATATCGTAGTTTATATAGACAAAATGTCATATAACATAAATGTAGTGCTGGTCCACACGTAGGCGCCAACAATACTAGTTCTATATATTATTATATGTATGTATGTTAGTATATAGTGTTGTTTGTCCGTCAGTGTCACTCGATGGCTGTCCGCCTGTCACACAGCGGCGTCTCAGTAACTGTGACCAGCGCGGCCGCTGTGGGAGCTCTGATGTCCAGGGTCAATAAGGTTGGTATACATCAACATATATATAAATATATAAAAGACTAGCTGACCCGGCAGACTTCGTACTGCCTCAATCAAGAAATAAATTATGTCTTATTTATTTTTTTGGTGTTTACCCTTAAGCCATTAATCTCCGTGTTTTGAAGTGCGACAAAATGATTGACATACATATTAGTTAGTTGTCAAATCTAATGTCAAAAAACCGTTTGTATGGGAAATAAAAAAGCGCTGTTTTTAGGGTTTTCCCGGAAATTAATAAAAAAATTTAGCTTTTAAACCTTCCCTGAACCTCCACGAACATTTCAAGACTAAGATAAGATAAATCCGTTCAGTCGTTCTCGAGTTTTAGTGAGACCAAGGAACAGCAATTCATTTTTATATATATAGATTGTGATCACTCCGTCAGTATCTGTGTATCATCGTTTCAGGTGGTGCTGGAGGCCGTGGGAGCTTTATCCGGGGGCTCCGCCCTAGCCGCGGCCGGGAGCCTCGCCCTCACCACCGCCGCTGCACACCGAGCTGTACCGGTACATACATACATACATTGACTTACACTATATATATAAAATGAGATAGATCTTAGAAAAAGATAGTCTTAGAAGACAGTCAACGAGTATTCATTTAAATGAAACTAATATTTTAGGATTTCTTCTGACTTTTGTGACACTTATTTTTTTACTTATGTATTGACTTGACTGACACTTTATACATAATGAGATCTAAGACTATCGCGAGTATTCTTCTTCCTGGCAATTTCCCAGCTTTAGCGCGAGTATTCATCCTAATGAAACTAATATTTTATTATTTTAACTACATACTCCCGACGTTTCGGTTACTTTATAGCAACCGTGATCATTAAGACGATATGTGAGATTTTTTGCCCACTTGAAATATACAATTTGTAATTTAAATTAGTAAATTGCTTAATAATATGTTAAGTCAAAGGTCAAGTACATGTATATGTGTGTCACATACACTATACAAGTAAAGATACATTATACATAGTTATTATACTTGCAGAAATGTCGACTTTATAAATCTACATATATACATTTTGAACTTGCTCTTTCATATAATTAGAATATATATATTACTTATATTATAATAATTAAAGAATTCTTATAATCAAGCAAATACAGAAATTAATTCACTTTATCTATCTATCTAGTATATGTATGTATGTATATAATATTTATACCATTAATACAGTATTCAAGTTATATTATATACTTAATTTTACATATTATGCATTAAATTTAATACATTTAATAACAGTAAATTATCTGACCAGACTTCACTATTATTATTTTTGGAACTTTAATACAGCATTCAAAAATTCTCAACTGAATATTTTTTATGTGTAAGGCGGCAAAAGGTGTTACAGATGCGTTGCCAACCTTAATTGTTGAGAAAAAGGGAAGGGTGGGAATAGGGAAATAGCAGGAAAGGGAATAGGGAAAAGACAACCGTCTCTCTCACTCACAAAGATTACTTGTCACCGATCTTCTGTGAGAGGGTGGTACTTCCTCGGTCGAGCCAGCACATGTTCAAGCTGTAGTATGACCACAGCCAGGCTCTACCACCTTGAAAAAGATACAAAATTTATGTTTTTTACTGTTAAATGGAACAGATGAAGTTATTTGTTATCATTATATTAATATTTTTCATTCCCAGGTGGTAGTGCTGTGTCCTCTCCACGCCCTGTGCGCCGTCCACGCGTGTGAGAGACGTCTGCTGGCTTCGGATGCTGCACCCGCTGCTGCAATACCATACCAGTATATACATACATTATATAGTATTAACGAACATACTGATGTCATATATAAGTTGAACAATATTATCAACTACCATACATACATATAATATATTGAACTAGTACAAAATTGAGTTAATATGTAAAAATTAAACAGATCTTGTCATACATATGGGAGTTATGGATAACAAAGAATGGTTGAATAAAAAATATCTTAAAAACAAAATCTTCTTACCACATGTATATTATATAGCTGATCGCTACGGGTCTGCTTTGAAATTAACAAACAAACCAACATCATATATGTATATTGTGGAATAAATTGTGTTGCGAAGAGTATAAGATATTTATATGTCCAAGCTATTGACTACAGCTAGGCTCAGATATAAGCTTTGTTGTTCTTATGATGTTTTATCTGATATTTAGACAAATTCATCAGATATTGACTTGGTAGCTATGGAACTATCTCAAGTCAATAAGAATAAGGCCTCTTGTTTTATAATAATAATTCATTTTATTTGTTCATTGTAGAAGTAATTGTGTAATTAATATTTACTAAGCACCTTTTTCCCTTTGAAGTTAGTGAAAAAATAGCCTATGTTATTAAAATAGCCTTTGGACAATACTTACGTGCAATGAAATTCCCTTCAAATTCGGTCCAGCACGTCTACAGATTTCTCAGAAAAAATATTCAGACAGACATTTTAAAAAATTACATTTTTATGTAGATGTCTCCTTTATATGTATTCAATGAAAAACTTTTAATGGTTAATTACAAAATGTCTGTACAATTTTATGTATACAAGCCTATAAATATCATAAAAAGCGATTGTCTTTTAGGTAAAAGTATGTAATTTTGTAACAATTTCCCTCACTGTATCCCTTTTTTGGTTAAATTTAGAATTTTTATTATTTCAATTAAAAATCTCAATAACTTTTATTTTATCCTCATCAGCCATCTCATATATACTAGTTATTTCCTGCGACTTCGTCTGCGTTAGTTTCAGAATTAGAAATGTATTGCTGATCGGGCGAACTCTATTTCTACTTAAAGGCAGGAAATAAGATTTTTGATTTTATAATTATTTTTATTAGATGAAAAGTATAATGTCTTTTCTCTTGTTCTAAGCTATTTCTCCATCAATTTTCAGCATAAACCATAAAGCGGTTCTTTAGTTTAATAGTGTAACTAATACAATTTTCTTTTATATATATTTTAATAAAGAGACCTACAACCAATATTACCATTTTCCAGGAACTTGGAGTCTTCTGTATCACGAGTGGTGTCTCCCAAGTATGAGGTACTGCCTCCGGACCACATTTCACTGTATATAACAAATCTGTATGTATATTGAAAATAATATACAATAATTTAAAACAGTTCCTAAATACTTATAAATCGTTTTTTAATTAAAATTAAATTTAATACATTTACATAGTAAATATGAATTATACAGGGTGACTGGTGAATTACTATCGATACTTGAGGACGTGATATTTAAAATTAATATAACATAAATATTAATAAACTTCTAAGTAAAGTTAACCAAAAGTTATGTAATTAATTACGCATTGTCTGAACTACCTACGGATTAGGTATACACACACACACACAAACATACGCGTGCGGCGGTGTGGTGTTGTATCAGCACGCCGCCGCACGCGTCCACACTTGGAACGTGTCAACGCTTTATTTATTTATACGGAAATTTTGTCAAAAATTAAGTACCTATTTCTTTTACATAATTCGAATGAGAATCATGTACCGAGTATTCTCCTTAAATATTGATAGTAATTCACCAGTCACCCTATATAGTAATAAATGAAAAAAATCATCTCTTGTCGAAATATCTTAGTAAGTGACCAAGTTAGTAATTTAGTTCTAGAAATATCTAACTATACACTTGTATATTAATTTTATACGTTATTTTTTGTAAATTTTATAAAGGTGGCACTTCACTTGGCGTTTATTTGTTGTGTTTGGCCAAATAAGACAATATGTGGAGGATTTATTCGACTTAATTTAACATATACACAAATAAAACTATACAAAATTGTTTAAAAGAATAATTATGCTATAGCTCCTTTGTTAACACGTATTAATTTCTTTAATTGTGAATTTCATTGTTCCTATGCATTTTATTTGTAAACTTTTTTTTATATATTTTTTGCAAGTTTTGTACTTTTTATAGTGGAAAACAAATTTTTCTATAGTTTTTTTAAAGTAGACTTATTTTAAAGTGTGCATGCGGAGTTTACCTTTAAGTATTTGTTACACTGTACCCTAGATTAATGATACCTATTTTACATTGTATTGGTGTAAACAATTGTTGGTAAACCTAAAAATAAAAATATAAGATACATACATAAATAAGCGAAAACGCCGATCCGGCCGGTCGGTTTTTAACACATATCAAAAGACGCAAATATGTCAAATATACCGTCCACACATAGCCAACGCCAAGTGGAGAGCAACCTTAAGAAATAATGGTATTTTTGTCTAATTTTTTTTCATTATTACAGCGGAGGCAGCTCACCTTCATACATCTATCGACTCCTCTCTGAGATATACGACCCGAGTGACTACAACATCTTCTAAATGTATATTTTTTATAATAAAACATGATTATTCACTGATTTAGTTTTATTTAATTTTATATTTATATCAATTACACTGCCATTTTAATATATTTGATATTATATATCTTGAAACACTATAAATATTTCGATTTTTGTATCGTGTAAGAAAAAAATGTGTATTACTTTGTTTTAAAAATAGTTTACATAAAAATTTACTAAGTTATTCAAATTATCACAAGTATATTCTTAAAAGTTAATGCATCAGAATAAAAATAACATTAGTTTGAACAACTTTAAAGAAATAATCGGTCTCCCGCCGAAATAAACATAAATAGTTTTGTTCAAAATGCAGAGGACGCCATGTTGTAACAGAGTCGTAGTTTACAACTTTGAAATGGAAATTGAGTAATGTCCCATTTTATTTTTATAATTTTAATTTTTATCATTATTTATAAAATAACCTTAATGAATATCATTTGTATAAAAAGTATATTTTTTTATAATGTTTTATATTTTACGCGACGTCTAATTTACTTTACAGCAACCGTTATCAAGTTCAGACGAGATGAAAGCGCCTTTTTATATAGATATCATTGTATCTTATTTACGTATATGAAAATACTTTCAGGGTTATATAAATATTGTCATAATGTTATAAATATCATGTAACTATCATATTTATTTATTTTATTGAATAAACAGACTAAGAAAACTTATATTCAGAGAAGATTTTAATTTCACCTTTAACAGTATACCAAATACGTAATCGACTCAACAACGGAGAGTGTAGAAAGGGGCGCAGCTTGCCTTTAATACATCACCCAATATAAAAATCTTGAGGGCACCCTTTTTTTCATCTGTAGTGATGTAGGAGAGTAGAAAATATCACCCTTTTTAAGATCAACTCATCTACTATACTCTACAAGTAAAAGCAAAGGAATAAATATATTATTTAGGTTAATAATATTAAAGTTTTTTTCTCCTAGTTATTTAAGATTTGTCCTTCAATTTAGAATGAAATTTCGTTTAACATTTGACGCTTATACGGGTTCGCTGCCTCTGTAGTTAAAGGCCCCATAGCATAAATACGCCTGATAAGGCGATAATTATGCCTCTCAACGATTTGGAACATTGTAAAAAGTATTTGTATTAAACTGTGGTAAAATGAGACCAAATCTTTTCTCTCGTCATAATAATTTTGTTAGTTATTTCAAACTTGTTAGCTTCTTTCAATGACACTAATTGCTTGAGTAATAAAAACCACATCTAGATAAATTTAACATTGCCATTATTTTGTAAACGCCTTGCAGCATGTTGATTTACTACGTATAAACTAATATGTCTATCCTTTTCACATTCATTAGATAGAAAGAGATAACTTCAACATGTAGTTTGTATTCCAGCTAACTTCACACAGCTCTTAGTGCGTCATGTTGGCTGCATTATAATAACAATGGGCGGGGCAATAAGTTCGTGTATCGCTGAAGCGCTTTAAAATTAGACGTCAATATTTCCATATAATTTTACCTCCTCGATTTCAAGCGCGTTAAGCACAACATGTTGGAATGAAGACAAGTTGTGTAAAGGTTTTTTGAAGCTTACGTATTATACAGTCCGATTAAGGAAGAGCGTTGGGTTTTTTTTGTATCCTCAATATTTCACGGTTTTTGTTGTTCGAGGAATTAGCTACGGAGTCTTTGTGTGTTCCGAAAGCTGTTGTTATCTCAGTAGTGAAATCGAAGTGAAATATATATGTTCCTTAGTGCGTAACACCAGCTAGATAATAGTGTGATTCATATTAATTATGTGAACACTTGAAGTGCGCGATAACACGCCCAGCCTCGTAACGTTCCAGCGCCGCTCGTTTCCTGATGATTAGTTGCTTATAATTTATGTGGTTGCATGTCTCTTTAATATAAAATCAATACTTAGCATCGTCTGCTCGCATCCTGTTTGTCCTAAGCGGTGATTACTATTTCATTGCTCAATGTATCAGCCATCCTGCGTGAGATATAACAATTGATGGCGCATTGATAATTTTAAATTATTCATCATTAAATTTTCATGTGCCATTGGCGGCGTTTTTTTAAACTGAATACTAAATACTTCCGCCAGAGGTCGCGCCGTGTAATTCGTCCGTGACGTTGTCGCGCTTGCGTGCGCTCAGTCCGCGCGAGCTTCGTTCCACTGCAGTTGTCTCAAAACAACGCGCAGGGCTCCGTTGGGGTCCTAAAACTGTTTTTTGAAAAATCATCGTGGCGTGACAGTGACATTGTGCGGTGTGATATTGGTTTTGTGGCGTCCAGGTGATATTGAACAGCGGGCGTGCGAGCCCGCTTCGGCGCCGATCGATACGTTGTGGTATGGCGCAGGAGATATGAGCCAGGGGGGCTCTAGACGGCCCTATTCGCGCGGGGGCCCGCGCTGGCACCCGCGCTACAAGGACTACTGGGACTACGAGCAGAACTACAGGTCAGTTGATATCATAGCACTCAAACACAACACATACCACTCACATGAGTCATCTTTACGTGACATCCTCTCAACCAAGCCAATTATCATGTACTGTGTGAGAGCATTATTTGCTATTCATGAGCGGGGCGTAATGTCCACGTGTTAGTCCCAGCCTCCGTTCACTAGATTGATTCTCATGTGTGCCGCCTACCTACATTATCTCAATATAAATAGCATCACGCCAGCCCATGTTTACCCACATTGAACAATATATTTTATGCTGATTTCAATATGCTTCGTCTTTGAGATTTTTGTCTGTTTACACATCTCGTCTTAATGATCACGGTTGTAAAGTAACCGAAACTTCGGGAGTATGTAGTTTATAATCAAAAATTAAAATCGCGTAGTACATCCGAATAATATTAGTTTCATTTAAATGAATAGTCGCGAAAGTCTTAGATCTCATTGTGTTCATGTAAGGACAAGTGAGAGGTACGGACACTTCCTCGAGTTTTGTATGTTTTTTTGTTATTTTTCTACCTATAAGTTGAATGTCAGATATTTTTCATTATATTTGTATATCCAGTTATTATTATTTAATGTTTGTCAATTAATTCTATAGTTGTATTCATAGTATTTAGTTGTGATTTACCGATTTCTTGAATATATGTTAGTGTTGCCAGTGGAAGAACTATAACATCATTATCATCAGCCTATCGGTACTCACTGCTGAGCAAAGGCCTCTTCTCACATGGAGAAGGTTTGAGCATTAATCACAACGCTTGCTCAAGACGGGTTGGTGATTACAAACTTATAATTGTGAAATTATAAGTCCAGGTTTCCTCATGATGTTTTCGTTCACTGTCTGTCAGCATATATATATATATAGTTGTCTAGTTTTTCATAGTACACAGTTTTTCTACAGTATAATGTTTTTATGTACCTATACATTTTTTGTCTAGTTGTGTATACATATCTTTGTCAAACTAAATTGTAGAAATTCATTTAGAAAATGTGCTATTCAAGTATCTACTATACTTCATAAATGTAAGTCATCTTGTCAAATAAATGTATTTAAATGAAGTCGGGTATTATTTGTACATTAAATTTCATTTCAATCTAATTAATTATAAAATATACATTGAATCGTTTAACAAAATATACTAAAAGATATATAAAAATATATTTGTTTGTTCAAACTTATCTCCATAACGGCTGGACCAATTTTTATTGTATTTAAACTGGTAGATAGGTGAAGTATTTAAGAGGAACAGGTTATTTTGTTATATAAATTAATACATTTAAATTACAATTGTTTCCACAACAAAGTGCTTATATAAAGGAAAAACATTGTTATTTTTGTTAAATACATACATATATATAAATATATGTATATTATATGTCTTTGCCGACATTTATATGTTAATGTAACATAGCTTACATTGTAAACATAATTCTATAAAGCGATAAATGTTATTCAATTTATTATTATATTGTATATATATATGTGTGTGTGTGTGTGTGTGTGTTCGTCGGTTCCGCCTCAGGTAGTGTCTGCGGGCGCGCAGGTAGTCCCCGGGTCAACGACCCCACCCTAAATATAGTTTTATATTTACACGCGGATGTCGCCCGGGATGCCGGCTCTTTGTATAATGTAATATAATATAATATAATGTATTACAATATATGTACATAAGTACGTATGGTAGGTTTAATACGGGTTCGTAAGTAAAGACTGACAGTTTCGAAGTTTTTCCTTAGTACGAGTAGTTTTTGATAACTTTATTATTAAATGGAGGAGATGTCTTGAAAATTAAACTACACTTGCTAGAGAAGCACAGAGAGTGAGGATTTATTCAACTGTCACACAGATTATATTTACATGTAGAATATAGATAGATTAATATCAAAGGCTAAATTTAATAATTAGTTTAACAGTTTTTATTAATGGAGCACGAGTAACTATGAGTACAGTATTTTGCATAACTCGAACCTTTGGTAAGATTATTATTAGGGTATAGTGACGTCACATATATGACGTCATTAAATTTTTACATACTATATATGTATATTATTATTGTCGTTTATATCCCACAGAGTTGATTGAACCTGCCAGATTATATTCAGTGTACAGCGAAACTGGTTTTAAAATTGTATGGTAATGAATTATCCAGGTGTATTTATACTGTCCAGGTGTACACGCGGTACTCAACACCTGGATAATCAGACCTCTGGATATGTCATGAATTTTAATAGCATCAATACTTATTACTAGCTTGCGTCACTACATACGTAGCGTCAATGCCCTAAAGTATTTGTGCTTCAAACAAAATGTTGAATAATAGTCTTCTTCTTCTACCTGGCAACTTCCCAGCTTAAGCCAGGGTCTGCCTTACATGTGGATAGTTTTGGCTAATTGTATTTACGACCGGCCGCCTGCCTGACATCAACCCTCTTTGGGAATACATTAATACAGACTCGGAAAAAATCACATTTGTACTTGCCAGGATCGAACTCGCGCCCTCATGCATTAGAGGCGGGCCTGTTAACCACTAACCAATCACACGATCAAAATGTTGAATAATAATATTAAAAAATACATAAATGTCTGTCTGTCACAATACTTGATGTTGGAAACTTATTGAATAAAACAAGCTAATAATGAGCTCCAGGATTTACTTGTAATATTAAGTAATTTTAACATGAATACTCCAAGTTTGTATCATCGTACGTAGCGTCAAAAGTATTTCATTAATATCCTCTCACATAGTATTATCGTACTATTGAATGAGAAACGGGAGACGCGTCGTGTGTAGTAACGATGTAGACTCTTGGTAAGGATACTGAATCATATTTTAAACAATCGCTTATTTAGTTTGTAGTAAAATAAATTATCATTTTATTTAATTCCTTGAAGTATTAAAGTCAATGTATTTGTTGTACATTGAAGACAGATTGTTTGAAGAATGAACCAAAATCTTGTTATTATGAGATAAAAGATTTTCGCGAGTACTCATTTAAATGAAACTAATATTTTCGGATTTACTACGCGATTTTGTTTTTGATTATAAACTACATACTCCCGACGTTTCGGTTACTTTACAACAACCGTGATCACGTTCAGAAAATTTTGTTTATAAAAAATATCTACTCATTGAAATATATATTTTAATGTACAAAAAACAATTTTCATCGTGTCTTCCTCGCTACGCATGTAAATTTAAATTTATGTTTTATAATATCTTCTAGTATGGATAAGCGTGTACATTTATATAAAAAATAGTTTTGTATTTCTTGCGTAACACATTAACAAACATGCATATATATAAGAACGCATTAGCATAAAAATTCACGATAATTGTACCAGTATTTTTTTAATCAAATAGTACTAAAATATATCGTGACGAATCTAGATAATAAACTGCACTTCGCTTATTTGAAGTCGGTTATACATACATATTTCTTTCTGTACACTGTCTAAAACGATTGTCTCTCAACAAAAATACCATTGAAGTATACATAGATAGATAATAATCAATAATCAACTCTATTATGTAATTATTAGAGTACATTTTAAATCAAATGTATAATTCACCGCAGTACGACGAAAAACTTGGGATTTGATGCAGCAAAAACGTGAACAGCGTATTCAGTTATAATTATTTTGGGCAAAAAGTATCTCAAATGCTTTAAAATTAGGTTTATTTTCGTGTGACATCTCCTCATGGCAGGTATACAGTTTTTGGGTAAGGGATTTGGGTGCAAATAACTCTCGAACTGCCCTTCGGACTACGGAATACTTGTTCTTGGATAGTTTTAACTAAATACGCAGCGTTAACAGTATTTATATAGTACTAAGGTACTATTTAATGAATAACGTGAAACGCGTAGTCTGTAGTGCGAGTACGCGAACTTGTATTGAGCGTTCAAAAGGTCATCAAAGCATTCTTATATTGAAAATGCTATATTTTTTCACAATATTTAAACTACACTTTCGCTAAGTTTCATGAAAATATGCTCAAGATTTATTTGTTTAAGCAAACAAGCGTCTTGCCACATCCCTACTAATATTATAAATGCGAAAGTAACTCTGTCTGTCTGTCTGTTACGTTTTCACGCCTAAACCACTGAACTGATTTTAATGAAACATGGTACAGACATAGAGTTGACCTTGAGAAAGAACATAGGATAGTTTTTATCCCAGACTTTTGAAAGGTTCTCTTAGAAACGCGATATAATCTAACTACACGCGGGTGAAGCTGCGGGCGGAAAGCTAGTTTATCTATAAATAGTTCACTAGTTATCGACAGACAGACAAACGTACGCGTTAATGAGTTGAAACATCCAGCTCCCATTATGTATACATAGTTAGCAAACTATACATAATACTCTTATTTTACTGTCGGTTAAAATTGTTACATAAATGGCTGCTAATATAAAGAATTGAATTCGTAAAAGCGTATTATTTCTAGACTTATTAATTGATATGAAAAAGTCACAGCATCTGAAATAAAGATTTCATCTTAGAATTATATCTTATTTTTATCACTTCTTCTACCTGGCAATTTCCCAGCTTAAGCCAGGGTCTGCCTTACATGTTGTATAAAGTTTTAGCTATTTGTTTTTACGACCCGCCGCCTGCCTGACATCAACCCTCTTTGGGAATGCATTAATCAGTGATGTCTAAATACTCTTAGAAAGTACATATGACTCGGAAAAATCACATTCAATCAAATTTATACATGATTTATTCAACAAGTTCAACTAGACACTACTAGTTGTAATACCTACTACTATACAATATACATCCACTACTGTTCTGTAGAGACGAAACCTCTCATCATTCCATGTATTCACGGTGCGTGTGTCGGGTCCATCGTTGTAGTGAGAGGAGCTTCAACAGTGACTGGGACTTGTGACCCAGGTGTAGGTTTAAGGGACCCCTATCTAACGTTAAAAGTTTAGTAGTTTAAGCTTAATTCATAGACAAACACATATAACATCGGTTTGAAGAGTGATGTTGTGACCGAAACGAAAATTTTATATAATTTAGTACATAATATAGACTTTAGCGAGTGTTCATTTAAATGAAACTAATATTATTCGTATTAATACGCGTATTTTATTATTTTAAACTACATACTAACGACGTTTCGGTTACTTTACAACCGTGATCATTAAGACGAGTTGTGAATGTCATATAAATGAGTATTTATATATATGTATGTATGTATGTTTTAGTCAATAAACCGTTACCTCCGTTACCTGAGCGGATTTATTCCAGGAATTGGGTCCGATGTGATTTTGGACTGGTTTTGGGACCGGCCCGGCCCCCCCGGGTACATTCTGTAATATTACACGATCACCTCACGGTATACTGAACACCTCGTCTTAATGATCACGGTTGCTGTAAAGTAACCGAAACGTCGACAGTTTGTAGTTAAAATAAAAAAATACACGTAGTAATACGAAAAATATTAGTTTTATTTATATGAAAATGAAATAATTATATTATGTATGTAATATATTATGTACTTTTTTAAACTATATCTAGTCTGATCTGTGTTTGATCATAATTTTTTATCGTCTAGTGTTCATTAAATTAATGTTTTTTACGTACTTATACATATATATTTTTAAATTTCCATAGAAAAATTTCGTAGCAAATAATTGGGTTTTTTGAATCATATAACCATACATGTATGTTAGTTACACTATTTATAACTCAAGAACGACTGTACGGATATGGATGAAGATTGGTGGAGAGATAGATTAGAACCAGGAGACAGACATAATTTATTTAATTATGTTCATTATTGTACAAGAAACGTGATACACAAAGGATAATTATTTAATTAACTCTTAAAAGAGATCTCTACCAGAAATCCTTTTGATAGAGGAAATAAAAAAAGAAATATGGTCTAGGTACAAAATAAATAGATATACATCTTCTATCTTCTTCTTCTATATATATAAAAATGGATTGCTGTTCCTTAGTCTCGCTAAAACTCGAAAACGGCTGAACGGATTTATCTTATCTTATTCTGAAATGTTCGTGGAGGTTCAGGGAAGGTTTAAAAGCTGAAAAAAATTGATTCATTACTGGGAAAACCACAAAAACAGCCCTTTTCTATTTCCCATACAAACGTTTTTTTTTGACATTAGATTTGACAACTAACTAATATGTCAATCATTCTGTCGCACTTCAAAACACGGAGATTTATGCCTTACAGGTAAACTCTAAAAATATAAATAAAAAAACGTAACTGATATTTCTTGATTATAGGGAGATACGAAGTTCGCCAGGTCTTCTAGTATATTATAAGCATACAAACAAAATTATAATAATATTTTTTATGATTTATAATATATTTTATTTCTTTATCTAGCCCAGTCGCTTAGATATCTGTCCGAAGCCCTGTAAGCCTCAGTTAGAAAACCTCGCACGTGATATATATCTTGAGAAATATTTCATTATTAGATTTCCATAGTTTCGCTTCTACAATAATTTGTCAATCAATTTCGTAAATATTATTACGATGTACATAGTATAATATTAACGCGTTAGATAGGGTCCCTTAAACCTACACCTGGGTCGCAAGTCCCAGTCACTGTTGAAGCTCCTTACATGTTGTGAATAGTTTTGGCTAATTGTTTTTACGACCGGTCGCCTGCCTGACATCAACCCTCTTTGGGAATACATTAATCAGTGAAGTCTAGATACTCTTAGACAGTACATATAACTCGGAAAAATCACATTGATACTTGCCAGGATCGAACCAGCGCCCTCGTGTGTGAGATTCGTCCTTTTAACCAATAGGCCACCACTGACTGACTGATATATACATATTGTATAAATACATAAATTCTTATTCATACTTGATTTGGATATATAAGAATTAATATATAAGACAATAGTTGCTATATTGACTACTGCTTATATACGACTAGTATTCCTTAGTACGAGTGTTGTCACGTTTCACAATACGTCACGTCAACAGTATTTCATTCATAAATTTCACTACTAGGAGTATACCCCAATATCTGGTCTGCAGGCTGACCCACAGATATCCTCGGGGATTTTATATTGTTTTTCATACGTGTCCATCATTATAGTCCAATCCGACGCCGCTTTAAGGATGGAGTAAGGCTTGACGTTTGATTTTGAAGCCCTAGTGCCCTCTCTCACAAAACCTACTGATCGTTCGTTTGTGGTTATTTCCCTTTGCGCTCTGGCTACCGAAAGACTAACCGCTTCACGTATGACTTCTAAAACCCTATCGTGACGACGCGAGTATTGACCGCTGTCCAGGAGTACCTTACATCCCACCAGCAGATGCTTAGCCGTTCCAACTGCCTTTCCACAGATATAGCAAGTTTTTTGGTACCTTTACCCCAACTTACTAAATTACTCTGATCTAGAAGATTCATTGAGATAAAATTTTAGCAATGCTGGCGACCAATCATAAATTGAAGTTCGCCATTTTAATGCTAATGGGATGCAAAAAACTCCTATGTCTAATCACAAGTTCTGCATCTCTAAACTCATTGCATAGAATATGTTTTGATTACTCACAATGGCGCGAAGATAATATATTAAAAGATACACTCTCCCTTTTACAAATTGGTTAAGAAGTTAAAATATATACAGCTGTTCTAATCATGTGAAACACTAACGTTACTTTTATTCCTAACGTTTTGTTTTTTAATCTTTTGCCACCTTTTCCTCAATTTTGTATTATTATCAAGAAAAACCCACAAAAAATTCCATTAAACAACTAAGAATTACTCAATTACTCGTATCGTGATACGCAAGTAACAAATTTATTCAGAAAATAAAAAAATAAATAACGATTTATATTATCAATTAAAAGTATTTTGTGAATGGTTATTAGTACATTGAGATTAGTACATGCAGACCCTGGCTAAGGCTGGGAAATTGCCAGGAAGAAAATGAGTTATTAGTACATTCATATTGCCGATAGGTGGCAGCACCGTAATATAGCGTGACTGACGTTTATACTTTTTAAATGCTTCGCGGAAACGTGGCCAAGGACCGGGGGCATGCGGACAGAGTTTCGACTTATTAAAACAATACGTGGGCGACCTTAGTCGAGCCGTGCCCGCTGTATATATATACATATTATGTATTACTTTATGTATTTATGTTAATATTATTACGTCACAATGTTAAATTTATTACAATATAGCTTTTCGCCCGCGTGGAGTTCGGTTATATCGCGTTTCCAAGAGAACTTTTCAAAAGTGTTAGATAAAAACTATCCTATGTTCTTACTCAAGGTCAACTCTATCTCTGTACCAAATTTCATTAAAATCAGTTTAGTGGTTTAGATTTGAAAGCGTAACAGACACACAGACAGAGTTACTTTCGCATTTACAATATTAGTAGGGATTGTGAAATATATGAGAAAAGTGCCGTCGTCTAGTTTTTGATATAAAAATTGTCGAATACAAACATACTTGACATAATATACATTGCAAAATGCTGAAACGAGATTTGTTTAAATCAATTAAAATCAAAACATATATTTTTTGTATTAATCTGTCGAAATGACCCCCATGCCACCTATAAGTGTAATATCGCAGCCGCCATTTTCTCCTTCCGCCATCTTGGATGTAGTGACGTCACTCCATTGTCAACCAAACTAAATGTGTATGCAAATAACTTAATCACTAGCTGATAATTGGTTTTAAGTTCATTTGAGAGTTAAGACCTTAACATACTTACATCATCAGCCTATCAGAGCCCACTGCTGAGCCTCTTCTCATATGGAGAAGGTTAGAGCATTAATCACCACGCTCGCTCAAGACGGGTTGGTGGTATCAAACTTATAATTTGATATTATAAGTCCAGGTTTCCTCATATATTCCTTCATCTGTCAGTGATGTCTAAATACTCTTATAAAGTACATATGACTCGGAACAATCATATTGGTACTTATCTTTTTCTTCTACCTGGCAATTTCCCAGCCTTAGCCAGGGTCTGCCTTCCATGTTGTGAATAGTTTTGCCTTATTGTTTTTACGACCGGCCGCCTACCTAACAGGTGATATTTTTTGTACATTTCCAAAACATCCAAAACTACAGTTTTTTTGGTACTTTCCCCCATATTAATGAAGATTTAATTGATTTTAATCTTATATCAAATATTTTGGTTATATTAATCTCCACGTTAATTTCCTGAAGTTCTTTCTCTCAGTGTTTCGCCATGACACACAATTTTCGACACGGTTGCTGTGGCCTTGTAATACATTGTATCTGTGCCTTTGGTGCATTTATCAAACGCCATGCCTTTACAGGAGAACAGTTTTGTCCATAAAATCCCTACTAATATAATAAATGCGAAAGTAACTCTGTCTGTCTGTTACGCTTTCACGTCTAAACCACTGAACTGATTTTAATGAAATTTGGTACAGATATAGAGTTGACCTTGAAGAAGAACATAGCATAGTTTTTATCCCAGACTTTTGAAAGGTTCTCTTGGGAACGCGATATAAACTAACTCCACGCGGGCGAAGCTGCGGGCGGAAAGCTGGTTATATATAACATAAAAATACGCCTTCAGAGGAACCTCATGCTGGTATTTTCAAGGTGTTAAATAGCTTCACGTATCCTTAATATAAGTTTTCGTAATAAATACGAAATATAATAAGTTTAAAATTCATTCATACACTTACGATTGTACTGTCGACTGTCATGCGAGTTCTTTCATGCAAGATACTTAGAACTCTCTGTTTGTAGGTACATTCTTCTTCTACCTGACAAATTCCCAGCCTTAGCCAGAGTCTGCCTTACATGTTGTGAATGGTTTTGGCTACTTGTTTTTACGACCGGCCGCCTGTCTGACATCCACCCTCTCTGGGAATAACATTATTGATATGTTATAAAATTGATTGGTTCTTAATAATCTCCTTTCATCTGAAATTATATTTATACACTCGCCTGGCAGACAAAGTCGTCGTCTAAACCTAGTGATGATAATGCAATCCCTGACGTCATAGTTCTACTAGACAATGGTCTATAGAATTGCAAGAAGCTTCCGCAGGGTGTTCTGCTCTCTTTATGTTTCAAGGTCGTTGGTTGTGTCTTGGTAACCAGTACATCATCATGTCTTTAGCTTAAGGTTACCTTAACCTAGAGAATCTTGTATGTGGGTAGGATGAGATTGGTGTAGTGACAGTCCTCTGGTGATTGATCATATGTTCTACATTTTTTGCGGTATATAATTGATACAGAAAATAGTGTCTAATCGAACATATCTTAAGATTGAATCCAGATGAGTTTTTGAATGTATGTATAAGAGACGAAACCTCTCATCATTCCATGTATTCACATTGAGGTGCTTCAATAGTGACTGGGACTTGTGACCCAGGTGTAGGTTTAAGGGTCAAATTTAATATATGTTATACATCATAGTAACATATATAGTATACTAGCTTTCCGCCCGCAGCTTCACTCGCGTGGAGTTCAGTTATATCGCGTTTCCAAGAGAACCTTTCAAAAGTCTAGGATAAAAACTATCCTATGTTCTTTCTCAAGGTCAAATCTATCTCTGTACCAAATTTCATTAAAATCAGTTCAGTGGTTTAGTCGTGAAAGTTTAACAGACAGACAGACAAAGTTACTTTCGCATTTATAATATTAGTAGGGATATAACGCGTCCCTTCACTCGTGTAGTTGCCTCGGGAAGACGTAACTACACTTATATGTATAGTGCATGGAGTAACGAAACACACACTATATATGTAACTCATATTTACATATATTGCGTTAATACACATTCGTTTGAAATCTCCAACCCGTGTTGAGAGAGTGTGGTGATTAATGCTCAAAGCTTCTCCATGTGAGAAGAGGCTCAGCAGTGGGCTCTGATAGGCTGATGACGTGTCATGACAACACACAAGCTTCAGACAAAGTCGCGGGCAAAAACAGGTTATAGTGATGTAGCTAATTAATAATTATATATAATGCTTGAGGGCCATTGATTGTATTATTGCAAACCGGCGGAGTTTCCTCGTTAAACAACAGTAGGTGCAAAAAATATGTTTTACGTTGAGGTCAGTTGTGAAACCAACCTTCACCGACTTAGCCGCCTTGACCCTGGCTTGATGAAGGTACTGACGAGCTGATAGCGGAATAGTTAGACTGACGGCGTGTGTTTTGTTAGTGGGTTCGATTCCTGTCCGGTAATTTTTTTTTTTGTTATGGAAACCCACCAAACCATGTTGAGTTAGTCTGATGGGTTATTATCTACTTTAATATGAATAATAAAGTTAATATGTTACTTGATATTTTTTTCCATTATTTTTCTATAATATCAACATTTATTGCAAACTCTTTGAAGCCCTTAAGATCCTATTATTAAAGGAGTCTCAGTACAACTAATGTTTTAACTATGAAACTAGCGGCAGGACATAAATATGCCAAATGACTTGTGAAGTACAGACATATACATAAAATATAGTTTTTATATGCAAGCACAAATAAGATACATATATTATTATTGTTAAATTTATGTACTTATATCAGGAATACATAATTAAGAAGGAAGTTGATTGTATGGTAGAGGTGAGAGTTTAACGCATTATATAGGGTCCCTTAAACCTACACCTGGGTCTCAAGTCCCAGTCACTGTTGAAGCTCCTCTCACTACAACGATGGACTCGACACACGCACCGTGAATACATGGAATGATGAGAGGTTTCGTCTCTCTATATATATTAAACCTACACCTGGGTCACAAGTCCCAGTCACTGTTGAAGCTCCTCTCACTACAACGATGGACTCGACACACGCACCGTGAATACATGGAATGATGAGAGGTTTCGTCTCTTTAGTATTGAAAACAGAGCGATAGACAGGATACTGTGGTTCATTACAGTGTACTGAGTGTTGTGGGTAGTGTGAGCTGCCACAGTAGGCTTGATTGTCCTGTTTCATAGTAATAAACATATTACATATTTGTATATGTTGTCGAAATATAAAAAGTTGAAAGAATATTATGTTTTTATTTGATCGTTCAAACATATAAGATTAAGTATAATGTATTTAGGCAAGAACATAGTCATATACATCATATCCATAACTTCCATCACCTTAAATTGATTGAGGAAGTTCCAGCAGTTTTGTGTGGTTGCAAAACTTAAATCATATAGTTTTTGAGATATAAAGGAACGTATGTATGTATGTTAGTGTACTTGTGTTAGTCTTAATCTATTAAACTAATACATATCCTAATAATAGATAAAAATTAGGACAAACATGTGATTTGGATCTCACATTTATATAAAAGTTTTATATATACTTATTTATTAGGCAGACCCTGGCTATAGCTGGGAAATTGCCAGGTAGAAGAAGAAGATATACTTATATGTGTTGAAATAACTGACTACCTACTATAGCATAGTGTATACATACATAGAATGTTATATGACTATATGTGGGCGATGATTGTCGATGAATTAATACTACTAAATGCCATTGTTTGAATGTGATGAGATCTATGAGTCATGTATGAGTGTTGATGAGATTCATTTGAAATCGTGAGGTAACCTGGACTTATAGTTTCACAATTATAAGTTTGAAATCACCAACCCGTCTTGAGCAAGCGTGGTGATTAATGCTCTAATCTTCTCCATGTGAAGAGGCCTTTCAGCAGTGGGCTCTGATAGGATGATGATGATATATATATATATATATTTGTTATGTATACCACACATTAAGATTAAAATATGAATGTATGTATTGTTCTTGTATATACTTAAAAATATTTGTTAGTAGCTATCATACTAGCTAAACATACATACATACACTTTTAAATCTAGAATATTGTTCGCGTATTACTGAGTCATATTTGTATATATATATATATATATACATCGTCTGTCTGTCATAAAAGTTCCTAAGCCTACCCTAAAGCCAGCCTCTCATGGAAATTAAAACTGCCGATAACAATGGAAGGTGTTCCGTACAATACAAGACAAAGACCGCGTCTCTGCGCCCATTGTACGCACAGAGAGGACGTCGCGATTATAAGAATTGGAGAATGTATGGCGGGACTATCTGAATGTTTGTAGCTCTACTGATAACGCGGTATCAGGGTAAAGGTACTTGTTTACTTCTTTGTATATAACTCCAAAGTATTATCGACTCTATTCTAATAGAAATAAAGTCTACATTTGTATGAAAAGGCTTCAAATAGCAGTAGTACTGAGATTCCTATCGTATATTCAACCTTATAGACATTGTATTCGAAAATATTGCTCATAAATATGTATGGGAAAATAAACCTTAGCTCTACAAAATAAAGGTGATAATAGCTTGTATATATTGTTCATAGTATACGAACAATGAGATGGTTCGTATTAATATGGAATAAGGTTGAAATTTGTATGTATGTTGTAGTTGAGGGCGCTCGGTTTACAAACAACGTGACGTCACGCACACACACGTGATACACGCACACGTGCGCACGTTACAATGTTGTTTTTTGTATACAGGCTGCTCCGACCGCTTATATAATAAATATATTATTATTATATTGATATAGGCACGTTGATTTATATATAGGGTGTTATAAAGCCGATTTTTTTTCGTAAATAATTATAATATCTTTATACGTATAAATTGAATATACGCCTTGTTCTCAAAAAGAACACCCTGTTTCAGTGAAAATCCTTATATCAGATGAAACTCAAATACAAAGTTTGTTTACACTAGAAACTGAACCGGTTTCACTTTTAATGCCATCGAAATGCCGCGATGACGTCACGACTTCCCCCTCCCCCCGCCGACTGTGACGTCACCACCGCACGTGTCTAGTGGCGTAGAGTAATTATGTCACAGAGGCGTTGCGTGAGTGTTCGTAGCTACTCTGTGGAATATTTATTCGGTTGAATAGCATACAGCCAGCGAGGTTGTTATAACGATTATATGAACTTCCTTATATAATTAATGTTAATATATGTTAGGTTGGTTAGATTCTGTATGTATATTTATTACACTCACGCGTCTATTGCTTAACGCGTTTTATCTTTTATGTATATATTTTTTTAATCCATACTAAGTTTTTATTTTAGAAATAAGGAAATCTTTTATGAATGTTCGTTTTTTTTTTATTATTTCGTCTCAACAAGGTTTCGGTCAACGGCTCACGGTCGACAAGGAAACGCGTATCAGAGCTATTAATTACACAAAAACGAACCTTATTAATATGTAAATAAAGTTAATATTAGAATACTAACTTTCTATATAGAATTTAATATCTGCTATCTCTTTCTATCTTGTAAGTTAGAGTGAGACGGCATTCATCACTATCGCTTGTACCAAGTTATCAAATACAAACATTTAAATCACGTCAAACAAATTTGCTCCTTAATACCATATGTTTTAAGATCAATTCTCCTTAATGGGAATTCTTTAATATATTCCATACATTACTATATATTGAAATCAAGCTTTATGTTAATAGAAATAAAGTTGTTTTTCGATTATCATATATATTGTTTGTTTTTTATTTGAATTTTTGTTCTTACATTGTCTCTTGTAGAGTTGGTGAACAAATTTGAACCTTATGTCTTAGTGATTGTTTTCGCTTTGTTATTTGAGGGTAGTTTTTTTTTCTTGTTGTATGGAGAATTTGAACTTTATGTATATGGTATTATAGGTCATGTTTAGGTGATTAGGCTTGTACCCCCAAATTAGGGTTCGATGACCTCATCCCCTAGGTGATGTTCGTTGGGATGCTGTACGAAGGGATGTGATTTTGAGTTTTTCATATTGAGGATTTTTTTTTGTTTTGTTTAAAAAATGTACTGTTTTACCTAATTATTATCTATATGTCTATATACAGTACATCTTCTACCTTCTATATATATAAAAATGGATTGCTGTTCCTTAGTCTCGCTAAAACTCGAAAACAGCTGAACGGATTTATCTTATCTTAGTCTTGAAATGTTCGTGGAGGTTCAGGGAAGGTTTAAAAGCTGAAAAAATGTTATTAATTTCCGGGAAAACCCTATAAACAGCGCTTTTTTATTTCCCATACAAACGTTTTTTTTGACATTAGATTTGACAACTAACTAATATGTCAATCATTCTGTCGCACTTCAGAACACGGAGATTTATGGCTTAAAGGTAAACACCAAAAAAATAAATAAGACATAATTTATTTATTGATTGAGGCAGTACGAAGTCTACTGGGTCAGCTAGTTTTGGATAAATGTTCTACATATAACATATGTATTGTATTAATCTGAGTATTGCATATGTATATACATAATATACTAGTTTATGCCCGCGACTTTGTCCACGTTAATTTCGTCATTAGTAATATATGTATAGCTGACTAGTCGAACTCTATTCCGACCTAGAGGCCGTAAATAACAAAATATTTAAGTTTGTTAAGGTTTTTCTTTATCAATCGAACAGAATTAAATATCCTACGTCCTTTCTATGTTCTAATCTATCTCTCCGCCAATCTTCATCCAAACCCGTATAGTCGTTAGAGTTATAAATAGTGTAACTAACACGACTTTCTTTTATACATATATATTAAAGTGTGGGTATTCTCATTTTGATTATTTCTACCTGATATTAATGATTTGTGGCCAGGTGGTGACCTTGCCACCAGCTCCCAAGGTCACGTATTTGATGTATGTACGTCCTTTGTTCCGTTCAATACATTAAATATTTTATTGTTAGAGTCTCAAATAGAAACAGCTGTGATATTATTGATGTGGTTCTTTCATTCAATAGGGACTATAATTGAGATGAAATTAATGGATGTTTGGATTTGTATGGAGTTTTAATGAGTTTTCATGTAATAAGTTACAGTAATATTATATCGTTGAAGTTTGTAAGTAAATTCGATTTGGATATGAAATAATACTAACCACTATATAGGGTGTTCATCATTGCAAGTCTTATAGACACACACACACACATACACATATATATACATGTATATGTATATATATGTAATTATTAGTATCGTCAAATTGTTCAACATTACCACCGTCCTTGTGTGAAAAGCTATTAAATAAAATTGTATTCAAATAGTATCAGTAAACGTACAGACATACACTACAAAACATTTACCTCCGTTTAGTGAGAAGTCGGTTACTAAGTCATGAAAGAGGGATTAGCAGTATATATCTATATACATAATTTTTTGTCCGTGTGTTTGTTTGTTCCGGATAATCTATGAAATGGCTGTACCGATTTTTATAGGGCTTATTGGCAGGTAGCCGATGTAATAATGAGCAGCATAGGGTAACTTTTTATCCCGATCCCTTGCGACGGTTGAAAATTTTTCAATGTTTTTTTTTTGTTGATATTATTTAATACATATTTTGAGGAAGTGTGTGTGATTCGTGGTAGTGCGTGTGATGTATATAATATCATGTATTTGTATTACTTATATATATTATTTAAAAAACTCTTAATACAGTACTTTAGTATTTAAACGTTGATTATGTTGAAATTCAACTTCGTATGTTCGCGAATTTCTCTTAAAAATAACTCGAAAGTTTTCGCTACAATTGCTAGAAAGTGTAAAGATATTTTTGGTTCACAATCTCTGTGTTTCACTGTTTCCATCATCTTCATCAGCCTATCAGAGCCCACTGCTGAAAGGCCTCTTCTCACATGGAGAAGGTTTGAGCATTAATAAAAAAAAATCACATTGGTACTAGCCAGGTCTCAAACCCGCGCCCTCATTTACTAGAAGCAGACCTTTAACCACTAGGCCACCACGAAATTACACGACATTGTTTTCCATATATATAAATACTAGCTTTCCGCCCGCAGCTTCGCCCGCGTGGAGTTCGGTTATATCGTGTTTCCAAGAGAACCTTTCAAAAGTATGAGATAAAAACTATCCTAAATTCTTTCTCAAGGTTAACTCAATGTCTGTACCAAATTTCATTAAAATCAGTTCAGTGGTTGAGGCGTGAAAGCGTAACAGACAGACAGACAGAGTTACTTTCGCATTTATAATATTAGTAGGGATATCTTTATATATATATATATATATTGTATCTGGTAAAAGCAGACATAAGTCACGGTAATTTTGTGTGCTTTCACCGTCAGCCCGAGGTCAAGGAACAGGTCCCAGGTCCACTCTCACTTGGACCCTTGATATGGACCCTATGATACATACAAGGCGTTACACGCGACTTTGCTCGCTAAATTATATATATTTAAGTTGCATATATATGATAGAACATAGTGCTTATATACTTGTTACTTAAGACTTGACTTGAAATATTGTATTGTATATGTTTTTCTTTTTCCTGGCAATTTCCCAGGTTTAGCCAGGGTCTGCCTTGCATGTTGTGAATAGTTTTGGCGCTAATTGTTTTTACGACCGGCCGCCTGCCTGACATTAACCCTCTTTGGGAAATTGTGTTGTATATGTTTTTGTCAATGTGTTTTAGGGTCAAAAATAAATACTATATGTACATAATATGTTATATATGTAAGCAAACATATAAAGTGACGTATTACCAAAGTTCTGTACGTTTGTTCAGCTTAAATCACATCCTATCTCCGAACTAAATCACACTAAAGTTTCATCAAAATAATTCAAGCAATTTTCATATAGATCAACAGACATACAAACAAAACTGGATTTTATTATAGTTTTGTTGCAATACGATATTACTATATAAGTGTGATATGAAAGTTAGCTTGGCTGGGCCTGAATTGGTCTTTCGAAACGGCCGGCTGTGGTGACGTCATGATTACGTCATCCCCCCCCCCCTCCTTCCAAGATGACGACTTCCTGCAGGCTTTTGTGTTGAATGTACCTAAAATTATCCCCTGTTTGAGAAGTTCATAAGACTATTGTGTTTTTTTCTATATGGAATGTCTGTTCATTGCTGAGACGATTTGGGTGAAGTTTTGTATACAGATGTAGTGTGTAATGTAAGAATATGGCACCGTTTTTATGTTCGTAAAGTCGTATTTTTAAATTACCAGCAAACTGTCAGTTTGATCGTTCATCATTACTAATATTATAAATGCGAAAGTAACTCTGTCTGTCTGTCTGTTACGCTTTCACGACTAAACCACTGAACTGATTTTAATGACATTTGGTACAGACATAGAGTTGACCTTGAGAAAGAACATAGGATAGTTTTTTATCCCAGACTTTCGAAAAGTTCTCTTGGAAACGCTGGCGGAAAGCCAGTTGATCATAAATCGTTTTAATTTTTTCGTTTCTATCACGCCCATAAAACAGTAGATGCTATCTCCATTCAGCGCCTATTTCCAGCACGGCTTGCATCTCTCGAGACGAGCTGGCCAGGAAGTGCCGCGATAGCCCCAATTCGTTAAGGTCAAAGGTCATACAATTGAACACTAGCGAATCCCATCACCTATACGTCATTTCCTTTTCATGAGCTACCCAGATCCGTGTGGAATGGATTCCGAGGATTATTTGGATTGTATTGGTAATTATTTAGTAGAAATATACACACAAACACACACACACACACATATATATATAGTAGTTACTTTTGTTAGTATAAATAACTTTAAGAATTTTGATTCCATATATTAATATACACTCACTATAAATACATATGTACTTTATAAGAGTATTTAGACACCACTGACAGACGAAGGAAAACATCGTGAGGAAACCTGGACTTATAATATCAAATTATAAGTTTGAAATCGCCAAACCGTCTTGAGCGAGCGTGGTGATTAATGCTCAAACCTTCTCCATGTGAGAAGAGGCTCAGCAGTGGGCTCAGATAGGCTGAAAATTAATAATATAAATCTACATGTACATACATAGATTCATCTTAATTTATAAACCAAGTCAGGAGTTAAGCGTCTATTTCATGTCTGTCCGTCTCTTTGTTCGGCTTTTTGTGGAAACGAACAAAATGTAGGAAGAAAATTGGTCGTATTGAAATTCTTGATAATCGAAATTTAGTTTTGAAAGTCTATTGAAATGAAAGTGGAAAGTATGTTTGAAAGTTTACAATTAGTACTAAGGATAAATATTATAAAAAGTAAATAAAGTTTAAATCTTATATATAGTGATATTATCTTTATATATAAAAGAAAGTCGTGTTAGTTACACTATTTATAAGTCAAGAACGACTGTACGGATATGGATGAAGAATCAGGAGACGGACATAGGATATTTAATACTGTTCCATAGAAAAAGAAAAAAAATACTTAATATATTTCAATATTTTGTTATTTATGACCTCTAGGGCGAATTAGTGTTCGCTCGCTTAGCTATGCATATATTACTAAAGCCGAAATTAACGCGGACGAAGTCGCGAATAAAAACTAGTGTATATATATATATATATATACAATATGATCGTTAATATATATATATATATATCAAACTCCACCCGGATATAAAATTCCAGATGTTCTCAAACTTTAAAAAACCTAAAAGTAGAAGGAACACATTTATCAGGGCGATTTAACCGGCTCTGGCAGTGTGACAAGAGGTGGTTGTCTTGGCAAGCTAGCACCACTGCATTGCATACAACACCCAGGTCGATATCACGTGCGAAAAAGATCTCCTAGACATCCATCTATAGTAATTTTAAAACAACATCACTTTTGGCTTATACTAATTTTGATGGACGAGTTAAGTCATATGTGGGTAGGCGTATATTTGTGTTAATGTTTTTACTGTATTTCTATCGTGAATATTTTCTAATCAACAAATTTATTATTATACTAGTTTTTGTTTGCGACTTTTCGCTTTTATTTAGGAATTAATTATGTATAGCTGACCGGGAGAACTCTATTCCGACTTAACTAACTTACTAGATATGGGAAATAATTGAGTTTTTTTCTGTTTCGATCGAACAGAATTAAATATCCTGTGTCCTTTCTATGTTCTAGTCTATCTCTCCACCAATTTCCATCCATATCCGTACAGTCGTTCTTGAGTTTAAATAGTGTAACTAATACGACTTTCTTTTATATATGTATATAGATTTTAAGTTGAATTATTTTTTACTAATAAGTATGTTTTGTTGTTAATTTTTATATGTTACTAGTTTTTGTCCGCGACTTCGTCCGCGTTAGTTTCGTCATTAGTAATATATGTATAGCTGACCGGGGAACTCTATTCCGTTTTAGAGGCCATAAATAATCAGGTTTCTCCTGTTTCAATTGAACAGAATGATTGACATATTAGTTAGTTGTCAAATCTAATGTCAAAGAAAACATTTGTATGGGAAATAGAAAAGGGCTGTTTTTAGGGTTTTCCTGGAAATGAATCAATTTTTCTCAGCTTTTAAACCTTTCCTGAACCTCCACGAACATTTCAAGACTAAGATAACATAAATCCGTTCAGTCGTTCTCGAGTTTTAGCGAGACTAAGGAACAGCAATCCATTTTTATATATGTATATAGAAGATAAATACATTCAAGTTGAATTAGTTTGCATATTTATATTAGTTTATGAATATACCATACGTGAATATATCAATTATCAAGGTAGTTTTGATACTATGTATCTTAGTACTCAAGACGTACGCCTCCCAGCGAGACGAACACTCACACGATTGTGTAGGTACGTCTATTTGCTTCTATCACGAAAACGGCTTAAAAATCCTGATTAATTTAGAAACGAATGATAAGTATATAGTATAGTGTATACTAAATTATTTTTTGATATCAATCAAGGCGTTATTGTAGTAGTTAGTACATTACTGATTTTGCAGAGTAACTGTTTTAATTAATACTGATAAGAAATTCTAATTTACTTTGTTTATTTGCGAATGTGTTGCTGCCCTTGATTGGGGAAAGGGGGAGGATAATTTTGTTAAAAATACCTATTAATGGATTCGTCTATTTAATTGTTATTGCTATACAGGGTGACTGGTGAATTACTATCAATATTTAAGGAGCATACTCGGTACATGATTCTCATTCCAATTATGTAAAAAAAATAGGTACTTAATTTTTGACCAAATTTCCGTATAAATAAATAAAGTGTTGACACGTTCCAAGTGTTCCAAGTGTGGACGCGTGCGGCGACGTGCTGATACAACACTACGCCGCCGCCGCGTCTGTGTGAGTGTGTGTGTATACCTAATCTGTAGGGTGTTCATACGATGCGTGATTAATTACATAATTTTTGGTTAACTTAACTTAGAAGTTTATTAATATTTATGTTATATTAATTTTTATTTCGTCATATATGATCGTCAAATATCACGTCCTCAAATATCGATAGTAATTCACCAGTCACCCTGTATATTAACTTCTGTTAAATGGTTTCAGCGATGGGAGCAGTGCTGGTAGCCCCAAGGAGGCGTGCGTGGCTCAGTCCCCGCCACCAGTGCCAGCCAAGAGACATCCTCACCATCACCACGAACAGCGACGTCTCAGCGTTGGTCAGTTTGTTATATATACGAAACTAGCTTTCCGCCCGCAGCTTAGCCCGCGTGGAGTTCGGTTATATCGCGTTTCCAAGAGAACCTTTCAAAAGTCTCTGATAAAAATTATTCTTTGTTCTTTCTCAAGGTCAACTCTGTCTGTACCAAATTTTATCAAAATCAGTTCAGTGCTTTAGGCGTGAAAGCGTATCAGACAGACAGACAGAGTTACTTTCGCATTTATAATATTAGTAGGGATTAGCTCGGTGCTTTTTATTATGCCTTGCTAGTCTTGTTCAAACATTTTTTCACGTGTCATAATGGTCGAATTAGCAAAATTTTTTAATACACCTTTTTGGCTAGACTATAGTAAAAATCATACATTTTAATCATTTTGAATTATTTTATGATAATTTATCTTCTTGCGTTGGACGGTTTTGCATGTTATTATGTAATTTATTTATTTTGTATTAGAGTATTTAATATGTATTAAAAGAAGAATTTCAAGTAGTTTTGAAGGCGTCTTTAGCTTTAGCGTCTTAAATTTTCTGATACTTTTAAAAATGACAATAAGTCAACTTCTTGTATAAATTTGCGTCTGTACACCATAAGTAAATTATAGAATTATTTTTAATAAAGCATAACATTTGACAAGACAGTGTAATCTTTTATAAATAATAAATATAAAATTTGTTTTTCTATATATTCACACAATATTCTCATTAGAACCAGTTCTCAAGATTCGAGCGTTCGAACAAACATACTTACCAGTTATAGAGGATTAGTATCCATATAATGAACTCCTTTTTTTGATGTCGGTCAAATTATATATATGAATGAATTGCTGTTCGTTAGTCTCACTAAAACTCGAGAACGGCTGAACGGATTTATCTTATCTTAGGCTTGAAATGTTCGTGGAGGTTCAGGGAAGGTTTAAAAGCTAAAATTTTTTTTATTCATTTCCGGGAAAACCCTAAAAAAAGACCTTTTCTATTTCCCACACAAACTTTTTTTTTGACATTACATTTGACAACTAACTAATATGTCAATCATTCTGTCGCACTTCAGAACACGGAGATTTATGGCTTACAGGTAAACTCTAAAAATATATATAAAAAAATGTAATAGATATTTCTTGATTATAGGGCGATACGAAGTTCGCCAGGTCTTCTAGTATATATGTATGTATATAATCGGCTGAACATAGGGCCTAGTAACATCTCTGTTCGATGCATTAGCTAGCCTTCTGGGTTGCGTCATCGCCTTTGTCTTACAACATGATTTGACCTTAGATTTTAATATATATGTATATGAACAGACAATCCGCTCGTTAAAAATTATATTATGCAAAAACTAGGAGATGATATATAAGAATTTCACGAGTAAAATTGAAATCGCCTCGCCTGATGATCAAGGTTGCTGTAAAGGAACCGAAACGGGATCATGTAGATATAGAATAATGAAAAATATGTATGTACTATGCGAAAATATTTAGTTACATTTGACTAAAGATGTGCTAGTTCTTGCCTATGACTCTGTCTGTTGGCTCAGGTTAAGAGAGAATGTATGAATGGTCTTAAAAATATATATACATACTAGTTTTTGCCCGCGACTTCGTCCGCGTTAATTTCGTCATTAGTAATATAGGAATAGCTGACCGGGCAAACTCTATCCCGTCTTCAATAACCCGGTATTGGTATTTATTAAATTTCTACTGTTTCAATCGAACAGAATGATTGACATATTAGTTAGTTGTCAAGTCTAATGTCAAAAAATCGTTTGTATGGGAAATAGAAAAGGGCTGTTTTTAGGGTTTTTCCAGCAATTATTCAAATTTTTCTCACCTTTTAAACCTTTCCTGGACTTCCAGGAGTATTTCAAGACTAAAATTAGCCAAATCGGTTCAGCCGTTCTCGAGTTTTAGCGAGACTAAGGAACAGCAATCCATTTTTATATATATAGAAGATATATGTTTATATGTATGTATGTCATGTGACTTGATACACTGTACAAGTGTTGGTCATTATCCTGCGACAACTGCAGAATGTATCTCCAAATGTATCCAACGTCTTAATTTTGGTTTTGAGCCTACGAATCTGTAAAGTTTCATCAAAATCTGTCAATACAGAGCCACAATCATCGCTACATATTCACAAATTTACGCATATACATTAGTAGAATCTTGATTTAGACTTGCGCCGTTTCAGAAATACATTTGACTTCTAATATGAAGTTGACTATAACAAAGAGTGTCTCGTGGAGAGAACACAGACGTACGAACAAATATGACGTCATAATAAAATATTCAAAAATATAAAATTTATTTCAACGAAAACTCATTAATCTACGACTGTTCTTGATTCTGAGAACCGAATATTTGACCTCTTAAAATTTAACCTCTGTGTGACTCGTATCGTAATTTCAATTTAAATATAAAATTATATTGAGATTATAGATTTATATTGCTTTAAAACACTCAATGAAAAACCTCTGACTATCCACATGTTACTTTCTCTTATTGAAAGGATTTTTAGTATGTCATCTATATAATGAAACATTTAAATGTAGCAGACTACTTTAACTTGTTAAAAAGGAATGTAATTTTTTTAGTATATCACAGTTAATACGATAACAGTACTTTTAAACAAACAATACATGTCGTTAGTGGTAGTTAAATCAAATACATTTTTGTCTATACATCATTGTGACAATATATGTATAATATTACCTGGCAATTTCCCAGCTTTAGCCAGGGTCTGCCTTACATGTTGTGAATAGTTTTGGCTAATTGTTTTTACGACCGGCCGCCTGCCTGACATCAACCCTCTTTGGGAATGCATTAATCAGTGATGTCTAAACTCTTAGAAAGTATAAATGACTCGAAAAATCACATTGGTACTTGCCGGGATCGAACCCGCGCCCTCATGCAGGAGAGGCGGGACTTTGAACCAATAGGTCACCACTGACTTCACTATATGTATATGGGTGTTTCTCTGCTATTTAGAAACTCATTACTACAAGACTGTCCTAACCAAAATTTATCAAATGTTGAGAATGTTTGTCAATACAAAGCAAGGTAATAGTATATCAAAAATATATATTCAAGAAACACACACATTTTTTTCTTTGTTTTTGAGGTATGAGCGGTTTTGTGCAAAATCGTGACAGGGTAATGTTGTGGCTAACCAGGGGAATGTTTTTATGAACAAAAACTAATATTTTTGTATGTTTAAATAATCAAATCTTTATTTTTATTAGCACTTACAATGTGTAATTATTACTTAAATAATCAACGAGATCAAAACTAAATTCGCTTACAAAATAGAGACATTTTAATAACATTTGTTATAAACTGAACAAAATCAACTTCTTACTTTAACAGTCTTTCTAAAATACTGATTGTTTGACATAAGTCAGCTCTTAGAATGTTAATGAAAATAAAAACAAAAATATTACCTCTGTTATCCTATTATTACAATAAACTTTTTGGCTTACAACTAAGAAACATTTATACTTTTTAGGTAACTTGAAATAATTATCATTAGTGGCACAGTATATCACTAAAAATCAATTTTATCTTTCAGAGAAACATCTCTTATTTCTCAAAGACATGTACTGATTTTCGAAAACTATAAAATAATCTACTTCCTTTAACAGTCACGTTCGGAACAGGCAACTTTTCCAATATTTGGTCAAAACCGACATCAAACATATCATTCTCATCTATTCTAAACGTGTAACCTTTGTTATCACAAATTTTCAGAAAAGTCACTGTTAGTTCGCCGTCCTCATCATCTACTTTATTAACAACAGCAGCATAACGATATTCCCTGTTCCCGACAGTAAACTTAACTAAAACATAATCACCACTGTTATAATAAGTTTGCTGAAGGCCGCTTGTACTAGGCTCCGCAGTATTCTCCAGATCAGTCTTAGTATTTTCAATCGGTCTTAAAAGGACAGTCTGTGTAATGCAGTCATTATTCCGTGGGATTTGAGCTAGCGGGATTTCGTCTTCGGAATCGGAGTCTGTGTAGAAATCCTCGACGTGAAGTTTTGCCACTTCATAGTTCATAACACCTAGGTTAAAATGCTGGCATTCTTCTTCACAAGGGCAGCTTAAGCTCTTCATTATAAGTTTGGCAGTGCCTTGTGGCAAACCCAAAGGACTGCGTGATATCTTTCCCTTAATCTGATGTATTTTAAGGGTGCCATAAAAGCTTTTTAATTTTTTGGCGTCTTTCAGAATATCGATAGCCATTTTTTTTATTGCATCATCGTCAACTGTAAATAGAGTGATTGAAGGACACCTTTGACGTACAGAGTCTATAAAAGATTCCAAACTATCGATATCTCCTCCTGCAGCAACGACAGCATCAGCAGATCTTTTGCACGTGGCGCCAATACCATCTGCGGCACTCTTGCCATGGCCACTCTCTGAAAAATTCCAGGAGAACTTTTCTACATTTGGAACCTCCACATGTAGCCTCGAAGCCAGAATATGGAACATCGTTTTATTTCGATACTGTGTAACGGGTCCGTCGCTCACAAAATGAATGCCGGTAATATGCGATGGTAAAGTTCTAAAAATAGGCTTCAAATGTTCCCAAATAGCAGCAGGTGAGTGTGTAGTATTTTGGGAAACAGTACAATAGGATTTTAAGGCATTTTTAGTGTAAACTACCACGGTATGAAGGCTAAGCTGAAGTTTAGAACCTCCAAAATGATAGGCCTGTATCTCCTCACTGTACTTGGTACAGTAATTTTCTGAAAAGTCCATGAGTATAACAACTTCATTATCATTAAGATTCTCTTTTAACTCTTTGATAGCTGTGTACTGATGAAATATGTTTCTTTCGTGGTTATAATACGCATCCAGTTCATCGTGTAGTTCTTGTATTAATTCACGAGGACTAACCGTAATTTTCTTTTTCACATATTTTGTTATAGATCGTACTTTATTTAACTTTGGATCTTTGTAATCTTGTTTCTCAGCTATCCATTTTTTATACACTATAGGCTTGCTATCATCAAACTCTTGGTAATCAGGATTCTTATTGAAACAATGCTGACATTCCCGAGATAAACATTGCTCATCATAACGATTACAGCAAGTTTTTTCAAGCAATTTATTATGATTATCGTAGCGCAAAATCTTCCGGCAGTACAAGGCAGATAATTTCATATCAATGTTTGCGTGTCTGATACAAAGGCATGTATCCCGTTCATTTATTTTGGGTGTTACCACCCAGAATGGACGCAAACGACAGAATGTCTGATAACTGATTAGACCTGAGTGATTACTCTTAAATTTCTGGTACAAATTGGTCAATGTATCTAGCAAGTATCTCTTATGCTTTTTGACTCTGTTCTTGGTTACACATTCCCGTTTTCCTGCACCAATTCTGCTATTATCATCATTTTCATAAAAATTTTGTACTATCTTCATATGTTCGGATGCAATAAGTGGTAGTCGAGTCCGTGTTGTGGGTAATAATGATAGATTTTTAATTTTCTGAAGCCTCTTATAGGACACCACACTTTCTTGGCTCCTCCATAACTTATATTTTTCAACCAATTCACCTGATATAACTTTTCCGAAAATATGTTTCTCTTTTTGTGTTTGTAATCCTGCATAGTTTTCTTTTAATTGTTTATTTAATACTTCCCCAAAAAGTGCCTTCTTAACAACGTCTTTGCGAGTTGATGGAGTGACACACATTCGTGTTAGTTTTGTGTTAGGTGTCTCATCTTTTTTACCGTTTTTATTAAGTTTTTGTTCCAACCGTTGTAATCTTTTTTTTTTTTTTTTTTTTTTATGTTAAAGGTGGCAAACGAGCAGACGGCCCACTTGATGGAAAGTGGTTACCGTCGCCCATGGACATCCTCAACATTTTGTTGCGGATGCGCTGCCAACCTTGTTTTTTGGCGATAGGGTGGGGAGGGAATAAGGAAATGAAGGGAAAGGGTAGGAATAGGGAAAGGGCAACCGGCTCTCTCACTCATCAGACGAAACGCAGCCGGTAAAGGCTACTTCACGCCGATCTTCTGTGAGAGGGTGGTACTTCCCCGGTCGAGCCAGCCCATGTTCGAGCTGCAGTAACTCACCACAGCTAGACTCTACCACCTCTTTTCTTATATTTTTCCAATTTCTGTTTGTATTGTTGAATCTTATTGTCTTTATCTTTCAATATCTTTGCACGTTTCTTTCTAGCCTGTTTCTTTCTTGCCTCAACTAATGCATTTTCTGACGACCTTAATGGCGCCGGACATTCTAATGTTGGGCCAGTAGTAGAATCTGGTGTATTTTCCCTGACAAAAGTATTAGTTATTTCTTTCATGGCCCTTTTTTTTTGACGATATTTAGTACAGCGCTCTTTCCAAGTCTTTTTAGCAGCCTTATGCTCGCGACGACTCATATCCTTAACCAATTTTATGCTCCCTTTTTCTTTCTTCTTTTGGTATTTCAGCCTTTCTTTTTCTTTCATTTCTTCTAGTTTTTGAGGGTCATTTTTAAGGCGTTGATATCTCAATTGTACAGCTATTCGTTTTTGTTCTAATATTTCTTCTCTTGTTTTGGGTGGCTTCTTTTTAGGTGGCATTTTGAGCTATAACCTACGAAAAAGAACGATAATTATATTATTAACGCTGAGGAAGATTGATGCGCTATCTAGCAATGAAGTCTTTACAAAACTTAAAAAAACATTCCCCTGAGGTAAGAAACACTCCCCTGTGCAAATAAATGACAGGGGGATGTTGACCAGGGGAATGTTTTTTTAACTTGAAAACCAAATAACACAAAATCATTAAAACATATCACATTTATAACACAGATGTGCAGACATGATTGCTAGTAAAATAATGTAAACAAATTATCTTATTTAAAACTCTTAAAATATGAAAACAAATGCTCACCAGTGGAGTGTTCGTACTAACGGCCGCGACGCGTGGTTCACATCCAAACACAGTGGTGCTACTGACAAAATGGCGGCTGTCTATTTACATTGACAACCGAACGAACTTCACACCGTTTGCGTTCCATTTCACCGTTGAAATGTTTTAGACTAATAACGTAAGTGATTTTCGCGCCGTTTTCAAATGTTACCAGGGTAGTGTTTTTAAAATTTGAGGACAAACTTCGTAAATTTTTTTTCAAATATTTTTTTATTATAGGCATGTAATTTGTAATTTAAAATATGCCACAGTCTTCTACAATTACATATTATTATCATTTAGTAACGAATTGACAAGTATTAAATATATAAATGGGTATCAATACTTTCAATTCTGGAAAAGGGACATACCAGGGGAGTGGTTTTTGAGATGTATAACATTTTTTTTCTCGAAAATTATTATATTAAATTATATAATGAGCAATGGTGAACCAAGAATACCACATTTATGTTCATATTAATCCTAAACATTTTTAAATTATAGTACTTATTCTAATAAAATTTGCTTGGGACAGTGATTTTCCATTTAGCAGAGAAATGCCCATATATCAATATATATATATATATTTATATATATATATATATATATATATATATATATATATATATATATATATATATTTATATACACATTGAGTAATTTTGTATTTAAATTCTCATTACACGCTTTTCCACTGCTAGTAGTTGCTCGCACGCAATTTCTTTGTAGTAGCTGAATGAATGGCATTCCTTTAACTCAAGGTCCTTTGTAATGATGTTTTTATATTAAAATTTTGTTAAATTACTATCCTTAATATTATTTTATCGTATTGAGGAAGAGATGAAGTAGAAAAGTCGTAACTGTGTCCAAGTCTAATAGCAAATTATATCAAAAATTATTCCATATGATTCCAGTATTTAAAATTAACTTTCAGGATATCGTCTTAATGCTAAAATAGATAAAAAGTTACGTATATGCTTAAAATATTGTGGTGACTTCATAAAAGGCTTAAATTAGATTATAGGATCTAAATTAGTCTACAGCTTGAAGTATTTTTAGTAATTTTCTTGACATTAATATAATAAGTTATTTGTTAATATTTTAACCGACTTAACAAGTCTCGTATTATATATTCGAGTGCGTGTGCAGGCGGTGGAGCGGGCGGCTCGCGTCGCGCCGAGCGTCGCGCCGCCGGCCCTTCAAACCGCCGAACAGGTACAAATGTTATGATAAAATTTTAATTATACATACATATATATTAAAATAGTACTTTTGACTAATCATTCTATATTAAGATAAAGAAAAATATGACCATATTTATTCCATAGATCAAAAAAATATATAATCTTTTGTCTCCTTTTTAGTCCCTTAATTTTAAGATAATTCAAAAATAGATAATGTATCAATTTATGTTTGTATTGTCTTTTTTTGTATACGTAAAAAAATGACAAGAAAAAAGGAAAATGGAGCTCTAAAGTTAATTTTCACCAAGATTTTTAAACATATGTGGCTAAAAAGTGAGAACTTCGTTCGTTAACTTGATTTCTAGGATCTTCTTACTGCGATGACTTCCTTGCTGATTTTCTATTAACACTAGCTTTTGGTCAGAAATGATTTCGCTCAGAAACGAGTAATGTGCTCAAGGAATATATTATGGTAGCCAATTCACAGTGGAAGCCACGTAAAACATAGAATTTTGTATAAATAATATCCTATGTGTTAGTCTAACGTGCAAACTGTATTAGTATTAAGTTTCATCAAAATCTGTCTAACAGTTTTATCTCGGAAAAGCAACAAATGTCCAACTACCCGTAAAAATCTCCGCGTTCCTACTAATAGGGATTAAGAAATCATGTTTTTATTATATATTTTTTCATATTTGCTTCTAGTGCAAGGCAATAAATGAAATTTTCAGTATTATAATTTCCTTCCGTGTTAAAGAAAACAATATTATAGTATTCAACAAAATAATGTAGATCTGTAGAAATGTCAATTAAGAAAACCTTAACCCAATTTATTATAAAATAATTTAACACTGAATGCCAAAAAGCCTTAAAAGACAACGAAATTGTTCGTTTACATACACTATAATTCTTGAAGTCGGTAAATTTATAACTAAATTTAAATTGTGGGTAGACACACAATACTCTTGGGGGCAGATGACGTTGTAGGTTTTGTCTTAATGATGAATTTCAATTGAAATCAAAGTGTTAATTATGTGTGAATTATTGTATTTCTGCCTAGTGTAAATACTATGTCATTTTACTTTATTATAAGATACTCAATAAAATTATGCTATTATAGACTTATTATTTCACGCCCACTAAGTAATGTAGGAACATATTCCTTAATTGCCTAAAAAACGACTGAAATGATTTAAATAGAATTTGTATGAGACCATCTCAAAAGTAAGAATTATCTACAAAAAAATAGAGTTTTAGAATTTATTTATGTTTAGCCATAATCACTGTGTAATGAAAAAAAAATCGTTGAAAAAAATTTTCTTTAATTTTTGATATATCTGTTAAATCTTTTTTATTACTTTCATGATAGTTGAAATAATTTTGGAGACTGAAACGATGTTTCTAAATAAATTTACTAGAAATTCGGTTTTCATTAGGTTATGACCTGACTAGTTTAGTATGACCTCCAAAATAGTTTCCAATTAACGCATTGGTGGGTTTTGCAAGTTGGTCAAGTTTGTCGAGGCCAGTTATAAGTGATCTGTCTCTCTGTATATTTTTTTCCATCGCTGAGATCTTGTATGTTGGTGTTTGTTTCGTAGGCGTGGCGTAAATCACTCAACTTATTTTTGAATACATTTTGTATTTATTTGCATTTTTTTCGTTTCTCTGTTCCGCTGTACTCATAAAACGAGCTCTTGGTTATTTGCTTATTCTTAATAAATACAAAAAAATAAAATCAAAGAAAAAACTGTCTTACATTTAGTTGTTAAATGCAAATTTTATATTTTTATGGAATATATACTATTTAAAAAATTTAATTACAAAGCATTTTTTTATGTTATTATCAGTCTTATGTTATTTTTGTATACAAATCAAAATGAAATTATTAGCTTGTTGCATATTCTATCTTATTTTATTCACAAAAATGTTTTACATATTTTCAATCTACATCCATAATATTATATGGTCTATGCGTATAGGCAAGAAATCAAAAATGCATTTTTTTTCGCGATTTCACGGTGGTTCCAAGTGGATATTTTTTTTTGTCAATTCCGTTCGCATCTACGTGGGAACAACTTTCACGTTATAGCCAATGATTACGCAACGTATGCTAAACTGGGTTGGTTTCTTTGGCGTGAAATGAGGCTCCGCTGGCGCTGTGGCCGAATGTTAAGTCTGACCTCCTTTTTTTTGGGCTTAATTCTTGTAAAAGTATAGTTTTTTTGATATTAAAAATGTACTGTGCCATTTTTATTGGGGTCTTTATCGGAAATGCCTGTATGCCTTGGCTTGATTTAATAGAATTAAGAAACTTAGTGTATTGTTTGGCTCGCGATAGTAACGTGATTATTTTTTCATCAATTTTCATATGAAATTGTCGTTAATATTCCTGTTTCTGGGTATTTCATTCCGATGTACATTTTTTATATATTTTTTTTATAATCGTAAGATAAAACATTAACTTTGAATTAGTGTAAAAAAGGTCTGTAGAGAAGATATCTACTTTAAATTTAAAGATTTTTTTTGTATAGATTGTGTTATACGTGATACATCTGGGTATTAATTGATATGCTTGCTCTGAGCGTCGAGTGTAAAGAATATAAAAATAGTAAATCAACAATGTTTCATATATAAAAGGAATGGTGAAAATTTATTTTTATGGTCCACAGAACTGAGAGTGAGCCCGGGGGCGGGGGCTGGTACCTCCGCTGAGTCTCCACACCTTCATCACACTGCACATCATCATCACATGGTAAAACAAGAATACTATCAGCCTATATCTATATATATAATTCTTCTGTGAGTGTGTATGTCACTGAACTTCTCTCAAACGACTGGACCGATTTTGATTACTTTTTTGTGTGTTCCAGGGGATCTGGGAATGGTTAAGATTCACAATTTTGTTCGCTGGACAATGTTTTTTTAATTAATTTTTAATTTATTAGTAGTTGTTGATACAAACGTTTTTTTTCACATTAGATTTGACAACTAACTAATATATCAATCATTCTGTCGCACTTCAAAACACGGAGATTTATGGCTTTAATAGGTAAACTCCAAAAATATAAATAAAAAAAACGTAACAGATACATATTTCTTGACTATAGGGCGATACGAAGTTCGCCGGCTCTTCTAGTATCTATATATTTCAATAGATACAATAGGTCCCTTCAAGGACACGTTTTTGTTCCTACCTTATTTTAATTCTTATCAATGCTCGCATTTCTCTGCCCGTTATCCGACTAAAGTGCCGTTATGTTTCTTGCTCTCTGTGGGTTGAAAATAAAAAGCGTAAAAAAATACAACCTGTTTCGACAAATTTAACTGTAGGTAGATGAACTTATATTATCTTCTGCCTGGCAGTTTCGCTGCTTTAGCCAGGGTCTTCCTTACATGTTGTGAATACTTTTGTCTAATTTAATTGTTTTTACGACCGGCCGCCTGCCTGACATCAACCCTCTTTGGGTATGCATTAATCAATGATGTCTAAATGCTCTTATAAGTACATATGACTCGGAAAAATCACATTGGTACTTGCCAGGATCGAACCCGCGCCGTCATGCATGAGATGCTGACCTTTTAACCTACGCCACTACTGACTTATATTATTCAAATGGTAAACAAAATATTATGTGAGTTTAATAAAATTTTTCAGGATACCAATCCTCTTGAGGGTTCAGCGCCTTTGGAGGCCGTTGTCGGCGCCAGCGCTGGTTCCTCAGATGAGCTATCAAGTAAACCGGGTGACAGTCCCACCAGGAAGAGACGTCGCATATCAAGGCATCTATCGTCAGGTGAACGAAAAATCCATAAAAATAGTAATAAAATAGTAATACTTGACATTGAGAATCAAGTATTACACGAATATGTAATAATAACTGGTTCTATTTCATCTGTTTTAATTATTTTTATTTCAGAATCTTGATTTGTATGTATTTGTTTTATATACTAGCTTTTCGCCCGCAGCTTTGCCAGCTTGGAGTTCGGTTATATCGCGTTTCCAAGAGAACCTTTTATAATGGGATAAAAACTATCCTATGTTCTTTCTCAAGGTCAACTCTCTCTCTTTCTGTACCAAATTTCATTTAAATCAGTTCAGTGGTTTAGACGTGAAAGTGTAACAGACAGACAGACAGAGTTACGTTCGCATTTATAATATTAAGTAGAGATATAAGCAACTAAAATGTTAATGTAATTATTTTCCTGATGAAGTAACTAATATATATTTGGTTTTCGTTTCCAGGTGAGAGTAACGTGACGGTAGCCGCGCCGCCGGTCGAGAGGCGGACACCGCGCCACCACTACCAACCACCGTAAGTACACACACACACATACACGCACACACACACACATACATACACACATACATACACACATACATACACACAGACACACACATACACAAACATATGAAGAAAAGTAGTGGATTATATGAGAACAGCAAGCAACAGAAAGATAAAAATGATTATAATGTAAAGGTATCAAATACCTGTGATACAAAAAAGGCGGTATTATTGACAAATGACTATCACTTCTATACGTCATCAGCCTATCAGAGCCCACTGCTCAGCAAAGGCCTCTTCTCACATGGAGAAAGTTTGAGCATTAATCACCACGCTCGCTCAAGACGGGTTGGTGATTTCAAATTTATAATTGTAAAATTATAAGTCCATATTTCCTCACGATATTTTCTTTCACCGTCAGTGGTGAATAAATACTCTTATAAAGTACATATGACTCGGAAAAATCACATTAGTACTTGTCAGGATCGAACCCGCGTCCTCATGTACGAGAGGCGGGTCCTTCAACCACTAGGCCACCACTGACTTATCACTTCTATACAACCTGATAAAAAAAACCTATCAATAAAAGTATAACATTAAATAAGAACGTTATTAAAAGCCAGTGGATGTCCATGGGCGACGGTACTACCTTCATCAGATAGGCCGTCTGCTCGGTTGCCACCTTTTCCCATAAAAAAGGCCTTGTAGGCAGTAGCGTGCACAAAAATTTGGGGTAGGGTAAGCAGAATATGTATGAAAAATAAAATACCAATTTACATCATTTCCTACACTAAAACATTTATAATAATGATATCTTTCACGAGTATTGATTTAAATTTAAAATGAAACTTTTTTTATTTATTATTGTTATGGCAGACGAGATGTCTGCCGGGATCACGGTTTCTGCAATGTAATCGAAACGTCGGGAGTATGTAGTTATCATAATAAATAAAATACGCGAAGTAATCAGAAAATATTAATTTCATTTAAACATTGAAAATATTCGTGCATAATGTTACAGCAGTCCGATCAATACGAACATCTATATACTTTATGAATCTCTCAACTACCTCAAAGCCACGAAAGTACTTTAAAACGATTACGATCTTTTCAAAAAAGCTGTATAAATAGGAATATCCAGTAGAGATTCAAACATTCTTATTATTATCATTTGAAAATAAGAAAGAAGACAAACAAAATAACTTATTTATCTGTACACAACCTGCTAACTAATTAAAACTATCATTGTTTGGGTTTGATACCACACACCATTTAGATTTAATAGTTTTGGAGACCAGCAAGTTTGTGAGTATCGCGTCTAGGTAATGAGAACGACCTGTTTATTTGAACGCTTTATTGATACTGACTAAATTATGACAATGCTTACATTTATATTGGCTTATGAATTTGTACGTACAATGAAATTATGTTAATGTATGGGTGAACCCACACATTAACATAATACTTTTTATTAAAACGAATAACATTACCTTTCTTTTAGTTCAATCTCAACTTGACTTTACACTTATTTTCATTTTATTATCAAAGGACAATGTTGAAAATCTACTGGTAACTAATTTCAATAATAATCACACATCACAAGCACAGAGCTCACATAGTATAAAATTATATATTATATAATTTTCCATAATAAATTAATCCACTGTTTACTAATTAAAACTTGCGCTTAGAAAGACAAATGACTATATTCAATAATAATAAAATTGCGAAAAAAATATATGAACAGTTTACCGAGGGAAGCAAGTCACAGTCACTGTTGAAGCTCCTCTCTACAACGATGAAGTCGTCATCCGTAATGATGATTGATTTCATAAACGTTGTCTATTTGACACTGTCCTGCATATGATGGTTGACCTGAAATTCTTAAACCACCACCTGAAATTCCAAAAGTTTGAAATCTTCTTCAGTTTCATACAAATTTGGCACTATTGTCAAAATACTGAGCAAAACCAAAACCCTTTAATTTTATAGTATCACAGAATACTTATTGAAAGCATTTTACGTCTCATAACTGACAGGTTCATCGAAACCAACACAAGAATATGTTTTCAACAGAGAAAAGTCCTATAATGAGATGTAAGACTTTCGCAAGTATTAATTTAAAGGAAAGTCCTCATTCATTTGAACATATCTCTTTACAGTCGTCGCGTGCGTTACGTCAGTGGTAACGGTGCGGGGGTGTGGCACGAGCGGCTGTTGGACCAGCACGCTGCTCACCCGTCGCACCCTCATCCCGCTCACCCGTCGCACCCTCACCCCGCCCATCCTGCGCACCCTGCTCACCCTGCGCACCTATCGCACGCGCACCACACACCGCTGCTGTTGGACATCAACCAGGTGGGTGCATCGTAATGATGAGTTGATTTGATGACATGATCTTTCGTCTGGTTTAATTCATTATACATATATGTTGTTATACTTTAACAGTAAACCTTTTAATAACACACTACTTTCAATTTTGCTGCCAATAAACGACATATAAGTGATGTTAAATTAAAATATCGATCCAGATGTCGCTGCGCGGCGCTCGCCTTAGTGCGCTGGGTGGTGGCGTGGGTTGGGGTCACCACGCCCCCCACCACGCTCCCCATCATGCCCCACATCAACACCAACACCATCGAGAGCATCCAACTAGGACCCAGGTATGTGGGGTAACACGGGAGGGTAGTTGCAGACGCTATTGGTCAACAAACTTATACATACCTAAAAATGACTCTATTGTAAAGATAAAATCAAAATTATATACAAAAATTTACAGGGCGACCATCAGTAAACATTTTGTAACATTATTGATAGGTTTTATAATCTTTAACGAGATGAAATATATCTATTGACATATAACGTATGTTAAGATATTGTAATATATGTTAGTTTGTAAGTGTTATTGATAATTATCAAAATTAAAACATTATTATTATATAGTTTTAATTTTGATCAAATAAAATTCATATTTGATGCGTAACGAAATGCGAGATTGTCAATCTGGGCATAGCATAAACCGAAGAGTTAGGTGATAAACATGTAATAGAAGTAAGTACAGCGAAACGTAAAATGCATCAAATATCATATAAATATTGACATTTTATTAACAATATACGACTATAATGTCGTCTATGTACGCGTTTTACGTTTCGCTCGCGCGGTATCCGTGGTACAAGCGTGGCGCTGCAGGTGGCGGGCGTGGCTGCGGGCGAGCTGTGGCCGGCTGTGCTGCCCGCGCTGCCGCATGCGCATTTGCGCTATCAGGTACCACCATAGCACGAACATACCGATACACACATACATGACGAAATCTTCATACAATCTATTATACTTGGAACATAATAATCCAGATTTTGATCTTGTGTTCCTATAAACACTTTGAAAATAATTATTCTATTGAAAATTCATAGTTTTGTCTCTCATTCGATCAAAAATATTACTAAATAACACCACACAGTTAATGACAGTCCACAGTTAGCCCCGGCGTGCATGCACAATACATTTGATATAGAATCTCTTGATCTATCATCCCTTAGATACCACTATATGACCTTTATACCCTGCAATGTCAATTAGAATATAAATATATGCATTTTTGAACTTGCAAGATCATATTTAGTGAATTATATTTATGGTTTATAATATCAATGAAAACGAAAGAGATTTTAGATCAATGCACTATAATTCACATTGCACCGCTACATCGTCTAAATAAATATAGACATATACGCTACAGCTTCCTGAATTGGTTCGGGTTTTTTCGTTAGTGATATACATTTTAGATAGTGTCCAAAGTTCTAATATAGTAATAAGGTCTCCTGTTATTAATATTGTGCCTGGCTGGACCTGTGGCTTGTTGAAATTGGTATTTGATGATATCCCTTATGTAAAGTCGATCTTGATGTCAGCTCATTTTCTAAGTTCAAACCATTGATTGTGTTCATATATTTATATGAGCTAACGTCATGATCAGTTCTGTCCTTGGTACAGTTACAGCTTCAGGTATCTGGTGCGTTTGGTATGCTTAGTTTATTCTTCGAAGTGCCTGCTATAGGTTAGATTAAAATCTGCGCTGGAAAGAATATCGCTGTCTTTTAGTGTTTTTAATTATCATATAAGTATGTTAAATGTCTTTGGAAGTCAACCCGCCTGGTTATACGCTTCTAATTAATGATTAATCTAATTGATATATTTATATTTTTAGTTTTTTGCATAGAATAACACAATCCAGGCGTTTTGACAAGCATATGATAAGTGCCTTAAATTTTTGTGGCTAATGAATATCTTCTTAAAATAGTTCTAATGTACATTTATTATTTCATTTACATTTTTTCATGTATGTAATCCGATTCCCATTGTCTTTTTTTTATATTTTTAATCAAATATTATAATGTTTTTTTATGAAAATGTGGATCGGATATGAAGAAACCTATCTGTTGTAGTAATGTATCGTTTAGAATTTGTTCTCCCCTCAGCTGTACTACACGGCACGCGTTTAATACTTTTATTTATATATATTTTTTGTTTTTTGTTTTTTATTTCTGTTACTATACTAATGGAAAGCAAAACAGCTACCCACCAGAGCTTTCATTTATAAAAATATATCTAATAGTTATGTAACTCAATGTCTCGATAGCAATATGTACACACGTCAACTCTAGCACGGAGTGATATGCATGCCCAGATTATTATGTTCTGTGATAATGGTAACTTGCGGTGAGGAGGGTACTAGTTTTAATAATGTTATAATTGTAAATGTCGCTTTTACAATGTAATGTAAGCTTGCGGCGACAGCCGTTACGGTCAGCGACACAGTGCTACACTTACAATCTATGTCGCCAGCCGTACTTCGCATTCTACGCTCGTTCTTTGTAAGAATATTTTTCTAATGTACCGGAGGTTTATCGACAGTATATAATGTCGTTAAGCGTTCGATTATATATATATTTTAAGGTGAGATGGAGGGAGCGGGCTCACTAATATATATTTTTTTGTTTGTGTCTACTTATCCGTCCGTTCGCACACTCGCTTCCCCGTGTATCTATCTACATTTCACCTACCTTAAATCATTTTCGACACAGCTTTTACTATTCTACCCTCCGATTTACCCGATCACGCTTATCATTACCTTCGCTTCCTACGACTCGTATATGACTTCCGGTCAATATGTCATCTATATTTATGCTTTTTCTCTATCATCGTATTTATTTGGATGATATTAGTGTGTAGATAGATACTCGAGCAAGTAAGCTAGGGACTTTTCATATAATGTCCTTTATCCGTGATCTGTATGAAACACGTCCGCTCTATAAGCACCTGTCATGTTAGTTTTAACAAGCTTGTCTTATGTGAGAGTGGCCCCGTGCATTGTAAACTTAATTATACCCATCAGTAAGAAGGTATAATCAGTTTGGAATGTCTATATATTATATATTTATTTATTATTTTCCTTTTAATAAGCCAGGCGTATGGTTTTTTATCAGCTACTGCTAGATGCAGTGTGTTTTAGAGGTGGCGGTAGGCTACATAGTGAATTGCATCACTATTTTGAATATATTATTATTATATTAAAATTTTACATCCGACCTGCACAGTTGCTTGATGTAGGTGTTGACAGTAGACGTTTTTCATTGTCTGTGGGACTCTGGTAGCTGGTCACGTAACCAAACAGGTTGCAGTTAAAATGAAACGTCTACAGTCGCTAAAGTTTATCTATCGATGTTCCTGTCATGTTACACCACTGATTCGATTGTTCTTGTTTATTATTTAACGCTATAATAAAATTTGGTGGAAAACTTGCCATCTTTTTTATATATCACAATATGGCGACTTGAAAATTAAAGCATGCAAAATTATGCATCATTCTGTAAATACTGGTACAAAGATGAATATAATTCTTCAGTAATCGCTAGGTTTGTTCTGCTTCAGCTCAATACGCTTCGGAATAATATCATTAAAATGAGGGTAGTTTCAACTAATTTAGAGATCTGGGATGAAATTACTTAGTACTATCACTTATTACGCCTTATATATACAAAAAATCTGTGTTTTGAACAATTTTAATTCACTTAGACCCTGATTGCGATCTCCCAAATATTTTTTATTATATATGTTTGTTAAAGCATGGATCTATATTTAAAGAATGTTCTATGTGAAATCAGCGTTTTAATTGTCAATTTGTCGGGTAGTTTTTAGTGCTTCTGACTATCGATCATTCTACCTATGATCACGAAAGTTTTTGGTCGCTAGCAGCTCAAGCTTATTCGGTAGTCTCCTATTAATATGAATAAACCAAATAAATATTTGGTTGGTCGCTTTCATTAGACTTGGCTGTTTTCTACGATGTTTTCGATGTATGTGGAAATTTTAACATTATTATTTATTTTTTTATGTTTTGTTTAAATTCGTCACGTGAAGGTTGCGGGGTATTAACACTGGCTCGCTGTTTTGATGAATCAAATGGTCAGCTTCTTAGATTTTTATCTCGTTCAATATCATATGTTAACGCATCTTCCATAATATAACTTAATTTGGTAGTTTTCTTTTATTTCTTCCTCATATTTCTGATTTACATTGGTTATGTATTTATTTTGTTTTAGTTAATCATTGATTCGTCTGTCATAATTTTATTTAATAGAACGAGACAAAAATCTTATAAGCTTCATAAAATTCAATGCCTCAATTAGATGTCCATACTGGTTAATGGTCTGATATTGAAGAGATTTTCTTTAATACATAATATTATAACTAAAGAAATCTCTCTCATTACATCAAGCGAATTTACCAGGTGAAGGTTGCTGTGATGAAATTCTGTTAATCATCAGAAAAGATTGGCTTATTAAAACGCTAGTACAGCATCTTTCGCCGTCGTGATCAATATGATTTATTGGTAACATATGAATTGATACAGATGGGCGGTGTGTACGCGGGGCTTCAGTACCACGGGAGCTTCGCGCCGGCCCCGCCCCCGCGAGGACCTTTCGCCTCCCCTCCACACCCTCACACGCATTATATAACCAACTCACAGGTACATACGTGACGATTTAATAGTTTTCAAGCGTTTAAGGTGAATTTTAATAGAGCAATGTTGCATCTAAGTCTTTAGTCGCGTTAAATTTGAATGACTGCAGATTTACGCGATCATTATTTTTAACTGCTTACTCCCAAGGTTTCGGTTACTTAACAGCGACCGTAATTATGGGTATACGAAACTAGAAACTCATAATTATCATAAACGTGAACCAATCCATATTAGTTTTATATCAACTTTGAAATTTCGTTCTCAGCGTTCGGAAGGAGGTCGTCTAGAAATGTTGGGTAGCGGTGAAGGTGGACTTTCTCCGCTTCAACCTACAGCTGATCTTCATCACGCGCCCCTATTACTCGCCACTGAGGTATGAACTAAAATTGATCCAAAAAACGGCCTTAAAGATCACTTTTTGGTTTTGTCCAAGGAATTGGTCCATTAGTGCAGTTTTGGGATCTAATATGCAGTTGAATGTTAATTTTTGTTTCCAGGCGCGAGGTGCTCCATTGGAACTGATGGCGCCTCATCACGCGAGACACGCGCTGTCACATCACCATCATGTAAGAATTTCTGTGGATCATAAAACTAAGACTATTTTATATATACAGGGTGACTGGTGAATTACTATCGATATTTGAGGACGTGATATTTGACGATCATATATGACAATATAAAAATTAGTATGACATAAATATTAATAAACTTCTAAGTAAAGTTAACCAAAAGTTATGTAATTAATTACGCATCGTGTGAACACCCTTCAGATTAGGTATACACTCACACACACATACGCGTGCGGCGGCGTAGTGTTGTATCAGCACGCCGCTTCCACACTTGAAACACTTGGAACGTGTCAACACTTTATTTATTTATACGGAAATTTGGTCAAAAATTAAGTGCCTATTTTTTTTACATAATTCGAATGAGAATCATGTACCGAGTATTCTCCTTAAATATTGATAGTAATTCACCAGTCACCCTGTATATTAAATTAGGGTGACTTAAAAATTGAAGCATGAAACATTTTTCTTTATTTATTTTATTTGGATAACCAACAAAAAACAACTTAAATTAAAAATTATCAAACTATTAACAATAACTTAAATGTCCTTTTAATTATAGGCTATCACATCATGCGAATTATAATAATTGTGGTGTATCAAGATTTAAATTATAAAACAATAATAATAAATTAAATAAAACATTACATAGTAATCAGTAACATTGACATAACTAATAACATTATTACAGAAAATACAATTTAACATTTCAATATAACACAAAGTTTTAAAATATCACAAAATTAAATTTAAAAAAATATTTTATTTTGTTATAGTCATTTAAAAAAAATTATTATATTTTGTAAATACTTGTAGTAGGGGAGCCCACGATGCTAAATGGGGATTTACTCGAGCGTCGTAGAGACCTATTGGGATGCAAAGCTTAGATGATAAGAAGAAAAAAATGTTACATGATATGTACCTTTACATCGGTGGGGGAAGCGGCTATAGTTTTTTAAATATGCAAAAAAAAACTGCTACATGGACTTCCTCGAGCGCGTCAGATATTGATAGCATCAATGCCCTACGTATTTTTAATAATGTACGTATGTTAATCTGATCGTTTGCATGATGCGGGTGGTTGTATTTAAGGGTTGAAAATGAAAAAAAAAAAAATTTTTGTCGAGCGCGTCAGATCTTCTAAGGGAGTGTTAGGTGCACCAAAAAAAAGCTCTCATTCACTAATCTGACGATTTCGATGAGACGCAAACTCGCGGCCATTTTTATAATATGCAAAAAAAAATCGCCATTTTGAAATACTCAAGCGCGTCAGATTAAGATATATATATGGTTAATATTTATGTTCTAAACGTACTGTTTCATAATCTGACGATTATGTAGCGGGATTCACCTAACCTGACAAAAAAAAAATTAGAAAAGCAGTTCACCTTAAAGGCCATCCCTGCAACTTCTAACTAATTCCATTCCTGGGTGCTTAAAAATGTACTTATGACATTTTTGAGCTCAAAATATAATTTATGTGATATTTTGAGCTCGCTGAGTTCAAAGAAATAATATTTCTATGCATTAAATTATTAAATTAATATCACTCATATTAAATGTTTATAACCTTTAATTCACTCAAATAATATTAAAATAGCAAAAAAAAACAAAACGTTGGAAACACGTTGTAAACAGTATGCCACGAACGTGTCTTTATGATCAGCTGTGATGGCAACAGAAACCAGAGTGGGGACGGAGTGAGAGAGTAATAGATAGAGAAAGAGTGAGAGAGGAATAGAAACGCGGAGAAGGACATGTAGGCATCACGCAGCAGCACACATTTAACTTACATACAACTTTATCGACGAAATTTTGTTATTTCGGCTTGTGGAAATCGTCAGATTATATATTTTTCATTATTCTTGAATTATTTCCTTCAAAATAAAAAAAAATTCAGCTACGCTCGAGAATGTCGAGATGACGTTTTTTTTTTACAACTTTGTTGCCCTCCCCTTTTTTTTCGTCACTCTCAAATTGTCAGATTAGTGAAAATATACACTTTTTAGGGTGTAATTAACTCACTCTACCTTAATCTGACGCGCTCGAGAATTTCTGATGGTCAATTTTTTTTTACTAATCTGATCCTGTATCCTTCACGGGCGGCTTTACATATGGGCCCCATGTTTTGTGGAGGTACTTAACTGGGTCCCAGGTATCCCCCTGTATATTAATCTGCCGCGCTTTAGTAAATCCCGAAATCCCCGCTTGGGCTCCCCTACTATTGTACAAATATAAATATAATTCTTGTATGTTCGTGATATTAAATCATCAAAATCACAGGGTAGTTATATACCCAACATACCAAAAGCATTACTATAGTCAAAATATGTTCACAGCGCCGTAGTGGTGGCGGCGTGGGCGTCGGTGGTGGTGTGGGCGTGGGCGTCGGTGTCGGCGTGGGCGTTGTGGGCGCTGGTTCGCGAGCAGCCCGGCCGTACGTCCGTGCAGCTCCGCGCTGGGCCGCCCATCCTCACACCGTGCATCACATACATCAGGTATATAACAGTTTTTTATTGCTTCTTTGGTTTTGTTTCACAAAGAGAAGAATAGTGTTAGTATGGGTATCTTTAATAGTATAAGGACAATATACCCCAATAGTTAAACCGACTTCAACTCTGAAATAACAAGTTCGATATCTGCTCGTGTTTATTTTTCATTGGTTCTTTTGGAAACCATTATCTCCAAAGACCATGCCATCAAGGTCAATGAGTATTACGAGCTCAAATGAACTCACTAGAAAAGGTTCGTCGTTGATTTGTACGCGGTAGAAGTGGGAGCAAGAGGTATAACAACTAAATACTATATAATATAACAACTATATACTATATAATACAACTAAACTACAACCTACTAAAAGACTTGGGCCTGTCCAGAACTAACAAATTCATTCTAAGAACGTACTTCGAAGGCAGTTCTTGTAGGTTCGTTTCAAATGAGTTAGAGAGAGGAGCTTGTACGGTGGAGGTGAGCGTTTAACGTTAGATAGGGTCCCTTAAACCTACACCTGGGTCACAAGTCCCAGTCACTGTTGTAGCTCCTCTCACTACAACGATAGATCCGACACACGCACCGTGAATACATGGAATGATGAGAGGTTTCGCCTCATATCTTTATATATATAATTCTTCTGTGAGTGTGTATGTCACTGAACTTCCCTCAAACGACTGGACCGATTTTTAATTTATTAGTAGTTGTTGATACTTACGTTTTTTTTTTTACATTAGATTTGATATTTAATATGTCAATCATTCTGTCGCACTTCAAAACACTGAGATTTATGGCTTTAATAGGTAAACTCCAAAAATATAAATAAAAGAACGTAACAGATATTTCTTGATTATAGGGCGATACGAAGTTCGCCGGGTCTTCTAGTATAGTATATAAATATTTCGTATACTCATATTATATATATATTTTATCTTCTTTCAGGGTGGAGGAGGTCTAGTTCAAGCGACGCTGCCCGCTCAGCTGCACGTAGCGTCGCCACTATCACTGCCACCGCCGCCCCCCACCTACCAGGTAAAGATGATCCCTACACACGTATAATAATAATTAAATCAAGGATCTTGATAAATGACATCATTAGGTAATATCTAGACTGGAATAAATCCTAATTTCAAGGATGTTTCTAACTTGTATATGGTATAACATTCATATTATAGACTCATGTCAGTCAAGAACAATAGTTTTTATTGTCTACTCATCATCATCAACCTATCAGAGCCCACTGCTGTAAGGCTTTTCCTCTCATGGAGAAGGTTTGAGCATTAATCACCACACTCGCTCAAGACGGGTTGGTGATTTCAAACTTATAATTTTGATATTATAAGTCAAGGTTTCCTCATAATGTTTTCCTTCACCATCTTTTACTAATATATGTATTCCACAACTCAGTTCCATTTCATTAATACAGATTTTAGGGATATTTATACTAATTATCATTATGTATTTATCCTACTAATATTATAATTGCGAAAGTTTGTGAGTGTGTGTGTATGTTTGTTACTTTTTCGCTCTCAAACGGCTGAACGGATTTTGATAAAATTTTGTATACAGGAAGCTGACGTCCAGGAATAACACACAGGCTACTTTACATCTCGGAAATCAGCGGGTAACACCGCGGGGCGCAGCTACTACATAATATATAACAAATATGTCTCTCAACAGGTGTTCCTAAATCTGCTGGCCATGTTCCCGCTGTCGCCGTACGCGGAGGCAAGGGACGAGGCCGGGGATTCCCCGGAAACGGAGAACTACGAGGCGCTGCTGTCGTTAGCGGAGCGCCTTGGGGAGGCGAAGCCCCGGGGGCTCGCCAGACACGAGATAGACCTACTGCCTTCATACAAATACTCTGAACAAACGCACCAGGGTATGTTGATATATACTACTACTAAATTTGTCCCACTATTTGTTTATGTGATACTAGTTTTTGCTTGTGTTATCATCATAATAAGAAATGTATCTGACCGGGCGAACTCTGTTCCTCCTTAAAGTAGATAAGATTTTGGATTTATCAAGTAATTTTTTTTTATCGTATGTAAAGTATCCTATTTCATTTCTTTGTTCTAATCTATCCCTCCACCAATCTTCATCCAAACCCGTACAGTTGTTACCCGTACATAAAAATGTATACCACAATGAATAATTATTAGATATGATTTAAATTAAAATTTCCTATAACAATATCTATGTTTTATCAAGCGATTGTATCCACAATGAAACAGCTGAATGAATTTTAAAATGACTCTAATTTATGAGGCTGTAAATCACTATACGATTAGAAATGCAACTAAATTACTAAAAAAACATAAGAAATCTTTATATATAACTAGCTTACAGCCCGCAGCTTCGCCCGCGTGGAGTTCGGTTATATCGCGTTTCCAAGAGAACCTTTCAAAAGGCTGGGATAAAAACTATCCTATGTTCTTTCTCAAGGTCAACTCTGTCTGTACCAAATTTAATTAAAATCAGTTCAGTGGTTTAGGCGTGAAAGCGTAACAGACAGACAGACAGAGTTACGTTCGCATTTATAATATTAATAGGGATTGTATAACAAGTGTCGCCATGTGTTTCATACTTATTACAATACTATATATCCATGTTTATTTTTTCAGGTGAGCAGACATCGTGTGTGGTGTGTATGTGTGAGTTCGAGGCTCGACAGACTCTCCGCGTGCTGCCCTGCGCTCATGAGTTCCACGCCAAGTGTGTCGATAAGTGGCTACGGGTATGTATAGACATATATATACATACATATATACATATTATAAAGTTTCAAAGTTAAGTCAGTGGTGGCCTAGTAGTTAAAAGGCCCGCCACATGCACAAGGGCGCGGGATCGATCCTGGCAAGTACCAATGTGATTTTTCCGAGTCATATGTACTTTATAAGAGTAGTTAGACATCACTGATTAATACATTCCCAAAGAGGGTTGACGTCGGTCAAAAACAATTAGCCAAAACAATTCACAACATGTAAAAGAAGAATATACAAATATATGTGTTAAGAACACGATAGTTTAGTTTATAAGATGACTGTAACGACATGTCATTGGTCATAGTTTCAAGTTCATATAAATTATTTTTTTAATTATATATCCTTCGTATAATCTTTGAATCACGCATAGAAGGTGTGATAAATGTTCATTTCTGTATAATTGTCAAGATTAATTTAATAATATAAGTATTGAACATATACAGGGTGACTGGTGAATTACTATCAATATTTAAGGAGCATGCTCGGTACATGATTCTCATTCGAATTATGTAAAAAAAATAGGTGCTTAATTTTTGACCAAATTTCCGTATAAATAAATAAAGTGTGTACACGTTCCAAGTGTGGACGACGCCACACGCGCGCGCGTGTGTGTGTGTGTGTGTGTGTGTGTGTGTGTGTGTACCTAATCTGTAGGGTGTTCACACGATGCGTAATTAATTACATAACTTTTGGTTAACTTTACTTAGAAGTTTATTAATATTTATGTTATATTAATTTTTATTTTGTCATATGTGATCGTCAAATATCACGTCTTCAAATATCGATAGTAATTCACCAGTCACCCTGTATACATACATACACTAGCAGTATATCCAGCTAATATTCATTGATACTTTTCTATATTAATATTTATTTCAAATAGAATACCCACAAGTCATTATATATAATGCATGAACTCTTATGTAACATATATCTGTTCCAGTCAAATCGAACGTGCCCCATATGCCGCGGGAACGCTTCGGAGTACTTCACCAACTCGGAGTGACTCAACCAGAATCGTCCTTATTGTGTTAGCAGTAAGGGCGATATATGAACATCGCTTCGGATTTGTGTATTTCTTTAGTGTACAATCACCGATGTCCTAGTATAGTTGTAAACACACTTCGCTGTATCGACTCTATAACTATCAACACAAAGTCTATATTCCAATGTAAAACCCTGGCGGAGTGCTGTCATCTGTTATTATTATGTTATTATAGTTTCAAAGTTACCCGTAACATCGCCTGTATTAAGTGTTAAGTATGTACGGCGGCCTTAGTTGTGTGAGTGACCTTGACGGTCCGAGTGTGAGTGTATAAATAGCGGAGCGTGCTGTCTAAAGCTCAGTCGGTGTCAAGATGCCGTGTCAGACGGACGTGTATTGGGGATAGTTTAGTTTTAATTTTAGTTGCGTGTGAGGTCGATTTATTATTACGTTAATTTTTTTATTATTATCATTATTATAATAGATCCCGTTGATCAAATGTCGCGTTATTTTTTATACAGCATGCATTTCTTTTATCGATTGTTTCGCTTTTTAACATTGTATTATTATTCATTGTGTTGTTGTGTGGTCGCGATGATATTTTCGGGGAGAGGTCATATGTATAAAAACCAATATAATTATAATATTTTCTCATTGTCTCTTACAAAAGTCCTCTCCCACATCTAAAGCAATAAAAGTCGTCGTGCAATATATGTATGTAGGCTAGTTATTTGAGTGCAGCGATGGTTATATATTTTTTTAAAGTATCAATTTTTAAACCAACAACATAGGGTCCATTATTTAGTTGTCATTTAAAAAGATATTGAAGTCAATATTGTTAAGATATAGTAACATATAATATAGTATGTAAATATAAAAAGCAATATATAGGGACATTTTTTTTTAACGGTGAGGGAAGGTTTTGATGTGGCTTCCATAGTTTAGTTTAAATTCATTTAAGATACAACACGTTGGAAGGTTAGTTCATTTGTTTTTTGTCAAGTTTTTTAATCTGTGCCATTTTTTCATATGTATATATATATGTTAGTTTTGTATAATGTCTTGTTTGTCCACTGGTTGTGATAGCTCTTGATTTTGAACATTTTCTTTGACTTATAATATTTTAATTCTCATTCTGATTATTTTTAATGAAAAATTTATGTGTCATCGCCAGTGTGATTGTTAAATTCCGTAGTAAACTGCTTATGTATGTATATCTGTTTGAAATCACATTACCAACTATCTCAGGAACTCTGTTATTTGTACTTAGCTTCTCTCTATAATCAACTATCATTTAGTTAAATTAACATCATTGTTTGTTTATATTCCACAGTTGTCTTAAGATTGTTTTTTTTAATCCATCGAAGCTCAAATTCTTTATAGCCTGCTCATTTTATCCTCTTAACTAATATGAAAATGCAATTAATATTATTATGTTTCTTTTCAATGTTAGATTATTATTATTATTTCTTCCACACATATAACCGGGTGGTAGTTAGTTCAATTTTTTGTTCTTTGAAATTGTGCCTTATTGCATATACGTTAAGTTTTAATATGGTTTTGATTTATCACTTATTATATGTTTTAAGTACTAGGATAACCAGAAACGGAAATTATGTAACGAGCTTTTGTTTTTTTTTTTCTTGTGTATCTGTTAATCGCATCCCGTTGGCGGCGACTGTATAGCTGTTGCCCGCAGCGGCTGTCACTGTCACAGTGACATCTGTCAGGTTGACGTCTGTCAGTCTGACGGATGTCACTGTACGCAGCCAACTGTCATAGCTTACGCCAGCCAGACCAAAGGACTGTGTAACTGTATTGTATATAGAGCGTTCGCGGTGCTCGAGTTTTTTCTCTCTGTCGAGCGACGGTCTCAACTCGGGCACCCGGGCGCGCTACATCCGCCTCATTATGCTCAGTCGTTTTTATTTTATTAAATGCACTGCTAATTTACATTTTTTTGTTTCTTTCATTTGTTTTATTTCCTTTAATTTCAGTTTATCTAACAACTCTTAGCTTGTGTATACGGTGATAAATGAAATATTTAAGAGCATGTATGTATAGATCTGTTTGATATAGATGTGTTATTTATATATTTATATATTTTTAACGTACATAGTGACGTAGAGTCGGGTCAATTTTCATATATACAGGCTGTGTGTTTCTTAGCTTAGGAACACCCGCTATATAAATATATAATTGTACAAAAATTATATAAAAAAACGATTATATAACGCTTCCTTAAGGTCCTGTATATTTATGTATAAAGAGTTGTATGGTTATAGCGTTGCCAGATCTAGGTCGTACAGGTGATCGTTTAGGTGTTACAGCACAAGCTCCAACCTCCAGGTGTTCACAGAGTCGTGCTTGACAGTCATGTCCAGTAGTATAGTGTAAATATCATGTAAAATGAATATATGAAAGGTATTTTTGCATGATTTTAATAATAATGCGCCGCTGGCGTCGCTCGCACGCCGTTTTATAGTCCGCGCCCCGTCCTAACGCCTCCCCCCACCCCTCGGCGTGCGAGTGACGTCAGCGGGACCCATGCAATAATTTTTCTATACGAATTACTCGTAGTGTTAAAGTTGTGCTCCGCGTGTGACGACGCTATGTCGCTTGTATTTTTTTTATTATATTTTTTCGTAGTTTTTGCACTGTTTCGTTGTTTTTCTTTATAGGTATGTTATTTTTCGGTTGTGTGCCGTGTTCGTAGTGTGTATTGGCGGGTCGGTAGGTATTGTTGTGGGCCTTCATAGTGTAAGTTTAAATATATGAGAATCCTGTTCAGTGAGAGCCAGCTAGCTGGGTGAAGTTGAGATTCGTATAGATAATCGATTAGAAGTACCTCCGGTTGGAGTTCCAAGTGAATGGACTCCGGCCGGGTCCTAATCTATGAAGCTACCTCCTCGCGACTTGCGGTAAAACACCAAGATTGAATTTAATGAAAATATAGTATAAATAACATGTTTTATATTGCTTAAAAGATTAACGGATGTACGGTGAGGACGCGCACGACAGACTCGATCCAAGCGCTTCGTACCTTAATGCGTTGAAGAAACACATACTGAGCTATATTATTGTTATTTTCACATTCACATATATTAAGTCTAATTTGGAATGTTACTCGACTGCTTGTATATTAAAATTCGTTTACCACAATACATATCTTAACACTCGTTTTCATTCCGAATTGGACATGTAGCCGACGATAATAGGACCAAATTTGTAAAATTTACACAGCTCATATCTTTATACGAGTTTATAAATATAGATATATAGATATAATTTTGCTATTTTAATATAAGGCTTTACATAGATTTGTTTTTCAATATTTTCATTTAGCTTCGTTTTGACGTGAGTCAATATGACATATGATGTTGCCAAAATGAAAAAAATATATAGTAATGGTAGGATTTGAGTGCGTTTTATGATTCAATATTGTTATAGCGCTTGTATTGTTTTTATGTAAATGGACGAGCTAACGTGTGGCCCTCAACGCGACACTACTGCAAATAAAGTAACTCTGAATAGCATTTTTGTTTTATTTATTTAAAAAATATAAAATTTCTTGAAGAAAAAATTTACTGTGATTGGAGTAATGAAAATAGGAAGGAATAGACATTTATTTAAAAGGAATCTTTAGTGATTCTTCAAAAAACTTTATGTTGATTAGGTACTTAGAAGTCACAATTCATTGCGTTTGACACGGATTCGCTCTGTTTCATTTTACCCCTTCCTTCCCAAAAGCTTAAATGTTTAACGCAGCCCTGTTGGAAATTGAATAAGAAGTTTCACTTGAAAAAGATATTACAAACTACATACAAAGAATGGAAAGGTTTTTATGTAGAAAAAGACATTTAAAGAATTTGTTCAATTTCACAATCACGACAGTGCAACATATATTGTTTGAGTTAAGTCTTTTTTTTATGCTACATCTTCATTGTTACTGGATCCGTGGAATATTTTGCCAATGTCAGACTCAAGTCTTAAAGCTATACCTATATACCTATTCATACCTATTCATGACAATAGCTAGCATCACTGCAATAACTTCTTATTCTTACAATAAAGCTAATTAAAAATGGAAAATCAGTTTGTAATACGAAGACTGTTATAGATGGATGCAATATTTTTTTTAGAAAATTTAATTTTCTTTAGAAGATCAACAATTTCACATTAAATTTTCATAAACGCAATATGTATATTCATTTTCTTTGCTTGTCACAGATATTATTTAATGCATATTTTGGTTCAAAATATTCAATAAAACGTTCCCTTGGGAGTTTTTGTACTAACGACAAAACTTCGTCCACAAGTCACCTCGTTACGATTGGAATATCTTATGGACAGATTTAGATCTGAGTAATGAAATTTTCGAATGTTTTCACACGTTATTTACATTTATATGATAATAGAGATATTACTTGACACGATTATATTATTGGTCCATTTAATCCAGAGTGTACATGCTTAAATGAATACTCGCGAAAACCGTAGATCTCATTATGTACAGGGTGACTGGTGAATTACTATCGATACTTGAGGACGTGATATTTGACGATCATATATGACAAAATAAAAACCTATTTTTTTTACATAATTCGAATGAGAATCATGTACCGAGTATTCTCCTTAAATATTGATAGTAATTCACCAGTCACCCTGTATATGCTCAAGATTTAGTTTTAAGCGTAATCGTAATAAGATTAAGATCATTCCTTAATTCGTTCTAAAAAATAATTTGAATTACATTTCGACGTTTATATATTTACTGACTGTCATGCCACCAGCCCCATTGAACGAAAGGCTCATATTTTGAAAATATCACGTGAGATTAGGGGATGGCTGGAGGGGCTTGAATTAAATCTCACTACTTCTCACCAAGGCGGTTTTAGGGTCAGAAATTTAGAAAAAACACCTCACCTAATTTATTACCACCCCCTAATAAAGAATATAGCTAGTAACTCCATCACATAGTAGCAACCAAGTTACTCTACAAGGACCACTGTCAGCTATTCGACGCAATTTATATGAAGTTTTATTAATAGTGTACAATAATTAACAATTAGATTTTGGCGGTATGTCAATTATTATAATTAGATATTACGTAAAACAACATGTCTTTGTTATAACGTCTACGAGGTGATTAATAGTTAAACTATGTTTTAATCTTTTGGTATACGCAGACACAATAAAAAATTGCCCTCTAAAATATATGGAAATTATTCCTTAAAAGGCTCCCAGTATTTGAGTAACGATTAAAAAAGAATCTAGAATTGTTCAACATTGATTTCTTGTCAGCAGATAATTCTTTTAATTTGAAATAAATTTACTTAATTCCTCAGTGTCCTATACTTATGGGAAATTTTGAAAAAAATATTAAATAATACATACTTTGAATATACGTATACGATAAACAAATATCTGTATGTTTCAGGGTTAAAAAAAAACTATCAAGGGCGTTAGTGACATGTTTGTCATTGTATGTCAAATGGTGATGAAAAAATGTTACGAAGTTGTTAAAAACATCTAAAATTACATATTAATTATGTTTTACAAACTAATAATAGATTTTGTGTTTTAAAAATCACGAAAACAATGTTTTAATTGCTATGATGTACTCGTATGCTAGTAGGATGCATAAAATATGCAACGTTGATCTCAATTTAAGAATAGCATGCACTCTTGGAAATTAGCACAGAACTATTTAGAGAGTCTACTCTTTATAATACTTTTCTATTACGTTCATAATTTTAGTTTAATTCCTATTATATATCAACGAAAATTCTTGATTATTATTATGTATATGGCTAGTAATTATTATTATTAATAATAGTATTCTTATTAAGAATTAATAGTTGATATTTAATACTTATTTCAACTTCTAGTATACTATATATAATAAATATATTTAAGTCCTTCTCCCTCTAACGTTTGCTTCACGTACGCGTATCTACGTGTTATTCCTCCTCAAACTCTTGAAAACGTATCAGTGTGTGTCCGGACGTTTTAAAACCGTCGCGTGATCAACGTTCATTAAAAAAAAAAACAAAATCGCGTTTGATATTCAAATATCATAACAGTGTTTGTGTTGTCGTTTTAAAATATAGATATTATTTTAAGGTAATTTTTATATATTTTTCATCTATAACTTTTTTGTTACTTAAATTTGTGTTTATTACGTTAAATACGTAAAAGAATGAAAACTTGATAGTTTGTTAATAAATTGTACTTTAAAATAATAATATCTAAAATACTTCAACAAAACTAGTTGAATATTGTAAAAAGTGTTAATAAAATATATTTCTACCAAAAGTACTTTAAAATAATTTTAATTAGACTCATATTCTGACTACAATTATATATTTACAACAAAATGATCATAGAACTAATATTTTTTCGGATGTACTACACGATTTTTTACTTTTGACTATACATACTCCCGACGTTTCGGCTACTTTACAGCAACCGTGATCATGGTACATCCGAAAAATATTAGTTTAATTTAAATGAATACTCTCGAAAATCCTATCTCATTAAAATGATGATAGCTTCTGTATTTCCGTATTTATTTAAAACTTTATATTCTATGCTCTTCATAAACAATAATTTGAGTTTTTCTTTTGTATTTAAATGTATGGAATTTTGAAATAACGGTGTTTTCCGTCAAAAGTATGTTGAGTTTGGAGATAATACTTGTATATTTTAGTCAGTTAGTTGAACTCTTCTTTAATGCGTGTCAAGTGATGTCATAGTTACATTTTACATTTAATTTTTGATGTAACGCCAAAATGGCTGACGGTCTCCGTGTAGACTAATATTATGTTATAATGTAACAAATTAATATAATAATAATACTATTATTTATTAATTGTTTAGAGTTATAATAACTATTTGGGTTTAAAATATACCTACACATAAATCAAAAAGGTTGACATCTATATAAAAATGGATTGCTGTTCCTTAGTCTCGCTAAAACTCGAGAACAGCTGAACGGATTTATCTTATCTTAGTCTTGAAATGTTCGTGGAGGTTCAGGGAAGGTATAAAAGCTGAAAGAAATTGTTTCATTACTGGGAAAATCATAAAAACAGCCCTTTTCTATTTCCCATACAAACGTATTTTTTGACATTAGATTTGACAACTAATATGTCAATCATTCTGTCAAACTTCAAAACACGGAGATTTATGGCTTACAGGTAAACTCCAAAAATATAAATAAAAAACGTAACAGATATTTCTTGATTATAGCGCGATACGAAGTTTGCCAGGTCTTCTAGTATTTGATAAATATATATTTTTCAAAAGATAAAGTTTTATTTAGAACACATATTTTTGTTTTAAATACGGTTCGACTAGTCTTCATTAAAATAATAATAATTAATTAAACGTCTTTATTCCATTCTACAAACTCTTTCGTGTTTCCATACAAAACTCAACATTATAATTCATCAAACAAATAACAACGTTGACATCTGCATAATATTCCACGATTCCAGTGAGAATGAAGACATAGAATAAAAAAAACCATCTCCAAACTTGTAATTAATTATAATTAATTTTTAATGTTTATGAAGTAAGGATTACAAATTAAATGCACTTATATCAAACTTTTAATTTTATTCTAAAAATATGGGTGCTTCCAAATAATTTTACTTTGTATAGCTGTCTGCTTACAAAAAGTTTGCATTACTAAATACGTATCGTCAACAGTATTGCATTAATATCGTCTCACATAGTATTATCGTACTATTGAATGAGTAACGGGAGACGCGTCGTGTGTAGTAACGATGTAGGCTCGTTGTAAGGATACTTATTCATTATGCAAGATTTGTTCGACTGAATTATATAAAATTAAATTATTATTATTACCTATATATAAATAACAAATGAATACATATAATTAATGAACATAATAAATCAATATCGCTCTCAGTACTATCTTTTAGTCAGCTGACTATTGGCACTAAACCTTCTGACATTTCGATTTATCCCGCAGCCAAGAACCAAGTATTTGTGACACACTATCACAGATCACTAGCAAGCTACTTCCTCGTTCACTTACGAATAAAAATAAACTAATTTATATACAAAATAAATTATATTTTCTTATAGTTTTATTATTTATAGTAGTTATTTTGTGTGACTAAAGTTTAAATGGTGAAAAACTTTGTATAATGAGTGAGTGTGACAGTACTAGTGAGGAAGACGTCGATTCTGGTATAGCTGAGGAAGTTGAAAGAAAAAGGGACATAGATTGTATGGAGCTGTCTGAGTTCTTCACTTACTGGTGAGTAGATTATTAAAATTTTCTACTAATATCCTTACCACAAGTTTTTGACGAATTAAAGACGTAAAAGTAACCGAAACGTCGGCAGTATGTAGTTAAAAAATACGCGAAGTAATTCGTTAATAATAGTTTGTTTAAAAATAATTATCAGTTTATTTTTGTCGTGGTAAGTGTATGAAACGGCAAATGTATGTATTGCGTTTAATAACTTATGGTAAGGATACTAAGTTCATTCATAATATAATATAATTTTGAAAAATAACAACAGAATGTATTGTTAAATTGTGAACTGAATTTTAGTTTATCTTAAGAGGGTAGTTTATAAAAACTTTTTGAAACAGAAAAAATTCTTTAATATAACAGATATTTAAAATAAAAGCCTGCTGGTTTTTTTTAATACTTGTATTTAATCGTTTTTGCTATAATAAAAATACAGGCACTTCTTTTGACAACAGTAAAAAATCGTGATACAAAAAATCATTTTCTGCTTAAATATAAATATTTCAGGCGATCTGTAAAAGAAAATAAATTTATTTAATACTTATAAACATATATATTATATAAGCCTAGTGGTTAAAGGCACGCCTTTCATGCATGAGGGCGCGGGTTCGATCCTGGCAAGTACCAATGTGATTATTCCGAGTCATATGTACTTTATAAGTGTATTTAGACATCACTGACTGATGAAGGAAAATATGAGGAAACCTTAACTTATAATACCAAATTATAAGTTTAAAATCGCTAACCTATCTTGAGCAAGCGTGATGATTAATGCTCAAACCTTCTCCATGTGAGAAGAGGCTCAGCAGTGGGCTCTGATAGGCTGATGATGATGTATATTATGAAATAATAATTTTAATCTCACCTCAATTCCAATTGACAACGACGCCACCACTATTGTCGACAATATTTACTCCAGAGTCATTATTATCGACAATATTTACGGCAGAATCATTATTGTCAACAATATTTACGGCAGAATCATTATTGTCAACAATATTTACGACAGATTCATTATTATCGACAATATTTACTCCAGAATCATTATTGTCCACCACATTAACTCCGCCCGTATTATCCGCAATTTGAACTCCTGACTGAAATGTTACGAGTAAAAAAAACATGTTTTTAATTATATGTTTAATCTTCTAAACATATTGATAATGTCAAAATTTTATCTAAAATTAGAAATTAGTTTATAAATCTGAGTAATTTTAGGATATCAGACCTAAACTTGACTCTCTCTATATATATCTCTACTAATATTATAAATGCGAAATTAACTCTGTCTGTCTGTTACGCTTTCACGCCTAAACCGGTGAACTGATTTTAATAAAATTTGGTACAGAGATAGAGTTGATCTTGAGAAAGAACATAGGATAGTTTTTATCCCAGACTTTAGAAAGGTTCTCTTGGGAACGCGATATAACCGAACTCCACACGGGCGAAGCTGCGGGCGGAAAGCCAGTATATATATACTTCCTAAATACATGAAATAAGATTGTAGATAGTATATTAATTTTAGCTAAGCATAATGTGCCATCCAAACACTTCTATGATGTCAAAAAAATAACAAGAAAAATTTGATCAACATATTTCATGAAAGTTTTCCTCAATGCGAAGTATTTCTCCTTTCTCATACAATACATACTATACTGAAAACTTAAAATCGTACCTTTTTATAAAAACTAATAGTAAGAATTAAGTAAATAGATATATTTTCTATGATTTTATATATGTATAACTCACCGGTTCGTACATGTTGCCTGTTCGTCACTTGTTTTAAGACTAACTTTATTTATCAGTTCTTTTTATCAGATATGGATGTTTCATATTAATGTACTCAAGTACATGATTAATATGTATGTATATACATATATATGTGATTAGATTAAATAATTAGTACTTACTAGTTTTGTATTATTGAAAACTATTACTGATAAATTAATTTTCATTAAAAATATGTTTATTTGTGTGTATAAATCAGATTCAAATTGAGACTTTCGAGAGCTCATGTCAAAGACGTGTGGCATTTGGTACATCAAATTTTAAATAAAGTTAAAAAAACATTGTCACTTAATACAACATAAAGAGGAAAATAATCTCATATTAGAAATAACCAAATAAGAAATAAATGTCTTTCTAAATGTTTATTGCGCTTACACGTAAAAATTACTTAATGGATATCGATAAAAATTGCATCAATATAGCTCAGAGTCTAATCCTCTCATCATTCCATGTATTCACGGTGCGTGTGTCGGGTCCATCGTTGTAGTGAGAGGAGCTTCAACAGTGACTGGGACTTGTGACCCAGGTGTAGGTTTAATATATATAGAGAGACGAAACCTCTCATCATTCCATGTATTCACGGTGCGTGTGTCGGGTCCATCGTTGTAGTGAGAGGAGCTTCAACAGTGACTGGGACTTGTGACCCAGGTGTAGGTTTAATATATATAGAGAGACGAAACCTCTCATCATTCCATGTATTCACGGTGCGTGTGTCGGGTCCATCGTTGTAGTGAGAGGAGCTTCAACAGTGACTGGGACTTGCGACCCAGGTGTAGGTTTAAGGGGCCACTATCTAACGCGTTAAACGCTCACCTCCACCAACCAAGCGCCTCTCTCTATACCAAATTTGAAACGAACTCATTAGGGCTGACTTCGAAGTATATTCAAGAATGATTTGATGTTAGTTCTGGACAGTCTTAGTGGAATAGAAATTAATCAGAATAGCATATAGTATGTAAATTTCTTTCAACAACAATTGCAGTATATGAAGTATATGAAGTTGATGTATATTTTTTAGGCAACGGTTACTTCCTCACTAAATACCAAATTACCTGCAAGCCTATATGAAAATACTATATTTTTGAAGTGAGACTTCTTTAGGTGCAGGAGGTTAAAATTTCAAAGAGCCATCGGACCAACACAGATGGGGCCCTAGAGCCGATGCCAGGCCGGGTCGCGGGTGTAAGCGCAATGATGTACCGCGGCCAGGCTCGGAGCAGGAGTAGGTACGGGGAGTTTTTAGTCAGTAAGAGTCTGACACTCCCTCTTGCCCCACCCAGGCAAGAGGGGTCATTTGATGATTTTCCCCTTTAAAAAAAGGAGGTTAAAATATTTACAGATGTAACGTCACCCCGGTATGCAACGGAAGTGTCGAAAAAGAGAGAGAGAGAGAGACTTATAGAGAGAGAGTGAGACAGAACGAACGCAGCATGAAGCAACTAGTGGAGTGAGAGTAGGGAGCGAGCGAGAAAGATTGAGAAAGAGTGAGACAGAGCGAACGTCGTATCACGAACAGTGCAAAGAAGTTTCACTTCTGACATGTGTACTTTGTACGCATTTTATTTTTTTGATATATATAAGTCAAATATCTAAAACTCAAACAGCATGAGTCACTCACTCTCAGTTGGTGGCGTGCCAATAACATGGCTGACTGTTGTTGAGTTCGCGACGTACTATTTATGTTATTGAAATAGTTAATATCAACAGGTAAAAAGATCTTTATAATTTATAGGAATTCTTATTTTAAGAATATCTTATATACAGGGTGACTGGTGAATTACTATCAATATTTAAGAAGAATACTCGGTACATGATTCTCATTCGAATTATGTAAAAAAATGGGTACTTAATTTTTGACCAAATTTCCGTATAAATAAATAAAGCGTGGACACGTTCCAAGTGTTCCAAGTGTGTGTGTGTGTGTATACCTAATCTGTAGGGTGTTCACACGATGCGTAATTAATTACATAACTTTTGATTAACTTTACTTAGAAGTTTATTAATATTTATGTTATATTAATTTTTATTGTGTCATATATGATCGTCAAATAACACGTCCTCAAGTATCGATAGTAATTCACCAGTCACTCTGTATATAAAATTCTTGTCTCGCGGTTTTAGACAGAGAACTCCTCCGAATCCGAAATTTTGACGAAATTTTGTGAGCATATTGAGTAGCTCTGAGAATAAGCCAACATCTATTTTTCTCACCAACCACTATTTTCGTATAGGCAAAACAACCTTTGCCGGGTTTAGCTAGTTTTAATATAAAATTTATGTAGGATAGGAACGCTATACAGTCGCCTCATGTCAATCATCCACGGAGATGATCTCGTCAACCTCTGTACAGAGACTCGTTCTGTGTTGTATAGACCAGTTATATGGAGCGGGTTTATAGACACTATTATATACCTAGGACCACCAATATCACGTTTAGTTGTTGTACACGGAACACATGTACTACTAACGGTTCGCTACTGACACATAGAGGTCGCTTCATACTATAGAGAGATTTTTTCCAGCGACTCGAGAAAAAATGCGTACCTACTTGGGCCTATATTTAGAGAAATATGGAACATTTGTTATATGTAAATTTAGAAAAAAAGTCTTTGCAATTTATGATTTACTTATATTTCAAATGATACTCCTTCTTACGACACTACGAGAATAGAGGGATATATTATATACTATATTTATATATATAATTCTTCTGTGCGCGTGTATATCACTGAACTTCTCTCAAATGACTGGACAGATTTTGATGAAAGTTTCTGTGTGTGTTCAAGGGGATCTGGGAATAGTTTAGATTCACAATTTTGTCCGCTGGACAATGTTTTTGTAATTAAATTTTAATTTATTAGTAGTTGTTGATACAAACGTTTTTTTTTTGACATTAGATTTGACAACTAACTAATATGTCAATCATTCTGTCGCACTTCAAAACACGGAGATTTATGGCTTTAATAAGTAAACTCCAAAAATATAAATAAAAAAAGTAACAGATATTTCTTTATAATAGAGCGATACGAAGTTCGCCGGGTCTTCTAGTATTATATATAATTATATATGTAGTTACATACGTCAAACCATACAAATTTTCCAGTATATAAGAACATATATTTTCTTACCTCCCACTATATGTTTTAATTTAGAAACAGAAAACTAACACATTTTCGTAGCTCATAAAATAAAATAAAAAATATTATCATGGTTAAAAATTAACAATTTAATTCTATACTGCCCAATTGTTTCGTTATATTTAAAAGAATTATTAAACATCATCTATTACTTGTAGAAACTTCAATTAAAATCGATTCAGTCATTTCACAGGATAGCCGCAACAGAATTAGATAAGAAATGCTATCTTGATAGATATATCGACTCAAAAACTATATATATGTATGTACATATACTAGCTGACCTGACACATGTTGTTTTGTCATAAAAATAATAGGGGTTGGTGATAAAAAAGTAAAAATTTTGGGTTGTATGTATTTTTTAATGCTACAATATAAAAAATAAAAACAAAAATATTAAGGGTGATCAACCCTTATGACTTAAGGGTATGAAAAATAGATGGCTGATTATCAGACCTACTCAATATGTTCACAAAATTTCATCAACATCGGTCCAGGCCGTTACAGAGTTCTCTGTGTAACACCGCGACACGAGAATTTTATATAAAGATATAGACACAACACTTTCATTTATACACAAAATAATCTTCCAAAAAACTACATAGCCATCAATTATAATGAAAAATGAAGTTCGTCAAGCATCCGCCATATATTTTAAATATTATAAGAATGTGAGAATCAGAATTAAAACGAGTCTCCAGTCTGGATTCGGTAAAGTTATTTACAAATCAGTGTTTGTGTGGAACCGAGGAGAGCGGACGTTCTTCCCGCGTTGTGACAAGTGACATACGAAATGGCGTAGCTGTCAGAAACGTTCCGTTTAATTCGGTAAATAAATAAATTATTGGCATTATTCAAATTATATTTTGTATATTTAATAATCGTATTAAGTGTTATACTTTAAATAGAAGTCGTGCAAAATAGTTTTATGTTTGAAATTCTTTGGATACAATGAAATTTTACTAGGCTTAAAATGGATCTTTTTTATATAGACTTAAATGTTTATATATTATCCTATTTTTTAATTATTTTGTAGCTTCCTTGAACAGCATAAGAAAATTATATATATTATGGATATAAAGACGTTTTTTCTAATTATTCTTTCGAAATAATATTTTCATTATCTGTAATAATGTCAAATTACTTAGATTAAATTTTTAATTCATATTCTACACAAATGAATACTAGTTAACAAATAAATATATTAATTAAATAAGAAAAAAATAATGACTGCATCTAGTGACTCTTTAATTTGGTAAAAAATTAACATAAAATCAATACATATATAATTAAATACTAAATAATATATATAAGAAAGTAACATTACTAAAAAGTAATATTATTTGCTTCAAGCCACCCGTCCTTTTTAATCATTTTCATTAATATATTAATAACTGTTTGATTTCTTAGTTATAAACATAATTATGAGAAATGCGCATTTACATATATAGAAAGGTTTAATGCTATGTAGAAAATGTCTTAGATATAGTGAAAACACAAATACCTCTTAGGGTCAGTCGGTTAAGTTATAAAAGAATTTATCGATTTACGAACGTACTGACAATATTTTATATATATACTATAAGACCTGGCGAACTTCGTATCGCCCTATAATCAAGAAATATCTTTTACGTTTTTTTATTTATATTTTTGGAGTTTACCTGTAAGCCATAAATCTCCGTGTTTTGAAGTGCGACAGAATGATTGACATATTAGTTAGTTGTCAAATCTAATGTCAAAAAAAACGTTTGTATGGGAAATAGAAAAGGGCTGTTTTTATGGTTTTCCCAGTAATGAATAAATTTTTTTCAGCTTTTATACCTTCCCTGAACCTCCACGAACATTTCAAGACTAAGATAAGATAAATCCGTTCAGTCGTTCTCGAGTTTTAGCGAGACTAAGGAACAGCAATCCATTTTTATATATATATAGAAGATTATTCTTTTGTAGTCATTTCTATTATACTATTTCTATATAATATTAACCACCAGATCAGCTGGTTATTGATGTTCTATTTTTTACTATTTCAGTGAATATTTTTAACTTCAACTTAGCTTTTTAATTTAATAATTTACTTGCACAAGAGGGGGTCGGCAAAATTTTTTAACTCATAAAAAGTTAAAAAAATATCAAACATTGTAAAACACTGGTATATAAGTATTTAGTAGGTGCTATGTTTAACTGAAAACTGTCAGTTTTTAAGTAATAGCAATTCACTTGTAGTAAGGCTAAAAATTGGGGAAATCTGGTTTCATAATGAGTTGATTATTTTATTATGCTAAGCCGAAACTTTCTATATATTTCTCCATTTTAAATCTAATCTTGGTTTAATGTGTTTATATCAAAAAATATTTGTCATCAGCCTATCGGTACTCACTGCTGAGCCTCTTCTCACATGGAGAAGGTTTGAGCATTAATCACCACGCTTGCTCAAGACGGGTTGGTGATTTCAAACTTATAATGTGATATTATAAGTCCAGGTTTCCTCATGAAGTTTTACTTCAAAGTCAGTCACTGGTGTCTAAATACTCTTAGAGAGTCGGGCCTTTAAAAACTAGGCCACAACTAACTGAAAGGATACTCCACGTCTTTTGTATAATACGAACTCATACTAAAATAACATTGCGTGATCTATCAGAATGACTTTCACATATATATAAATAGTATTTTATAAAATAATTTACATACGAATGAGTTACGCACGAATGGACCAAGAAAATGAGAGTATTAGTAGCGATTATAAATTCAAATTGAGAGAAATTGATTACCGTTGACGTGCTATGTGTGTCGCGCGGATCTGTCCGCGTTTGTGTGTTTAAATCCTTATTTTATGTGAATCCATTGCATAATATTACTATGAGAAAACCTCTCATCATTCCATGTATTCACGTAGCGTGTGTCGGGTCCATCGTTGTAGTGAGAGGAGCTTCAACAGTGACTGAGACTTGTGACCCAGGTGTAGGTTTAATATATATAGAGAGACGAAACCTCTCATCATTCCATGTATTCACGGTGCGTGTGTCAGGTCCATCGTTGTAGTGAGAGGAGCTTCAACAGTGACAGGGACTTGTGACCTAGGTGTAGGTTTAATATATATAGAGAGACGAAACCTCTCATCATTCCATGTATTCACGGTGCGTGTGTCAGGTCCATCGTTGTAGTGAGAGGAGCTTCAACAGTGACTGAGACTTGTGACCCAGGTGTAGGTTTAATATATATAGAGAGACGAAACCTCTCATCATTCCATGTATTCACGGTGCGTGTGTCAGGTCCATCGTTGTAGTGAGAGGAGCTTCAACAGTGACAGGGACTTGTGACCTAGGTGTAGGTTTAATATATATAGAGAGACGAAACCTCTCATCATTCCATGTATTCACGGTGCGTGTGTCAGGTCCATCGTTGTAGTGAGAGGAGCTTCAACAGTGACAGGGACTTGTGACCTAGGTGTAGGTTTAATATATATAGAGAGACGAAACCTCTCATCATTCCATGTATTCACGGTGCGTGTGTCAGGTCCATCGTTGTAGTGAGAGGAGCTTCAACAGTGACAGGGACTTGTGACCTAGGTGTAGGTTTAATATATATAGAGAGACGAAACCTCTCATCATTCCATGTATTCACGGTGCATGTGTCGGGTCCATCGTTGTAGTGAGAGGAGCTTCAACAGTGACAGGGACTTGTGACCTAGGTGTAGGTTTAATATATATAGAGAGACGAAACCTCTCATCATTCCATGTATTCACGGTGCGTGTGTCAGGTCCATCGTTGTAGTGAGAGGAGCTTCAACAGTGACAGGGACTTGTGACCTAGGTGTAGGTTTAATATATATAGAGAGACGAAACCTCTCATCATTCCATGTATTCACGGTGCGTGTGTCGGGTCCATCGTTGTAGTGAGAGGAGCTTCAACAGTGACTGGGACTTGTGACCCAGGTGTAGGTTTAAGGGATACTATCTAACGCGTTAAACGCTCACCTAAGTCCAGGCTCCTCTCTTTACCTAACACAATTTGAAAATTACATTCAAAAATTTAAATTCATAATATTTATCAAATTGAAAACCTTACAACGAGTTCGTAAACTCAATACCGACTGTTACGACGTTTGTTTAATTTATCTCTATCATTTACTGAGTTTTATTCATAAAAAAATGTGACTTTGACCGTTTTTAATTCTACTATAGTACATAAGTTTCGGTTACTTACTCTTTAATAGGGTTAATGTCAGGCAGGCGGCCGGTTCTAAAAACAATTAGCCAAAACTATTCACAACATGTAAGGCAGACCCTGGCTACAGCTGGGAAATTGCCAGGTAGAAGAATTATTACGATTAAAAATATTAGTGTAAACACACCACTTCAGTCACTTTGGTAAAGAAGTAAAAACAGTATTATAATTTATATTTACATAGTTTTCATAGTTAAAAACAGACTTATAATAGTTTTATACGATTCTATCATGTGTGTAGTTTTAAAGTTTTTTGTTACTCCTTTCTATATATAAAAGAAAGTCATGTTAGTTACACTATTTATAACTCAAGAACAGCTGTACGGGTTTGGATGAAAATTGGTGGAGAGATAGATTAGAACCAGGAGACGGACATGGAATATTTAATTCTGTTCGATCGAAACAGAAAAAATACTTACTAAATTCCAATATCCGGTTATTTACGGCCTCGGGTGTGGAATAGAGTTCACCCGGTCAGCTATACATATATCACTAATGACGAAATTAACGCGGACTTTATTATATGTAATAGTTTATTTTTTTCATTTAAGTTATTTAAATAATTATTATTCTTCATATTTCAATTCCTATTTTGGTTTTCATCACGAAAATTGTTTAAATCCACGAAATATATTTAGTAAATTAAATAACTTCATACGAAAGGATTAAAATTTAACTTAATATGTTAAAGTAATTACGCTTACCACACGTCATTGCTACTACACACGACGCGTCTCCCGTTTCTCATTCAATAGTACGATAATACTATGTGGGAAGATATTAATGAAATACTGTTGACGCTACGTATGTAGTGTGACTTGAAACTGGTAGTAAGGATAGTATTTAATAGTTTGTTCTTTTACTATTTTTGGGATTATTTTTACAAATTCTAAGCTTCTTTCTAAATACAGTGTAGAAGATAATATTTTTTAATTTTATTTTAGTGTAAAATTAATATTATTAATATTAATTATAAATAAGTGTTATGCTTTTGATAAGTCGTGATGGCCTAGTGGTTAAAGGTCCGACTCTCATGCATGAGGGCGCGGGTTCGAAACCTGGCAAGTACCAGTTTGATTGTTCCGAGTGTATGTACTTTATAAGAGTATTTAGACATGACTGACAGATGAAGGAAAATATCAGGAAACCTGGACTTAAAATATCAAATTATAAGTTTGAAATCACCAACCCGTCTTGACCAAGCGTGGTGATTAATGCTCAAACCTTCTCCATGTGAGAAGAGGCTCAGCAGTGGGCTCTGATAGGCTGATGATGATGATGATCGTTAAACGCTTAAGTCTTGTTAATTTGTCTTACTAGTAAAGATGAAGTGAAGTTAATTTCTGCCTAGTTTTCTTCTTCTTTTACCTGGCAATTTCCCAGCTTTAAGCCAGGGTCTGCCTTACATCATACATGTTTTTTTAAATAGTTTTGGCTTATTATTTTTACGACCGGCCGCCTGCCTGACATCAACCCTCTTTTGGGAATGTATTAATCAGTGAAGTCTAAATATTCTTAGAAAGTACATATGACTCGTAAAAATCACATTGGTACTTGCCTGGGTCAGGATCGAACCCGCGCCCTCATGAGAGGCGGGCCTCTTAACCACTGGGTCACCACTGACTAAATTTCAGCCTAGTTTTCATTCATATTAAATCTTTTTTTGTATCATAATTATATATAAATAAGTAAATTCCTTACATATATCCCACATCCGTTAATTTTAACGGACGCGATCATCAAAGGCGACGGAAACACTTAACGTTTTGACGTATTAGTATTTCTGATGAGATTAATTTATTTTAAGACAAACTTGGGATATATTCGTTTCTTCTGGAAAAGAATTAAAACTAGGAAACTATGTTATATAAAGTAACTAGCTTTCCGCCCGCAGCTTCGGCCGCGTGGAGTTCGGTTATATCGCGTTTCCAAGAGAACCTTTCAAAAGTCTGTGATAAAAACTATCCTATGTTCAAGGTTAACTCTATCTCTGTACCAAATTTCATTAAAATCAGTTCCATGGTTTAGGCGTGAAAGCGTAACAGACAGACAGACAGAGTTACTTTCGCATTTGTAATATTAGTAGGGATAAGAAGGGATTGGTCATAAGTCGTTTGAAACCAATAAAGTTAGGTTCAAAAGATAAACGTAATTACTAAAAAGGATGAAAATAGTCATATACTAGTTTTTCAGCACTTTGTCTAGATAAACTTTAGAATTGTGCTAATATAGAAATAAATATTTTATTTTTATGAGAAAGGTGGCGAATTAGCATACGGGCAAAAGTTATGGACGCGTTGGTTATTGAGGAAAAGGTGGGGAAGGGAAAGGAAGGGAAAGGGTGGGAATAGGGAAAGGGCAACCGGCTCTCTCACTCATCGGACGAAACGCAGTCATTAAAGGCTACTTCACGCTGATCTTCTGTGAGAGGGTGGTACTTACGGTCGAGCCAGCACATGTTCGAGCTGTAGTAACTTGACCACAGCTACACTCTAACACCTTTAAACTCTAATATGTGAGCTATAATTCTGTGCATTTTAGTCGAAATCTTTTTAGAAGTTTTTGCGTGTAAGGAACAAATATCAATTAATTAATAAAATCACAAACTTATTTTATTATAAGATAAAATTGGCATATATATATGTATTTAAAATCAATAAACTTTATTTATTGTAAGCTGTTATCTAAAAAATGTACCAATAAAATGCGTATTCGATACAAAATTAGCTACGTAAGTTCGTACATCAATCTTCGATACAGAAATTATTGATGTTTTGCCAATATTCGATACTATTAAAACTATAAATAAAATACATTTATAATGCACTTCACTAAATACAAGGTTATGGTTTGATGAACTTACTATGTGAGCGCGTTAAACGAAGCACGGACGGTTTAAACGTAGATACAAGTGTCGCCATCTGTGTTATTCTAAGGACAACACTATAATCCTTCCAATTATTATGACGAGTGATTATAATGAATGATAATACTGAACCATTGTGATGTATCAACATGAGCAGGGCCGGGTTATGCCTGTCGGGGCCCCTAGGCAATGCTCATCCAGGGCCCCCTACCCTCTTCTAATTTTTTCGTTAACACAACAAAATTCAAAATTACACCGTTTTTTACTAACCTGGGTATATCATCATATTATTCAATAAAAATGTTGAATCAAATGAACAGAATGTTTATTTATGCATTTAAAAAAAAACATACATAGCTTAAATATTAACTCTTCTAACTTTTTTTGATACAATATCGTTCAAGATATCCTGAAAGGTAATCTTCTCCAACACGTCATTTTCAATTGCCATTATAGCCAATGAATTTAAACGGTTTTGAGACGTCGTTGAACGAAGACAGTTTTTAATTAATTTTTTAAATTAAAATTGCTTGCAATTATATTACTGCGTTATAAACTTTTAAACTATAATAATAATCATAATAATAATATCTAATAAGGAATGCGTTCCGAAATGTACTAAAATAGCGTCGATGTAATGTACAGAGCAAATTTTCAAATTAATTTTTTACTGTTTAAGAAACATTGCCCATTCTTTTCCCTGTAGCACAGGGGCCCCTGAACGTGGCAGGGCCCCTAGGCAGTTGCCTATAATGCCTAATGGATAAAACGGCTCTGAACATGAGCATCAACCTGTGTTTGTAAACTATACATACTGGGCACACACATTCTGTTACATGACTGGAAGTAACTAACATTGAGAATTAACACTGAAACTGTATCTAGAACAATATCAATAAATACGAATTTAATAAGAAAGGTATCCTGTGACTGCTTTCGTGAAAAGTATGAAGGGTTCAGAACTTTACTTCAGTCACCAAATGATGGTCTGATGACGCTCCATTGAAGAACCACCTTCAATGTCTTCAAAATCAGTATACCCTAAAGCTAAGTAAGAGTCATCTTGAAATTAAACACATATTTTCACGTTTTAATAATCTTTAAATATCATATATAAATGAAAAATATTTTTCATATTTCAACGAGACATCTCGTCTTAATGATAGTTGCTGTAAATTAACCGAAACGTCGACAGTATGTTGTTAAAATAATAAAATACGCGTAGTAATACGAATAATATTAGTTTCATTTAAATTAATACGAAAGTCTTAAAACTCAATTAATCTCCCATTATCAACGTTTTTATATGAATAAACTCGAGACTGTTTGTATTGCGTCTGATCTTGTACTCATGGTAAGGATAATTATATAGCGTGGCACCAGGTTCTAGAAAACTACGAAACTTACTTATATGTATATTATAACAAGAATTACATATTAAAACGTATAACCTACACCTAAGACTACATGATTGTCCCGATGTTAGGATAGCAATACCATTCCATAGCTTGTGTGTATCAGGAATCTTCTGGTTCACACGCTTGGTGTTCGTTCCGCGGAGTCAGCGGCGTCAAGAGTTATATATTTTACCGATACAAAGATGTCGCCTCTTCGATGTTCATTTTTTTATTAATATGTAACGCGTACGTAACAGGATGCATAATAAAACGATGATTCAATAGTTCTATTATAAAATGCATATACTTATTTTGAAGCTTTTATAAAAAACTTTCTCTTTTATACAATTTGCATGAATAATTCAAATATATAAAAAAATTAACATAATCATATTATCATATATATATATATACTCTTTATTGCCCGCGGTTTTAGTTATATTTTGATATATATTTTAGAACTGGTGGTAAGACGTATGTATGCCACAGCGATGATACTGTTACCACCAGTTTTGTATTTAAAATAAACGCGACATAGACTCAAACCTGCGACTTTTGTAGTACATGTTTCAAGTCACTTAGCCGGCTAAGCTATCGTGTTCTGAAGACGAAGTCATCATATATATAAATATAGTCAGTGGTGGCCTAGTGGTTAAAAGGGTCCGCCTCTCATGCACGAGGGCGCGGGTTCGATCCTGACAAGTACCAATGGTTGTTCCGAGTCATATGTACTTTCTAAAAGTATTTAGACATCACTGACAGACGATGAAGGAAAACATCGTGAGGAAACCTTGACTTATAATTTCACAATTATAAGTTTGTTATCACTAACCCGTCTTGAACGAGCGTGGTGATTAATGCTCAAATCTTCTCCATGTGAGAAAGATGCCTTTGCTCAGCTGTGGGCTCTGATAGGCTGGTGACGTATATTATATAAACCAGTTTACATTTAACGGTTCATCTCAAGAAATACATTAATTTCGTAACGGTTTTTTTCACAATCATATTATTATTATATATCAATATTTTGTATTTAATTAAGTAAAACTTACTGTATCAACTTTTATGAAGTTATTTGTTTAGATAGATATGATTCTTGAATGAAATGATGTCTATAGAAGTAAGAAATAATTGTTACGTGATTTTACTCAGCAATACGCTTACCAAAAGTTAGCATTACTACATACGTAGCATTAACAGTTTTTCATTAATATTTTCTCACATTAAAGTTAATGTACTTCGAAGTCAGTCCTAGTAAGTTCCTTTCAAATTTGGTAGAGAGAGGAGCTTGGACGGTGGAGGTGAGCGTTTAACGTTAGATAGGGGTCATTTAAACCTACACCTGGGTCACAAGTCCCAGTCACTGTTGAAGCTCCTCTCACTACAACGATGGACCCGACACACGCACCGTGAATACATTGAATGATGAGTGGTTTCGTCTCAAATTGCTGAAATATCTCAATATATTAAACATAATAATGCAGATGAATTAATAAGAATACCATTATGGTATTTATAATTAATTCCGAAAGCCTTTTTAAGATATAATAATAGAAATAAAACAATTCAAATGTACTTGCCCTCGTCTAAGGAATGGCTCGGTTCAACGCTTAGCCGTAACTAAATTTAAAAAGACGGTGAAAGTATAGTGAGGTGACGAAATCTTTCTTACTATGGAGTTATCGATAAATTTATATAAGAGATTTTATTTAATATACTGTTTTATCAAGATATCTGTAACCATAAGTCGTAACTTAATATCTGTTAGGAATATTCCTACAACAGAGTAGAGGTCGGATAAGAACTGAATATATGAAATTATACACACAAGAGGTTGATTTGTGGGTGGTAATAAACAAAATTATATATACATATATATATTATATATAAAATATTAGTCAATGGTGGCTTAGTGATTAGAGGGCCCGCCTTTCGTGCACTAGGGCGCTGTTTCGATCCTGGCGAGTACCAATGTGATTTTTCCGAGTCATATGTACATTATAAGAGTATTTAGACACCACTGACAGACGGTGAAGAAAAACATCGTGAGGAAACATGTACTTATAGTTTTACAATTATAAGTTTGTAATCACCAACCCGTCTTGAGCGAGCGTGGTGATTAATGCTCAAACCTGCTCCATGTGAGAAGAGGCTCAGCAGTGGGCTCTGATAGGCTGATGACAATAGGGTATGGTCGCCAAATTTCGTCCCCTTTTTGAAAAATAGAAAATATAAAAAATATATAAGGAGTAGATTAATAAATAAAACATCAAACTTTAAGTAAACATTGCTTTATTATTTGACATAGTCAATAACTAAATAAACTATTTACTTTTCCTACAAAAACAGCTTTTACAAAAATTTATAATATAACATCTTTTTTTTTTGGGCTCCTAATTACGTCCCGGGGACGATATTGAGATCACAATAATCAGTACGTAAACTTAATTTGTATTTCTAACAGTTATTATTCGTAATCATTATTATTATAATAATCTAATGAGAATTTTATTAATCCTTGGTTTAGTTTAAGTAATTTTAAGTCTCAAAACAAATCGCACAAATAAAATTAGCTCTTGGATTATCAACGCAATCCTCATGCATCCATTCGAAACATTTTGTGCACCTTATCCATTTCTCTCCCTTTTTATCTTATGAAAAACTTTTATGACAAACTGGGCATATGGCGTCATTATCGTCACTATTTTCTTCATCAGTAGAAACTAAAATTGGGTCAGTAGACGATAATTTGTGAATTGCTTTCTTGCCTTTCGTCGTAAGGATTTTTCTCACTTTATGCTGAACCGTTGTGATCCCTGTTTCGTCTACATTAAATATTTTATTGAGTTTAAAATTAATCTTTTTTTAATCCAGGTACTAATATATCAAAAAAGGATTTAACATTTTCTGCAGTAAAACCTTGTTTGCGAGCTCGTGATAGAAATTCTGGTTTGCAAAAAGACAAGTTAGAATGATGAGCCATAAATAACTTCATCCATTTCTTATCTGCTTTAGTTTCATTGCTTCAGGATCCCATTACCTTCTTTTTGGCATCTACAAATTAAATAAATAAATATAAAAATAGTCACAAAAAGTGCACGACAGTGAATGACGAAGTGATCTAAATATCGTCCCCGGGACGGTATTAGGCTCACGATAGGGGACGATATTAGGAATTTGCCAATTTTATTGTTAACCTCCATTAACAAAGAAACACATGTCATAATCTAAATAAAATTATAATCGATTTAAATCTAAGCGTTAAGAACACTTTTTGACAAATATTTCGTTTTAATAAGTCAAACAGAATCTATATTTAGACATTACATATAATATTTCATTCAAAAACTCACCTTGAACAGTTTTTTCTTTTTTTAAATATCTCCAGACAGGAGCTATATTCCACCGCCAAAGTTTTACAAAGGCCGACTGACGTAAGTAACTTTAGATTTCAACTATTAAAACTAGATGATGTTACTTAGAAAAAAAGAAACCAATGGGGACGAAATTAAGCTTGGGGACGAAATTTGGCGACTATACCCTACTTATATATATTATGCGAAGCGAAGTTAACAGGTAATGGTGAAAATATATGTATATATTTTATCTTTTCACTCACAAATATTTAGTCCATTGAAACAGGTTTTAACTAAAATCAATCAAGTTTCTCTTCATACGTTAAACAGTTAGTTAATTTATTATAATGTTCAAATTTTAGTTTATCCTTTTGACTTCTAAAAAACTGACTTTTTTCTATTCATTTGTCTTAAAGTGAACTACATCGCAGTTCCCGATACTTATAATCTTTCTGATATAATTCTTCTACTTCTATTTCTAATATACATGTAATTATTTAATTATTCTGTTACATATTTCTTCTTGAATTATCATCTCAGGATACATTTACGTTTTACCAAGCCAATTGAATTTATATTAAAAAAATCTCGTTTTATCTTTTAGAATAGACTTCTGATGAAAAAATATAATAGAAATTAAAGTAATATTTTCGGATTTACTACGCGATTTTTATTGTGAGATGACTCACATCTCGTCTTAATGATCACGGTTGCTGTAAAGTAACCGAAACGTTGGGAGTATGTAGTTTATAATCAAAAATAAAAATCGCGTAGTATATCCGAAAAATATTTTCATTTAAATGAAGACTCGCGAAAATCTTAGATTTCATTCAATATTATAAAACTATGGAATTTCGTCTCAATCCCTACTAATATTATAAATGCTAAAGTAACACTGTCTGTCTGTCTGTTACGCTTTCACGCCTAAACCACTGAACTGATTTTAATGAAATCTGGCACAGACATAGAATTGACCTTGAGAAAGAACATAGGATAGTTTTTATTCCAGACTTTGGAAAGGTTCTCTTGGAAACGCGATATAACCGAAGGCCACGCGTGCGAAGCTGCGGGCGGAAAGCTATTTTCGTTATATTTTAAGTTTTTTATAACAATTAATCAATAATCATTATGAAAGTACAGATGTTTACTAATAAATCGATCTCAGCTCGACGCATTTGGATGCTGTGCGGTCAGTCACGCGTATAAATAGATAGAAACTAATAAAAATTCCTCACAAGACAGACAGACAGGATAAAGAGCAATTAAGATTAACAAACCTATTAATTATTAATCACTACTAATATTATAAATGCGAAAGTAACTCTGTCTGTCTGTTACGCTTTCACGCCTAAACCAATGAACTGATTTTAATGAAATTTGGTACAGAGATAGAGTTGACCTTGAAAAAGAACAGGATAGTTTATTTTCCCAAACTTTTGAAAGATTCTCTTGGTAACGCGATATAACCGAAATTCACGCGGGCGAAGCTGTCGGCGGAAAGCTAGTTGAAAATAAACTTAATAAATAATGAAATTGAATAAATATAGACTAGCTATTACACCCTACTATGTTCGCAATTTATATATTGACAAAGCTATCGTATATAAAAAATACAAGCTACCAAACATGTAAACTTAAAAATTGTTGTTTGTCAAAATTCTAGTAATCTTTATATATAAAAGAAAGTCGTGTTAGTCACACTATTTACAACTCTAACGACCGTACGGGTTTGGATGAAGATTGGTTGAGAGATAGATTAGAACATAGAAAGGACATAGGATATTTAATACTGTTCGATCGAAACAGAAAAAACGACTTAATAAATTCCAATATCTGGTTATTTACGGCCTCTATGTCGGAATAGAGTTCGCTCAGTCAGCTATACATATATTACTAATGACGAAATTAACGGGGAGGAAGTCGCGGACAAAAACTAGTATTGTATATTTACAGAGCAATGAAATGTCGTATATCAAAGAAAATATATGTCACTGAACACTTTGTGCTAAAATTATTGTTGTTGAAAATTCTAATAACTTTGTAATTCATTATTAAACGAAAACATCTTTCAAAAATTTATATTAAAGATTGAAGTTTTATAAATATTACTTTTGATATATAGTCAGTGGTGTCCTAGTGGTTAGAAGGCTCGCCTCCCATGCACGAGTGCGCGGGTTCGATCCGTGCAAATACCAATATGATTTTTAAGACTCATATGTACTTTCTAACAGTATTTAGACATCACTGATAGATGAAGGAAAACATCGTGAGGAAACGTGGACTTTTAATTTCACAATTATAAGTTTGGAATCGCCTACTCGTCTTGAGCAAGCGTGGTGATTAATGCTCAAACCTTCTCCATGTGAGAAGAGGCTTTTCAGTAATGGTTTTCAGCTCCGATAGGCTGATGATGATGATGTTAGTCTGTCATTCTGTTTGTTCCTATCAATCTATAAAATCCCTCCATCAATTTTGACGTTAGTTTCATTGGTAAAAAGCTATTGTAATATAGAATGACATAGGATATTTTTACTATAGAAAATTCCTTTATAATCATTAAAAATTGCCAGACGAAGTCACGGTCACAGCTAGTTCATGTACGTCAGCATCATAGTACAAGGCCTAAACAAAATTAAGACAATAAATCCGTCGTCAATTTCACGCATTGAGAGACATTGCCAAATTGTATTTAACACTTTCGATCACGCGTACCTCAATATATGTATAAATATATTTATTTATTTGGCCTTACTACATGTTTTGTACGCCAAATTGGACGTAAAAGTTTTTTACGACTGCATCAGAAACAAATTTGCCATAACGTCCCTTGGGGGAAATGAATAGGTCAAAAAAATTGGGAGCATAATTAGAAGTCCTGTTGATTTGTAATATTTAGATAGGACTAGCTGTGCCCGCGACTTCGTTCGACGTGATTCTTTAATTTGACATAACTTTTTTATTTATGAACCGATTGACATGAAACAAACACTAAAACATAACTGAAGCATACCACAATATATTCGTGAAATCCGCATCCAAATCGGATCAGCCGTTTCTGAGATTAGCGTGAACAGACAAACAGACAAAAAAAAAAGTTAATTTCATTTTTGGGTTCGATATCGACATAACAATAATCCCTGCAATTTTTTTATTTTTATTTTCAATGTACAGACAGCACTTTTCTACAATTAAATTATATGTATAGATAATATTGTGGTTTTACTGTGAAGAAATGGGGCACTGAAAAATTATTTATTCTCAAAGTGGGTGACGAAAGTTTGGGGACCTCTGACATATATTAAAACTATTACTACTACAAGTTTTATAATTCAAATACGACAAACTGTACGTTTGCAGTTTTTATATGTATGCAATATATATTTCAATATTACCATTGAATTCTTGAATTAATCCATTACTTTCTAAAATTACGTCATTTCAATTTGCATACATAAAAAAAAATATATATTATTTCTGCCAAAAAACAAAGATTAAAAATACAAACAATAGTAATAGGAAAAGAAAACTAAGATATAAAAAATATCTTTTATTCAAATAAAATCTTTATTCTGTAATCCATGTACATTTGATTCAAGATTGAAAATACATATATTGAAACATGTTTGTTCCATCATTATACACAGGGTGACTGGTGAATTACTATCAATATTTAAGGAGAATACTCGGTAAATGATTCTCATTCGAATTATGTAAAAAAAATAGGTTATATAAATATGTTATATAAATTTTTATTTTGTCATATATGATCGTCAAATATCACGTCCTCAAGTATCAATAGTAATTCACCAGTCACCCTGTATATGTATGTATCGATAAAAAAACATCGATAGATATTAATGCACATCACTAGAAATAGCAGATGATACAAAATCACAAGAACATGTCAGGTATTTATAGAAGTTGGTCAAGTGCGGTCTACACGAGCTAGGACTACTCACAATACAATATAAAATACATATATATATAAAAGAAAGTCGTGTTAGTTACACTATTTATAACTCTAACGACTGTACGGGTTTGGATGAAGATTGGTGGAGAGATAGATTAGAACATAGAAAGGACATAGGATACTTTACATACGATTGAAAAAGAAACAAAAATAATTTGATCAAATCCAAAATCTTATCTACTGTATTTAAGGTACAGAGTTCGTCAGCTATACATTTCTAATTCTGAAACTAATACAGACGAAGTCGCGTGTAAAAACTAGTTTATATATCTCAATTACTCGTATGAGTAACTAAAATAAATACTATGATACTCATTAACTGAGTATTACTCGAATAACAAAGTTATTGAGTATTGAGTAACTGAGTATGTATAATTGTACTTTAAGAGGTATTTGTCGACTGTATGTATGTACGCAGTTTTCTCATAAACAACATAATATGTGTCACTACAATTTTAGTTATTTGAAGAGATATATCACGAGAAAGAAATCTATTTTTAATTTCCTTTGAACATTGTTGAAAGACGTAGTTTTTTACCATATATATGTATATATACTATTCTATATATAGTACATATTATGCACATGTTAGTATGTGCTTATGTATATTTGTATATAACGCGAAAGTTACTTATGTATAGTTGATAGAACATAACAGATATTACAATTATAAGAAATATTAATTATATATAGCACTAATATGATAATTTAATTATTTACAAATAACTAGTTAATATTTGAAAAAATATATAAAAAAGGCTTCAAAATGAAAGAAATCTTTACTTTATTCGTAGTATGTATAACAAAAACAAATATTCTCTCAATTCCTTGTCTGTTTTTATATTTTATTATCAATCTTTTAAACCACATCATAAAACTGAGTTCCCAAACCACGACTCTTTGATCCCGAAGCTATAAACAATATGGCGTCATAAATAAACTAATTTAGTATAAAAAGTACAGAAAATACGTAAAATTAACTAACACCAAACTTATCAACAATTATTCATAATTAAATACGCAATTCTAAACGCAACTAGTATTTATTTCACTCCAGATGCCATCGAAATGAGATTTCCGAACGTATCCGTCAGCCATGTTTAATTTTTTCAAACGGAAAGCCGGCAAGGCCTCGCCCGAGTGGCCGCGAAGACGGACGAGTCTGACATCAGTAGACGAGAATACGCGAGACGGTCACGATGTAACAAGTAGAACAGGAACCCTCAGAAAAGATGTAGTCAACCTGCTCATACCTGAGACAGACTACAGCCAGAGGTCAGGCGTCGGTGCCTTACTGCAAATAATGGCGGGGAAACGAAAGAGGAACAAAAGAAAACGCGATTCATTTAAAACTGATATCGCTAGCTGCGGACAGGGCGGACGAGCCAGTGACGCAACGCCCACGCCAGCCAAAAATACCCAAGACGTTACAGAGCAGTCAGATGACCACGCAGAGTACGTTAAGGCGCTCGTATTGCAGAAATATTCCAAGCCGGATCCAAAACAGCAGCACGTGTCTCTAGTTTACGTGTCCAACGACGAGCTGGATGATAAAAAACATGCTGAGGCCCTACTGCGGGAGATAGCCAAGAGCATCGACTGCACCATTGATGAGATAAACAACAAACAAATGGGAAGCTCTGACAGCAGGCAGCTTGGACAGAACGAACAGGTATACCAGCTTGATAATAATAGCATAGATACGTATAAAAACGACCTGAATTGCGAGCTGGAGAAGCTATTACAAACACCCAAAGAGGATAAACTCGAGCTGGATGCACCAGAATCTCCGGCTACAAGAAAATCAAATCTGAAGCCTCCGCGTTCAGATACTGAAGCCTGTTCAGATGACGATCGTTCGGACAGCGGAAAAAAACGAGTCACATTCAGAAAGCACATCATTTTCGATGATGGGGAGCAGCAGACTGATGAAGGAGATGATTCGTCCTTCGAATCCCTCACTTCGGAAGAAGCTGACTATCTGGATGAAATACCAGACAACGACGAACTCCTGGGTGGATACGTGGTGACTGGAAATGATAATGCAACAGTCATAAACGTTAAAGACGATGACTTGAGAAGAATAAGCGGTGATAACAGTGATAGTGGCTTCCTGGAGTGTGATAAGGAGTCCGGTGATGAGACTAATGTGAGGAGCATCTGTGATGAGACCGATGAGACTGATGAGAGTGATGAGAGCCACGATGAGATCATAGACGAGGAGAGCGATGGAGAGGCGGTCGGAGACGAGGACAACGCGTAAGTACTAACATTCATTACTATTAAAATTGACTATTAAAATATATAGTACAATCAAAATTAATACAGCTTTCAAGTACATGAATATAAATATTGAAAAACTGCTGAATTGATTTTTGTAACAGTTAGGTAAATCTATATATATAGTAGTCTTAATATCTATTAACCAACTTCAAATAAAGCATATTTATTATATGTTAACGAATTCTGGAGATTTTGCGGAACAAACAAACATATATATGGCGAGAATACAGAACCTACATTTTTGCAATCGGTAAAATACTATCGTAAACAATTTGAGTTATATTTATAGAATCAAACAGCTAATTTCTAGATTATTTTCGCTTGAAATATTCAATTATTTACTATATATATACACGTATGTGTGTGTGTGTGTGTGTGTTTGTTTTCATTTATATTCTCACTGTTTATTTAACTTCACAAATAAAAGTTTTTCCTATTAATTCTCGGAACAGCTGTAATGATTTAGATTGGATTTCTTGTTAGTCATAGTTCTATTACAATATGAAGTGCAAAACTGAAAGTTAGTATGAGAATTTAAAAATTAACTACAGTTCTATATTAAGCTGATGTCAATATTTTAATTCTTCAGTTAGGAGTTTTTGTACACCACAGACAGACATTCAGATTCAGACTGATTCTGATGTTCATTAGTTAAAATTAATTCTCAGTTATTCTTGGTTCGATTCCGGATTGAACAAAATTTTCAAATTTATCATTTTAATACTACATCCTGTGCCTAAAGTACTACGTCGTTTTATTTTATTATTCACTACTATGATACACACTCAATTAAATATACTTGCTATTATAGAATTGTTATTTCATGCTTACTACATAAGGTGCGATAGAGTACGCACAATCTATTTATCATCATGAAAAAGGATGGGAAAAATTCTTCGTTAATTATTTCGACATTTCGACATTCATGAAAAAACACTTTAAGGGTACTGAGTTATCATTGGGTAACCTATATACATATGTATGTATATATATATTCTATATCTACATGATCTCCACGTTTCGGTTACTTTACAGCAACCGTGATCACCAAAACAAGTTGATAGTGTCGCTAAAATATGTCCAAATTTTGTAGATATACGCATAGAAAGAAATTGTACGTAGAGTCACTCCGCGCGGTAGAAGTGAAACTTCATAATTGAAAACAATAATTTGAAAATAAAATATATTCTGCCCTTTTAAATTATATTTTTATCAAATTGAATTCTATTGAATTGAATAGAACAACAAGTTCGTGTTTCAATTAATGTCATGCTCACACTGTTTACTTCGCTGTAAGCAACAATACCATGGGCGTGCGTGCAATCTACTCTCTCTCTCTCTCTCCTACATTTACATCTCTTTCTCTCTACGTTAAACGTTAAACGCAACCTTATTAGTCGCGTAAGAAGTTTCACACTACAAACCTGTTTCTACCCTCGCAAACAAATTAATTAAATTAGAAAATAAAGCTTATAAAGTCTTGCCAAATATTATATCGTTACTCATTTATGGGGTATTTTTCGTACGTCACACATCTTTATGTGCGTCTGGAATCTGGAATCTAAATTTATAATTATCTCTTAAATATCTTAAGCTGGAAACATTATTTAACACGAGTGTTCATGGAAACTACATACGCAGATTTTCACGTTTAATTGAGTAAGTATGAATGAAGAACTGTTAACGCTGCGTGTTTAGTGACGATGGAAACTCGGATTAAACATAATGAAGTCTTATACGTTATTTTAATACTTAGCCTTTCCTTTTTTAGTTTAAATTATTATAAAAAATACGTTTTTAACAAATATATTTCTGATCTTTAGTTATGTTAAAAAATATTGAAGTATCTTAAACGAACACAAAAGAAAAATATTATTGAAGACTAAGTCAAAATAATTTTGTATATAAAATAGTTAAAGCCATCAATAATGCTGACAATTCCTTACCACACGTAACAAACTTAAACACCTACAGTCTTCCGTTTTTTAAACAAAATTCAACGTCGAAATGGTAGTTAACTTTAAAAGCGTCATCTGTTATATAATTATGTAAACTTGTAGTAATGAAAATAGATAAGTACTGAAAACTTTCCGTATTGCGTCTACCGATTTTAACCCATGGTAAGGCGTTAGTGTAATTATTTTGTGAAACAAATAAAGTGGTCGTATATAAACTAAATATATTTAACAAGACTTCATTGTATTACAATTTATTGTCATGAATTCTTGTATTAAATACAACTAGGTTCTACTTGATAGATGAAGAATACTTGTCTATGGATATATAGTAAATTTTAAAACCTGTATATTATATGTATATATATATTATATATATATATAATTTTCTTTATTGCCACCCCCATCAACCTCTCGCGAGAGTAATTTCATATATTCCGTTCTTAACCTTATCAGAGCCCACTGCTGAACCTCTTCTCACATGGAGAAGATTTGAGCATTAATCACCACGCTCGCTCAAGACGGGTTAGTCATTTCAAACTTATAATATGATTTTATAAGTCCAGGTTTCCTCACGATGTTTTCCTTCATCTGTCAGTTGTGTAATACTCTTATAAAGTACATATGACTCGGAAAAATCTGATTGGTACTTACAGGATCGAACCCGTGACCAAGCATGAGAGGCGGGCCTTTAACCACTAGGCCACCACTATCTATATATACATATATTTCTATAATGAATTGGTTAAAAATAATATATTTTAATAACACATTTGTATAAGAACGTGATATTACTTTATCAACAACACAAAATCTTGATGTACATTTAGCATTTACATGAAACAAATACTCGGCTAAACGCCAAACACGAACGAACAGGAAGCTTTAACACAAATAATATGAAACAATTTCTATTAAAATATATAAATTAAACAAAATAACGTAACTATGCAGTTAATTTTAATAAATAACAGTTAAAAATAAATTGGTATCAATGTATAAATAAAGTGGAGGTGATCGTTTAACGTTAGATAGGGTCCCTTAAACCTACACCTGGGTCACAAGTCCCAGTCACTGTTGGAGCTCCTCTCACTACAACGATGGACCCGACACACGCACCGTGAATACATGGAATGATGAGAGGTTTCGTCTCTCTATATATATTAAACCTACACCTGGTCACAAGTCCCAGTCACTGTTGGAGCTCCTCTCACTACAACGATGGACCCGACACACGCACCGTGAATACATGGAATGATGAGAGGTTTCGTCTCTCTATATACGAGTATATTAAACCTACACCTGGGTCACAAGTCCCAGTCACTGTTGGAGCTCCTCTCACTACAACGATGGACCCGACACACGCACCGTGAATACATTGAATGATGAGAGGTTTCGTCTCTCTATATACGAGTATATTAAACCTACACCTGGGTCACAAGTCCCAGTCACTGTTGGAGCTCCTCTCACTACAACGATGGACCCGACACACGCACCGTGAATACATTGAATGATGAGAGGTTTCGTCTCTCTATATATGAGTATATTAAACCTACACCTGGGTCACAAGTCCCAGTCACTGTTGGAGCTCCTCTCACTACAACGATGGACCCGACACACGCACCGTGAATACATGGAATGATGAGAGGTTTCGTCTCTCTATATACGAGTATATTAAACCTACACCTGGGTCACAAGTCCCAGTCACTGTTGGAGCTCCTCTCACTACAACGATGGACCCGACACACGCACCGTGAATACATGGAATGATGAGAGGTTTCGTCTCTCTATATATATTAAACCTACACCTGGGTCACAAGTCCCAGTCACTGTTGAAGCTCCTCTCACTACAACGATGGACCCGACACACGCACCGTGAATACATGGAATGATGAGAGGTTTCGTCTCTAAATAATAAAATAGTTGTACATCTGTCTGTTATAAAACATCTCATGAAATATTGCTTTTAATATTAAATTATTAAAACAAAAATAAAATGTTTAAGTTATAGTAATTTGATGAATAAAATAAATTTTTTGTTTACGATTTTATTTTTGATATTAATGAAATTATTTTGGGTAGGTATATAATAATAAAATAATTATTTATTTATAATATATCTGTAGATATTATTTAACCGAACAATATTTCATAGTGAATTACTTGGCGCGGCCGATGCTGGTCGGGTGACCCAATTTACAAATATATTTAGATGTTTTCTTAATTGACATAAAATATATATATATATATATATATATATATATATATATATATATATAAATGATTTAATCATATATTAAACGCCTCTACTTCTTCTTCTTGGTAGTAACACTCTTTTCAGAGTGATCATCATCACTTGATGTTTTCATAATGATTATTTTCTTGGGAATGTAGTCGCAGTGGTTTCCCCTTGCCTTCTGCATCAGGTTTTTTGGAGAATGTTTAGATCCCTGGGCCTGAAAGCCTCTTCTGACAGTTTTTAAATGTTAGAAATTAAATGTACATACATAGGCAAATTAAATAATATTCTTTAATATATTTAATACATATTTTTCATAGAGAGTATTATATTATATTATATCTAATACTCTCATACAGTAGCAAGCTATTGAATGAGAAACGAGAAACGCTTTATTTGAGTTGCCGGTCGCCCTCTCTCTTTTCCCATCCTTTCAAACCCCTTCCCTTTTCCCTCCCTTTCCCACTTTTTCCTCCTCCTTTCCCCTAATCAAGGCTGGCGGCACATCCACAAAACCATATTGCCGATGTCCATGGGCGACGGTATTACCTCTATCAGGTAGACCGTCTGCTCGATTGCCCCCTTTCGCATAAAAAAAGTGTGATGAAACAAAACTTACTCGAATTATATAGAATCTTTATAATAGACATGAAAATATTTGTTAAAATAAATATTTTTTTACGAAATAACCAAATCCTACTCATTTTTTATTCAGAATTAAGTTTAAATGTATGTATTTCAATTCATTTCTCACACGCATACTAATTTATAAAAACATTTCCACGCATTTTGTTTAATACACGGTATCTGCGTTTCTTCGTAATAAAATACGTCAATATATATTTTTTTTACTTTAACATAATTAGGTATATATTATAATTTAAATTTGGCTTTAGTTCAAAGAAAAAAACATCCATAGTTTTAAATTTCGCGATGTTTGTAAACATACCACAAGTCACTATTCAAGTTATTTTCTCATCATTAAACGATGAGTTCATATTCATCATAATCATCATATCTCATCGTATCTCATCATATCTCATCAATTTTCCAGGAAGAGCCTCGTCAACCAGGAGACGCAATTCCAGTCCCAGGTGACGGCTCTGACCGAACTGGCCGACAAGAGATGCACGGAGGCAGAACACGCCAGAGAATTGATAGTCACATACAGGAAAGAAATTGAGGAGAAAGAAAAGGAGATACATCGTAAGTAAAAACTATATACAGGGTGACTGGTGAATTACTATCAATATTTAAGGAGAATACTCGGTACATGATTCTCATTCGAATTATGTAAAAAAAATAGGTACTTAATTTTTGACCAAATTTCCGTATAAATAAATAAAGTGGTGACACGTTCCAAGTGTTCCAAGTGTGGACGCGTGCGGCGGCGTGCTGATACAACACCACGCCGCCGCGCGCGTATGTGTGAGTGTGTGTGTATACCTAATCTGTAGGGTGTTCACACGATGCGTAATTAATTACATAACTTTTGGTTAACCTTACTTAGAAGTTTATTAATATTTATGTTATATTAATTTTTATTTTGTCATATATGATCGTCAAATATCACGTCCTCAAATATCGATAGTAATTCACCAGTCACCCTGTATATATATGAAATTCTTCTGTACGTTTTCCGAGTCATATGTACTTTCTAAGAGTATTTAGACAGCACTGATTAATGCATTCCCTAAGAGGGTTGATGTCAGGCAGGCGGCCGGTCGTAAAAACTATTAGCCAAAACTATTCACAACATGTAAGGCAGACCCTGGCTAAAGCTGGGAAATTGCCAGGTAGAAGAAGAATAATTCTTCTGTACGTGTGTATGTCACGTTAGACAGACGCCAGATGGCGGTTCAGTCTGTATCTAAGTTATTTAAAATGAAAATACATAACGTAGATTACTTTACATTGTTTCCACAAATCTGATGTTTCCAGACAAAGTCGCGGCCAAAAAGTAGTATACACATTATAATAAAATCAACACGCGAAATGAACGCTGCATCCGTTTTAAAATCTGCGCACGCGCATGTGCGTGGGATTTAACTCAATCAAAGTTTATATAAAGAAGAAACGCGCAAAAATATTTACTTTATATAATATACGCGTGAAATAATCTTTTTTTATTAATTAATATTATCTGTCAAAAGTATATATAACTTAGAACGATCTTCCAACTAATTTAATACATATTCAAGTAGATTTTATTTGTTTTCTCAGGACAGACGTACGTCCAAAATTTTTTATTATTAAGGTTGAAAATTTTCTTAAAATAAAATTAGACGAAATTACTTTAATTTTATTTTTTTATTTCTTTCTAATTCTCAATATTAGAACATATTTTTTCATGTATTACATCTATATGCCTACTCCAAGTTTGTATCATCATACGTAGCGTTAAAAGTATTTCATTAATATCTTCTCACATAGTATTAACGTACTATTGAATGAGAAACGGGAGACGCGTCGTGTGTAGTAACGATGAAAATTATAGAAAACATCCAACTATAAAGTATGATAGTTCAAAAATGACCTTACCAAAGTTTACCATAAGTTTGAGAAAGGTAACCAATTTATTTTTAAGACTGTAGACTCATCAGTTTGAACCAATAGTAAGTGTAGTATAAGCGAAATTTTGTCGTAAAATAAATATTAGTTTAAAAAAACAAAAAAAATAATTTCTTTTACATTTTTTAGTACGATTTATCAATTAGTTTTTTGTGCACATGCGCAGATCGCACACTAGCTCTGTCCCTTTCACTCTCATAGAGGATCTATGAAAAGAATATATTAATCCTGGCGGCCCTAACAAGGATAATGGGAAATTATTAACGAATTATTGTATTGTCATTGGTCCTTGAGACATATGTAAAGTTTCAAGTTAATCAGATGTTTAGAAACCGGTGAAAATCGAGCTCAAAGATTCCGTTACATACATACATACAGCCATTAAAAAAACGCGAATTTCAAAAATAAAAATGATTCCCAAGAAATTTGAATGGAATAAAAATTCAGACAAAGACGCTTTGTTTACTTTGGGTCACTTCGAAAATACAGGAAACTCTTCGAAGGTCAACAGTCTCGAGAATTATTTTTAATCAAAACATTGAAATTTGAAAGCATTTAAAAAATCCTCAATAATGAACCTTAAAACTTGGATATACGCCTCAATTTTCCTCATCATTTCCAAGTTTTATATCTATTGGCGTGTGTCCAAAATTTGATGAAATTTGTAATAAACAGATCGGAAGCTGTAATCATTATGTACGGTAATAATAATTAATTTGAAATAATTAACTAATATGTAAACATAATGGTTTAGGATCTCAAATTAAACATGCTTGTATGACGCTAATGTCGCGTACATATCGCTTTACTATAAGAGACAAAAACTCATCATTCCATGTATTCACGGTGCTTGTGTCGGGTCCATCGTTGTAGAGAGGAGCTTCAACAGTGACTGGGACTTGAGACCCAGGTGTAGGTTTAAGGGACCCTATCTAACGCGTTAAACGCTCACCTCCACTGTACAAGCTCCTCTCTCTATCAAATTTTGAAAAGAACCTACTAGGGCTGCCTTCGAAGGACGTTCCAAGAATGTATTAATGAGAGTTCTGGACAGGCCCAAGTCTTTTAGTAGGTTGTAGAGAGATTTAACTTTTATACACACATTTTGAGACTAAATACAAACAGTTTCGAGTATTTTCTTTATATAGTGAGAAGATTTATCAATAAAACTTGCATTTATTTAGTTTGTAGATTCGTGGTAATAGAATAAAAATTTTATTTGTTATTTTGAAAGAAATATCTATTTTTATACATATACTCACAACAACGTTGTAACTACGTCATTCTCGTATTCGTACACGTTTCTCTAGCATAAAATCTGCGTCATTTATTTTACATATATTTACAAACAAAATTTCTGCATCAATATTAATTAAATAATTTCTGTAAAAAGTTCGTTTTATAATTTAAATATTCTTCTCAATTTAAGTCAAAATAACGAAATCATTTCCAAAATCATTTGCAAAATAATGAAATCATTTCCAATCAATCAATGTCTTGATTTTTGGGTACATTATGGAAATTTCTAGAAGATTCTGGAAGCAGATTCCAGTTAAAATCTATCAAAGAAACTCCACAATGCATCACCTTGAACGAATGAAAATAAGTCGCGTAGTTCTGACGAACAAAGACACTATATATAGATCACGCTCGAGACCCAACGGTGACACACTAATGAGAAAGTTGTTCCAGAAATACATTTACACGTAGTTCCTCTACTTACTCTTTGTTTGTCGCCCTTTAAAACGAGAAGCGCTGAACGGATTTCCATGAAACTTTACGATAATGCAGGTTGAATATCAGAATGGGATAAGCACTTACAATTATTGTATAATCTCTCTATAACCTACTAAAAGACTTGGGCCTGTCCAGAACTAACATTAATTCATTCTTAGAGCGTACGTCGAAGGCAGCCCTAGTAGGTTCATTTCAAATTTGGTTAGGTAGAGAGAGAAGCTTGGACAGTGGAGGTGATCGTTTAACGCGTTAGATAGGGTCCCTTAAACTCTCACTATAACGATGGACCCGACACACGCACCGTGAATACATGGAAACTTGAGAAGTTTCTTCTCCGTCTGGGATAAGCACTTACAATTATTGTATAAAATACAAAAAATAACAATATTATTTCTTTTTTACCTTGTTTGCAATATTGGCCATGTTGCTCTGGTCACAAGATAGTGTTATTTTGTAGCCAAATGATATTCAAATTATTATATTAATGGTATAAGAAAACACTAATTTAAAACGCCAAAAAATAATACTGTAGGTATATAAATTATATCATATTTCAGATATTTCTCATTAATCAGCGTATAATTTAATTCATTATACATTTTTTATGAAGGCAATGATAATAATTAATCGGAAATAAAGACATGTATGGACTGTGGAAACACTACATCTAGTCCTCTCCTAAATATAAATATATCAAATACATATGACTCGGAAAAATCACATTGGTACTTGCCAGGTTTCGAACCTGCACCTCATGCATGAGAGGCGGGTCTTTAACCTCTAAGACACCACAACTTCATGACAAATTAGATACAAACGCCATCTATAGGTCTGATTTATGAAGCTAAACTAAATGAAGTATAACCACCAAATACATACAAAAAGTAATTCAAATAAGTCCAGTAAATTAGTACGAGTTCAGTGACATTAGTACACACGTAGAGAATTATACATATAAAGATATTTGTTCAAGACTCAGTGGATAGACGCAACAAAGATATATATATATATATATAAACAGTGTAAACTCCATGTAACGTCACTCGATTTAATAAACTCGACTGTCGGAATCATGCATACCAAACTTTCTAAGAAATTCGTTCTTCACTAAGATCTCTCAATATCGCAAGATATTAATAAAATAAGTAAATAAATACAACAACAGTACTGGTGCAGCAAAAGACGTCAAACAAAAATAACAGACTATACGCAATAGCGTTCGAATAACATTCTTTTTTAGGTACATAAGTACTAACACTAGTCTGAAATAAACTTTGTCTTTTTCTAATTCTGATTTTTCTTCTTTCTATTTAACGACAACTCTCTATAACGCCATAAATTGCACAGTCCCTTCAGTGTCGTTATATAGAGTTTACACTGTATATATATATATATATATATATATTTGGATTTTTCGGTAAACTTATGTCCACATAACATTTTATTTCAGAACTAAAATGCGACATAGCATCAGCGTACAAGGAGTGCGAGCTCGTCCGTCAGAGGAGTCGCTCTATCGAGGAGGACCTGGTGGCGGCCAGGAGATGTACGGCGGAGCTGGCGGATGAAATGCAGCAGAAGATTGGTTAGTGACAGAACTTGAAAATTATGTGGGACAGAGTAGAGACGTGTTGATAGTTTATAATATATTCATGATTCCAATGGAATAATGTCGTAGCTTGGACACAACTTGAGTTATTATTATTATTTCTTGAGTAACTGATAGTCATATTCTAAGTTTGTTAGTATTAATAGTGTTTTTGGAAGTGAAACTTCTTATACGACTTCCAATGTGGTTGCGTTTAACGTTTAACGCGTGTGGAGGGGGGATAAAAGAGAAAAACCGAAAGAGAATGCATGTCGCTCGAACGCACGGCAATCATTAGTGACTTGTAAATAATATTAATGAAGTTTGTTATAAAGAAACACTAAAAAAATCCTTAAAAATCGATTTCTCTCCATTTCTGTTTTCATTCCAACATTACGAAGTTTCATTTCTTCCGCCCGGAGTAACTCCACAAACTATAAATTTTTTTATTCAAAGTAATTGGATTTCAAGTTAGTGTTTACTCTGAAGCAATCAAAGTATAGTAATGATGCTATGTTTGGTGTAAGTAATCTTCAAGCTCATTTGATCTGGAAATAATTCCAGAGGAAGCAGTCCGCCAGCTGCGTTTAGACCTGGACGAAGCTCACGCCAGGCGCTTACAGCTGGAAGAACGGGTGAAGGAGTTAGAAGAAGAAAAACAACGCCTGGAACAGGAGAAACTCTTACAGGAGCAAAATGCTAAAGAGGTAAGGAAAATAAAAACTGAATATATATTAAAAGGTTTTTTGTTACCTATGTAAGTATGTTTTTAACATAGAAGTAGAATTTTATCGAATAATTTAACTTGATGCAAATGACATGAGAAATTTTAGCATTCGCAGGTTAAATTCCAGTTTGTGTCGACGAATTTTAATAAACTTATATATATTTATTATGAAACTAGCTTTCCGCCCGCAGCTTCGCCCGCGTGGAGTTCGGTTATATCGCGTTTCCAGGAGAACATTTCAAAAGTCTAGGATAAAAACTATCCTATGTTCTTTCTCAAGGTCAATTCTATATCTGTACCAAATTTAATTAAAATCACTTCAGTGGTTTAGGCGTGAAAGCGTAACAGACAGACAGACAGAGTTACTTTCGCATTTATAATATTAGTAGGGATAACATATATTGTGATTTGAAAAGGCCTTAGAAGCGGCGGAAGCGAATACAGCGAAATGGCGATCAGCCCACGAGGCTGCGCGGTCACAAGCGGCGGCGAGAGCAGAACGGATACTAGCGGACTGTGAGTGGAAGATGAGGGAGTTGGAGAAGAGAGCGAGGGACGTGGAGAAGGAGAAGAAGGAGGTGAGGAAGTGGAGAAATGAAACAATTTATTTATACCCTTATACTAATAGAAGAATACATTTAATGTATATCTTATTTTTGCAATGTTTGTATACATTATATATAGAAAGTGATATTGTGATAAGAAATGACGAATCTGATACAAATAATTTTCTTGTTTTATAACTTTTACTGTGTAAAATTCGGAAGTTGACTACTTATATATATATTTATTTATTTAATTGAAATATATTATAGAAATGTTATAGGAAGAAAATACGACGTATGTTAGGACTGCTTAAGGGGTGTCACGAAACTTTGGATAAAATAAAAGTATCGATTAAGGAATGAATAATAAGTAAAATATTAGCAAACTTATATTAATTTAAATGAAACTAATATATTTCGGATGTACTACGCGTGTTTTATTTTTGTAAGAAACTACATACTCTATCAACAGCCGTAAACACAAAGACGAGATGTAAATCACATAGTTTCATTTAAATGAATAAAACTCGCGAGTCTTTTATCTTATTATTGATTGTTATATTAATAGAAACATAATTTTGCCTTTTTGCGAATTAATCTATTTTCTGATACACATATTTTATTGCATAAAACCCTAAAAATAAATTTAACTGGTCTCTAGTTGGGATAACTCAGATTTTTTTTACATTTATTTGCAGTTAACAGAAACTGTGGAGAAATTGAAATCTTCTCCACCCACGCCTTCCCATATGGCTGAGTTGCAGCAATTGAGAGGTCTTGCTTCCGAGCAGCAGAGGTCTGTGCAGTCTCTAGCGCTGCAACTGCAAAAGGTTGAGACGAGGGAAGAGGAACTCAAGCTTGAAGTCCACAGACTCAAGGATCTGCTGGAAAAGGAGGCGAGGAGCCAGAAGGAGAAGGAGGAAATGCATTTGCAGGTGATATATTTTCTATGGGATACATATGATATTTAATTTCGCGACTTTATTAATATATTACAAAGATTATTAATATTGTTATACCTCAAGTTTACTTAAAAAAAAATTTAGTCCATTTGTACAGTCTTCTTCTACCTGGCAATTTCCCAGCTACAGCCAAGGTCTGCCTTACATTTTGTGAAAAATATTGGCTGATTGTTTTTATAATATATTTACTTATGTGTGTTTGTTACTCAATTACTGTTAGTTAATTTGATTACTACTTTTAGGCTATAGCCCGTCTAGAAGAACAGCATACGGAGAAAGTGAATAGCCTTAAAAACGAGCACGCGGAGGCTCTAGCGAGCGCCGCCAGTGCTCGAGCCGCTCTGGAACGAGCACACGCGGAGAGAACTCGAGCCGCGCTAACACAACTCAGGGAAGAGGCCGAGAGGGATGTGAGGAACGGAGAGAGGAAATTGAGGGAACTTAATACTAGAGTGAGTAGAATTTTTCTATTGATAAGGTTATTTTACCTCTTCTTGTTCCTGGCAATTTCCCAGCTGTAGCCAGGGTCTGCCATACATGTTAAGAATAGTTTTGGTTAATTGTTTTTACGACCGGCCGCCTGCCTGACATCAACCCTCTTTGGGAATGCATTAATCAGTGATGTCTAAATACTCTTATAAAGTACATATGACTCGGAAAAATCACATTGGTACTTGGCCGGGCCAGGATCGAACCCGCGCCCTCGTGCTTGAGATGCCCTTTTAACAACTAAGACAACACTGACTTTTAATAAGGTTTTTTTACCTAAAGAGCCTATACTAGTACTTAATACCAGAGTATGAGAAAAAGTTGGATTTAGTTGAATTGGATACTGTTTTTTTACCTAAAAAGCCCATGAATATACATAATTTACATAAACATAATGATCTGTAACTTTATGCGCGAATATTATCAATGTTTATAGGAAATTATGGTGAAAATTGCTATTTTTGATGAAATCTCCGAGTGTAATTAAATTTTTTATATCCTATCTTAGTTCGAGAATCTCAAAGAGGTGCTCGCGTCTAAAGAGGCCCAGTTTGAGAGAGCGATCGCTGAGGCACACAGTAAGGCGGACTGGGACATACTGCAGCTACGACATCTACTGGACAAAGCTGACATCACGTACGCGAACAACGTGGAAGCTATGAACGAAAGATTTGAAAGAGAAAAAGGTAATTTACTAATATAAATGGCATAATTATTAATGATTTTTAAATAGATTAGCTAAATGAGAAAAGTAATTTATATATATGTCAAAAAAATATATGATTTTAAAGTAAATTCCCAAGTAAATAGCGAAAAAAAGAGGGTAGTTGGTTAGTTTAAATTTGACGTATTTATGGATATATTAGATTTTAACCTACCTCGTGATTTACCAGTCTGTGTGATATATATACATAATTTTGTTTTTATTTAATTGAAAATAAGTAAAATTCAATGTTTCAAATAAAATATTTCAGTCATAATATAGCTAATTTGATAAATTCAAACATACATTTTGATACCAATATACATGGGACTATCAGTGAAGAGAAAGACCTTTAATAAAAATTTAATTGTCAATTTCAGCTCAATTAATCGAAGAATGGTCGGAGAAGTTAAGAGAAGTGGAGCAGCGAGCGGCGACGAGCGAAGAAGAAGCGAAGAACTTACTGCAGGCGACCAGACAGACCCTGGTCGCGGAGAAGATGGAACAAATGAACAAACTGAAGGAAAAACACCGACTGGAAATGGGTAAAGATAAATTATATACATAATAAGTTGGTTTATATAAAGAAAACTAATATTATTGTATTGCATAGGGTGGCAACCAGAAGTTTCAGGATAACTACGAAACTTATATATGTATAATGTATATTATAATAAGAATTACAAATTAAAGCTTATAACCTACACCTGAGACTACATGATTGACCCGATGTTATGATAGCAATACCATTCCGTAGCTTGTGTGTATCAGGAATCTTCTGGTTCACACGCTTGGTGTTCGTTCCGCGGAGTCAGCGGCGTCAAGAGTTATATTTTATACATACAACGATGTTGTCCGGCGATGTTCATTTATTTTTAAACTGTTACGCGTACACAACAATAAATATAATTAAAATGTAATTATAAAAAAGTAAATTTGTACATACTACCAACGTTTCAGTTACTTTACAGCAACCGTGATCACGAAGACGAGAAGAATAACATAATGACGCATAATAATCCGAAAATATTAGTTTTAATTAATGAATTATGACGAAAATCTTAGATCTCATTAAGTTGGTTAATAATTGAGACATTTTATGAATTTAAATTCTGTTTTTGCATACATTGGAATATATTTTATATTTTAAACTTTAACAGATGAGCAATGGGAGCACTTCATGGCTGACAAGGAGATGTGTCTCGAACGAATGAAGATGGAGTGTCGGCAGGAGGGAGAGGAAGAGAGGGAGAAGAGGGAGAGAGAACTAGTGGAGGAAGTGGCAGGTATGTACAAAAATGACAGACTGAGAGAGACACAGAGTATACTTATAATAATGTAATAATCTTTATTGGTTAATACTTAATTACTATTTAATTTGTAAACATCTAGACAAGGATTTTTCCTTGCTCAGCAAATTTGAAATACAATTCATAATATATTTAATTTATATACTAGCTGACCCGGCAAACATTGTTTTGCTATATAAAAATAGGGGTTGGTGATAAAAAAAGTAAAAATATTAGGTTGTACCTTTTTAAATGCTACATTATAAAAAAAATCGTCCGAAAAAAAATTAAGGGTGAAGAACCCTTATCTCTTAGGGGTATGAAAAATAGATGTTTGCCGATTCTCAGACTTACTCAATATGCTCACAAAATTTCATTTAAATCGTTCCAGCCGCTTCGGAGGAGTTCTCTGTCTAACACCGCGACACAAAAATTTTATAAAAAGTACTTTAAAACGACCACCACATTTTTATTAATTTATTAAAAAAAGAAAGAAAACATTATTAATAAAAGAGATTTCTGATAAAACTAAACTAACTAAATTATTTCATAAAATCTCGACAGAACTAAAATCTCGTCTTCAATCACAAATGAGTGATTATGAAGAACTGTCACTCAAAGCGGCTGCGTGTGGAAGAACTTTGGCTGTCACTGAACAGGAACTAAGGTCAGTTTAAACAAAATAAAATAATAACATACATATGTAGATGATATTATACTGCATGTCAACTCATTAATTAATATATTAAAAAATCAAATAAATTTGGTAGCGAAATTGAGTTTTTAAATTAACGAGTGTTTAAAACTAATAATAATAAAATATTGTCTTTTGGACGAAATTTGGCTACCAAGATGCATGACGAAATTATTCATTCATTCCAATGCTAATATATATCCATTCTGTCTCTTTTATATACTAATACATATAAAACATAGTATATTACTACATATAACTGCCTTTATTATATGTTATATCCCAGAGACAGATATATGTAAAGCCTATCTCCCATAATATGCCTCTAACAAACTCATACAAAATCACTCAAATCATTACATTATGTCCAAAAGGCGGTATTCACATTTCAATTGAAGTTGAAATAATTGTTAAGACTATGAGCGATTAACAAAATGAGTAAAAAAAATTATGAAAGATTGCTTGTTGATAAAATTAAACTTGGCATTTTATGACAATTACATCGAATAATTAGCTGAATCTAAAGCATAAATATTTTAGCGCGAAAATTGACAAATGTCAACATGATATTTGAATCAAAAACTAATTGCCACTGGCATAGTGAATAGGTTGTCATATTCTCTAATTAAAAAGTGACTCAATGACAGCTGTCAACAATGACGGAATGTCAAGTGACAGGTGTCAATGTCAGTTGCACTGACAGCTGTCAGTTTAGAGGTGCGCAGGTGCAATAAGTAGGTTTTATCTTCAGTTGCGGGTGGGTGACACTGGCGGCGCCGTGCGCGTGTGTCCTCGTCGGATCGCTCCGTCTCGCTCTAGCGACGTTCCTTCTCTCTCTAGCACTAATATATTATATGAAGTATAGGAAAAGTTGATTTGTTAAGTTTCTTAGTTACTTATGAAATAATATGTTTTGTGTATACCAAAAATAATTCAAAATGGCCCTAGTTTTTAACTTCAATATTGTGAATTATAGTTATTCTTTGCAAACTACATTTAATTTAATTAACAAATTAAACCAAAGTAAATGTTTTAGACCAAAAAGGAAATTATACTATTATATAGAATATTCTATTTGAAATGTTACTGCCATGGACTATATCATATATACATACATATTATAAATATATACATATATGTAAATAACACGCTTTCATCGCTCAAGGTAACGCTTCATTTGTAAGTAATAATTTTTTATATTTTCTTTGAATATAAATAAAATTATAAATCTCGAAAGTCTTTTTATTACACTTTACACTACACTACACAAGTGTGAACAGTCCCTAATCGGTTTTTCCCCGGAACTAACATAGAGAAGCGCTAGATCGTGAGAGGGAGTTGAGAGATAAGAGGAGGGAGGACGCGGAGAGGATGGGGAAGGAGGAGAAGAAGAACAGAGAACAGATTGAACACCTCACGAGGAAGTGCGCCTGTCTCAGGAAACTGTAAGTAGTAGGAAACTGAGTAATAATTTCAATCCATTGACCATCTCTTTAATGCAAAATTAGTGGTAATATAATTGACATTAAAATTATTTATTTGAATAATTATAATTTAAATCCATTGACCATCTATTTAATGCAAAATTGGTAATATACCTAAATTATTTATTTGAATAATGTGACTTCGAGCGATCTTAATTTAATATGTCCAAAGACGAAATCATAACTTAAATTACCTAATTTTGTAGTTTCCTGCACTAATTTTATTGGAAAAACAACTTTAATCAGCAAAAGAGATGGATGTCATTCATCCCAAAATCTAATAGAACATTTTTCCATAGTTTTGATGACATGCGGACTCGTCTTGCGGCTCGAGAACGAGTGTCGGAGCAGGAGGCTCGAGCGAAGGATAAGGAGATACAGCAATTGAAGACAGAAGTGGCCAGACTCACGAAACTACTGATGGAACAGAGGTTAGTGACCTGATGAGGATTTAGGACAACCACGAGAAATATTTTGGTGGTAGAACCTTTTTTTTTCGGGAGAAATCCGCTTACAGACTAGCCACTGCCTTGGCTCGACAGTGGGACTTGTGTTGGGGTCACCCAGAGCCCGATGTTGTTGGCCCTGGGAATACCCACTAAAACTCCCCGGCTTCCCTTCCTGCCCTTATTTGGGGGCGATTTGGGACCTGCTATGGCAATTCACCAATTCTTGGTGGTAGAACCTAGCTGTGGTCAAGTTACAGCTCGAACATGTACTGTCTCGACCGGAGAAGTACTACTCTCTCATAGATCGGCGTGAGCTAGTCTTTAATGGTTTCGTTTTGTATGATGAATGAGAGAGACGGTTGCCCTTTCTCTTTCCCACACTTTAGCGTCATTTCCTTCTTCCCACATCATATAAAAAAAGAGGAATTGAGGCAAAGAGACGAATGATAGAAAACTTTATTATCTAGAACAGTGGACAAGTTGCGATTTTATCAAAATCTTGCTTGTTTATTAAAATGATGTCCCAGACTCGTATTTAAAGCAAATTTTCTGTAAATCAGACCTATGTATCATTTCAAATTTTTCGTTTTTCTGTGTCTTTTTGTCTATATCTTTTTGCCTATATCTTTTTGTCTATATCTTTTTGTCTATATCTTTTTGCCTATTTCTTTTGTCTATATATTTCTTTTCTATCTTCTATTCTCTATCCATATAAGTGGCGAGGAGTGGTTTTACTGGAGTTTTTACCATCTGACCTCCAAAACCCCACTTCTTTTCTATATCTTGCCGTAATATTTGATCTAGTTCAGACATTTTCTTACAAACCCAACATGTAATAATGTATCTCGTTCTGTTTCCAGCGGCCCCACGCTAGGCGCCAGGACCCGGGCTGATGGTTGCGAGTCTTTTTTATGTTCAGGAGGAAGAAGTCGGTGTGAGGAGACACAGGACGCTCCCAGGAGAAAAGGTTATTACTGAAAATGTTGAAAAATAAAATTTTTGATAAAAGTTCCAATTTGTGGCATTCTTTTAAGGCACAAATAATCCCTACTAATATTATAATTGCGAAACTAACTCTGTCTGTCTGTCTGTTAAGCTTTTACGCCTAAACCACTGAACTGATTTTAATGAAATTTGGTACAGATATAGAGTTGACCTTGAGAAAGAACATAGGATAGTTTTTGTCCCAGACTTTTGAAAGGTTCTCTTGGAAACGAGATATAACCGAACTCCATGCGGGCGAAGCTGCGGGCGGAAAGCTAGTTTAGTATAAAAATGGGATAAAATAGGCTGGATAAATAACTTATTTGACTTAATTTATTAAATAAGACCCAATTCTTTGAATTTTTTGTATTCTTATAATCAAATTATAATATTCTTAATATTTTATTTCACATTTAATTAAAAAAGTTCGTTACAGGTGGAACTCTTAAGACGCCCGAAATGACAAGGAAACGAACACTCCCTGAACTGCAACCACTTCCGCCGGAAGCGCGTCGGAACAGCTTGGACGTGCAAAATGGCCGCCGGCGGGCCAAGAGCGTCGACCTACCCGCGGTACAAGTACCAGTCAGAATAAAACAACTTGAAGAAAAAACTCAACAATAACATTAAAAAATGTACAAAAAACTATTTTTAATAAATACAGATAATACTGCACTTCTCTGTCTACGTTGGCTGAATGAAAGTAGATTTGAGCTAGAACAGACAAAAAATATTTATATAAAACTGCTTTCTACTCTTTATTATTCATAAAATTAGTTTAGTGAAGAGATAAGAGTATTTGAAGCAATATTTCTACCGCCATTTTGTATTTGACATTTTATATTTTTGTGAAATTATATTTATATATTATTTATCTTGTATACCCTCGCTAAGTTTGAATTTTATGGAAACGAAAATTAAGATATATTCTTAAATAATAAAAGGCTCAGTATTTATGTAAACTATATAAAATTATAACAGTCAATGGTGGCTTAGTGATTAAAGGGTCCACTTCTCATGCATGAGGGTTGGTTCGATCCTGGTAAGTACTGATGTGATTGTTCCGAGTCATATGTACTTTATAAGAGTATTTAGACATCACTGACTGATGAAGGAAAACATCGTGAGGAAATATGGACTTATATCAAATTATAAGTTTGTAATCACCAACCCGTCTTGAGCGAGTGTGGTGATTAATGTTCAAACCTTCTCCATGTGAGAAGAGGCTCAGCAGTGGACTCTGATAGGATGATGATATAAAGTAATGAATTTCGTAAACTATAATTATTTTCGTTTTCTATAAATTCATTCTGGGCTCATTATTGTCGCTGTGTAATATTTTCTAATCATAGTATTATAATACTATACAATAAGTTGTATTTATTTCGTGAAATTTTGATGTACATATTAATTTTCTTTTATTAATACACTTTTATAAATATTCGTTTTTTTATTCTGATCCCTCATTCTTTTAAACATAAATAAAATGTCGAAAATGTAACAACAAATTGAGTAACAAGTGCATACACAAATACTACAAAATAATAGTAGTAACTTGTTTTTAGATCTAAGATTTTCGCAAGTACTCATTTAAATGAAACTAATATTTTCGGATTTACTACACGTTTTTATTTTTGATATAAACTACATACTCCCGACGTATCGGCTACTTTATGATCACATTTTCGTGATCTGTTAGTGAAAGTCAGTGGTAGCCCAGTGGTTAAAGGGCCCGTCGATCGTCGCCGAGGGCGCGGGTTCGATCCTGGCAAGTACCAATGTGACTTTTCCGAATCATATGTACTTTCTAAGAGTATTTAGACATCACTGATTAATGTTGATTCCCAAAAGAGGGTTGATGTCAGGCAGGCGGCCGGTCGTAAAAACAAATAGCCAAAAACTATTCACAACAAATAAGGCAGACCCTGACTATAGCTGGGAAATTGCCAGGTAGAAAAAGAAGACATTTTCGTGATCACATTTCGTCCGCCTGTTTAAGGGGCAGACAAAAGTTATTCTAACGTTTTGCAAGTTGTTAGGATATAGTATAAAATTAATATGATGCTGTTTGTTTCTTCTTTCTCACAATGATTGGTTTCAGTAGTTTCCCCTCAAGGTGATCGCTGAGCTCCTGGTACACGGCGGTCTTGTACACCACCTCCGGTACCTTCTGGGCGCGGGCAAGATCGATCTCGCCTAAAAGATATTAACTCCTTTGTATATATGTTGTCCTGGTACTTATTGCTTTATGAGAAAAGTTTTAAATTTGATGTCAAAGAAAATTATCTTTATTTTTAGTAAATCCACTGTGTTTTGTTTGTTAAATGTTTATGTATAAGAATTTTTGACAGGTTTTTACTTTTCTGGCCCAAAATATTTGACCGTTTCTAAAAGAATTTATTTATATTAATAACTGTTTGCTTTAATTTTAATATATGTCAGAGAGACGAAACCTCTCATCATTCAATGTATTCACGGTGCGTGTGTCGGGTCCATCGTTGTAGTGAGAGGAGCTTCAACAGTGACTGGGACTTGTGACCCAGGTGTAGGTTTAATATATATAGAGAGACGAAACCTCTCATCATTCAATGTATTCACGGTGCGTGTGTCGGGTCCATCGTTGTAGTGAGAGGAGCTTCAACAGTGACTGGGACTTGTGACCCAGGTGTAGGTTTAATATATATAGAGAGACGAAACCTCTCATCATTCAATGTATTCACGGTGCGTGTGTCGGGTCCATCGTTGTAGTGAGAGGAGCTTCAACAGTGACTGGGACTTGTGACCCAGGTGTAGGTTTAATATATATAGAGAGACGAAACCTCTCATCATTCAATGTATTCACGGTGCGTGTGTCGGGTCCATCGTTGTAGTGAGAGGAGCTTCAACAGTGACTGGGACTTGTGACCCAGGTGTAGGTTTAATATATAGAGAGACGAAACCTCTCATCATTCCATGTATTCACGGTGCGTGTGTCGGGTCCATCGTTGTAGTGAGAGGAGCTTCAACAGTGACTGGGACTTGTGACCCAGGTGTAGGTTTAATATATAGAGAGACGAAACCTCTCATCATTCCATGTATTCACGGTGCGTGTGTCGGGTCCATCGTTGTAGTGAGAGAAGCTTCAACAGTGACTGGGACTTGTGACCCAGGTGTAGGTTTAATATATAGAGAGACGAAACCTCTCATCATTCCATGTATTCACGGTGCGTGTGTCGGGTCCATCGTTGTAGTGAGAGGAGCTTCAACAGTGACTGGGACTTGTGACCCAGGTGTAGGTTTAATATATAGAGAGACGAAACCTCTCATCATTCCATGTATTCACGGTGCGTGTGTCGGGTCCATCGTTGTAGTGAGAGGAGCTTCAACAGTGACTGGGACTTGCGACTCAGGTGTAGGTTTAATATATAGAGAGACGAAACCTCTCATCATTCCATGTATTCACGGTGCGTGTGTCGGGTCCATCGTTGTAGTGAGAGGAGCTTCAACAGTGACTGGGACTTGTGACCCAGGTGTAGGTTTAATATATAGAGAGACGAAACCTCTCATCATTCCATGTATTCACGGTGCGTGTGTCGGGTCCATCGTTGTAGTGAGAGGAGCTTCAACAGTGACTGGGACTTGTGACCCAGGTGTAGGTTTAATATATAGAGAGACGAAACCTCTCATCATTCCATGTATTCACGGTGCGTGTGTCGGGTCCATCGTTGTAGTGAGAGGAGCTTCAACAGTGACTGGGACTTGTGACCCAGGTGTAGGTTTAATATATAGAGAGACGAAACCTCTCATCATTCCATGTATTCACGGTGCGTGTGTCGGGTCCATCGTTGTAGTGAGAGGAGCTTCAACAGTGACTGGGACTTGTGACCCAGGTGTAGGTTTAATATATAGAGAGACGAAACCTCTCATCATTCCATGTATTCACGGTGCGTGTGTCGGGTCCATCGTTGTAGTGAGAGGAGCTTCAACAGTGACTGGGACTTGTGACCCAGGTGTAGGTTTAATATATAGAGAGACGAAACCTCTCATCATTCCATGTATTCACGGTGCGTGTGTCGGGTCCATCGTTGTAGTGAGAGGAGCTTCAACAGTGACTGGGACTTGTGACCCAGGTGTAGGTTTAATATATAGAGAGACGAAACCTCTCATCATTCCATGTATTCACGGTGCGTGTGTCGGGTCCATCGTTGTAGTGAGAGGAGCTTCAACAGTGACTGGGACTTGTGACCCAGGTGTAGGTTTAATATATAGAGAGACGAAACCTCTCATCATTCCATGTATTCACGGTGCGTGTGTCGGGTCCATCGTTGTAGTGAGAGGAGCTTCAACAGTGACTGGGACTTGTGACCCAGGTGTAGGTTTAATATATAGAGAGACGAAACCTCTCATCATTCCATGTATTCACGGTGCGTGTGTCGGGTCCATCGTTGTAGTGAGAGGAGCTTCAACAGTGACTGGGACTTGCGACTCAGGTGTAGGTTTAATATATAGAGAGACGAAACCTCTCATCATTCCATGTATTCACGGTGCGTGTGTCGGGTCCATCGTTGTAGTGAGAGGAGCTTCAACAGTGACTGGGACTTGCGACTCAGGTGTAGGTATAAGGGGCCCCCATCTAACGCGCGTTAAACGCTCACCTCCACTGTCCAAGCTCCTTTCCCTATTATTTATTCAGAAATTCCGGAAATTGTGGATAAAGTGCAGAACGAGTGTTTAGACATAGGAGATTTTTGCATCCCATTAGCACTAAAATGGCGCACTTTAATTCATGATTGGTCGCCAGTATTGCTGAAATTCTATCTCAATACGATGACTCTCCCAGATCAGAGTAATTTAGTAAGTTGGGGTAAAGATACCTAAAAATCTTGCTATATCTGTGGAAAGGGTGTTAGAACTGCTAAGCATTTGCTGGTGGGATGTAAGGTTCTCCTGGACAGCGGTCAATACTCGCGTCGTCACGATAGGGTTCTAGAGATCATACTTGAAGCGGTTAGTCTTTCGGTAGCCAAAGCGCAAAGGGAAATAACCACAATCGAGCGATCAGTAGTTTTTGTAAGAGAATGAACTAGGGCTTCAAAATCAAACGTCATGCCTAACTCCATCCTTAAAGCGGCTTCGGATTCGACTATAATGATGACCACGTATGAAAAACAATATAAAACCCCAGAGGATCTTTGTGTGTCGGCCTCAAGACCAGACATATTTATATATTCACGAATTTTAAAGCGCGTTGTGATGATAGAGCTTACGGTTCCATTGGAAACCAACATCCCCAAAGAGCATACCATCAAGGTCAATAAATATTACGAGCTCACTTATAACGAACTAACTTGAAATAGGTTCGTCGTGAATTTATACGCGATAGAAGTGAGAGAGAGAGGTATAACAGCTAAATCTCCCAACAACCTACTAAAAGACTTGTGCCTGTACAGAACTAATATCCAATAATTCTTGGATATACTTCGAAGGCAGTCCTATTAGGTTCGTTTCAAATTTGGTAGAGAGGAGCTTGGACGGTGGAGGTGATCGTTTAACTTTAGATAGGGATCCTTAAACCTACACCTGGGTCACAAGTCCCAGTCACTGTTGAAGCTCCTCTCACTACAACGATGGACCCGACACACGCACCGTGAATATATGGAATGATGAGAGGTTCCGTCTCTGGGGTTGATAGTCATATATATGTTATAGCAACACTCAACAGAAACGTCTAATGTCTTTACTTATTGAAACGTCAAAGTCATATTCAGAGAAATCTTTGTAACCTCCAAAACAAAATAAAACTATATTATAATGTCTAATAGTAATTTATTTTTGAAATCCGGCTTCGTTCGAGCACCACTCCAGAATGGTGTCGGACGCTACGTTTGTCAATTGCAGAGAATTGTTTTAAAATTCTGTAAAAGTCACGGCGGAAGCCGAGGAATGAGGTACGATCAACATTTTAATGAAATTTTAACTTAAATGTTGTTCTAAAACTTTAGTTTTGGTGTTTCAGAGACTTTATCGAGCAGGATTTAGTTGATTTCGCAAGAGACAATCCCAGTGTCGTTGTTTATTTGAAGCCCCGGAGACATCGAAGTCCCGTCGTTGTAGCTGAGTATTGTACGAACTAAATTTTGTTTACATAGCAATAGTTAACTTATATTATTCGGAAAAAAATGATAATAATTTTACTAGCTGATAATGTAAATAATATTTAAATATATTTTCAGTAAATGGAGATAGAGTTTGGATGAGTATGCAAAACAAGACACAATCGGAGATCACAAAATGGATTGAGAACATGCGAACACAGCAAGGAGACTTATCAGCGGTGCGGCTCAGGAAGTATCAATACACCGATCACCCTTCCATCCAGGGTCCTTGGACACCATTCACATTCAAGAATCCCGAACTCAATGTAGCCAAACTCCCCAATCCCAAATTCGGTGCAAACGATAGATTACCGATGTCAGCGACGGAACAGCTTAGAATTATGTTCGAAAAACAGAGAATTAGTAAAGAAGAAGTTAAAGAAGAAAAAAAGGAGGAATAAATATAAAATAATTTAGTTTCTTATGTAGTGTAGACTAATGTACATAAAATAGATGCAATACAATATAAAATTAGGTGTAATATTGCATTTTTATTTTTATTAAAACTTAAAAATACTTATTATGATAGAAAACTAAACATAATAAAGACAAAAGTAAAATTAATTACATATAATTATCTTGTTGACAATTGCTTTCATAGAAGTGTAATTTTTATTTCTACCAAATAAAATTCAATTTAGATTTCAAATCTTCTATTTTTACTTCATCATACATATATTACAGCTGTATTTTGAATAAATTTGAACCTATTTGATCCTTAATGAAAATAATCAAGTATAATTGGTAACAAAACATAACTTTATTAGGAATTTTAATCTTTTCACTATCATTATTACCAGGATTACTTATTACAAAGGTCACAATTGATTAACAAATCATTTAATAATGAACTCCACTAAAGAGTTTTGAAGTACTTGAACATTTGTTAATATGTTATATATTTATATGATTATTAATATACTTAGGTGATGAGATAGAACTGATTTAATTATAATAATATTGTAGAATTTAATCAATTATTCAATCTTAAATTTAAATGGCTGTGAACGAAAATAACTGTTCTCTGTAGTATAAGACACAGTTCTAGAAAGATCTATCACTTTGTGGCTTTTTTCGATAAACAACAATGAAATAAATTACCTATGTAAGGATTTTTATGTTGGTAAAAATTATAATATCCAAAATTTAATAAGAAATTAATTGGAAAGAAAATAACAGCACGTAGATTATTTTAAAATATTTATTTGAAAATAAAAATGTAAATTATATATAAAAAAAATAATTTAAAGATAGACGACGCCGATTTTATGCTTTATTATATAATTTTAATGTTTTATTTACAATTATAAGCTTAATTTAATTATCAAATTGACAACACCAATCTTACAAACGCCATTTTGAATGTGTCACTATCAGCATATTTTAAATTGTTTTTTGTTAAGAGAAAAACATAAAAACAAATGTTATTATTTTCTATAGTTATTAATTAAAATATCATGTATAGAATTGTATTTCTTCTACAAATATAGTCGTAGATGTTACTGTGGTAGACATTTTCACTTGTCGTAATCGGTAATAACAAAAATTACAATTTTTGTATCTTGGCGTTGCGTATTCGTCGCATTTGTCCAAATATTTGTACGTAGTCCAAATATTTTAAACACGACATCCACACTTGGCATGCCAACTACAAGTCTTTACGCGTTTTCGCTTATTTGTGTATGTGTGTTATTTGTGCAAATATGTCAAATGAAGACGAATAAATCATCCACACATGGTCTTATTTTTCCGAACACAACAAATAAATAAGTGAAGTGCCATCTTTAGCAGTGAAAAAGACTGATTTACCTACTTTTTAACGTGACTTCTCTTGTTATTCTTATTTAATATATATTTTATAAATTGTAAAATGAACCTTATCTATATTACAACAAGAGCTCATTTTAACTAGTGAACATTATAATTTAATTATATATATATGTATTAACAAGAAAAATTGACAGACATTTAATACTATTCATTAAGAATATGATGAAGATTGGAGAAGAATTTGGAGAAGCAGTTGAGGCATACAATATTAATTTAAAAACCTCATATTTCTTATGAAGAAGACATTTTAACATATATATTATATATATTGGCACATTCCTAATACATAAGTGTTACTATATGGAAACAACAAAATAAGTAATAACTCTGTTACTTAAGTAACGTGTGGATAATATATAACTCTTGACGCCGCTGACTCCGCGGAACGAACACCAAGCGTGTGAACCAGAAGATTCCTGATACACACAAGCTATGGAATGGTATTGATATCATAACATCGGGTCAATCATGTAGTCTTAGGTGTAGGTTATAAGTATTAATATGTCATTCTCATTATAATATACATATATAAGTTTCTTAGTTTCCCTGGAACCGAATAAGGGGTTGTCATTAGACTTTAGTGGGTAGTTCCGGGCTTATCCCGAGGATTCAAACAAACCTCGACTTTTCCTTGGGTCGAAATAAAGCGTTAAATGTCTACTATATCAAAATAAATTAATAGTACCACCGCGCGAAAGTAAAACCTCGTAAAAAAAGGAGTAGAAATTGATTTTTAATGAACTTTTATTGTTTGTTTAATACAAACTTTATTAACATTACTTAAAAGTCATTATAGATTGCATGCGTTCGAGCGACACGCATTCTATCGCTCTGTCTCTTACTACCCCCTTTCATAGCGTTAAACGTTTAACGCAACCTTGTTGAAAGTTGCATAACAAAGTTCACTTCTAAATGGTATTATTATAGATTATTGGATAAGACAAAAACCCTTCTTATTTCTCTAAACAGCGATTCACAAATAACATTTAAATAGTTGTGCGTTTTGGAACTACGACTAAATAATTTAGAGACTACTCTACTTATAATGACGATGGTTATTTTATCATTTTCAATACTTCTACACGATAGTATTTACTTAGGTATATGAAACTGGAAACTGCCTGTATTGCAAACTAGTTCTAAGGGTACTTAGGAAGGAAGTATAGGTAGTAATTTCATTTCTTATATTCTGAGCCATTCTGAGGTCACGATAATTTGGTTTTCGATCTACCTTCAACTTAAATATGACGAGCAAAATGACGTATTTAAAATTCCTATCTGAACTTTTATAACAATCATCTTAGCGTTCCTGGGATCGATTCCCGTCTGTAACAAGAATATCATCCTGATGCAACCAACGTATTCTAAATCCTAAGATATGTAACCCACCACCCCGCATTCATATAGAATGGTGTGTTATGTTCTAAATTCTAAACTATATACATTAAGAGATGGAAGAATGTCATTCTGTTGCTTCAACAAAATGTATGAGAACATTATAATTGGCAGAAATGAACTATAAGAAATAAATTTCTTTGATGTCTACAAAATTACCTAATACATAGCAAAATAATTGTTTCATATTGTCAAACTATCATGATTAACGTACATGGCTAAATACATAGCCTTAGGCAGACCCTGGCTGGAGCAGGGAAATTGCCAGGAAAAAGCTATATACATAGCCTCACCAGACCTATATATAAATAATTTACTAAATATAACCAACATATACATAATATGATACAAACTTATGAATTAACACAATATACCACAACACTAGTATTAGCTTTGTTTTCAGGCCCCTTCTCAATGTTCTCCAGAGGCCCTATAAGGCCCAGGCCCCCTCTAAATGTCTTCGGGAGGCCCCGAGGCCCTCTAGTACTCATCAGCCATCAGCAACACAACCAAAGCCGTCCACCCAGTGAATGGTCTACAACCACTCCCCTTGCCATCTTCTCCGGAGTACTGCTCCCACAAATAACCGGTTCTCTTGTATTCAGATAGTATATTACCTGGAAAAGATAATTAAATACACATTACTATTATAAATCCTCCCATATATATAAAATAAGTTGTGGTGGCCTAGTGGTTAAAGGCCCGCCTCTCATGCATGAGGGTTGGTTCGATCCTGGCAAGTACCAATGTCATTGTTCTGAGTCATATGTACTTTATAAGAGTATTTAGATAACATTGACTGATAAAGGAAAATATGAGGAAACCTGGATTTCGAATATCACAATTATAAGTTTGAAATCACCAACCCGTTAAGCAAGCGTGGTGATTAATGCTCATACCTTCTCCATGTGAGAAGAGGCTCAGAAGTGGGCTCTGATAGGCTGATGATGATAATGATAAATAAAGAATGTCTCATATATATGACAAAATAATTATCAATAGATATTTCAATATACTTCCTACCTTCCAGATCCAGAACTCACTGCTACATCAATGAATTTAATCTAAATCATTTCCAGGTGTAGTATATAAACTAATTATCAAATCTATATATACTCACTGACTACATTATCTCTGAGTTTTTGGTGCAGGGACTTCGCCCTCTCAGCATGAGGTCCCCCGGAGACTGAGTAATGATGAAGCGCTGATATGGCCAAGTAGTTGATGTTAATCCACACTTGACCGCGCCAGTATGGTGGGTCATGCTCTGTGTTCCTCTTCATATATAATGGAGACAGCTTGGACAAAGATCTGGAAATTTAAGAACAATATGATAACTTTTATTTATATAAGAAAGTCATGTTACAGTATTTATAACTCTAATGACTGTATAGATATGGATGAAGATTGGTGGAGATATAGATTAGAACATAGAAAGGACATAGGATACTTTACATACGATTGAAAAAGAAAAAAATTGTTGATCAAATACAAAATGTTATTTACTATCTTTAAGGATGAACAGAGTTCGACTCGTCAAATACATTTCTGATTCTGAAAATAACGCAGACGAAGTCACGGGCTAAACCTAGTATATATATAAAATTCTAGCTAAATAAGTTCAGTACATATAATGGTAGATGACAAACATATGTTTTATTTCATTATCAGTATTTTAGCAACAGCTTCTTAAGAGTAGTCTTCAAACTTAGTTTTATCGTTTATTTTCGTTAGAAATATGGATATGATATATTACAAGGATATATCCAATGTATTTAATATATAAAGAACAAATATATAATGTATATATTATGTTTCATTATCTAATCAATGAGTGTTTGCTTATACTATCGCACCTTATTTGGTAAGCGAGAAATAACAAGACTGTAATAACAAGTCTGTTTAATTGAGCGTCTAATGATAAAATAAAATGACGTATTATTTATAGTATTTAGACATCACTGACATACGGTGAAGGAAAACATCGTGAGGAAACCTGGACTTATAATATCACAATTATAAGTTTGAAATCACCAGCCCGTCTTGAGCAAGCATGGTGATTAATGCTCAAACCTTCTCCATGTGAGAAAGAGGCCTTACAGCAGTGGGCTCTGATAGGCTGATGATGATAATGATGATGATGATGATTTATACTCGAAACAAGTGTATATCTGACCTCAGTCCATACGGAGACCACAACAAATCCGGTTTGTCCAACATTTCCAGAATATTCCCCAACTTGTCACTCTCAGGCTTGAGAACTTTCATCAGCATCGGGAATAGAGACACGTATCCTAAAACAAAAACCCTACTAATATTATAAATGCGAAAGTAACTCTGTCTGTCTGTCTGTTACGCTTTCACGCCTAAACCACTGAACTGATTTTAATGAAATTTGGCATGGAGATAGAGTTAACCTTGAGAAAGAACATAGGATAGTTTTTATACCAGACTTTTGAAAGGTTCTTTTGGAAACGCGATATAACCGAACTCCATGCGGGCGAAGCTATGGGCGGAAAGCTAGTAATATATATAGACGAAACCTCTCATCATTCCATGTATTCACGGTGCGTGTGTCGGGTCCATCGTTGTAGTGAGAGGAGCTTCAACAGTGACTGGGACTTGTGACCCAGGTGTAGGTTTAAGGGTCCCTATCTAACGTGTTAAACACTCACCTCCACCGTACAAGTTCCTCTCTCTACTAAACCAATTATTAATTTTTGTCCATCTCTTTGTACCAGATATCTGAAAAAGCTAGACAGGATCTAATGGGACTTTAGTTGGCATATGGATGATTAAATAAACAGTAGGGTACTGTCTTAGATTATTTTATTTATATATGAATATGTATACCCGAAAAAAAGATCCATTAGGTTTAGAGATTACCCGCAACAGAAAGACAGACACACAACAAATTTCATATAGATTAATCAATAAGCTATTAATTTATTTTTAATTACAAACGTAGGAAAATCCTACTAATATTATAATTGCGAAAGTTTGTGAGTGTGTGTATGTTTGTTACTTCTTCACGATCAAACGGCTGAAGCGATTTTGATAAATTTTTGTGTACAGGAAGCTGACGTCCAGGAATAACACATAGGCTACTTTACATCGCGGAAATCCCGGAACACCGCCGGGCGCAGCTAGTATATATATAACATTATATATAGTTACCGAATGCTGACGTCACCAATCGGGGTTGCGGCGCTATAGTGACGCTCCTCACTACCCTCGACCCCTCGTGCGGCTCCCGACCCTGTTGGCGGACGAACCTCACGCCGTCTGTGTGGACACCTGGAATATAAACATTTGGGACCTTAAATATAGGCATAGTAGAGATTCATGACTAGTCTTGGTGAAGATTTTTCCCTCCCTTTCTTATTTTTACCCCCTCTTCCCTAATCAAGGTTGGCATATTCGCAAATCAATGTTTCGGATGTCCATGGGCGATGGTAAAACCTTTAAACAGGCATAGTAGCGGTTCATGACTAGTCTTGGTGCGATTTAGAGAGAATTTCCCCCCCCCCCTTTCTTACTTTTTACCCTCTTCCCTAATCAAGGATGGCAACATGTTCGCAAAACTATTTTGATGTCCATGGGCGACGGTACTACCTCAATCAGGTAAGCCGTCTGCTCGGTTGTCCCTTTTAGAATAAAAAAAGAAAAGTATTGTTTTTTTATGTGAAAGGTGGCAAACGAGCAGAATGCTTACTAGATAGTCACTATCAACTATGGACATCTACAACATAGGAGATGGAGATGCGTTGACAACTTTGATTGTGGGAGAAGGAGGGAACATTAAAAGTGCAACCGTCTCGCTCACTCATCGGACGAAACGCAGCCATTAAAGACTACTTCACGCCGATCTTCTGTGAGAGGGTGGTACTTACGGTCGAGACAGACCATATTCGAGATGTAGTAACTTGACCACAGATAGGCTCTACCATATCCAAAATTTCACTGTCTATTAATTATATATATATATATATATATATATATGAACCAACCGCTACTTCATACAATATACAAGCTTTTCATGATGTTTAACCTACTTTATTGCAGAGTTTCATCATTATCGTTCCAGTTTTTTTTACATATAAGTAATATACACACCGTAGTCAGCGTATGTCTGTGTGTGTGGGGACAAGTGTAACTCATTCAGCAGGTCTTCGTTACCAAGCTGTTCCTTCATGTCCTCAAACCTGGAAACATAATGATAATTATTCTATAATGAGTGATTTAACATACAAATGTTTCTATATTAAGTTACTATATGTATATAATGAAGAATTTAGAACCTCCTCGTTAATTTCTATCAAGAATCTCTTAAATTCTGAGTTCAAAATATTAATAGAAATGTAAAATCGAATTCATATTTTTTGAAGGTAGTTGTTATTTTAATATTATAACTGATGATGAAATAATATAGAACATATATGTGTGACTGAATACTATCCCGCCCGCCTTGCATACATGAGGGCGCGGGTTCGATCCTGTCAAGTACCAATGTGATTTGTCAGTCATATGCACTTTATAAGAGTATTTAGACATCACTGACAGATGAAGGAAAATATGAGGAAACATGGACTTATATCAAATTATATGTTTGAAATCACCAATCCGTCTTGAGCGAGCGTGGTGATTAATGCTCAAACCTTCTCCATGTGAGAAGAGGCTCAGCAGTGGACTCTGATAGCCTGATGATGATGATGAATGATGAACTCACTTATCAGTATCCCGATCCAAAGCGCGCGCTATCACCGCCATAGCATCCGCGGCCGCATACATCCAACAGCGAAGATCCACGTGACGCTCGATACTGCTTGGGTGAGAAGCCCTGGAAAAATGAGGTTTTTGATATGAAAACTGGTTATTTCTGGTATAATCTGGATATAACTTAGATTTCCATCGAAATGATGGAAGATGGACAGGAATTTAAAGGTATTAAAATTAAAGACTATAGAAGTATTATGGGTCATTAATAAAGTACGTCACTTTCCCAAAAGAGGGTTGATGTCAGGCAGGCGGCCGGTCGTAAATACAATTAGCCAAAACTATTCACAACATGTAGAGCAGACCCTGGCTATAGCTGGGAAATCGCCAGGTAGAAGAAGAATAAAGTACGTCACTCGTCAATGGATGGAGGGTATCACTGAAGTATGACGTCACATGACGGGGATGTAGTGACGTCACATATTAAAATCTAAAATACTATACGAATTTTGGATATATAATAAACTAGCTGCGCCCCGCGGTGTTACCGACGGATTTCCGGGATGTAAAGTAGCCTATGTGCTATTCCTGGACGTCAGCTTCTTGTACACAAAAGTTTATCAAAATCGGTTCAGCCGTTTGAGCGTGAAAAAGTAACGAACACACACACTCACAAACTTTCGCAATTATAATATTAGTAGGATAAGTAATACTGTTATATCAAAATACCTATTTTCTCTCGAGTATTTTTAAATATATACATAAATTAAAATATGTGTTACGTCACACCAAGAGGGGGGAGAGTAAAATGTGATAAGGAAGGGGGGAGGGATGCAAAAGTACTATAATTCTTGTGACATACTTTATGAATGGTCTCTCATGATACATAACAGAAACCAGATTGTAAGTGCAATTTTATACAGAAAACAGTTTGAAGCAGAATTTAACTATTGCATAAGATGGTCTACATTCAATGATTGTATAAAGATTATGAATTTCATACAATATTACTTAATAATTTTATTGAAGTGAAACTTCTAATGCGACTTCCAAGAAGGTTGCGTTAACGGTTAACGCTCGTGGGGAGGAAAAAAAGTTTCACTTATTCCAAAGGTTTCACTCCACGCACTATATATTTTTTATCTGTGAAATTCTATCTATCTAAATATGTAATTATTTTCTTTATTATCAGTTTTATATCTAGGCTGTATGTATGTATGTTCCATATATTCTACATCACTCCACCTGGGGTAATCATCGAGTCCAGATGTCAATGTCTTCGGGTTAAGTTGTAGCCCGTCATCCTCTCGGCCGCGCCACCTGTACGTGGTGGGCTCGTCTCCTTTCTGTGTAGTTTGGAACCATTGGTACCACGCCTGGAAAGACGATAATTAATGAACAGCTGGAAACTTTAGGTTTACAGGAACTTACACCTGGATCAATGATTTGATAATAAAGCTGATAGCAATCTTCTTGTATTTATTTCATATTCAGAAATATACAAATGCCTACCAGAGAAAAAAATAAAGAAAGCAAAACTTGTATTGATCTGCCTAATTTATAGGTGTTTAAACGTAAGTATCTGACGAAAGACAGATGAAAAGTAAGTATAACTTTGTAAATTATGTATCTTTACAGACGAGCAATGACTTTGAGATTGGATAAGTCCTATGTGTGATATATAAGCTGGGATAATAATAGTGTTGGATAGCATAAAAGTGGCCCATAGGAACAAAAAATCGTGAAACCATCAAAAATACGAGTTCACCGAAACCTCCTGTAAATGTTTCCGCTCCTGATGTACTTTTTACGACATCTTTCCAGAACCTTCCTACAGAAACAAATTAATTCGGAATCTTCTTAAATAAGATGAAATATAACTTCCCAAAAGTCATGAAAATTAAATGGCTCTTAAATATATATTAGTAGAGGCTACTCTGCCTCCTCATCTCCCCAAAAACTTCTCATTAGTTCATATTCCTAGTAAATATTATATTTAGTGAACACACATTTATTTTCTACGACATTTTTCCAGAACCTTCCTCCAGAATCAAATTTATTTAGAATCTTCCGGAATAGGATGAAACATGACCTCCTAAAACTCATGAAAATTAAATAACTCTTAAATATATCTTAATAGAGGCTTCTCTGCCTCTTCATCTCCCTAAAAACATCTCATCAGTTCATATTCCAAATAACTATTATATTAAAGGAACATATATTTAATTTGAACCGAACCTTTAAACTCCCGACCGCGCCCGAAGTGACGTTAAAGCGATGACGTTTGGTTTGTTCACTTTACGAGGGAAAGTATTTGTAGACGAGACTTATGTGTTTGTAAATTGAATTTAACTTATTTAAGATGTTTTGGTTTAAGATAATAATTAGTTTATTCTAGTTAAGATTTGATTTATTTAAAAGTAGTGGCTATATAAGACAACAACATTTTTTAATGATTTTATTGCAATCTTATCATCCCTACTAATATTATAGATGCGAAAGTAACTCTGTCTGTCTGTTACGCTTTTACGCTTAAACCGCTGAACTGATTTTAATGAAATTTGGTACAGACATAGAGTGGACCTTGAGAAAGAACATAGGATAGTTTTTATGCCAGACTTTTGAAAGGTTCCCTTGGAAACGCGATATAACCGAACTCCACGCGGGCGAAGCTGTGGGCGAAAAGCTAGTATATATATAATTTGTTTTCCTCTCACCTGCAGTCTAGGGAACATTCTGTCCAAGGTCTGTCTGTAGGGCGTCTCAGTGAACAGCTGCGGTCGGGACCTCACCAGGCGCGCCAGAGACAGCAGCAGCATCGGAGGGTTTGCAGCAGAATTATGCTGCACCACGAACTCCTTCGGCACTCTAGCCAACGCTTCGGCACCTGAGTATATAAACCAATCGAATAAAAGTCAAAGCAACACAATTTTGTTGATAACCTAATATATACGTGAATTTATAAACATCGTGAGGAAACATGGACTTATAATTTATATATAAGTTTGAAATCACCAACCCGTCTTGAGCGAGCGTGGTGATTAATACTCAAACCTTCTCTATGTGAGAAGATGCTTTACAGCAGTGGGCTCTGATAGGCTGATGATATGTGAATTTGAGCTAGCAAACAGGGCACAGATTAAATTTCCGCTCGTGTTTATGGATATTTCTTAAAAAATATACAGACACAAGAATTTGACTGCACTTATCATAATAAGCCTCCATTTAAAACACGCTAATTTTAAGCTTTATCAATTTTGTTAGACAATTCAATCGTTACAATATGACCTAATATCAAAGGTCATCTAGAGGTCATCTAAGGGTCATACCAAGTATCTGTTCCCTAGGTATCCATCCCTCCACGTTGATGAGGTCAAGCCAGTGACCGGCCACGTCCAGGGCGAGGTCAGCCGACCAGCGAGACACCAGGAGGAGGTGGAAACCCTCATCCCATAGGAAACCTCGAGGGAAGAACGATCTGGGGAAAATGGACATAATGTGTGAAGCGATAAGGTTCAATTTAAAATGTGATGTGTGAGATTTGTAGTGGTGTAGTGTAGTGGAAAGAAAGCAGTGGACTGTATCACATATCTTTATATATATAATTCTTCTGTGAGTGTGTTTGTCACTGAACTTCTCTCAAACGACTGGACCGATTTTGATGAATGTTTTTGTGTGTGTTTAAGGGGATCTGGGAATGGTTTAGATTCACAATTTTGTCCGCTGGACAATGTTTTTTTACTTAATTTTTAATTTATTTATGTAGTTGATACAAACGTTTTATTTTGACATTAGATTTGAAAACTAACTAATATGTCAATCATTCTGTCGCACTTCAAAACACGGAGATTTATTGCTTTAATAGGTAAACTCGAAAAATATAAATAACAAAACGTAACAGATATTTCTTGATTATAGGGCGATACGAAGTTCGCCGGGTCTTCTAGTATATATATCTAACCTGCTAGGTACAGCCGTATGTAGAGCGGCCCTCCAGTAAGGGACAGGCTCCCTCGTGTACTGTGACTGCACCCTGCTCGCCCCGTAGAAATATCCCATACCTCCCACCATGTTGGACAACGCGGCCTTTGCTATAGATATATTCTCAGCGCTGTACCTGTAATATATATTAAGAATTTCAAATTATTACTTTGGATGCGCATGCGCAACCCATATATAGGATTACTAACAGTAATGTTAGAATAAATAACTAACTTTGTTAATGTAAGTTAGATTAAAAAACAATAAATTTTGAAGTGAAGAGAAATTTAAAAAACAAGAAAAAATTCAGGTATTGTAAGACAGATAACGTTATTAAAGACTGGAGAAAAGTCGAATTGGATAATCTAATAAGTCAAAATAAATGAAACTAATATTATTCGAATTACTATGCATATTTTATTGTATTTAATACTATATTCCTAAAATTTCTATTACTCAGTACTCCAAAGACATGATCAGAAAATATTAGTTTCATTTAAATGAATACTCGAGTCTTAGATCTTATTAAGGTATAGTCCGTTAGACTTAAGCTGAGCTTTGCATTTGTGTGAATAAAAGTAAAAGTTGAGATAGACAAAAAACTTTTAGAATTAAATTTTATTCTATTTTAAAAAGATAAGTAATGTAAATGCCATAAAATAAGCAAAATTTGTAAAAGGCCAGATGGAAACATTATGAATATTATAGAAAAAAATGTTGATTAATAAAAATTTTGTAAAAACTACACAAATTCTTCTTCACATAACATTGCGTTTCCAAAATTTGATTTTGCTATCAGTACAAAGGGTGAAGTGAGGAAGGTGCGGGGCGGAGTAAAAGCAGAATGAACCGGTTCAAAACTAGAAAAGAACGTGGCATTCAAAAATTTGACATCACACCTACACTATCTGTGTACACACACAAATGCAAAGCTCAGCTTAAATCAAACACACTATAATGTTGTTCCTAGTACCGACCCCTTCTTCTCCAGCTTGAAGATCCTCTCGAATTCTTCATCATATCCCTTCTTCATCTTCTCCATAGTCTTTGTGTATTCTTCTCCACGGACAGGTGGTGTCGGCAGGTCTTCAGTGGTGTACACCACGTCCAGAACAAACGGAGTCTCAACCAACATCTGGATAGGCACGAAGTTCACCTGCTTGTCCTGGAAATGGAAAGAAGTTAAGATTATGAGAATTATAAATTAGTTATGTTCTGTATGTCTTATAGTTGTAAAAATTATTCATTATAATTCTGGACAATAAACAAGAATTATTATTAAGGAGAAATATTCATCTTTTTTTTAATTTTAATACATGATTGTTGAGTTCCAACGCATTAAATACTTATATATTGTTGAATATATAATTTTATTTAGCATATGAAAATAAGCTTTAGTTGTTAATCCGTCTGAAAACAGCACTTAAAAGATATAATTTTATTATTTCTATTTACTCTAGTCTCTGGTTTCTAGTTTTGTGCAACAGAAAATATCAATTTCATTTATTATAATAAGAATCCCATATAAAACTTACATAGTTATAATATATAAACAATTTTGAATGATATGTTAGGTTTGAATAAAAATTATGTAATATAAAAAAACAGGTCCATATACACCTTAGTCTGTTTTTACACGGTAGATTGGTTCCAGAAGAAGCCGTGTAAAAAAAACCGTGTAAAAAAAGACATTGATCTTATACAAAAATGGGTGATTTGTTCCTAATCTCTAAAACCTATTAAAATTAGTGAAAAACAAGAATTTTTAAGAACAAGAATTCATGTTTATTTTATTAAATTAAATATATAATGCTTATTTTCACAAGCATAGTAATTAATGATAAAAAAGATATGCACTCTAATCTTAAAAGTAATATAAATTAAATGTATGGCAAGTTCAGGAACTAAAAAACTATGTCATAAAGGGAATTCCCCTAAATTAGTGCTATTCACATTTGCTTTGACCAGTAAAAATTGTTTGTACGCGCTAAAGGGGAATTCACTTAAATCTTTAAGCTAGTGTTCGCAAACTATCGATACTATCGATGGTTTCAGACTTTTTTCTTTCATAAATACTTTTTTGTGATATGAACATACTTCGCAAAAATTAAATTTGACAAAAAAAAATTAAGTACATAAAATTTCAAATCGTGCTAAATGGAATAAAATCGTGTAAAAAAATTAAAAATATTCAATTTTCAAACCGTGTTATATCAAAACCGTGTACAAAAAGACCGTGTAAAAACAGACTTAGGTGTATACTAAACCGAGATTTTTATTAAAATTTTGGTTAGGAGAGAACTTGTACGGTAGAAATGAGAATTAACGTGTTAGATAGGACCTCTTAAACCTACACCTGGGTCACAAGTCCCAGTCACTGTTGAAGCTCCTCTCACTACAACGATGGACCCGACACACGCACCGTGAATACATTGAATGATGAGAGGTTTCGTCTCTCTATATATATTAAACCTACACCTGGGTCACAAGTCCCAGTCACTGTTGAAGCTCCTCTCACTACAACGATGGACCCGACACACGCACCGTGAATACATGGAATGATGAGAGGTTTCTCTATATATAATCTCACCGAATCAGCTATCTCTTCATTCGGGCCCAGTACAGCCAGCCTTCCAAGGTACGGTTGGTCTTCTATCCTCAGGAGTGAGTAGAATTTCTCCTTAAGAAGATGAAGACCAGACGAATGAGCCTCCGAAAGGGAAGAATGGATGAGTATACCTGGTAGATAAAATTAAACTATTAATTCAGAATAACCAAAAAAACGCAAGCCAAATTCATAGAAATTTCTAAAATTAATTTCAAATTCCCAATTTTTCTGCAAAAAAAAATCATATTCGCCAAAAAACAATCTACCTATAAACGATTTTTTTGGTACAATTATTGATTCAGACATTTCTTACTACTACCAAAAAAGGAAGCAAAATTCATAGAAATTAGTAAAATTTATTTCAAATGAGAGACTAATAAGTCCCAACTCTGCGCAAAAAATACAATCACCAAAAAGCAAACTACCTAAACGATTTTTTTTGGTATAAATTTTTTTGGGTACTTTAATTTTTTTGCAGGAAACACTGTATCTCACCAGAATGCGGTACCAAATGTACTCTGAATCTCCCCAAAGCTGGGGTGTGCCCCATCAATGTTCCACGCTCCGTCCACAATCTTGAATGATCTCCCGAGCCAAGAGACTCATCCAGGGCTGCGTACCAGATTAAAACTAACGGCGGAGCGGATTTACCCTGGAATAAAAAGTAGATGATTATTTGGGTTGTTGAAATGTGACTTTGGTTGGAGACAATGATGATACGAAAAGATACTGTTGATGGAAGATTTAAATACACTATACTATTTGTATATATTGTATGTGTATATTTATTTTATTACATATACAGGGTGACTGGTGAATTACTATCAATATTTAAGGAGCATACTCGGTACATGATTCTCATTCGAATTATGTAAAAAAAATAGGTACTTAATTTTTGACCAAATTTCCGTATAAATAAATAAAGTTTGGACACGTACTCAGCCTTGCCGGCGCCAGTGTGTCGCTACTCCCCAACCCCCGCCCCGTGGCTAGCGGGCCATTAGTCGGCTATTAGTCGCGCGAGCGCCGCCGTAAGGTCCGTACGTTCGTCTTCCCGCGCGCGCGCCTAGAGATCGATCTTACGCGTATACCTAATAATAATCTGTCGTGTGTGCGTGTGACCCGTTATTACTTATTAGTAATTAAATATGGCTTTTCAATACACAAATGCAGAATACTTGGACATGGTTCATGCGTATGCGCGTGCAAATGAAAGCTTGCCGGGCGCAATCAATTTGTACCGGGAGATGTTCCCCAATCGTCGAGTACCTACGGCCAGCGTCATCTTAAACGCTAATCAAAGATTACGAGACTTCGGACAGTTCCGTGTTCCAACACATGCCCAAGGAAACGTCTTGTGTATGCTACAATGTATGTCAACAGAGAGGAGTTGAAATTAAAAATCAATAGTGCTTTCGAAACTATTAAAAGTGACCCATTCGTATTAAATCGTGTGAAAGACAATATGTGTAAACATGCCGAACTGTGTATCACACGAGAAGGAGCTCGCTTTGAACATTTGTTAAGGTTAGTGTAGTTATGTAGGTAAATAGGTAGTTTAATGATTGACAATTGTTGTAAATAAGAATGATTCCATTTTTAAATACGCCGGAAATACCAAGATAGGTAAACAGTTCATATTATTTTTCGTGTCAAGGTCACACCATTTACCTAGTCAATAAATTTTTTGCTTAAACGAAAGAAATATCTTGGTATTTTTGCCTGTCCTAAGCCAGGATTAAAGTATGAAGGGAATTGGATCATTTTTGTTTATCTAAGGTCTAACACGCGGCGGCGCGCGGCGTTTGGATGTAGGTAAACTACCGCGCGATAACTACATATACCTACGTACATAACTGTTTTGTGTCGATAACGCAGCTAGGGTATCCACGCGATCCGTAATTAATTGCATAACTTTTGGTTAACTTTACTTAGAAGTTTATTAATATTTATGTTATATTAATTTTTATTTTGTCATATATGATCGTCAACTACCACGTCCTTAAATATTGATAGTAATTCACCAGTCACCCTGTATATAATGTTATTATGATGTATTATATGTATATCGGCGGGTATAGTGCAAATCTTCGTAACTAGCATTGGATAATTCCGCGTATATACATTGGAAGCGGATTATTAGAAGAAAATTTAAGCTGAAGTAATTTTCAATTTAACGACTTTTTAGGTAGTTTTTCACAATTAGTAATAAACTAAGCACGAAATAATTAGTAATTGTTAAAGAAATTACTTTAAACTTTCTTCTGATAATCTGCTTCCAACGTAGATACGCAAATTATCAAATGGTAATTACGAGGATTTGCACTATCTCCGACTATATATAATATACAGTTACATATATAGTGTCACGTGACTCGATACACTATACAACTATAGTGACTTGTTCCCGAGACAACTACATAGAATTAAGGCATAAAATATATCATACATCCTATTCTATTACATCATTGGATAATTTCATCCAAATCGGTCCAGTATTACTAACTTGAAAGAACAAACATACACCACAAACACTCAAACAACTTACCGTAGCTGTAATATTAATCCTTGCCGTCCAATGTCCACCATGCTCGCCCCCCGGAGTCTTTATGAATGATGTCTGTATGTGATGAGGCGGATCAGATATAAGTTGTTCACCGAAATTCACACCATCATGACGAAGCCAGCCATAAGTTGGCAGGTTGTCATTCTGCTCGCATAAATGTCTGTAAATTGAGTATATTATACAGGGTGACTAGTGAATTACTATCAATATTTAAGGAGCATACTCGGTACATGATTCTCATTCGAATTATGTAAAAAAAATAGGTACTTAATTTTTGACAAAATTTCCATATAAATAAATAAAGTGTTGACACGTTCCAAGTGTTCCAAGTGTACGCCGCCGCACGCGTATGTGTGAGTGTGTGTGTATACCTAATCTGTAGGGTGTTCACACGATGCGTAATTAATTACATAACTTTTGGTTAACTTTACTTAGAAGTTTATTAATATTTATGTTATATTAATTTTTATTTTGTCATATATGATCGTCAAATATCACGTCCTCAGGTATCGATAGTAATTCACCAGTCACCCTGTATTTAAACCGAGTTATAAATCTGAAAATTAACTGTTATTTATATGTAAAAACATGTTAATTTGACTCTGAGATATTAATTTCTTTATCTTTTTGATGATCAAAATACTTTATATGTGTCCATCTATTTCTTTGTCTGTGAGTGTTATATATTAGTTATGCTTGCTCAATATTGTTAAAATAATAATATGACGTCAAGTGGTTAGAATATTATATTAGTTGCTGACATTCAGTTATGCTATTTAGCACAATACAGACATGACAAAATTAATATAGTTTTATTGAATAATACAGTAAGTATTGAGTGAATATATAACAATATTTTCAAGTAAAATTATTGTTAAGACTCATTCTATTTAGAGAATACTTGAATAAAAGAATTAATGTTTTAAATAACAATATTTTAAGTAAATAATTAATAACAATTATCGCAATTATGTAATTAAATCCAAAATAAATAATTCTTAACATCAAATCTAGATTTGATTCGATTTGACCGCACCAAATATCATGATAAAAAGCATTTACTCATCAACCTAACACTTACCTAATCCCTTTATGGGCTGCCGCTGCGAGTTCATACCACATCATTCCGAAAACTGGAGAACGGGGTTCCCGGCACTTCATTCCGAAGTATACCCCAGGCCTATAAGTACCCCAGTAACGTTCTGGGACTGAAAGACCTGTTTCTTGAACCACCTATCATAATAAATCAGAAATTTAATATAAAAACAATATACATCTAGTCCGTTGAACAAGATTTACGAAAATAAAGGACTATCTGTGATCTTCTTCTTCTACCTGGCAATTTTCCCAGCTTAAGCCAGGGTCTGCCTTACATGTTGTGAATAGTTTTGGGTAATTGTTTTTACGAATTGCCGCCTGCCTGACATCAATCCTCTTTGGGAATGCATATAATGACTATCTTAGATATTACACCAAAATAGGCTTAGCAGTTTCAATTTTTATGTATTACAAACTTTTTTAATATAAATAAATGTGATATATATTTAATTAAGTTACCAATAGTAATAAAATTTTCTTTAATAAGACTATATTTATTGATAATTATTTATTTGTGATCATTTCTTATCTATTTAAAGTATTAAATGTTCCACTTGATATATGATAATAAAGATATACTATAAAGAAATATTAGTTGCAATTCATATTTATACTATTTGTGCAAAAAGTAACTTTGTATTTGGTTTTCGATATGCTTGTAAACTAAATCCTCTAATTATAACAATATATCACATATTTTTGATTAATTTATACTTATATTGGTACTAAAACTCTTAAATGGTATTTATTGAAGGTTTGAAATGCTTTATATTCTCATTGAAAGACAATTTCACTCAAAACATGATACATATATGTTATCAGAAGGATGATTAAATATAATAATATCTACCTTTTCTTCATCAAGCGGAGTATTGACTCTGGTCTCCAAGTAACCCAGGGTGCCCACGTATACAGCTATCACAAGACATATGAAACCGGCACCAGTTTTCCATACTGATAACAAGTGGAACGCTCGACCAGCGATAGAAGAATCACTGGCTCCTGAACTACTGCTAGATTCATTGTTAGCATGTTTGTACTGCACAGTCTTCCTATGTTTCACCATAATTTAAATAATCTAATATATTTAATAATCTAAGTTAAGTCTTTTTTTTTACATTTAATTTAACATCAGTCGGCGTTTGCTTTCAGGGAACGTCAATATGTTAGGATTTGACAAATAAGTGGTGACATATGACAGTTGCATTTAATAATATAATAAAATGTATAAATATAAATAAATTTATAATTAGGGTTTTCTTTAAATAAATAATAATTAAATATATGCCTTAATTCCCTTCGATAAACTCCTTTGTGTTTCCTCCACACAATACTCAAGATTATATTTCATCCAACAAATATTCCACGATGCCAGTGCTAATGAGGCCACTGCTTATTTTTTTTAATTCTAAAATAACAATATAAGTAAATATTACAAAATTTACATAAATCTACACTTTTAAAAAGAATCAAACAATGTATATAAAAACCAATTTAATTCCAACATTCTCAATTAAATGAATCCTTTTAATAACTGTATCTCTATTTTCTTATAATTAAGAAAAACTATTATGTACAAATTTATTAGCATAGTAAGTATTCTTAATTAAAACATAAAATATTTTTAATATAGAAAATTACTAATAAATTATAGTTTAGTATTGAATTGAAAATATACTTTAAATAGATATATTTATAGCAACTTTACGTCGATAATTTCCTACAAGCCCTTTTATACTATTCATATTATGGAGCGTAAGAAAAATATTTATAGTATTGTATATATTCTACCATATTGGATAATTTTACATTGAAAGTAAATGTACAAACAAGCTCTAAATTCAATTCCTTAAAAATATCTGCCACAATGGAATCCGAAATTTTGTGCGACAAAAAAAAAAAAGAAATAAGTTAATTGTCAGAATAAAGTTAAATGAAGAATTTATCGGTTATAATCTACAACAGATTATATTGTTTAGAATTCCAGAAAAATAAAATATTTTTATTTATTATCAGTCTTAGAATTAGTTCAAGTAATTGTACTTTACTAGCTTTGCGCCCGTAGCTCCGCCCGCGTGGAGTTCGGTTATATCGCGTTTCCAAGAGAACCTTTCAAGAGTCTGGGATAAAAATTATCTTACGTTCTTTCTCAAGGTCAACTCTATCTCTGTACCAAATTTCATTAAAATCAGTTTAGTGGTTTAGGCGTGAAAGCGTAACAGATAGACAGACAGACAGAGTTACTTTCGCATTTATAATATTTGTAGGGATAATACTCACAGATAATGACGGTTACATAAGTTTTTTTAAATAATAACAGTTTTTTTAAACAATAACAGTTATATGCTGATTTAAGTAACTGTACATGACTTGCTGAATTATGTTGATCTTGGTAGGTTTCTAATAAATTGAGAAAAAGTAAAGTGGTGAATGTGGCCGTGGTGTCCTAGTGGTTAAAGGCCTGCTTCTCATGCATGAGGTCGCGGGTTCGATCCTGGCTAGTACCCATGTGATTTTTCCAAATCATATGTACTTTATAAGCGTATTTAGATATCACTGACTGACGAAGGAAAACATCGTCAGGAAATCTGGACTTATAGTTTCACAATTATAAGTTTGAAATCACCAACCCGTCTTGAGCGAGCGTGGTGATTAATGCTTAAACCTTCTCCATGTGAGAAAGAGGCCTTTAGTTAGTAGTGTTTTTAGTTTTGCGTGTGTAATAAAAGTTAATTTGTTTATATTAAAAAATAGTTACGTACTGAGAAAGTCAAAACAGAGACTTTTTTACATTTAAGGCGTAAAGACTATTAATTTAACCAAAAAAGGTTTTTAATTGAACACATTCTTATATATGAAATATAAAGTGTGAATGTATAGTATTTTTACAAGCATTGTATTAATGTATAATAAATTTGTTTAAAAGATTTTTGGACGAAAAGTTTTATTTTTACAGAAAATATGTAACAAGTTAAAAGTTTTTCAAGCTTATAATGTTGAAGGTGTTACTTTTTAAAACAAAATATAATAGATGCGATATATTATATACATAAAATTAATTTTAAAATATACTTTCCGGTGCCGTCAAGAACAGAGGTTGATAGACACTTTTTATTAATTATTAAATATGCTATAGGTTTTTATTTATCAATATTAATATATAATTAATTATAATAGAATATATTTATGTAGTACATATATATTTTAGACGTCCCATTTACGTAAAATACATAGCTAGGTACATAGCGTTGTGGAACGAAAGTCATGTACTTATGTTTACCTACTCCTGGTAATAATTAAAAAATAAAAACTACATATAAGATTCATATTATGTATTAGGCATAATGATAAAATTGTACAATTACGATAAAAAAAACAATGGTCATAACAATATTAATTTTATATAAAGATACATATTTCTCCTTATGTATATAAACTTACAAAATTCTTTTATGTTTCAAGATAATATTATAGAGCAGCTACTGTTGAATGTATTGAAATGTAATAGATGAATACTCTAAGACAACCAACTCGGCTTCAACGAGCCCACAGGATTCTCTTAACCCAAACAAGTTTTCAGTTTGTGCACCAAAGATATCGATTCAAAATAAAGCGACGCCAACGCCATCTGTGAGTAGGAAAAGTATTACAATTTCACCACTAGATGGCACTACTTGTACTTTTTCAGTCTGCTTTTAAAATCTTTGCCGATTAAGAGTTCAAAAATTTATTTGCTTAAATTATTTAATTTTTTAATGGTATAAGATATGTGAGTAATGTCAGTAGTGCTATATGTATTGCATGAGGCCGAATAGTTATTTGGAGTTTATAAATTTTACTTGCGCCACCTATCCAGAATATAGGTAAAGCAGTACAGTGTCGTCGGTAAAGCAGTGACCGTCCCCCGCCGCGGAGCGCCCCGCCCGACGCTCTAGCCAGTAAGATTGAGCGAGACGTGCCGCGCGTACCTATCGCGACCCATGCGATGCGCGACGCTACGACGCTGTCATGAGACGGACGCTGGGATACCAATAAATAATCAGTGAAATAATGTAAAACATTCACAAAACAAACACTGGGAGCTGCCACGACGGCAGACACCTGCGCCCGCGAGTCTCTCTTCCCGCCGGCCGGCGACGCGGCACGCGACAACGCTTCCAAAAAAAAAAAGAACTCGAAAGCTCGATGTCTGTGCGCGTGAGGATTCAGTGACGGTGTAGTGTAGTTTAAAATAGTTAAATGTATAAAAGGCGTGCAATGATCGTATGAGGAAGAAAGGCAATCGGAACATTGTAAGTGAACAGTGTTATTTGTTAGCAGTTATGCTGGGTGTTCCGCCCTGTGCGATGGTTTTTTACTTGTGGGGCGGCCGCTGATTGAACCCAAGAGGTACGGAGGTCTACCCCTCGTATTCTCTCATAATTTTTTCACAATAACCGAACAGGTCTCTAACCCCTTTTTTGTGCGTCGCTTTTTTTTTTGGAGGGAATGTTTACAATGTTCCTATAGCTATGCCCGCCAGGTAAATTGTGTTCAGCTGTGTATTGTGAATGGAGAATCATGAAATGTTATAAAACAATAAATTTTAACAACAACATTCGTAAAAAAGTGGGTGGCGAGCTAACGTATGGTCAGGTATAGGAAAAAATATACTCGTTTTGCTTATAACGAAACCAGTTTGTCTCTCAGTATTGTTATTAGGTGTACGCAACTGATAAATATAAAAAACAGACATTGTCATATTCTATCTCAAAGCAAACGTAATATATAAAAACAAATTCACTTAAAAATTAATACAAAATTTATTATACGTATTTACTATAGAGCTATGTAGAATATTAGTCTACATTAACTTTAAAAAAATCAATATTTTTCATTGATTTTATGAAATAAAGTTATATTTATTGATTATTAAGTAGTTATAAATAATTTGATACCAAATTTTATAAACATCTGTTTATCAAATAATAATTCCGTTCATACATATATAAATAATTTTTAAATACATATAAAGTTAATAGAAACGAAGATTAGGTGTTATTTCGTAAAGACATACATACATCGTAAAATATCAAGAGTATACCAACATATGTGCACCTTTTTAAAATTATTTAGAAATAAAAATTATTGTCAGTACCGATTTTAAAGACGGAAGGTTCTGTATATACATGTATGTCTGACGATCAAAATGTAACTCAAAAATACGACTGTAACGATATCTATGGTGTTCTCGTTGTTTGTAAATTGATAATTATATATAATATATGACATACAAGTGCATGACCGCGACTATGTTCCCGTAGATCTGTTTCTGACATAATATGTAGCGTTGAAGTATATAAAATATATGTTTTATATATAGTAATATATTATCACAAGTCAGTGGCCTAGTGGTTAAAAGGTCCGCCTCTCAAGCATGAGGGCGCGGGTTCGATCCTAGCAAGTATCAATGTGATTTTTCCGAGTCATATGTACTTTATAAGAGTATTTAGACACCACTGATTAATGCATTCCCAAAGAGGGTTGATGTCAGGCAGGCGGCGGGTCATAAAAACAATTAGCCACAACTATTCACATGTAAGGCAGACTCTGGCTAAAGATGGGAAATTGCCAGGTAGAAGAAGATATAAATATGTAACATTTCTTTCGATTTCGTATAATTTTCAAACAATACCCTTCTCCTATTAATAATGTGTCTCATACATAAGGACATTCATGTGTGTGTCAGTAATATGAATTGGACCTAGAGTTACTGAGATTGATGATAACAAACAGACAGACGCTTAAACTTTATAATATTAATAAATTAACTAAAATATCTATACAATAATGAAAAAAATCCTATTATAGAGAAAAGAGTATGTACCTAGTTTATGCTCAAAAATAAAAATCACGTCAACATCCGAAAAATATTAGTTTCATTTAAATGAATACTCGCGATAATCTTATCTCATTATTATGGAGCTGTTCCTCCCATATAATCTTCCAGGTCTTAATCTCCAGGTTTTCAAGCCTTATCACTTACGACAGAGCCTGTATATTTTTCGCTCAAAATAGTCCAGGTGTTAAAAACTAATCATGATTTTTTTCCAATATATTTTGTACACCTGCACTAGTAGTTCCAGGTGTATAAACTACCTAATATCACCTCCAGTTTTAGGTGTTATCATAATTCCAGGTCTTAGCTTCGTACATAACGACCTGGAAATTATCTTTTCCAGCTGTAAGCTGTATCTTTTGAGAATAAATACCTTGGAAATATTTCATTACATGCAAATAGTAGCCTAGTAAATCAGTGGTGGCCTAGTGGTTAAAGGGCCTGCCTCTAGTTGCAGAGAGCGCGGGTTCGATCCTGGCGAGTACCAATGTGATTTGTCAGTTATATGTACTTTATAAGAGTATTTAGACATCACTGATTGATGAAGGAAAATATGAGGAAAGCTGGACTTAAAATATCAAATTATAAGTTTGAAATCACCAACCCGTCTCGAGCAAGCGTGGTGATTAATGCTCTAACCTTCTCCATGAGAGAAAGACGCCTTTGCTGAGCAGTAGACTCTGATAGACTTAAAAAAATAGTAGCGTTTTGATATTGTCTTTCCGAACTTATATATGCGTTAATGCTCTATTATACTTTAATGCTGCCCTTACTACGTGTTCCGTAGTTAACTTACAGACCGATAGTACTTACGTGGTGACGCATCACGAAACGTTTGTGTGTATTTTGATTGCAGACTATTTGAAGTTACTATTATATTTGATAATAAGAATTGATTTAATAAGCTTACTACGTGATGACGTGAAAACTGATAGTTTAAAAGTATAACATCTAGACCTCATACTCTAAGTATATCTTCTTCCTGGCAATTCCCCAGCTTTAGCCAAGGTCTGCCTAGTATACTCTAAGTATATATAGATGGAAAATGTCAAATGCAAATGTATAGCTTCTAAAATTTTGTTGAATAGCTTCTTAAGTTTTGGAAATTGAATTTTCTTTTTTCGTATAACACTAATTATCGCCTATATTTATTAAGTACGTGGTGGCCCAGTAGCTAAAGGCTCGCCTCTCGTGCTTGAAGCGCTGGTTCGACACCTGGCAAGTACCAATGTGATTGTTCCCAGTCATATGAACTTTATAAGAGTATTTAGACACCACTGACTGATGAAGGAAAATATGAGGAAACCTGGACTTATAATATCAAATTAAATGTCACTTTTGATATATGTATGTTTGTCTTTACTTAACCGATTCGGATGAAACTTTACAGTCGTTTAGGTTAATACTTCGGAGTTACTCGTACTCACTGTAGTTTCTTCGTGAACACATTAATACATTTGTATAGTATGCTTTTTAATATAATAGAATGTTATATCTCTACTAATATTATAAATGCGAAAGTAACTCTGTCTGTCCGTCTATATATATAAAGATTTGAATTAATGTTAGTTTTGTGACACTTTGGATACATTTATAGATGCTGAATTCATTTTGATGTAAAATAAACTTAAAAATCAGATTATACTTTTATGTAAAACTGGCTTTCCGCCCGCAGCTTCGGTTATATCGCATTTCCAAGAGAACCTTTAAAAAGTCTGATATAAAAACTATCCTATGTTCTTTCTCAAGATCAACTCTATCTCTGTACCAAATTTCATTAAAATCAGTTCAGTGGTTTAGTCGTGAAAGCGTAACAGACAGAGTTACTTTGGCATTTATAATATTAATAGCGATTTATACTTTATCTCTAAATACGAGGCAATTCACGTTTTCAATTACATTAGTACCTTAATATGTGTAGATTCATGAATTAAAAACTGTTAACGCTACGTATGTAGTGACGCTAACTTGGGGTCAGCCAGAGCAGAGCCCACCACGCCGCCAGCACGCAATAAATCATGTACTACATCAATTAGCGGTGTAATTCCTTTAACCTCGACCCTGATAACGCTATCGGCTGGACCCCGACTGATAAAACTCAAGCAATGTGACACTGTGGTGAAAGTGATCGTGAGGTTGATGACGTCATGTATGTTTGTTTTTTACGAAATTGTACCTAAATTTATATTACTAATTATATGTACTAGCCAACCCGGCATACGTTGTTTTCCCATATAAAAAAATAAGGGTTGCTGATAAAGAAAGTAAAAATTTTATGTTATATGTATTTTTTAAGGCTACAATATAAAAAAATAAAAACAAAAATTTCGTCCAAAAAAGAATTAGGGGTGAACGACCTTTATGACTTAGGGATAAGAAATATAGATGTTGGCAGATTCTGAGACCTACTCAATATGCTCACAAAATTTCATTCTAATCGGTCCAGTCGTTTCGGAGGAGTTCTCTGTCTAACACCGCGACACGAGAATTTTATATATAAGAAGATATGTAGTATATACACAAGTTAAAAGTTTTTCATTCATAAATCACATAATTTTAACGTAGGTTATTGAAAACGTAAAACGCATCGTATGTAGTAACGATGCACTTGTACTAAGAGCGAAATATTGATACATTGGTTAAATTATCATCCCTACTAATATTAAAAATGCGAAAGTAACTCTGTCTGTCTGTTACGCTTTCACGCTATACCACTGAACTGATTAAAATGAATTTTGGTACAGACATAGAGTTGACCTTGAGAAAGAACATAGGATAGTTTTTATACCAGACTTTTGAAGGGTTCTCTTGGAAACGCGATATAACCGAACTCCACGCGGGCGAAGCTGCGGGCGGAAAGCTAGTTACGTATAAAGTTACCAAAAATAAGGTAAAATATATATTAATGAAATTCCAAAAAACATATATATCACAAGTAAATAATCTACATATTTCTGAAATAACTTTTTTCTTATTGACCTCTTGATCTCACCTTCAAAACTCAGACAAACAAAGATTATATTAATTTAATATGTTCAGAAATTATTTAAAAACATATATATATTCTTTTATGTATATGACTAGTTTTTGTCCGGACTTCGTCCGCGTTAATTTCGTCATTAGTAATATATGTATAGCTGACCGGGCGAACTGTATTCCGTCCTAGAGGCCGTAAATAACAAAATATTGGAGTTTATTAAGTTTTTTTTGTTTCGATCGAACAGAATTAAGTATCCTATGTCCTTTCTATGTTCTAATCTATCTCTCCACCAATCTTCATCCAAACCCGTACAGCCGTTCTTAAATTATAAATAGTGTAACTAACACGACTTTCTGTTATATATATTAATTTCATTTAATTTAAGATTGTACGTAGTTCACGTAAGAAAACCATATTTATTTATTTATTTGTAATTTAATATTTAAAATGTACTAAAAGCGAGCGAAGTCGCGTGTATCACCTAGTTCATCAAATCAGTTCTTGATATACGCCAGCCTCATACGGACACACATTCTGTATGAAACAGTTTCTGAGATATGATCAGTAAGACTCGAGGATGATTCATCAGTGGGCGGTCATTGACCCGCGGTACGCCGGTTCGGTTCCCGGGTTGGGAAGTTTTTGTTAATCAATATATTATATATACATACACATATGTATAATGTTTGTTGGTGTATATAAACGATTCGATAAATATGCTGACCATTTTTGATAGAACCTTCTTGTGTACCAGAGGAATGTCTGGAGAATTACTAGTCTTATGTTGAAACAGTATTTCAATTTCAAAATAAGTTCCACATATTTAGAGTAATCATCATCAGCCTATCAGAGCCCACTGCTGGGCCTCTTCTCACATGGAGAAGGTTAGAGCATTAATCACCACGCTCGCTAAAGACGGGTTGGTGATTTCAAACTTATAATTTGATATTATAAGTCCCAGGTTTCCTCATATTTTCCTTCATCAGTCAGTGATATCTAAATAATCTTATAAAGTACATATGACTGAAAAAACACATTTAATTTAGAGTACATAAGTGTAGTAATATTTTAATAACTATGAATAAATATACATATATGTATGTATGTATGTCACATTATATATAGTTCAGAAATTTCATACAATAATAATTTAAATAAAAAATAATACAAGATTATATGCATATGAGTTGACCTTTAGGTACGTGAAAGATACTTCACTGATTTTGATAAAACTTTACAGTGAGTGTAGTCAAGATATAAGAATAAGATGTGGGTTAACATATATGTATATAGGGATGAAAAAAATTTGTAATGTATGGAGTCACGTGACACATGACACTAAACATATAATTGGCGATTGGTTCGCATATATATATATATATATATATATATATATATATATATATATATATATATATATATACTAGTTTTTGCTCGCGACTTCGTCTATGTAAGTTTCAGAATTAGAAATGTATAAACGGGTGAACTCTGTTCCTTAAAGACAGTAAATAATATTTTGTATTTGATCAACAATTTACTTTTCTTTTTCAATCGTATGTAAAGTATCCTATATCCTTTCTTCTTCTTCTACCTGGCAACCTCCCAGCTACAGCCAGGGTCTGCCTTACATGTTGTGAATAGTTTTTGGCTAATTGTTTTTACGACCGGCCGCCTGCCTGACATCAACCCTCTTTTTGGGAATCAACATTAATCAGTGATGTCTAAATACTATTAGAAAGTACATATGATTCGGAAAAATCACATTGGTACTTGCCCGGGTCAGGATCGAACCCGCGCCCTCGGTGACGAGAGGCGGGCCCATAACCACTGAGCCAGCACTGACTTCTCCTATATCCTTTCTATGTTCTAATCTATCTCTCCACCAATCTTCATCCAAACCCGTACAGTAATTCTTGAGTTATAAATAGTGTAACTAACACGACTTTCTTTTATATACACACATTATTCGTTTCATTCTCAAAATAATTCAAAATTCCAAGCGTAGAAAGAACGAAATATAGTTTTTATGTAATATATGAAAAATCACATTTAAAACTATATAATAATCTAGAAATAATCAAATTGAAATAGCAAATAAGGTATCCCTACTAATATTATAAATGCGAAAATAACTCTGTCTGTCTGTTACGCTTTCACGGCTAAACCACTGAACTGATTTTAATTAAATTTGGTACAGAGATAGAGTTGACCTTGAGAAATAACATAGAATAGTATCTATCCCAGACTTTTGAAAGGTTCTCTTGGAAACGCGATATAACCGAACTCCACGCGGGCGAAGCTGCGGACGGAAAGCTAGTATAAAAATATTTTACTTCATATAAAGAGTTCCGAATAATGTTGTAACTAGTTTTATTATACATGTTATGCTTACCACGAGTCTGCGTTTAACTACAAACGGTACTTTCCCCGTTTACGTTAAGAGACGATACCTCTCATCATTCCATGTATTCACTGTCAACGCTACGTATGTAGTAACGCAAACTTGTCCTAATAGTGTTATTTAATATGTAATTCATCAGGAAAATTAATAAATAAAAATAAAGAAAGTTTTATTATCATATAAAATGGCCTACTTAGCAATTATTAAGAAATGTAAAACAAAATACCTACCACAATTAATTTTCATTTATTATATTTCGAGTGAGATATTATCTCGAGTTATCGCAGTACAGACATGACGTACATCATTATGGAGAGCTGGTCTTATATTGATAGACTGGTGTTACACGAACATAGAGAACAGCGAGGATACTGACTTACAAATCAAGGAAACCGCATCGAAATCGGTCCATCCGTTTACGAGATACGATGTCATACACACAGTGATGACAAACGAAACACCCTTTATATGTCAGGGTTTGCAACCCCTGTAGTATAAAGTATTTCATTTATGACGTCACTCTCATTACAACTGCAACTAGAAGTAATATATCAATACTATTAATAGTTCATGATACTTTAATAATATTCATTTAAAAAATATACGAAGATATAGAAAAATTAAATAAATTTGTATTATTTTTTCATGGAGATGGTTTGAGCATTAATCACCACGCTCGCTCAAGACGGGTTGGTGATTTCAAACTTATAATTGTGATATAAGTCCATGTTCCCTCATATATTCCTTCATCAATCAGTGATGTCTAAATACTCTTATAAAGTACATATGACTCGGAACAATCACATTGGTACTTGCCAGGATCGAACCCGCGCCCTCGTGCATGAGAAGCGGGCCTTTTAACCACTAGGCGAATAAAATACCTACTAGAAATGTCACCGGATTTGTCTGCTAAAAAAAGATAAAATAAAATATCCTATGTCCTTTCCATGTTCTAATCTATCTCTCCACCAATCTTCATCCAAACCCGTAGAGCCGTTCTTGAGTTATATATAGTGTAACTAACACGACTTACTTTTATCTTTATATATATATATATATATATATATATATATATATATATAATTCTTCTGTGAGTGTGTATGTCACTGAACTTCTCTCAAACGGTTGGACCGATATTGATGACATTTTTTGTGTGTGTTCAAGGGGATCTGGGAATGGTTTAGATTCACAATTTTGTCCACTGGACAATGTTTTTTTAATTAATTTTTAATTTATTAGTAGTTGTTCATATAAACGTTTTTTTTACATTAGATTTGACAACTAACTAATATGTCAATCATTCTGTCGCACTTCAAAACACGGAGACTTATGGCTTTAATAGGTAAACTCCAAAAATATAAATAAAAAAACGTAACAGATATTTCACCTTCTAGTATATATTGTATAGAATTTCTGGATACATCCAGTCCAATTGTTCTAGAGATTTGAGGGAACTAACAACTAGACAAATTATTTAATGAAAAGCTACTAATTCTAATTATCAATCACTCACTTATATGTATATAAAAGAAAGTCGTGTTAGTCACACTATTTATAACTCAAGAACGACTAGTAATATGGCTGAAAATTTGTGGAGAGATAGATTAGAACATAGAAAGGACATAGGATAATTAATTCTGTTCGATCGAAAAAGAAAAAATAACTTAATAAACTCCAATATCTGGTTATTTACGTCCTCTAAGACGGAATAGAGTTCGCCCGGTCAGATATACATATATTACTAATGACGAAATTAAAGCGGACGAAGTCACGGGCAAAAACTAGTGTGTATATATATATATATATATACATATATATGTATCATTCGGCTTGTAAAACAAATAACTGGAAAAGTTTCAATCGCCGCTGGAGTTTTCATTGTTAAAAATTTAGCCCGCACTTTGTTCTAACCTGTACATTTTGATGATATTGTTACTCTAACATACATACATACAGAACTTAGTACGAGTAAGGATAGTAAACGTAGATACGTGCAGTATTGTCGTCTTAACTTGATAATGTCTGTATTTTAGTATCAATTTTATTAAATGTATGTACAGTTTTTAATATGAAAATTAAACTAATATATTAGGATTACTACGCGTATTTTAATATACTTAAAAACTACATACTCCCGACGTTTCGGTTACTTTGCAGCAACCGTGATCATTAAGACGAGATAATGTAAGTAAAAATATTAAAATATAAGTATATGCGAATAATATTAGTTTCATTTAAATGAATACTCGCGAAAGTCTTAGATCTCAATATATTTTAATAAAGTTTAAAAGATTACAAGGTACAAACAGACAGACAAAAAAGCAGTTTAAAATCACATTTCTAAGTTAACCATTACTTATTATACTAGCTTTCCGCCCGCAGCTTCGCCCGCGTGGAGTTCGGTTATATCGCGTTTCCAAAAAACCTTTCAAAAGTCTGGGATAAAAACTATCCTATGTTCTTTCTCAAGGTCAACTCCATCTCCGTACCAAGTTTCATTAAAATCAGTTCAGTGGTTTAGGCGTGAAAGCGTAACAAACAGACAGAGTTACTTTCGCATTTATAATTTTAGTAGAGATAATTCGGTTCAAACAGTAACATATCCGTACTCGATTACGTCGGAACTAAAAGTGGGTTATGTTTTACATGTATGTGTATATGTATGTTCCCTCCTAACTGCTTTAAAATAAGATACTTGGTGCCAAAGATTCATCTCGTCTATTGATGAAGATGCTGTAAAGGAACTGAAACGCTATCGTGTAGATATAGAATTATGAAAAATATATACAGGGTGACTGGTGAATTACTATCAATATTTAAGGAGAATACTCGGTACATGATTCTCATTCGAATTATGTAAAAAAAAATAGGTACTTAATTTTTGACAAAATTTCCGTATAAATAAATAAAGTGTGGACACGAAAAAAATAATTTCAATTAAGTTAGAACTTCTAGATTACAATAAAGTTAGCTTAGAAATGAATAGCTTTTTTACCGACTTCGTCTGTTTATAATGAAAAGAATAAATCTATTTCTTCTTCTACCTGGCAATTTTCCAGCTTCAGCCAGGGTCTGCCTTACATGTTGTGAATAGTTTTGGCTAATTGTTTTTACGACCGGCCGCCTGCCTGACATCAACCCTCTTTGGGAATGCATTAATCAGTGATGTCAAAATACTCTTATAAAGTACATATGACTCGGAAAAATCACATTGGGACTTGCCAGGATCGAACCCGCGCCCTCATGCATGAGAGGCGGGCCTTTAACCACTAGGACACTACTGACTACATGGAATGATGAGAGGTTTCGTCTCATACTAGTCGCATATTATACTATAGTCTTGATGTTAATTCTTACTACGAGTTTTCGAGTTTACCAAAACAAACTTACTGTACATATGAGTAAAGACGAGAATTAATAAGTTTTATAAATTTTACCAAAATTATATATTATATGAAAAGTATTATAGAAATCTGTAGAGATTTACATAATGTTATATAAATCTGTAAAGATTTCAAATATGTATTTAAAATGTTCACGAATACACAACACTCCTTTATTGTAAGTCGGTTGAATTAAAGAAAATAATTCAATTAATATTAATTTAAAACTCAAAATAAAGTGAAATATAAAATCGAACCTAGGACTCGATAGATGTAAGAAAAAATTCATTAAATGAAACTATACCTATGTTTATGTTATGTAGACGGACGTTTAAAAAACCGCTCGTGTTAAAAAACGCTCGTTTTTTCTATTATTTTGTTTTAAATCGCGATCCTTTTTTATTATTTTCGATAAATATAATTATTATTAAGCCTGTCTCCATTCTCCTTTAAATACGGGTCCAGACGTATACACAGAAAGAAAACCATGAAACAGTCTTAATAAAATTAACTTTTCATTATAACTTAGTTTAAGAATCCTTGTTTTATTTGTATGAATGTATTTGGTTGTTATGTCATCCTCACTGTAAATATAGCCACGTGTGTCGGTGGTTGCAGATGTCTGTGGGCCTGCAGCGGCGCGTGCCGGCCCTGGACGAGGCGGGGGGCGGAGTGCCGGCCGCGTGGAAGTCTAGCGAGCCCCCGTTCCCGGCCTTCGCGCCGCCCGCGGGCTCCCCCGCCGGCCCGGCGTTCGCGGCCTCGCCGGCCCCCTCCACGCCGGGCCCGGGCCCCGGCTTCTCGGGGCCCTACGCCGCCTCGGGGCCCTTCGGCAGCCCGTCCGCGAGGCCCGGCTCCGGCGGCGGCTTCCCCCCCGGCCCGCAGCAGCACTTCGGGCCGGGCTTCGCGCCCCCCGGCTCGCCGTTTCATCCGCATCCGCCGCACCCGATGCCGCCTCATCCTCACATGATGGCCCCCCTCCCGCCACCTGTGGACAGGTCAGTCTACATCAAGATACCATAACGACTACCACTACTGAGACTTATGATCGAGAATCTTCGTATTAAAAAAAAACTATGACATACTTCATTCACCTTCAGGTGTAGATATATCGCCAGCTTGTGGCGTTCTTATTAATTAATTTTATACATATTATTAATTTAAACATCGATTGTTTTCTCAATCAACATAACATACAACCGAAAGCTTCCACGTCCCAATTAACACTAATCAAACAATTCCAAATTCTACAAGCGTGCATAATTCAAAAATGGAACACATTTTCAAATTCCGAACACCGAACGTATTATATATTATCTGTGAAGAAAAAAAAAAGGCAACGCTGCACGACGGCGGTAAAAATCGCAAAATTATCCTCCGAGTGAAATAAAACGCGCGCGTGTGTGCGTTAGACCTACGGCTGTGTGTGTGTGTGTGTGTGAGCTATAAACTGCGCCGGTGTGAGTGCACAAATAAATGTAGGTGAACGCTGTGTAGGTATATATTTCGTGAAGCGGCGGTACAGTCGCCGACGGAAGTGTTAATTAAATTTTTAATTATTTATATTTTTTTTATGTTACTTAATTTGCCACTTGTATATAAAATGATTTTAAGTAGTAAATCGTTGTTTTATAATATAATATTATTTATTTATATATAATAAAGGTGATTTGAAACTTTCTTAATAAGTTAAAAGTTTTTATGTACTGTCAGTTAGACCGCCGACCTTGTTACAGATGGTTCATGAGTGAAGTAGACAAGAAACAAATCCTGAATCCATATTACAGTTATTAAAAAAAAATTATATTTAAAACAAAAATCTATTTTTCATGATGAAGCTATGTCCAAATGTATTAATCGAAATTGTAATTTAGATTATCACTTGGCACGGTATATCCTTCTTCAATGTCAGGCAGACTTTCAATCTCTTGCCTACAAGTCTAAAATAATTCACATTTCTAAATATTTTCGTAATCATTATTTGATTCATTAATTAACCATTTTCCCAGCCGATAATACTAGGTCAGTCATATTTCATTTTCAAGTTTTTCCACTGACTTATAATTTATCAATTACTAGATTTAAGACGAGTATATTAGTTAGTTAGTTAGTCTAATTTTAAATAAATCTATTTCTTAATTTTCCATATATAAAAAAAAAATATTTATTTTTTTGCTAACCGTTCCGTGCTCGACTGTACCGGCCCACCCCGAGTACCAGCTACCTATCTATATCTATACCGCCGTACCGCTCCAGCCGGTGTACTGTGACCTCCCCCTCCCCCCCCCTCCCTGTATACCTCAGGCCCGCGGCGTGACGTCACAGGGCTCAGCGTACACCGGCCGCCCCGTACATAAGTAAAGACTATAGACTCGCCCGCTCGAGTGTCGTCTGCCCGCGCTCCGATCAAAATCATTCCAAATACGAAATGTTATGACGTTCTCTTGATTTTTTTTTTTCAATAATTCTATATTCAGCCAGTATTCTATTCTTGAATTTCTTTTTTTATTTATAATATTTCTGACCAGTTTGAATTTGATTTCGATTTTTTTTTCTGCCATACAGCTTTATGTTCGACCTCCATGGAGTAAAATATTTTTTTATTATAATGTATATATTATTATGTATAGCTCTACACGGGACTCGAACCCGTGCTCCATTATTTTTTATTTCATTACACACAGTGCGACCGCCGTGGGTGTACGTCCCCAGCCGGGGGTGAGGCCACGTGCACCCTCTTTAAGTATTCATACCTAAATATAGGTTACCAACGGCATTAATATATAATAATTATCACAGATTATAAAATATATATATATGATGACGTCACGAATACTAGATCGATTTCGATGGGATTGTAATATCTTATATAGAATAATTTGTTCATATATATTATTATATATGAATTGTTCCTACCGTCATCCCTTTAAGCCACCCTCTAATATTAACAAATTCTCTCTCTCTTTCTATATATATGTCTCTCCCTCTCTCTTCATGCAAATGAAAAATCAATGTACCCTCCAAGTGTTCAAACATACTTTGACAGTATTTTTTTTGTTGTTGTTAATAATTTTATTCATTTTTTTCTGTATGTATGTTGATCTGTTCCTATGTATGTATAGAACTTTTTTTTATTATGTATATAACTGTAAAAGCGCTTACATTTTATAAGCATTGAAATATAAAATTTTGATTGTATGTTAAAAATAAAGTTATATACAAAAGGTTACAGCATTTTCTATAAATCTTTATAAAATACAGATACATATAAGTGAAAGAAAAAAATTTAATTAATAAATTTGTTGCGAAAACCACCCTTAAATCGGCTCAGCCGTAGGTTCAAAAAAATATAATGATTTTTGTCTATGTACATATAATATTATGAAAAAAATTCTTTCTCACTAAAATCTTACTTTAACTTTGTAATTTACATTTTAAATATATAGTTGTAGATAATGTTTAATATTGTTGGAACGATCTTGATGGGAATTTCAGTTGAAATAGGTTTTATTAACGAAAACAGGTAAATGATTTTTCAAAAGCTAACATAGAAAGTAATGTCACGTACGAGAAAAAACTTTCTTTATATATTGTATTATGTATAAAACTAAACATATCTTTATATAATAAACTCATTATATATATATATATAATATACCTAGAATTCTTTTCACAATCTTACGTACTCGAGACGTAATAAAACTTTTCCCGCGCTTTTTATTTTTATAACAACCTCGTCAACATACAGCCGATATCATCAAAGAGGTTCTATTATATATAATAATTATATATATATTTTTTACTATTAATACCATAGTACGTAAATAATTATGACGCATATGTATTTACAATATAACAAATATTATTTTCTTATACATATATGTATATATTTTATAAAAGAGGTTTTATTGAAATAATATATTAATTTAAAATAAACTTGTGCTGGCCGAAAAAAAAAATAGTTAACTTTTAAACTTGGAATTCCGTAAGGTCAGTACGTACACAAATAATTATTATTGTTTCAATAGTATAGTACGTGTGTGTGTGTGTGTGTGTGCGGTGTATAGTACGGATGGATAGTATTGAACCACTTATATAATATATAAATTATATAAAGGTCAGTTTTTTGAATATTCAATAATTATTATTAAACCATATTTTTTATATAGTATGTATTAAAAATGTTATATTATTTAAATCGGATCTCATTATATTTTTTAATTATCTTCTTACATTATATTTTGTATTTTAAGAACTCTACTGTTAATAAATATTTTAGTTAATATCAACAAAATCATCACCACTGACCAAGACGCACCGACCTGACTATAATACATCTAGCTGAACGTCACTCACACTAGTACATTTTATTGTCTTCACTCACACACACACAGCTTGTGTCTGTGTGTGTGAGTTCAACACGCTCGTACGCTCTACAAGCAGAAGGTGATAGCTGGCTTCTATAATGCATCTTTTTTTTTTCTATGTATTTTTCACGTATAACTCTGTATAGAGAAAATATATTTATATAATATATTAAAAAAATTCTATATATGTATAAATAAGTGATTTTAATATTTATATACTTATATATATATAATACGATCTACGTTTATTCCGACCATATCACTAATTACAATACCATATTAATTGATATGATACTAATTAATAATATTAATTCTTAATTCTATATATTTTTTATATAAAAAAAAATTGTATTTGTCACCATATCAATGTATCCCGTCCGTGTACTAATAATAATAATCGCGGCGTCGCTGTGTGTGTGTGCTGCGTGTGTGTGCGTGAAGCCCCGTTTGAATCATTCTTACACCGTTCGAGTCGACTCGCTCAAGTCATTTTTGTACTAAAATATTTTTTTTATATATATGAAATTTATTTATTAGGTTTTGGCTTGCTAAATAAAAATTAATTTACATGAAGTTGTAGTACTATCTTAAACTAGGAATGTTATAAATAATACTAAATATTATGTATATTATATTCATAGATATAACTATTTGTTACGACTTCGTTCATTGGACTTAGAGATTTATCTTACAGATGTGTACATAGTGTAAAATCAATTGAAATTTTTAATAAACATAGATTTATATGGTCACCTATATCTTATTAAAATATCTAATACCCATATAATTAGTGTAAATTATATATATTTTTTGTATCAAGTGATCTTTTCACGTGTCGTGTGTCGGTAAGACACTCGCCCGGTGTGAACGCACTCCGAACTGCTGATAGCCCCTTATCTCATCTACTACTACGTCAACAGCCCGCTACCGTCTCGCTCTAACGCACGACCAGCGGTATATCTCCGTCCCGCTCTAACGCACCGCTCGCTCCCTCTCTCTCCCGCTAATGAATTGAATCAACAACCTCTCGCTCGCACCCGATAGAGAGATGATCAGCGTTCCCTATTTGAATTTATTTCGAATTTGGAATTCGATTTTAGTGCATCAAATTGTATGTCGAGTTTGGAAAATCGATTTTTTTATTTTGTATCGTTTTTATTTTTTTATACTTGGATGATGTAATTATTTTTTAGTATTGAGTGAGGAGCCTGTAGATATCTTTTTACATGCTATTCATAAATATGTATATAACATAGGAATAAATTATATAAGAGCAGTTGCCAAACGTCCAACAAAATTTACTCTATAAAGCAAAAAATCTACAGAAAAAATTGTATCAAAAGTTCACAATGTATAAGAATAATTTAAAATTAAAAAATATATTATTAAGATATCTTTATAGAAGTTTGTTTCTTTCACTTGTAAAAAAATTTAAAAATGCCATCGAAATCGTAATAAGAAAAATATTCCCTTAAAAATCCATCATCACACAAAATCCTTATCGCACGACCAACAAAACTCGCATACTCTAAAAAACTAACTTTCAAATGAATACAGTTTTTTTTTTCATAACGTTATTTTATATATAGGAAGTTTCAAACAAAAAGTACATTTAGAAAGTGAGTGAAAGCGTTGGCTGGTGACTGAAGTGTGATGGCTCCAAGTCGTTACTCTTAGTACTCGCAAGGCTAGGCTCCAGAACATTCTGGAATTACAGATGTACTATTAGACAGCTTTTAGAGAGCTTATACGGAAATTTGGTCAAAAATTAAGTACCTATTTTTTTCACATAATTGGAATGAGAATCATGTCCCGAGTATTCTCCTTAAGTATTGATAGTAATTCACCAGTCACCCCGTATATAAGATTGTTATATACTTTATTATGGTCTATGTCTAACTTAGACTTCAATATTTATTACTTCTGTGTAATTTTTTAATGTTGTTGGTTCATTTATATTTATATATATAAATGTAAGTTTGGATTTAAATGACGCGTATTTAACCATGCCATATATTTAGCAAGTCAGGTGGATATTAAAAATATATATTATAAATTACGTTAATACAAACTAAATTCGCACTTCTATTTAGTTTAACTTAAAATTAAACTTCCTTAGATGCGAAACAAAATAAAATTACTTAGATATAAAATTAAATTATATAATTAGTTTTTATATACGTGTATTATTTTTATTTAACACCATAAATACTTGACCATCATTAAGTATACTTCGGCAGACCCAGTACATTTACTATCACTATACTAGATGCCTTTAATCATCAGCTGACTGTGGAACCCTGACCAGCACCTGTCTCACCGGTCCTCGCGGGTCCCCCGGCCGGCTGACCCCGGGCTCCATTAATCAATGTGACATAATCTAATCATATTAAACTTGCCGCCATTACGAGCCGAGCGTGGCCGAGCTTGGCCGACGATGGCCGAGCGACACGCGGCCGGCTCGTGGCACACTGGGTGATTTATATGTGTCAATGTTCTATTAAAAAGTTTTATGAGTGTTTTACATGTTCTTTACTAAAGAGTTGTAAGAAATAATCTGATTTAGATAAAATTCAGTGGTATTGTTTTTTGTGTTTACTTTCAATTTTGTAGTAACGTTAAAGTTTTCATTAGAGTTTTATTAGGTATGTAAAAAAATATTATTTTTCTAGTATCAAACTCTTCTAGTTTCTAGTTATTTTTCTAGTATAATCATCTCGACAACAATTACATATTTATACAAAATGTAACCTTGATAGAATTTATCTTTTAAAAGCTGAAAAAAATACACTGGGATCGTTAATACTTCGACAACCACTAATTTAAATAATAACAAAATGTTTTTTTTTCTTTTAAGAAGATAAAAGTTCAGGTACATACTCACTGCAATTTAAATTAATAAAAAAGTCAAAGAAGTCGGAACTTGTATAATTAATATTTTCAATTTTATTTTTCTTTGATTTATCTTTTCTTTTAATAGTAATTTGAAGAAGCTATCTAATTTCGTCATCCAAAAATTTTCTGACTATGTTTTTCATTACATAAGTGGATATTCGTGCCTTTTTTTTCTCGTTATCTTACATTCGATTTCTTTCTAAAATCCCTTATAAAACAAATGAATCAGGAACCATAATCTACTAGGTTGATTAATCCAAACTATATATTTTAAATACATTTTCTCCACACTTGTATGAACCAATATTAATTAATTAAGTCTTTTTGATTATTGTTGCATAGTAACCGATACGTTAGTAGTATGTAGTTTAAAATAATAAAAGACGTGTATTAATCCGAAAATATTAGTTTAATTTAAATGAATACTCTCTCAAGTCTCGATTCCATACCAAATAACAAATCTATCAATCTGTGTGATTCTCCCGGTGTGCCCCAAGCCTAACGTCGTCACCCGAGCGCGTCCGAGCCCAGCCGAGCTCTGCCGAGCGTCTGACAGCTCGTCACTCGTCAGTCACAACTCGGCACACTTCTATGTACCTACATAGGTGTACGTGGCTGTATTGCAATCAAAATTACGGAATCGATTCATTCCGCTGCACTAATCGATTATATTTATTCTAGTTAGCGATTATCGCCTCAATATCCTTGTAATAGGTGTTATTTTAGAATCTGCCAGCCGCACGTGTGGTACGCTGTTTACTTGCTAGAGTCATTGACACGGTTGACACACATTCCGTGAGTGACGGCTCGTCGGGACGGTTATTTCGCGAGTGATTCTCGTCTTATCAATCCTGATAACGGTACGCTCGCGGACACTTCCGCAGAGCGAGTGTATAGTGACGACGGTCTGTGCTTGTTATGTAGTTGTGTGGTTGTAATATAATATTTTATATTTTCAATGCGAAAATTCCGTTATATATGTATATAACATCAATGTTTATTTTTCCCGCTTCGTGAATGCCATCAGCGCCTCAATGACTATTTGGTATCGATTATTTTTTTTGCGCGCGTCGCGTACGTCACTAATCACGTTACATGAGAACCCCCTTTCACTTTTTTTTTTCAAATATCGAATCCATCGATCGATCAGCCAATCGGCTTTGGTTTTGAAGTAATATTCTAAATTCAAATTTCCATATTATAGACGAGTGAAAATTTTCACGGACACATCTGCCCGTTTTATTTATAGTACTGTTTGATTTGTGCCCGTAGTCCGTAGCTGAGCTACATATATACCATGTACACTATGTCCGCTAACAATATATAAGGTGTGTGTGTGTGTGTAGCGTCCTAACAATGTTATGTGTATGTGTGTGTGTGTGTAATGAACGCTCTATGTGCTGGGAAACAGTAAAAAGTATGGCGCGCGAGCGCACTGAGCGGCAACACCGCGCGGGGCCGACGCCGGTGAAAACAATGACTTTTATTACTTTACGTTATTTAACATTCAAATTTATTATACATAGAATGTTTTATATAACTAAAATAACTCTATATATATTATTGACATGATTAATAATAAAACTATTGAAATTATTCCGTATTAGCGTAATTATGAGTGTTTTTTTCTCGATGTATGATGTACGTAAACAATAGCTATGTAATTGTATCACAAGAAGCTATATATCTAGTACTAGCTGGTAACCTTTGAGTACGTTGCGAGTTTGGCCAGCTGACGCGAGGTTGCCGCTTCGTGCATCAGAACTATCATCTTATCGCCCTTATTACCATCCAATACGATACAAAATCGCATCCCTATACATAATGTATGTATATACACTTGCCGCGCAAAATTTAAACATAATTTTTATCAATTACAACCACAAAACTATAAGCTCGAATTAGATTAATACAAAAACAAAAATAAAAGTGTTAATTTATTAAAATTAAAGTCGCGAAGTGAATTAGTTTGCGATATAAACGCTAGATGGCGCGGTAACAAAGTGGCCTACATGCCAGTCGCGGTGGGCTCGCTCGGCGAGGGCGAGTACCGCGAGTACCACCACCACTCGCCCCTCCATCACCACAACCACCAGCCCCACCACCAGCCCCAGTATGATTACGGTGCTATATACCACCCGATGCCGGAACCGTACTTTAGGTATAGAGTATTGTATGAACAATACATGTACCTATACATATTACGTTCGACGGTTTTACTCGTGGAACCGTAATTTAGGTATAACACGCCGCACGCGTATTGTATGAAAAATACATACATATCACGTTCGACGGTTTTTCTCGCGTACAAAATGAATTTATATCTCGTTTATGCTTAAATAGTGTTTAAAATTTCAATGCGTATATACTAGCTGATACGGCAAATGTTGTTTTGCCATATAAAAATATCGGTTGCTATTAAAAGAGATTTTTTTTGGGTTGTATGTATTTTTTAATGTTACATTATTAAAAAATAAAAACCGAAAATTATTAAAAATTTTAAGGGTGAACCACCCTTATGACTTAGGGGTATGAAAAATAGATTTTCTCCGATTCTCAGAGCTACTCAATATGCTCACAAAATGTCATCAAAATCGGTCCAGCCGTTTCGAAGGAGTTCTCTGTCTAACACCGCGACACGAGAATTTTATAAGAATAATACATACATACTACGTTCGACGATTTTACTCGCAAAACTATTTTTTTTTACGTAATAAGATGGACTGTTTGATTCGTATGTATTTAAGTATTTATATATTTTTCGTAAATTATCTTAATTAATTTTTTAAGTGTTGCATGTGAATAGAAAAGTATAAATTTAAATTATACTTTTATGTTATTTTAAGTATTGTCATAGTTTTTTTTAAGACGAATTAATGAGGCATATATAGGTAAAAAAAATGGTGTGGAAAAGTGTTCTTGATATAGTGTTATGGAAGTGTTTTTCATTTATTACATACATATATAAAAAATAAAAAAATACATTATTTAATGTTTTAAATTATACAGGGTGACTGGTGAATTACTATCAATATTTAAGGAGAATACTCGGTACATGATTCTCATTCGAATTATGTAAAAAAAATAGGCACTTAATTTTTGACAAAATTTCCGTATAAATAAGTAAAGTGTTGACACGTTCCAAGTGTTCAAGTGTGGTCGCGTGCGGCGGCGTGCTGATACAACACTACGTCACGACACGCGTATGTGTGAGTGTCAGTGTATACCTAATCTGTAGGGTGTTCACACGATGCGTAATTAATTACATAACTTTTGGTTAACTTTACTCAGAAGTTTATTAATATTTATGTTATATTAATTTTTATTTTGTCATATATGATCGTCAAATATCACGTCCTCAAATATCGATAGTAATTCACCAGTCACCCTGTATATACAAAAAAAAACTTAAACAACACATAAAATTAGTAAGCAAATAAAGAAATATTAAGTTATTTAAAATTAAGTAAATATGTTAAAATGAAATTTGTTAAACTTAAATAATTCTCATACAAATTAATTGAGAATTTTCTAATTATATCAATCTATTTACATACATACATATATCATAATAAAAATATTATTTTTATACAAATCAATATATATATATTAATATGTTCCTATATAATATTTGTTAATGTACAATGTTCCAGGAGGCATGCTCCGTACTTCGGACAACCAGATTACAGAGTATATGAACTCAACAAGAGATTACAACAGAGAACTGAGGTAAATATATACATACATATATACATATATATATATATATATATATATATATATATACATATACTAGTTTATACCTGTGACTTTGTCTGCGTTAGTTTCAGAATTAGTAACATATATATGGGTGAACTCTGTTCCTTAAAGACAGTAGATAAGATTTTATATTTGATCAAATTATTTTATTTTTCAATCATATGTAAAGTATCCTATGTCCTTTCTGTCTAATCTATCTCTCCACCAATCTTCATCCAAACCCGTACAGCCGTTCTTGAGTTATAAATAATGTAACTAACACGACTTTCTTTTATATATATTATTATTTATATTAACTAAGATAAAGTCAAAATATTTTGGTAAATTCTAGTATAAGTAATACATATATTAATTGATTTGTTCAAGTCTCAATAGCACAATTGGCAGTGTCCATGAAAAAGAAATTTAATAATCCTATAAGTAGGAGATTAAAATCAAACTAATATACATATACATAACTAATATATATAAATTAATTAGTTAGAATTTTAAATTACATCTATGAGTTTTTTATATATATGTTACATATAAAAAGAGTTTTTAAAACCATATTTCAAGTGGCGCCATCTGTTATTGGACATAAACAAGTTTAAAGTAATTATTATTATAACAATATAAAAAATATATATTTGTGAATAAAACTTAAATGATTTGTTTATAATAAGATATATATGTTTATAGGCAGACCCTGGCTAAAGCTGGGAAATTGCCAGGAAGAAGAAGAAGAATATAATATGTACATTAAATTCCCCATAAATATATATATTAATATTTTCTAACAAATCATTAATTCTTGTATTTTCTCGGTTCCAGGATTCGGACAACTTGTGGTGGGATGCCTTCGCCACTGAGTTCTTCGAAGATGACGCGACGCTCACACTCACCTTCTGTTTAGAAGACGGACCCAAGAGATACAGTTAGTACACACATACATACACACACACAAGCATAGCTCAGAAACTACTGAACCAGTATAACAAGAAAATATATATATATATATATATAAAAGATGTAATATTGTGATTTTGGATCTCACAATCAATTAAAAAACTAATGTAAGAAGGGAAATAATATTTAAAGCTATTAATTCAATATGTCCATTCCAATATCACAATTGGAATAAATATGATCTATTTTACAAGTTCTCTTCTTGGTAATAGTTTCGTTATAATTTAAAATAAGCCACAGATAACAATATTTAGAGTTTGTCTATGACACATCAAGAAAATTATACTTTTCTTTATACAGGGTGACTGGTGAATTACTATCAATATTTAAGGAGCATACTCGGTACATGATTCTCATTCGAATTATGTAAAAAAAATAGGCACTTAATTTTTGACAAAATTTCCGTATAAATAAGTAAAGTGTTGACACGTTCCAAGTGTTCAAGTGTGGACGCGTGCGGCGACGTGTTGATACAACACCACGTCACGACATGCGTATGTGTGAGTGTCAGTGTATACCTAATCTGTAGGGTGTTCACACGATGCGTAATTAATTACATAACTTTTGGTTAACTTTACTAAGAAGTTTATTAATATTTATGTTATATTAATTTTTATTTTGTCATATATGATCGTCAAATATCACGTCCTCAAATATCGATAGTAATTCACCAGTCACCCTGTATATTGTATTCAAAAATGTTATTTGTTTGTGAGTCTGTAGAGATATACTATTGAAACTACCTTATCTAGTATTAATAGTACATATATCAACTAACACATACATACACACATATACACGCGTCCACACTTGAACACTTGGAACGTGTCAACACTTTATTTATTTATACGGAAATTTTGTCAAAAATTAAGTGCCTATTTTTTTTACATAATTCGAATGAGAATCATGTACCGAGTATTCTCCTTAAATATTGATAGTAATTCACCAGTCACCCTGTATATATAACAATTGTCTTATATAAATGAAATAACATAACTATTATACATTCCAGCGATAGGCAGGACGTTAATACCTCGCTACTTCCGTAGTATATACGAGGGTGGTGTCTCCGAGCTGTACTACACCATGAGGCAGCCCAAGGAGTCCTTCCACAACACCAGCATCACCCTCGACTGTGACCACTGCACCATGGTCACGCACCATGGGAAACCCATGTTCACTAAGGTTAGACTACACTCAGACTGGGATAAAAACTAGACTCAGTAATAAACTAGACTCAGGGACTGAGAAATATACTTGTGTTAGTAAGGTGAGACTCAGACTGAAATGATAATGGGACTAAGTAAGTAAAATATTGGACTTAGACTGTAATGAAATTGACTTGGTAACTGAGAAATATACTTGTTACTAAGGTGACACTCCACTGAAATAATGAGACTTAGTAAGTAAGGTATTAGACTTAGACTGCAATGAAGTAAGACTCGGTAACTGAGAAATATACTTACATATGTTACTAAGGTGAGACTCAGACTGGAATAATAATGAGCCTGGGAGACTAAAATTATCAGGGTTGTTATATCAGTATTGCTATTTTATTAATTCTTAACTGGCCCGATGATGAAAAGTCATTTTGGAGGGATGTGTATCATGAGTGAGCCAGTACAACGACACTATGTATAAAGTATCACTCACGGTACACGGTTGCCCGATGAATAAAAGATTATAAGATCTGAGTTCTTTTACATTACCACAAACGAGCGTGGTGATTAATGCTCTAACCTTCTCCATATAAAAATACACCTTTGCTAATATTCTCTGATAGGCTAATATATATATATATAAATGGATTGCTGTTCCTTGGTCTCACTAAAACTCGAGAACGACTGAACGGATTTATCTTATCATAGTCTTGAAATGTTGATTGAGGTCCATAGAAGGTTTACTGAGAAAAAAAATTTAATCATTTCAACGCAGACGAAGTCGCGGGTAATCTACTAATATTATAATTGCTCAATTTTGTGAGTGTATATGTTTGTTACTTCTTCACGCTCAAACGGCTGAACCGATTTAATTAAAATTTTGTATACAGGAAGCTGATATCCAGGAATGACACATAGGCTACATTACATCCCGGAAATTAATATTTATATATATAATTCCAGGTCTGCACTGAAGGTCGATTAATCCTGGAGTTCACCTTCGATGATCTGATGCGCATCAAGTCCTGGCACATGGCTGTCCGAGCGCATCGCGAGCTCATCCCGCGCCAGGCAGTGCATCCGCCGGATCATGCGGCCTTGGATCAGCTAGCCAAGAATATTACTAGACAAGGGATCACTAACTCCACACTTAATTATCTCAGGGTTAGTCAATAACTATATATATACATATATACTATACTAGAAGACCCGGCGAACTTCTTATCGCCCCATAATCAAGAAATATCCTTTACGTTTTTTTATTTATATTTTTGGATTTTACCTATTAAAGCCATAAATCTCCGTTTTTTGAAGTGCGACAGAATGATTGACATATATATAAATATGTATAAAATCCCCTCTCGGTGACGCTGTGAAAGCCATTAGCTATCAGCTTTAGTTAATTCGAAACAAAAGAATATATATATAAAAGGAAGTCGTGTTAGTTATACTATTTATAACTTTAATGACTGTACGGGTTTGGATGAAGATTGGTGGTGAGATTGATTAGAACATAGAAAGGACATAGGATATTTAATACTGTTCGATATATAATAAAATAATAATAATAAACTCCAATATCTGGTTATTTACCGCCTCTACAGTGGAATAGAGTACGCCCGGTCAGCTATACATATATTACTTATTCAGAAATTAACATGGACGAAATCATGGTCAAAAACTAGTATACAAATATATCTCTTTCATAACCATGGAATTTTTGGATTAGTTATAATATAAACATTATTCTGATTTTTAAACTATATAATTGATAATCAAATCAATCAAATCGATGAAATGATTATTTCCTTTATTTTTTATATGTATGTATGTATGTGTGTTCCAGCTGTGCGTGATCCTGGAGCCTATGCAGGAGCTCATGTCCCGCCACAAGGCGTACGCGCTCTCACCGCGGGACTGTCTCAAGACGACGCTGTTCCAGAAGTGGCAGAGGATGGTCGCACCGCCTGGTACGGACACACACACACACACACACAGACGGCTACAGACACACACACATACAAACACTGACGCAACATTCAGGTAGTTGACAGTATAGCAAACATACATCTTTGTGTAAAAATACTGGAACTACACACACATACATACATACATACATATATGTACATATACAGATATACACACAAAAATTACAGAAATCTTGTTGTACAAGTGAAATACTAGAAAATAATAATTATTTTGAATCTAATTACGTTTGGTGGCAGCGAAGGTTGCAAGAATAATCTGCTTTACTTAATAAATATATTAAATTTAACAAATAAAACTTAAATTTAACTACTAGCTAGGGCGGGGTCTTTAAATCAGCGGTTGACTAAAGACAGATTTTATAATTAAGTCTTATAATTAACTACATCCTAAATAAGAGTCTGTAAGTCAGCGGTTAACTCCAGATCGAATATATTATGTTGAATCCCATTTTGCATTCCGTACTTTATACCAATTATATCGTAAATTTAATATCTGGTTATTCTTGCGTAACAATCTCCATGAAAGTCAGGTTTAAACTAAGTAATTAAATTATTTTAACATTAGTATGATTTTTACTTGTTCAATTATTCTATTAAATTCATGATTATCATATGAAACTTGTAAATAATGATCTATCCACTATTTTAAATACAATAACATAACTAATACATTATATATAAGTATTATATATGTTTCTTTATATATATAATGTTTCAGAATCCCAGAGGCCGGCCAGTAAGAGACGTAAACGTAAAGGCAGCGCGGGAGCAAACGCCGCTCCACCCGCGCCCGCCAAGAAAAGATCACCCGGACCTAACTTTAGTCTCGCCTCACAGGTAACACACACACACACACACACAGACACACACACATACACATACATACATGTATATATGTATATAGGTTTCAAACAAAATAATAAAGAATATACTTTAAAATAAATCATACTTTAACAGAAACAAACTTGTCTTAAAGTGTTTTAATTAATTATATTTTCATAAGTAATATATACAATATTTATAGTTACTCCTTATAACATTAGAATCCTCGAGTGAACAACTAAAACTCAGAATGAAGCATCTAAAAATACCTACTACATATTTTCGACATTAGACATTCTTATAGTGTCACAACATTGACATATACTAATTTACATGCCTCAGAGATGAGAATTGTGGCACTCCGATAGAAAGAGGGGAAACGATGTTTCGGTCTATCTTTATCTCTCTCAAAATAGTACCGTACCTATGAGGAAAGAGATAGAGCTAGACCGAAAGCATAGACCATCTCTCTCACTCTTTTCAAACCTAAAAATTACTGCAGATTATACGCGTACATGTCCATTAATATATGTCGATGCTAGTTACGAGACTTGATATTTAAATACGCTTAGGACGAGTTACCTGATAACACTAGTGACTGATAGTTTATAAGTATTTAACGTTGGAAATAAGATACTGTAAATGTGACGTGTTGTATGACATAGTACAGGGCGTGAGGGGTACATGTATAATATGTAGAATTTCTAAACGGTTCTATATTCTTCAACGGTCTCCACTTACTGAACTTTACTATGCTATAATTCTATTCCTTTTAATTAAAACAATAATAATTATGACCAAGGCCGGTCGTAAAAACGATTAGCCAATACTATTCACAACATTTGAGGCAGACCCTGGCTAAAGCTGAGATATTACAAATAGAAGAAGAATAATTATGACCAATAAGTTATAACAATAATTTATGGCATCCAAGTTTTTGTTATATTGCATACATCTTATACTAATAGCGCTTCTATATGTCAGGCGCTGTCAGTATTATATGTATACTGTGGAAATTGTATAATTCTCTCAGTCATATTATGTTTGCTCCATATATACATATATCTGTTCTAAGTCAATGGTGGCCTAGTGGTTAAAAGGCCCGTCTCTCATTCACGAGAGCGCGGGTTCTATCCTGCCAAGTACCAATGTGATTTTTCCGTGTCATATGTACTGTCTAAGAATATTTAGACATCACGGATTAATGCATTCCCAAAGAGGGTTGATGTCAGGCAGGCGGCCGGTAAAAACAATTAGCCAAAACTATTCACAACATGTAAGGCAGACCCTGGCTATAGCTGGGAAATTGCCATGTAGAAGAAGATATATATATACATATATTTTACTAATTACATTATACATGTCTCGGTCATATTATATCCATTTCATATCTATATATCTGTCTGTCTATCTGTTCCAGGACGTGATGGTAGTAGGCGAACCTTCCCTAATGGGCGGTGAATTCGGTGACGAGGACGAGCGACTGATCACAAGACTAGAGAACACGCAGTACGAAGGAGACGACTGGCCCGCGCCGCCGCCCGCCTCGCCCGCCAAGACGCCGCCCTCCAACCACTGATAATATATTATAATATAGGAAACAGCTTTCATTTACAACTTACAACACCATCGCGTGTACGTGGACACTAAATAAACACGGGACTGTGAGGAAATCACATTGGAAGAAGATTACAAAACGTTTAAGATGAAATATTCTATATATTAACGATTTTTGAGGTATTTTTTTCATAATTAGTTATACTAGTCTTACTAGACTTCGATATTAAACTCAAAGATCGGTAGTGTCGGGTAATCATAATATATTTTGATAGACGAACCGTCAGTTTATGTTAGGAGTTATAATGATTCAAACATACATACACGCACACATTCATATATACATACTAGCTTTCTGAGCTTCGCCCGCGTGGATTTCGGTTATATCGCGTTTCCAAAAAAACCTTTCAAAATCTAGGATAAAAACTATCCTATGTTCTTTCTCAAGATCAACTCTGTCTGTACCAAATTTAGTTAAAATCAGTTCAGTTGTTTAAGCGTGAAAATTTAACAGATTGACAGAGTTACTTTCGCATTTATAATATTATTGATTAAACATACATATGTTATTATGAAAAAATTCCTTAATATAGAAAATATTTCATCTCAAACTAATAATTTACTTCCGGTGTAGATTTTTTCTCACTCTCCCAATAAACACAACAATCAGTGTGATGACACAATCAAGGTTCAAGATGGTATGAATTATGTAAATAAAGAGATTTCTTAATGATATTACTTGTATGGTAGGCTGGTACCGAGCTGCCGAGGATTTGTGAGGTTTAGAGGCACATGTAAATAGTTGACATAAAGTATTATGATCCATGAAGCTTTTATTTTTAATTACTAAGCTTTCTGTTCCAGTGTACATAATAGTTGGTATTAAAAGAGGTATTAGTCATTGTTTTGTTTGGTTTAATGTATTTTTGGGTTCGATATGATGGTTGGATAGGCTTGTTTTGACTGCAGGAGTATATAGTCATATATATGTATATAATATGTATATTAGCTGACCCGGAAAACGTTGTTTTGTCATATAAAAATAACCAAGTTCGTGATAAAAGTAAAAATTTTTAGTTGTAACTTGTATGTCTTTTATAATGCTACATTATAAAGAAATAAAAACACAAAATTTCGTCCGAAAAAAAATAATAATTAAGGTATGAAAAATACATGTTATCTCTCAGATTCTCAGAGCTACTCAATATGCTTACAAAATTTCATCAACATCTGCTCAGCCGTTTTGTAGGAGTTCTCTATCTAACACCGCGACACGAGAATTTTATATATAAGATATATATGTATGTATATATAATATCAAGCAAGAAAAACCACGTTATAAGTAAAATGATTTATTAACTGCCTCTGAGAAGTACTACAGAAAGATTCCTGACATTATCTGATGGAGAAGAATTAAGAATACATTTTGCACACCATATATATATATTAAATCTCCACAATAGTTAGTTCATTATAATGAGAAAAGAAACAACAAAATAAACACAGATTCTACTTTCAAGCATCTTTCAGTTAAATTAGGCTTAACACGAGTTTGCATTACTACATACGTAGCGTCAACAGTTTTTCGTTAATATCTTCTCACATAGTATTATCGTACTATTGAATGAGAAACGGAAGACGCGTCGTGTGTAGTAACGATGTAGACTCGTGGTAAGGATACTATTAATATGAGTTCTTAATTTTGATTTAAAAATATTTGATAATAAATGTACGGAAATTCTATAACAGCATTCAGAGAAACCAGTGAAGTGGTGGTCTTAAAAGGCCCGCCTCTCATGCATGAGGGCGCGGGTTCGATCCTGGCAAGTACCAATGTGATTGTTTCAAGTCACGTACTTTATAAGAGTATTTAGACATCACTGACTGATGAAGGAAAACATCGTGAGGAAATCTGGACTTATAATATCAAATTATAAGTTTGAAATCACCAACCCGTCTTGAGCGAGCTTTGTGATTAATGCTCTAACCTTCTCCATGTAAGAAGAGGCTCAGCAGTGGGCTCTGATAGGATAAAAAAAATCACAGAAACTACTTATAGGAAAACGAAAGAGAACTATTTAAATACAACTTAAAAAATATTCAGTTGATTAATAAAACTTCCATTGTACAATTAAGATTTGTTCTAGATACAGTTTCAGTGTTAATTCTCAATGTTCGTTACTCCCAGTCATGTAACAGAATGTGTGTGTCCAGTATGTATAGTTTACAGACACCAGTTGATACTCATGTTGATACATTACAATGGTTCAGTATTATCATTCATTATAATCACTCATCATGATAATTGGAAGGATTAAAGTATAACACAGATGGCGCCACTTGTAATATTAGTGCTTTTTGTTTTATATATATCTGATTTTAAATGTACTGAAATTTTGTCAGAACTTCCACGGAAACCAAAAGTTGAAGTATCCAAAATAGTCACAATTACATTATTATAAAAGAAATGTAATACACAAAGGATAATTTATCTCTTAGAAGAAATCTCTACCAGAAACACTTTTGATAGAGGGAATGAGAAAAGTAATTTGGGGTAGCTACAATAAAAAGAGAGATAGAAATGAGAAAATTTTTATATACTATACCTACATAGAAATTACACACATACATACACAAAATATATACATATCAATTGAGAGATGATGTGAAGATGAAGATACTACTGAAAAAATAAAATACTATATTCAAATGATAATTAAAACTTTCTTATAATAATTCATAATATTCTAGAAAAAATTAAAACATTTTGCTAATATCAACGTTTTTATTTGTTGAACGAATTATAATCGAGTTTTGTTTGGGAACACGAAGGAGAATGTCGAATGGAATGAAAGCATTTATTTTATTACATATAATTACTTAAAAAAGACTAGTTATATTTTTACATCATCTAGAACAACTAAAACTCATCATGAAGTTTCTAGAAATACTACGTATATTAGACATTATTATAGTGTCATAACAAACTTTATCATTAATCATCATTTAGCCAATCTTGGTCCACTGCTGGACATAGGCCTCTCTCAATTCGCGCCACAATACCCGGTCCTCCGCCTTCCGCATCCAGTCCTACCTTAAGGTAGCTGAGTCGCGGTCTACATTATAGGACTCGTCTGCTCCATCGGTATCTGTCCTTGGCAGACATGACCAGCCCATTGCCACTACAGCGAGCTAATTCAAACAAATAAAGCTTTAATAAATACTTAAAAGATGAACAAATTGTAGTATTTTTTTTATATCACTAGGGGCAAACACAAATCTTTCAATATCAGCTGATCACGTTTGTTTACAAGATTGCCAATTTATATTAAAATGAACTATAATTTGAGATACAAAGACACTGAATGGATTGAACGAATTAAATAAAACAGTATGCTCGTCTCGTTTCTTATATACATTAATATTATTATTTGAAATGTATGAATGAAAACTATTGACGCTACGTACTTAAAGGCTAGATATAAATTAATTTATATAGGAATGCTATGACCTTATAAGCAAAAAACAGATTAATTGTACCAAAAGAAATGTATATATACATATATAGTTCATGAATAAAACGGTAATTTTTATTGTTTGTCATATAACTGTACATATGACTTCCCTATAATATTATTGAATATTTTAATAACTGTATTATGTTAAACTAAAAAATTGTAGAGATAGCGGTTGAAATTTCATTTAAACTAAAGAAACACTATAAACTAAAATAGAAAAGTATTTTCATAAAACTAAATACAAATATTATAAAAAATAAAACTATTATTCATGAACGCACCTCCTTTCATTACTTGGCGTTTTGGACACACGTCAGCGGTGATGGTTGCAAGTGCGTTCGAAACACAGATATTAAACGGAAACATAATAACATTGAAATGTATTACTTATATTAAATAATCAAAATTATAACGCTAAAATTTAAAAATATCAAATATTTATTTAAAAATTAGTAGCCTTTTCTTTATATCACATTATTTTACCTTAGAATATGTTTTAGTTTTCCATTTGACATAAATAACAGGTGAGACTACTTCCGAACGCACCTCTCACTTTCTTATTGCATACGATACGTTACGTGGACGGGCAGTCAAGTTGTAGAAAAACATTACAAAGTTAGTTTTAAGAGAAACCTCAAACAAAATACTTCAAAATGGTCACAAAATACTTACTAACCGTCCTCGCGCTAGCCGTCGGCACATCCTTCGCACAAAGATGTCAGAATCCACAAGTTGAAGCGGCATCATTCACAAGCCTCGACGCTACCGTGGTCACACAAATAGCTTATATTACTGAATTTACTCTCAAATGTGATAACCCGCTCCCTGAAAACTACGCTTTATACGCTGAAGTCGAGGGTAAATCTCTGTCTGCGGCGCGCGTCGGAGAAAATAAATATCAGGTGAGAGAAGGTTATTTTCAATTAAAACAAACAATATTTTTAGTTTAAACACAATGAAACTGACCAAAAAACAGGTCTACATTCAGAAAAGTTCAAAAACAAGTATGATTCATATTACTTGACTTAATCTTATTGGAACTCAAAATTGTGTTAAAATTATCGAACATGAACTACTTTCTGTTATATAGTAAAATCATGTGTGAAAATAAGCACAGTATACAAGCATCTATATATCCTAGGTATCCTGGACTGAAGAGCCTTCAAAGGCCCGTTCTGGTGTCCACGAGATCCACATCCTCGATGAGGAAGGCTGGGCATCTCTCCGCCGCGCTCGTCGCAGTGACCCCGCCGCTAGCGTTGCTCCCCTACTGGCTATCCAACTACAGCATCCAGGAAGTAAGACATAATATATAATTTTAATAAACATAATTATTTTTGTTTGATAGTGAGAAAACTTGATTTTGTCCATTAAGACAGGCTTCACGGAAATGCCCGTCTTTTAAAATATAATCTAAGCTGTGTACCATACATTAATGTAACTTGTTCAATATTTAAATTTTCATATATATAATATATATTTTGCCTAAACCAGTTGATGAAAACAATAGTATTATCACATTAGGAAAATAAAGATATCTTATAACCTGGAAACCTGGACTTATAATATCAAATCATAAGTTTGAAATCACCAACCCTTCTTGAGCGAGTGTGGTGATTAATGCTCAAACCTTCTCCATGGGAGAAGAGGCCTTTCAGCAGTAGGCTCCGATAGACTGAAGATGATATAGACATATATTCAATAAAATCCTAGTTATTGACGGATTCAGTCAACTTTTCTTACATAATTAACACAATTATTCTACTTTAAGAACTATAAAACTCAATAATCATCTAATTCCTTTCCTCCAGGCTACTCCGGTCCGTGGGTCAACTCCGAGGTCCTTGCTACTCTCCTGTCCATCGTGATAGCGTACACCGCACTCAAGAACAAAAGCATGATCATAGCTTAGTTTAAATATTTAATGTTATTTTTATTAAATTAAATTTTTTATTATATATATTGCAGTCTTATTTATAATATTACTTAACTTCTGTATAAGTATATAATATTGTATGAAAAAACATCAATTATCTGCCGTTTCGTGAAAACTTTCTTATTTAATATGTCTATATTCCCTATTTATTCTTTCTGGCAACTTCCCAGCTCTAGCCAGGGTCCGCCTTACATGTTGTGAATATTTTTGGCTAATTGTTTTTACGACCGGCCTGGCTGACATCAACCCTCTTTGGGAAAAAATCTTATTTAATACGTCTATATTCCCTATTTATAGATACAATTACATGGCTTAGAAAATAACTAAATTAACAATATGTTTAATATACCAAATATATATTTTAGTTAAATAATTCATAATGAGATCTGATATTTTCGCGAGTCATTTAAATGAAACTAATATTTTTATGATAACAAGACCGACTAACATACACTCACGTCTAGTTTTAATGATCACAGTTGCTGGAGAGTAGCTGAAACATCGGTATAATATATATAGTATGCTTTTTTTACAAAAATTAACCCGCGTAGTAAATCCGAAAAATATTAGTTTCATTCAATTAATTCAATTTATTTTAACTTAAATTCGTTTATATAGTTTTTATTCCATTACAACCATATATGTTGTCATTTCTGACATTTGACGTAAGTCAGGGTAAGGTTATAATAGTTTTGTAAATATTGAGTAAAACATTAAATATTTGTGAAATAGATTATAAAAATGACCATTAAACAACGTGAAAAAGCAGATGGTGACGATGACCCGGTTGAATCCATGCTCAAGAAGTCCGGCTGTCTTGAACTACATTATAAAGTTATGGTAAGTTGTCCCAACTTAATATGTTGTAAGACTCGCAAGTATTCAATTAAATGAAACTAATATTATTCGTACTACCATACCTTTTTTATTATTATCGGACATTCACATCTCGTCTTAATGATCACGATTGCTGAAAAGTAATCGAAACGTCGGCAGTATGTAGTTAAAATAATAAAATACGCGTAGTAATTCGAAAAATATTAGTTTCATTTAAATGAAAACTTGCGAAGGTTACTAAGTTATAATTAATAATATTATTAAGTGTTAAATATGTAATAAATCAATTCTGTCATTGATATATTTGCTGAAAAGTAGTGAATATTCTATTGAAGGAAAAGTTATTTCACGTGATCATAATACTTTTCAGTTTGGTTAAACACAAGACAAGTTTTATTGATAAAAACAAACATGTTATTTAGTAAAATAATGCATACATTGCATTATCATATTTTATTAGGAATTAAATAATTTTTTTTGCACATTTCCTCAAATTCAATAATTTTAAATTCAATGGTTACTTATTCGAAGCTATAAGTATAAGCTGTTATCAAAATAACTGATTTTAAATAAGAATGTAATTTAACATTAATTCATAATACATAGTAAAATTTAAGTTAATTTGAATTACTCAAATCTTGAGCAAGGAAAAGTCTAAAAAATGCAACATGTGTGTTTTGCTGATAATCAAATAGATCTACTGACTTGATATATCCAGCTAGAGACAAAACTTCTCAGCATTCCATGGATTCACCGTGTGGGTGCTGGGTCCATCATGTTGCAGGGAATATATAATTATATATGAAATTATAATATTGGAATACAACATAAAAGTTATTAATTTTGCCATTTAACATTTTGATGATGCATGATATCTCTTCTTCTTCTTCCTGGCAATTTCTCAGCTTTAGCCAGGGTCAGCCTTTATATGGGTCTGTATGTATATTTTGCCTATAATTCTAGTTTGACAATTCTTCTTCTTCTTCTTCTACCTAGCAATTGCCCAGGGTCTGCCTATTATTACTTATAAACAATAATTTTATTTGATTTCTACTGTTAGAAACTCAGTATAAGCCCCATATATCTGAATCTCTATCATAAAATTAATATTTGATATTTTTCTCACCAGGAATGCATAAATTCTACCAAAGACTGGAGGAAATGTCAGGAAGAAGTGAACGAGTTCAGGAACTGTGTGAGTAAACATAAAGAAGATCAAACGAGACAGCCATGAATAATAGCTTATTCACAACATGTAAGGCAGACCCTGGCTATAGCTGGGAAATTGCCAGGTAGAAGAAGAAGAAGATATTGTTATATTAGTGAATAAGTTATTGTAGTACAAGTGATTTGTTTTAATTTGTTAATAAATGTATGAAAAAAACGTTTCTGCTTTTTTTATTTATATTTAACTTAATATACTTATATGATTTTTTTCAATACCTTCTTAAAAAAAGGTTTTAATGGAAAATATTTTTTTTTGTTTCCAATATGATCTAGTATTATAAATAATATATTTTTAATTATTACAATATAGAAATTATAGTGTTTCTTAAATCGAAATGTGAATGGATTTCGTATTGTTAAGTATCTTAGAAGTTTTTATTGTGGATATTTTTTTTGAGATGGCTTTATTCACACTGGAATCCTGTAATTTTCTGTCAATGACAACGTTTTTATTTGTTGGACGAATTATAACGTTGAGTACCGTAATAAAATTTTTATATATATACCAATTACCCTGATGTGACCTCTGTCACGGTGTTGCTTAAAATAAGTAAATTAAACTGAAATCTCAATGATTTTAAATTCACAATTAAAGTATATGTCACATTTTAAAGTTTTTATTTGGGATGATAAATAATTATATTAATTTGGTAGTCTGCACATTTTTCTCAGATGTATTTGAAACTGAAATGAAGAATACTAGTTTTAAGTTTTTCAGTAAATTGTTTTAACATAAGTCCATCAACAAAAGCTCTACTGATTTTTTACTTATAGACTAAAATGTTGTTTAAGATTTAAATGTATAATTCATTGTTATTATTACTTAAAACTTAATATTGACAATATTGTTTTTCCAATTGGATACCATCTTTAATTTATCCAATGTCTTGTAGAAGTACAAGTTTCGTATCGTTTTCAGGATAATATTTTAAAAACCAAACGCGAAATAATAACTAAACTTTTTAATTTTATATATCAAAAAAATCCAATATATAATAAACCATAACTGTAGAGAAAATTAAATTGGCATTGGCGAAGATCAGTTCAGAAACAGTGAGAAGAATGATACTGACAAATCAATTCCTTCGCCTTCTCTGACAAATGTCATTTGGTAGACTTATGACAGTTATGTATCCTAATAAGTAATAATTTTTAAGGTTATAAAAGTTAAAAACAAACAATAAAATTATATTTGTTATGAAATTATACTGAAAACAATTTATATCCAAGATGCTCAGAAGACTAAGGCCGACATTTTCCGCATTCAATGCCAAATTCTCCACACGATTAGAAATAGATCCGAATCTAAGAGATAGGTTCGAAACAGAGCAATATAAACCAAGAAATCATCCCGGCAGGTCGAAAGTTAAGATCGCAAAAATACCGAACGAAATACAGAACGCCATTAAAATCATCTTACAAGACAACGGCGCTAAAAGTTATCACGAGGAGAGTGTAAAATTAAACAACTATATCATATCACGACATTTACCGCCCGAAGAAAATGAAATAACAGAAAAAGCAGCGAAAATACACAGCAGCGTATCCAAGAGGTATTCAAAACAGAACGATATGAATATGGCGGAAAATAACACGGAACATAAGATTAAGACAGCAGTTTTTAATATATTAAAGAAAAATGTATACCGCTGGGCAAACATAGCTTATGATAAACCGACTAGCTTACAATACTTGATGGCGAGAGCGGCGCCGGAATACGCGGTGCTCGTAAGAATATTAGACGAAATTAAGAGGCAGCTCCCCGACTATAAGCCGAGGAGTTTCTTTGACTTTGGCTCGGGTGTCGGTACAGGGACTTGGGCTGTAAATACTTACTGGAAAGGCGATATATATGAATACTTCACAGTAGACACATCAACACACATGAACGAGCTAGCACAACTAATTCTATGCCAAGGACGAGATAACGTTGAAATGCCGTTCAAAGCTTACTTCCAAAGACAATTCCTGCCGGCTTCAACCGATTTGAAGTACCACATAGTGCTATCAGCATTCTCATTATTCGAAATGCCTGATATGAAGAGCCGTCTGGAAACTATACAGAAGTTGTGGAATAAAACTGAAGATTTCTTAATAATCGTTGAACACGGTAGCAACGCTGGCTTTAGAATTGTGAACGAGGCTAGAGAGTTTGTTTTAAATTCCACACAACAAGACCAGGGCTATGCCTTTGCTCCGTGTCCGAATGACAATGTATGCCCTCGGTATTTAGAGCATCAAACGCCTTGTAACTTCTTGATGAAGTATGAAACGTTGTCATTCCCATCTAAGACTGAAGTTATGGCTGAGTTGTTCTCATACGTTATTTTAAGGAAAGGTGTCAGACCGTCAAATGATCCGGCCTGGCCGAGAGTGGTTAGGGCTCCAATAGTCAGATCGGGACACACTATATGTAGAATGTGCACTTCTCAAGGCGAATTAAAGGAAGTTATATTCTCAAAGGGAAAATATGACCAGAAGACTTACCGGTGTGCCAGATCTTGCAACTGGGGTGATTTGCTGCCCGTCAAATAAAATATATACATACATAACATGACTTTTATTATCATCATCATCAGCCTATCAGAGCCTACTACTGAACAAAGGTCTCTTCTCACATGGAGAAGGTTTGAGCATTAATCACCACGCTTGTTTAAGATTGGTTGGTAATTTCAAACTTATGATTTGATATTATAAGTCCAGGTTTCCTCACAATGTTTTTCCTTCATCTGTCAGTGACGTCTAAATACTCTTATAAAGTACATACATATGACTTTAAAAATCACTTTGGTATTTTCCAGGTTTCGAACCCGCGCTCTCATGCATGAGAGGCGACTTTTATTAGTCAAATATTCATATAAGTAAAAAAACTAATTTCCAAATAAAACATTATTAACAATCTTCCTATATCTAATTCTACCAACTAATATCAAAAATTTCTGAACCGATTTTGATGATCCTCCATGAGAGATAACTAATGTGTTAAACAAACTAGCTTTCCGCCCGCAGCTTCGCCCGCGTGGAGTTCTGTTATATCGCGTTTCCAAGAGAAGCTTTCAAAAGTCTGTGATAAAAACTATCTTATGTTCTTTCTCAAGGTCAACTCTATGCCTGTTCCAAATTTAATTAAAATCAGTTCAGTGTTTTAGGCGTAACACACAGACAGACAGAGTTACTTTTGCATTTATATTATTAGTAGGGATTCGATCTTTATATTCTAGTTCATTATTTTAATAAGAATAAACAAGAAAATAAAAGATACTTTTGTGAAAGAAGTAACAGTATCAGCTAGTGATATTACTATCTCTAATTATTTCAGATTATTCACCGTTTTAAATATATCTTAGTAATATTACTTAGAGAATAATAAGTTATCTTTATTATAATGGCGATAGACTTTATATGTCTTTTGCAATACAAATTTTATTGGTATTCGTAGACAAGTTTTATTTACTAAAGCACCGTTAGTTCTAACATATTACATAAAATAAAAATTAATTAAATAAACAGACTCAAAATATAACTGAGAAAAGACAATTTAAATAAAAAACTATAATAATATCAGTAGAAATCATACAAAAGTAGGAAAAAAAAAAACATTTAATAAGAATTATGTACAACTGTTAATGCCTCCATTAAAGAATTTGTCACTTTTATCTATAGTCTAGACTTTAGTTATAAAATAAAATTTTTATCCCAAATTGTAGTAATGAATAAATTGATAATTAAAATACTGTTTTCCTTATTGTTCTTTAATACATAATAATTATTTAATTCAAAATTATAACTACAAAAAATCCGAGGTATTTAGGTAAATATTTTGTCACGTCAAAGTCATTTGATTAATTATTGAACGTAACTTTCCTCTTTTCAGTTTTACCAATCTTCATACCTAGGTATTGAAGATGTGAAAATTATTTATATAATATAGAAATAATTAAATCTAAAAAATACATAAAATACCTATAATTAAAGTTCCTTCCTTTATAATTTGTATGTACTGATACACAAGAACCTATTGTTTACTTGTTGTGTTTGTAAGGGCTGCACCGATTTTAATAGTAATTTTACTAATTAATAGAAAAAATTATAAAATTTATCACTTTGTGGGTTCATGGGATAGAGCAAAACGAAAACAAAGTTACTTTTTACAATATTTAATAAAATTTTATCGTTTATTTTTTATTACAATCATACAGCGCCATCTATTGTATTATATATACAACACGTGTCATGACCATTAATCATTGTATTGTTAAGTTATTTACAATTAATTATTATTTAATAATATTAAATGGTAGAAGAAATTGGAGAACAATATCCTTATTACTAGTTTTTGTCCAATTTATGAATGAAAGACGGAAAACTGTCTGTTTAATTTGCTTATAAACATTCGTGGTAGGGATAATGGCGTCTTAAATTTAAATCATAAGTTTTACTTGTATACTCATTCTAAAATTTCAGAAAATTTTAATTACAAGTAGAATAAATCAAATATTCCACTATCACTGATGATTGATAGAAAAGTAAATGTCAAGAAAAAGTCATGTTACTAACTCTTCCGTACTAACGCGTCTTTAAGAAAATAGTCAGCTGAATATATACAAAATATTTAATAATTTCAAAGTAATTTAAGAAATCAAGACAAATAGCTTTAAAGTAAATTAAACATTTTAAATAAAAACTATTTTTAAGAGTAAATACTTTGAGTTTGTTTGGGTTTTTCGCCTTATAGATATAAGTGTATACATAAATTGTTTGTAGACATATTTGGGAATTTCCAAAATCACGGAAAACCGTTACTTCATAATGAAATTATATCCTTTGTATAAATATATTAAATTTATTATATTTACTTTGTTTTAATTATTTGCGTCCTAATTACGTATTTGCCAAACATTTTATTCTACAACTAGCTTTTGCCGCGACTCCGTCCGCGTGGAATAGTGATTTACGGCAGATTTTTGGTTCTTCCCACATAGTTCCCGTTCTTGTGGGGTTTTCGGAATGGTCGAGTTCCCGTAGAATTTTCAGGATAAAACCTATGTTTTTTTAATTCACAATGAAGTACTCTTAACCAACAACATATTTATTTGTTTATTTGAATAAAGATTAATATTATTATGTTGATACAACTTAAACAAATTATTTCGACCAAATTAGGTACCATAAAAACGGTTTTTGTGAGTTAATCTTAAAAGATAGAGATATACTGTCGCGAAGTGTTTTTTAGATCATTAATAGAGCTATTATTCTTTAACACATATTTTTGTTGATATTATATAGTCTAAAGCCTTCCTCGATAACTGGACTATCCAACACAAAAAGAATTATTCAATTCGAACCAGTAGTTTCGGATATTAGCGCTTTCAAACAAACAAACAAACAAACAAACTCTTCAGCTTTATAATATTAGTATAGATTTGTGATCAATACAATAAAAAAATATTCAGTAATCAATTTGTTTTATTAAAATGTGTTACTATATATATTTATTTTTTCCAAATTTTTGTCAGCCTGCCTATATGTTTGTTGCAATTTGTCTCAATTTTTTCACTAATACCAAATCGATGTACGGAATTTTATGCCCTTTTAAAATTCTAAATTATTATTTTTTCTAAATAATCATACATAATATAATTTAAATGTTTTAAAAGTTATTACTATTAAACTTTTCGTATCACGTTAAACGTTTAAACTAATATTAAGGTAAATATTTATGTAGGATAACGGTAGTTGAAGACTCATCTCAATTCAGTACAGTGTGAGTCGAGATGCAGTGTGTGTGTGTTTTTGTGTTTCTTTGTTTTATAAACATCGCTAATGGAGGTTAGTAATTTGAAAATACTTCGAAAACATTAATTTTATGTATTAAAAGTATATTTTATTATTTTAATAGTATTCTAAGTATATTTGATTGAGTCGTAATAGTGAAAGAATTAGGTTATTGTTGAATAAGCTAAAAGTTGGTTATAATTTTATGTAGGTGTGTAATAGGTGACATTTACTTTATTTATTTACAGTTTTAGCCTGCATGAGTTCCAGTTTTGTCAATTTGCGTAATGAACATGGTAGGTTTGAAATATTTTTAAAGATTTTTTAAAGATATGTTGCTTAATACGAGTTGTCATCGTCACTACACACGTAGCGTTAACAGTATTTCTTTATGAATCTTCTTACTATCTAGTATTAACGTATTAATGAGTGTGAAACGTTCAGTAAAGTCATGATTAACTCGGACTAAACATACGATGTGTGTGAGTCGTGTTTAAAAGTTAAATTTTTCCGTTTGTGTTTCATTGTGTTAAAAAACTGTGAATTAGCAACTAGTTTCTGCGACACTTCCGCTTGTACTTCGGTATTAAGTTCAAATGTTTAAAGTATGTCAAAACAACTTATATATATAATTCTTCTGTGAGTGTGTATGTCACTGAACTTCTCTCAAACGACTGGACCGATTTTTATTAATTTTTTTTGTGTGTGTTCAAGCGGATCTGGGAATTGTTTAGATTCACAATTTTGTCCGCTGAACAATGTTTTTTAAATTAATTTTTAATTTATTAGTAGTTGTTGATACAAATGTTTTTTTTAAATTAGATTTGATTACTAACCAATATGTCAATCATTCTGTCGCACTTCAAAACACGGAGATTTCTGGCTTACAGGTAAACTCCAAAAATATAAATAAAAAACGTAATAGATATTTCTTGATTATAGGGCGATACGAAGTTCGCCAGGTCTTCTAGTATGTCTATATATATATGTAACTATCAAAGTCTATAAATTATGTGACGTTTCTTTATACGCTTTTTAATTATACTATAATCACAATTACTATAAGAAATTTTTGGTTAATTTATATCCTATGTTTTATTCTGATTTCTAAGCTACATTATTGTAAAGTTTCATCAAAATATGTTGAATATTTTTTTGGATAAAGACTAACAAACATCGATGTATATCAGTAGGATAATATTATTTTTCTATTATACTATGACCCACAACTAATTCGCTTCTATTTACTTAATTGAGTCTCTATGACTCATTTTACCTCATTATTGATCATTATATATATATAATTTCGTGCGTCAGTATGTAAATCAATCAAATAACTTAAATATTCACGAAAAGGATTTATTTATATATATTTTTTCCTGTTTTTCCTTTCTTTGTTCCGATTCACCTCTGTACCAGAAATGTCTTCTTCTTCTTCCTGGCAATTTGCCCTGCTTTAGCCAGGGTCTGCCTTACATGTTGTAATAGTTTTGGCTAATTGTTTTTACGACCGGCCGCCTGCCTGACATCAACCCTCTTTGGGAATGCATTTTGCATGTGTTTCTTGATTTCCATTTATCTGCCAGAAATTTCTGTTAAAAAGACCAAATCTATTAAAATACTTACCACGAGTCTACATCGTTACTACACACGACGCGTCTCCCGTTTCTCATACAATAGTACGTTAATACTATTTGAGAAGATATTAATGAAATACTGTTGACGCTACGTATGTAGTGTGTCAATGTTCTTGATTATTTATTATAAAAATATAATTTAAGACACAAATAGTTGCTTTTTGATAAAACTGAGGTTGAGGCGAAACGTGGGCTTGTCACTGATAAGATTTGAACATTTCGAAATACTTGTAGGAGTTTAGATAAACTATTTGGTAACTAAATATATTTTTAATTAGAAATAGTTATTAAAACTAGTCTATTTATAAACATAATATATAGAGATAGACCAGTGCCGATAGCTTTTAAAACATAATTAAATTAAAGTAGAATGAAACTCATTAGAAGAGGAGGGCAATATTATAAAAATTAAAGGAAAAATAATTTAAGCGCGATCTGAGGTCGGGAAGGGTATGGGGATGGGTATTTAAGGGTAAAAATGGGTTTTCACGATTTCCAGCAAAACTAAAAGTTTTACGGAAAAATGTTATATGGCAAAGTTGTAGGTAATAAAAAGGTCTAAAACTTTTGTACTAACATTTTTTTCACATAACCTAAAAATTTATGTGATAAATTCGAAAAACCGAGTTTTTGGTTTTTTATTTTTATCTCTTACAAAAAACAATTTTTTGTCACGAAATTTGGTAAAAACTTTCCTTTTGATGTTACAAATACACTGTAATTTATTTGATTAGAAATATTTATTTTTTCAGCTTATTTTGAATAAATACCGAAATATCAGCTATTTTCAAAAATTTGGTATGTTTTCAATTTGTTGAAATCTCTATTTTCCGATGGTGAAGAAAAAAATATAAATTTCGTACTCGCAGTACCATTTTTGGATAAAATAATCATGTCCCTTTTAATGAAATGACACTCGATATCGTTTGGAAAATACTCTTTCAATTTATTTATATCCTTTCTAATGGGTTTCATTCTACTATAATTTATTTTCACTTTTCATCATTTTTATAGGCATCTGCACTGGCCTAAGATGTCTTCCTTTAATTAAAAAGAAAGTCGTGTTAGTTACACTATTTATAATTCAAGAACGACTGTACCGGTTTTGATGAAGATTGGTTGAGAGATAGATTAGAACATAGAAAGGACATAGGATATTTAATTTTCTTCGATTGAAAAAAAACTTAATAAACTCCAATATCTTGTTATTTACGGCCTCTAGGTCGGAATATAGTTCGCCCTGTCAGCTATACATATATTACTAAGGACGAAATTAACGCAGACGAAGTCGCGGACAAACCCTAGTTTAATAAAGTTATTTGTTTTTGACATACAATTACTTATAAGCTCCAAAGTCTACGTTTTTAATGACGTGAGTCATTCACGTATAATTTTTTTGCTATAATGACAAAAAAACCGAACGAAGTAGCGTGCGTTAGCTAGTTCATATTACATTCACATCTCGTCTTAATGATCACGGTAGCTGAAAAGTAACCGAAACGTCGGTAGTATGTAGTTAAGAGACGAAACCTCTCATCATTCAATGTATTCACCATACGGGTGCGGGTCCATCGTTGTAGTGAGAGGAGCTTCAACAGTGACTGGGACTTGTGACCCAGGTGTAGGTTTAATATATATAGAGAGACGAAACCTCTCATCATTCAATGTATTCACGGTGCGTGTGTCGGGTCCATCGTTGTAGTGAGAGGAGCTTCAACAGTGACTGGGACTTGTGACCCAGGTGTAGGTTTAATATATATAGAGAGACGAAACCTCTCATCATTCAATGTATTCACGGTGCGTGTGTCGGGTCCATCGTTGTAGTGAGAGGAGCTTCAACAGTGACTGGGACTTGTGACCCAGGTGTAGGTTTAATATATATAGAGAGACGAAACCTCTCATCATTCAATGTATTCACGGTGCGTGTGTCGGGTCCATCGTTGTAGTGAGAGGAGCTTCAACAGTGACTGGGACTTGTGACCCAGGTGTAGGTTTAATATATATAGAGAGACGAAACCTCTCATCATTCAATGTATTCACGGTGCGTGTGTCGGGTCCATCGTTGTAGTGAGAGGAGCTTCAACAGTGACTGGGACTTGTGACCCAGGTGTCGGTTTAATATATATAGAGAGACGAAACCTCTCATCATTCAATGTATTCACGGTGCGTGTGTCGGGTCCATCGTTGTAGTGAGAGGAGCTTCAACAGTGACTGGGCCTTGTGACCCAGGTGTAGGTTTAATATATATAGAGAGACGAAACCTCTCATCATTCAATGTATTCACGGTGCGTGTGTCGGGTCCATCGTTGTAGTGAGAGGAGCTTCAACAGTGACTGGGACTTGTGACCCAGGTGTAGGTTTAATATATATAGAGAGACGAAACCTCTCATCATTCAATGTATTCACGGTGCGTGTGTCGGGTCCATCGTTGTAGTGAGAGGAGCTTCAACAGTGACTGGGACTTGTGACCCAGGTGTAGGTTTAAGGGACACTATCTAACGCGTGTTAAAATAATAAAATACGCTTAGTAATCCGAATAATATTAGTTTCATTAAAATAGTTCAAATTATCTTGATTAATTTTAATTATATATATAATTTATTTCGTTCGAGTTACCTTCTAAAACTGATAGTAGTTTCAACGTTATAAAAGTGTGAACAAGTCTCCTCAAGACGCTGTTCCTTTGTTACATCCACAATGAAAGGACTCCGAGCTTGTGTATTGTTTGTCACTCTAAATATCCTCAACAAAGTAGATGGAGGTGAGTTTTTTGTTAAAAAACAGTAAAAAACGACTTTATAATTAAAATAAAAAAACGACTTTATAATTAGAATTACATTTTTATGTTAATAATTTTGAATTAAAAATGAATTAAACAAAAGAATTATTGATAATGTTTCCTTGTAGTTTGTTAAATATTTGTTATTTTTTGCAATAAATCGACCATAATGTATTGATTTACTGACCTACTTTAATATTTCTATTGTTCAAGGAAAAGTAGTAAAAGTTTTTTTATAATTATTTAAATGAAACTAATGTTTTCGGATTTACTAAGTGATTGTCATTTTTCAATTACTTTATAGATTTAAGTGTCTGTCAGTCGGTCTTGTTATTTTAAAATTAGGGACTTTAGAAAACAATTATACGTCAAAAAACATTTGGTGGCTTGAAGTAGAAGCTAATCCCCAATAGAATCATTACGTAAGTTTTTATAAGTTTTTATTAACAAATATAGTAAAAATCTAATAGATTTGTATAAAAAAAAGTTAATAATATCTTTTAGAGGTGACTGACTGACGAATTTACTAACTGATAATAGTTTTAATCGTGTATTGCGTTAGATTAACTAGTTGCAAGGTTATTAGGACGATAGTTTTTAATTTACTAGACTAGATGGCGCTGTTTTAAATGTACTAATTGTCGTGAGTATTGGAAATTAATAAAAATTAATTAGGATACTTTATGTAAATATAGAAAATGTATATATTATATTAAAAAATAAAAAGGGTATCATAATTAAATAGAATATAAATACAGTATTAAGTTTTTTGACAAAAATTCTATGTTGGCTGTATGAATGAGTTATACAGACTTTCATAAGACCTCCTTGGAGTATCTTATATATTGCAATACAAACCAAAATTTAAAAAGATATAAAGTAATAACTTTGTTTTTCAAATTAATATTTAATAATTATTTCCAGGCTGCAATCTATCATTAAAAAGGGATTTTCCAAGGACGTCAGTTGTATATATACGTCACGGCCGCCTCCTGTCACCGGACCCTGTCAGCGGCGACGTTCAGCTGAGACGTTCAGAAACACTGCAAGTAGCATGTCCGGGAGAACAGAAATATATTGTGTTAAGCAATAAAACAACAAATCAAAGCTTACTTGTGAGTATTTAAATAATATTTTTATATATATATTTATATATAAAGAACTAGCTTTCCACCCACAGCTTCGCCCGCATTGAGTTCGGTTATATCGCGTTTCCAAGAGAACCTTTCCAAAGTCTGGGATAAAAACTATCCTATGTTCTTTCTCAAGGTCAACTCTATGTCTGTACCAAATTTCATCTAAATCAGTTCAGTGGTTTAGTCGTGAAAGCGTAACAGACAGACAGACAAGCAGAGTTACTTTCGCATTTATAATATTAGTAGGGACTTTATTTAGTAATTATACAAATTTGTCTTTAATGGAGTTAGCAATTATTGTGCAAGTTATTTTATTACATTCATAAATAAACGTTGTTAAGATAATGAGATCTGAGATTTTTGCGAGTCATTTAAATGAAACTAATATTATTTGGATTATTACACGTATTTTAATATTTTGACTACATACTCCCGACGTTTCGGTTACTTTGCAGCAACCGTAATCACGGGCAGAGGAGATAAAAAGGCATTTAAAATAATAAAAAAACACGTAGTAAATCCGAAAACATTAGTTTTATTCACTTGTAAAGTACTCCATAATTAATATTATATATAATAGTTAATTGAAAATCAACCAATACTTCCAGGACGTGAAATGCGTTTCAAATAATTTGTTCCGCGTCACTAAATTATCATGGATCGGAAACTTCAGCGAGATCAAATGTAACGCGCCGCCCTGGACCAGCGCTGAGGAGGTTGGGGATTGTGGAGTCGGATCTAAGTATTATAAGTATGTGATATACTAGTATATCTTCTTCTTCTTCTACCTGCCAATTTCCCAGCTTAAGCCAGGGTCTGTCTTACATGTTGTGAATATTTGACTATTTGTTTTTACGACCGGCCGCCTGCCTGACATCAAACCTCTTTTTGGGAATTAGCATTAATCATCAGTCTAAATACTCTTAGAAAGTACATATGACTCGGAAAAATCTCATTGGTACTTGCCAGGATCGAACCCGCGCCCTCGTGCTTGAGAGGTGGGCCTTTTAATCACTAGGCCACCACTGACTTTGTGATATTCTAGTATATATGTATATAGATATTACTTATTTACTTGATGGATAATGATGAAGGGTAGAATAAATAGGATTTATTTTGGAGTATGTCTAAGGTCTACATTCTTTTTGGTATACTTTCATTTTGTTATTTTTGGATAGGATTTCTTTTTGGGTAAGTCTTGTTTTAACGAATGTATATTTTTTTTTTGGTATCTTTTCACTTTTTGTATTTAGTTGTTAAATATTATAGAAGTATTTAATTGTTTACTTGCTGTACTGTCTTGTGGAAAACAATTAATTAGAAATTATTTTAAGATATTATTTTTAGACAACTTCATTCGAAAGAAAATGATCTTTAGTGTGTAAGCTTACATTTAAAAACATACTATGTATATAGCAATATAATATGGCTATCTAGAAAATTATCTGAATTCAATCCAAAATATTAGTTAAAAGATACATATAGCAAATTGTTTTGTGTCGTAATTATGCCAAAATATATTATGTTATTTATATTTAATAAAAATAATATACCATTAATAGCAACATAATATAATATTCGTGTTTTTAGAATAGGGTACAAGGTGTCAGGTCATTTCCACGGCCTGTACGAGGCGTGTTTCAACAAAGATCTCCTAAGCACTCTTTATGTGAAGCAGGAGTTGGCTCCAGGGAGTATCTTCATTCAGTCAGGAGGAAGACCCAACTTTGTGGGTTAGTTAGTGATAATCCTACTAATATTATAATTGCGAAAGTTTGTGAGTGTGTGTGTATGTTTGTTACTTCTTCACGCTACAACAACAGAACCGATTTTGATAAAATTTTGTATACACGAAGCTGACCTCCAGGAATAACGTATAGGCTACTTTACATCCCGGAAATCCGCGGGTAACAATGCGAGGCGCAGATAGTTAAACATAATTTTAATGTTTTAGTTACTGGACTTACAAAAAAAGTATATAAAGATGTTTCTTTAAAAAAAAAAAAATGTGAAAATTATTTTTGGTCCTTTTTGCTAAAACATCAAAACAGCCTAAAAGTGCTTTTTTATATGTTATGTTGTTTTTGGATTAATATTACGAGTAGCACCGCGTTATAAGTTTAGTATTATGTACTATATAAAGTTATCGAATATTCTAGAAAACGATTTCTTCGGTAAAGTGAAGATGTCCAAGCTGTATCACCTCAAAAATCAGAAGACGAGATTCAAACAAGTCTTAGGAGATGGGAAGGAAGAGGAATACTTGACTAAAAACCAGGTAAAATAAAATTACATTGAATATATTGAACCAACTTAAAATAAAAAGAAGATTTAAATGAAACTAATATTTTTCGGATATACTATAGTGCGTTTGATTTAAGCTGAGCTTTGCATTTGTGTGTACACACAGATAGTGTAGGTGTGATGACAAATTTATGAATGCCACGTTCTTTTCTAGTTTTGAACCGGTTTATTCTGCTTCCACTCCGCCCCGCACCTACCTCACTTCACCCTTTGTACTGGTAGAAAAATCAAATGTAAACGCAATGTCAACTGAAGAAGAATTTGTATAGTTTTTCAAAATTTTTATTAAATAATATTTTTTTTTTTTTTATAATATTCATAAAATTCCCATGTTGCCTTTTACAAGTTTTGCTTATTTTTATGTTTAAAGTTTTTGTCTAGCTCTACTTTTAATTTCACTCACACAAATGCAAAGCTCAGCTTAAGTCTAACGGACTATACCCGACTTTATTTTTTGTAAAAAACTACATACTTCCGAAGTTTCGGCTACTTTACAGCAACCGTGATCATTAAGACGAGATGTGAATGTCACAAATAAGGTTCTTAATTTGACAAATTGGCTGTTTTTTGGTCGTATCTTGGTTAAATCTTACTTAATTTTTGCCTGTTAAATAATGAATTTGTTTAAGTTACTGAAATGTCATTAATTTGAGTCTATGTTTGATATTTTTTATTATACTTGATTACTTGTTGCTTAATATTATTTACTTTCGCGAACATTCATTTAAATGAAACTAATATTATTCGCATTACGCGTATTTTATTATTTTTAACTACATAGACCCGACGTTTAGGTTACTTTGCAGCAACCGTGATCATTAAGACGAGACGAGGACTATGTAGTTTTTTAAATAATAAAAAAGTAACCCGGATAATATTAGTTTCAATTAAATGAATACTCACGAAAGTCTTAGATCTCACAATGTATCCCTACTAATATTATAAATGCGAAAGTAAATCTGTCTGTCTGTCTGTTACGCTTTCACGCCTAAACCACTAAACTGATTTTAATGAAATTTGGTACAGAGATAGAGTTGACCTTGAGAAAGAACATGGCATAGTTTTTATTCCAGACTTTTGAAAGGTTCTTTTGGAAACGCGATATAACCGAACTCCACTCCCGAAGCTGCGGGCGGAAAGCTAGTAATATATATTCCTCTTCTTTCTAAGAGTTCTAATGTAATTTTGAGTAAAGACGCCTGCTTATCTACATAGTATCAGTTTGTCACTCACTTTGTATATATGTGTGTTATACCTAATGTTCTCTACCCCTGTCTAGTATCTGACCCGTGGACATCTCTCCCCCCGGGCCGACCACTCCCTGCTCTGTTCCCAGCGCGCGTCCTTTCTATATCTGAACACAGCTCCTCAATGGAGACGAGGCAACGCTGGTGATTGGGCCGCCTTGGAAGAGGTCAGTAATTTATTACTCAAAACATTGATCAACATTTGCTTTAACTAGTTTTGTCATGTCAAGAGACGTTATTGTATATTGTAGCCTAACATGAAATGACATAAAGCTAGCTGTAGTAAGCCAGAAAGTAAAGAAGAAATAAATCATCCGTGTAACTTTGAAATTCTGTAACTCTTCATTAATCCTCGCACATAACGTAGATATGAATGGAAAACGGAAAACTGCTAGAATTTAGTCTGGTACCATCTTTTAGTGAATATATATTTCTTTATTTTAATACTGCAACGCCTTGGTATATTTTAAATGCTTCCCAAGCCACATAAATATTATATAAATGTCTAATTGGGAATTGAATCCACGACCTGTATTAAAACTATTTCATCTTCATTATTTTATTTGTGTGTTTAAATATTCTTGTTTATTGAAAGTTATTATTGGTAATTACTGGGAAGATCATAGCAAAATTTGATACATATATTTATTCTACATAGTTTAAAATTTATTTTTCTATATAATATCTTGTGTTCAGGCTCTACGTCGCAGAGTCCACAGCTACGGCAGTCCAGTGACGGTCTACACTGGCACCTTCGGAGTCTCTACCCTGGGAGACTCTTCTTCCAAACAACAGGAGCTGTTCCTCAGCGTGGATCAGAATAATAACGGGATCCTGCCCGTGCCGCTATATTACTATAAGGTAGGGTTACCCAACTTATAATGTCTTTGACCAGACGAGGTTCTATGTTCTATAGACCAGTTATATGGAGCGGGTTTATAAACACATTATATACCTAGGACCACCAATATCACGTTTAGTTGTTGTACACGGAACACATGTACTAATAACGGTCCGCTACTGAAGGTGGCACTTCACTTGGCGTTTATGTTATGTTCGGCCAAATAAGATCATGTGTGGATGATTTATTCGTCTTCATTTAACATATTGACACAAATAACACACATATACAAATAAGCGAAAACGCGTAAAGACGTTGTTGGCATGCCAAGTGTGGATGTCGTGTTTGAGCTATTTGGACTACTTTCAAATATTTGGACAAATACAGCGAATACACAACGCCAAGTGAAGTGTCACCTTGACAGTTGACACGATGAGGACGCTTCATACAACTTACATTGAGCTTTGTTTTTTTAGCAACCAAGGAAAAAATGCTAAAATGCATCTCTTAAAATCCATTTTTTATTAATTATTTTTAACATTTCTTCTTGAAGGTTGTGTATGACGCTAAAAACAAGACGGCGGTGTCATTCATATCAATCAACTCGTCCTACTACAACCAAACCATGATTAAGAAGCTGGTCTTCTGCGAAGATATCTGCGGCAGCAGCCTCTACTCCTGGCTGAAGTGGAGATCAAACGACGGCACACACAGCTTCTGCTGCGAATACCATGACTTCATCAAAACAGTTCATGACCTGCCCAAAATGAAGGTGGAAGCATTATTTTATTGAAGATGTGTCATCAGCCTATCAGGAGCCCAATAATTATTGAAGATATTAAAATATTCTATCATCGAAGTTGAGAGCTTTAAAGCTTGTAGATTCACCCTATCTGTTACAAAATATACGCTTTAGATGTCCTAAAATTAATACACGTCATCAGTCCCTTTTTCATCTACCTGTCACAAATACCAAATATGCTCAAAATACTTTTATTTTCTGTGCCTGTGATAAATATAATAAATGTTTTTCAAATATAGATTTAACAATGTGCACAAAAAATAATATAAGGAAAGAAATCAGTAAAGCTTGTAATTCGTAATTAATTTATTTTTAAAATTATTATTATTATTATTACCTATTATTATTGTTTTATTAATTTATTTATCTCATGCTTTCTTTTTTTAATAATTTTCTCCACTCTCATTGATCATGTTACTATTTAGGTCCAAATGAAATTGTAATCGGTGGAAGCTTTTTGGTTTGTGTACTTTTGTATATATTATTTTGATTGATTGTTTAATAATGTTTGTTTCCCAAAAAAAATAAAATAAAATAAAAATAGAAAATAATTGAAACTAATATTTATCGGATGTACTACGCAACTTTATTTTTGATTATAAACTACATACTCCCTCGTTTCGGTTACTTTACAGCAACCATGATCATTAAGACGAAATGAAAAATCGCGTAGTAAATCCGAAAATATTAGTTTCATTTAAATTGGAACAATATTATATTCATGAAATTGAAATATCTTGAATTTAAATAAATAAATCAAAATGAAATTAACTTGGCCAATAGTCAATTTAATATTGTGAATTATTTCTGATAGTTTTGATTGATTTTGAATTAAATTATTCAGTTTGTTAATAAATGATAAATTACTAAACAGATTGTGATATAACTTTACAGTGGTGTAGCTCATGTATTCGATAAAATAGAAGTAAGCGTATCATATATACAGGGTGACTGGTGAATTACTATCAATATTTAAGGAGAATACTCGGTACATGATTCTCATTCAAATTATGTAAAAAAAATAGGCACTTAATTTTTGACAAAATTTCCGTATAAATAAATAAAGTGTTGACACGTTCCAAGTGTTCCAAGTGTGGACACGTGCGGCGGCGTGCTGATACAACACTACGCCGCCGCACGCGTATGTGTGTGTGAGTGTATACCTAATCTGTAGGGTGTGCACACGATGCGTAATTAATTACAAACTTTTGGTTAACTTTACTTAGAAGTTTATTAATATTTATGTTATATTAATTTTTATTTTGTCATATATGATCGTCAAATATCACGTCCTCAAGTATCGATAGTAATTCACCAGTCACCCTGTATAGTGACTGCCGATGACATCAAAGTAAAATTATATGAAAAAGTAATTAAGTTATTTATTTAATTTTAATTACAAATATTATGTTAAATAATATTTAAACTTTCATTTAATTTGTTTCAAAATACGCATAGCGTAAATGTGTGTGAATCTGTTTATTTGTGTGTGTGTGTATGTGTGTAAATGTATATCTGTAAAATCTTTGAAATATATAAACTTCCACTGATTTTGATATGTAAGTAATTATATATCAAATAACAGTAATATAAGTATTGTCATCTGTTTTATTTAAAAACTTATTTAACATACTTTATAATATTAAAATAAATTTCAAATTTCAATGTATATAATAATCTTGTTTAGTAAATTGATATATAAATTGTATAAATATTATAAGTACACCTAAAAGTAAGATTTTTTTAATGGTCTTTAACAATGAAATAAAATTAATTTATTGTCTTAATTTTTATTATAACTTTACTTATGTTCCATTTACATTATAATTTCTATCAAAATAATTACTTATAATAAAAAGAACTTGTAATTAATTAAAAAGATATAAATTTTTAAGAGTAGTTGTTAAACATTGTGAGTTGCATGAAATAAAAGACTTAAGCCATGAATACTTATATATTATCATTTAATTTACTTAATAATTAATTTTTTTTTGTATTTTTTTACAATACAGGCTTTTAGCCTGATAATATACATATATTTAGGATTCTAAGAAATCATTAATAAATATAGTTGCCGTATAAAGTCAGTGCTTTTAAATAACAAATAAAACCTCAATTAGAACAAACTAATTATTATCTTAAACCACAACACCTTTAATAAGTTAAATTCAATTTACAAACACACGAAAATACTTTCCCTCGTAAAAATTAACAAACCAAACGTCATTTCTTAACGTCACTTAGAGTGTGTTCGGGAATTTAGAGGTTCGGTTCAAATTAAATATGTTCACTAAATATACAGGGTGACTGGTGCATTACTATCGATATTTAAGGAGAATACTCGGTACATGATTCTCATTCGAATTATGTAAAAAAAAATAGGTACTTAATTTTTGACCAAATTTCCGTATAAATAAATAACCGTGGACACATTCTAAGTGTTCCAAGTGTGGACGCGTGCGGCGGCGTGCTGATACAACACCACGCCGCAGCACGCGTGTGTGTGTGTGTGTGTGTATACCTAATCTGTAGGGTGTTCACACGATGCGTAATTAATTACATAACTTTTGGTTAACTTTACTTAAAAGTTTATTAATATTTATGTTATATTAATTTTTATTTTGTCATATATGATCGTCAAATATCACGTCCTCAAATATCGATAGTAATTCACCAGTCACCCTGTATAATGAGATCTTTTTTTGACAATAATTGAAATTAAAAATATAGCTTGGTATTTAAGCTTGTGTGGATCTTATTTTCTCCTCATGGCGTCCCTCTGTATTATTCTTCTCCCTTCTCTTCTCATCTTATGTTTTTCTTCTATCATGTCTCCTTTCCATGAGTAGCTTTTCTTTTAACAACTTTATCAGCCGTCTCTTGTCGTTAAGTGCTCTCAAATAGTCCATCATGACCTGGTCTCTTAGAGATCTCTCCCATACAATCTGATAACAATAATTATATAGCTGTTCATTTTATATGCTAAATTCTACGTAAGGTATACATTTGTGTTTTTGTTATACAAGAAAATTATTATATTTTAAATTAAAGAAAATAGTTCTGAATTAAAGTGTTATTGTTCTAAATATTTGTTAAATATTGGCATATAAGAAATGCGATTTATTATTAAAAAGTAAAAAGTTTTTCATTAACAGCCAAAAACAGATTGACATGTGCAAAATATTAATAGCAGAATTCGCGGCTTAAAAGTTACTATGTAATCAAATTTTACACATATTAGTTCTTTGTGTTTCAATAATTCGAATAAATTTGAAAAAGACTTATTAAAATGATGCGCTCTGAACTTAAAACGTCATTTAAAAATTGACAAATATTTTATGAAAAAACTTTATGTACTTATAGCGCCATATTGATTATTGTAAGACGACCAAAAATTAAGACGAAACCTCTCATCATTCCATGTATTCACGGTGCGTGTGTCGGGTCCATCGTTGTAGTGAGAGGAGCTTCAACAGTGACTGGGACTTGTGACCCAGGTGTAGGTTTAATATATATAGAGAGACGAAACCTCTCATCATTCCATGTATTCACGGTGCGTGTGTCGGGTCCATCGTTGTAGTGAGAGGAGCTTCAACAGTGACTGGGACTTGTGACCCAGGTGTAGGTTTAATATATATAGAGAGACGAAACCTCTCATCATTCAATGTATTCACGGTGCGTGTGTCGGGTCCATCGTTGTAGTGAGAGGAGCTTCAACAGTGACTGGGACTTGTGACCCAGGTGTAGGTTTAATATATATAGAGAGACGAAACCTCTCATCATTCCATGTATTCACGGTGCGTGTGTCGGGTCCATCGTTGTAGTGAGAGGAGCTTCAACAGTGACTGGGACTTGTGACCCAGGTGTAGGTTTAATATATATAGAGAGACGAAACCTCTCATCATTCAATGTATTCACGGTGCGTGTGTCGGGTCCATCGTTGTAGTGAGAGGAGCTTCAACAGTGACTGGGACTTGTGACCCAGGTGTAGGTTTAATATATATAGAGAGACGAAACCTCTCATCATTCAATGTATTCACGGTGCGTGTGTCGGGTCCATCGTTGTAGTGAGAGGAGCTTCAACAGTGACTGGGACTTGTGACCCAGGTGTAGGTTTAATATATATAGAGAGACGAAACCTCTCATCATTCCATGTATTCACGGTGCGTGTGTCGGGTCCATCGTTGTAGTGAGAGGAGCTTCAACAGTGACTGGGACTTGTGACCCAGGTGTAGGTTTAATATATATAGAGAGACGAAACCTCTCATCATTCAATGTATTCACGGTGCGTGTGTCGGGTCCATCGTTGTAGTGAGAGGAGCTTCAACAGTGACTGGGACTTGTGACCCAGGTGTAGGTTTAATATATATAGAGAGACGAAACCTCTCATCATTCCATGTATTCACGGTGCGTGTGTCGGGTCCATCGTTGTAGTGAGAGGAGCTTCAACAGTGACTGGGACTTGTGACCCAGGTGTAGGTTTAATATATATAGAGAGACGAAACCTCTCATCATTCAATGTATTCACGGTGCGTGTGTCGGGTCCATCGTTGTAGTGAGAGGAGCTTCAACAGTGACTGGGACTTGTGACCCAGGTGTAGGTTTAATATATATAGAGAGACGAAACCTCTCATCATTCCATGTATTCACGGTGCGTGTGTCTGGTCCATCGTTGTAGTGAGAGGAGTTTCAACAGTGACTGGGACTTGTGACCCAGGTGTAGGTTTAAGGGACACTATCTAACGCGTTAAACGATCACATAAAATACATGGAATGATGAGAAGTTGCGTCATTGATCCAAGTACAAGATCAAAATTGCTTATATCATATTTACGTACCTTCTTCGGTAAGTGCAAAGTGGGTGTACTTTTAAACTTCATCCGGCGAGGTTTTGTCTGTCTGAAGCAGTCGTCAGTGAAGTGTCTGGAGCATATAACGCTGTCCTGGGAAGGTTTCCAGTCTTCATCATCATTCTTACAAGCATCTATCCACGTGTCTCTTATATTTTGACACTTCGGGAATCTGAAACGAAGAAATTATTGAATATTATTGAAGTGTCGAAAGAGAGAGAGAGAGCGATTGAGAAAGAGTGAGACAGAACGAACGACGCACCACGAACAGTGCAAAGAAGCTTCACTTCTGACATGTGTACTCTGTACGCACGCATTTTTTTAATTATACTTTTTTGGCGCGATTTGGCACAGACAGCAACATCGTGAAGTTAGTTCTAGGTGGCATGTTAATATATAGCTATGTTCAAATCGTATATTATATTATTTTTATACATATTTAGTAACAGTACTATTAATAGTGTTAATAAATAAATATTATTTTGGTGTTTTTATGTTTTACCGCTCTGGATACGAGTATTTTGAGCCTTGAATATTTAATATTATGTTTGTGTTGCCAGGATTTATTTGTACTATATTTCTGAACGTAAAAAGAAAGAAATTTATTTTCTATTTAATTAATAACCACAGTATGCCTACATCAATAATAGTGACATTATTTACGCCTTTTTAGTTTTTAATTCAAAATTATTCTCACATTATAGTATTGTGACAATGGAGACTTAACCTAAGCAAACTGAATTTTTACAACAAAACAGCATTAGGTATAAATATTGTATGATCTTTCTTCTTCCTAGCAATTTCCCATCTTCAGCCAGGGTCTGCCTTACATGTTGTGAATAGTTTTGGCTAATTGTTTTTACGACCGGCCCCCTGGCTGACATCAACCCTCTTTGGGAATATCATTGTAAGTTGTAAAGTAACTCTAACTCCACGTTTTTTTAACTTACGTATGAAATGTTACATCTTCTCCGTTTTCTGTACAATTCTCTGACGTTGAATCGCACCAATTCACTGAGCATTTTAATATCTGTGACATATTTTTTATAATTTTAATCAAATATGGAGTCAAACCTTCGAAGTGTATATATCGATCGTATATTTGACGCATGCGTTCTCACTTGACTAAGTACGTACGATGTATAGATAAATATTGTAAATAATATAATATGATTTGTCTATCAAAAGCACAGTTCTTATATTTTAAGAATATATAGAAAATGACGATTAATTTAAAAAAAATTAGTATTGAATATATGTATACAAATGGCAACACTAAGTAAAACATCAAACTTTCTTTCGTATTCAGAGAGTTTAAAACATTTACAAAAATACTTTAAACTTATTTGTCACTTCTTTATTGACAATAATTACTTAATAATTGTCTGGTAATTATAATTTACAATATACAAAAGTCTTCCAATAAATAAAAACGTTGACATTAGCAAGATATTAAACGATCCAATACGAATGAAGCCTTAGTATATGTATAATATCTAATGAATTACGTATAATAAATTCTCTCTTTTAATTATTGTAAGATAATATTGACATAAATCAATAACATCTTGGATAGTAAAATTAAAAATTGACGAATCAATTGTGTAGTAATAGAATGCATGGAATTATGTTTTTTTTATGAAAATCAAGTTGAATATATTGTAATGTACTTGGTTAATTATGGAGTCTCGTAATGTTGAACTTAATAGCAAAAATAAGGCAGCCGAAGTCGCAGAGAAAACTAGTATTAAACCGAATTTACCATGAGTTCTATCGTTAAACTTAAATTAGTTAATGTACCATTTTTACATTGTATTGTCTGAGACTAGAAACTATTTGTCTTTAGTTAAACGTGGAAAACTTCTGGTAAGATTACAAGCTCCTCTAATTTACATTGTCATTCCTTTTACATTATACTAAAGAGTTGTCATAAATTGAAATAAATGCCATCTATCGGATATCACTGAAGTTATTTATTGGTATTTAGTAATTTACAATATTCCTTTTACATACCTAGCACTAAGATTTTATCGAATGTTAAAAATTAACGCCATCTATTGAAAGTCTAGGAAGTTGTTACTTACTGGGACTACACTATATGGAAGAAAAATACCTATAAGGAGTTGAGAACGTTACACTTACCAGTTTTATTTAAATTACTAGCTCTCCACCCGCAGCTTCGCCCGCGTGGACTTCGGTTATATCGCGTTACCAAGAGAACCTTTCAAAAGTCTGGGATAAAAAACTATCCCATGTTCTTTCTCGAGGTCAACTCTACGTCTGTACCAAATTTCATTAAAATCAGTTCAGGGGTTTAGGTGTGAAAGCGTAACAGACAGACAGAGTTACTTTCGCATTTATAATATTAGTAGGGATTTTATGAATGAAATAATGAATACTAGAAAAAAAATAACAGTAGGTAGTCTTGGAATAGGGATTTTATTTCTAAAAATATCAACATCAGGAACTGCTGTCACATAAAAATAGTTCTATCCGGGATAAAGCACTGATACAAGATTCCAGTCTTGATATTTAATGTGATAAATATATATTTTGGACACATTGAGAATATTTCGTAACATCTAGAAGAATTGTTTTAGTATACACGTGGTTCTTAAAAGTTACCTACAAACATTTTTATTAATGATTCATTTCATAATATAAACTTTTACAAATTTCATTCAAATTATTACATTTTACGACTCATAGTAATCGTCGAATAGTAGGCGGGGTCGGAATTTGGTAACTGGTTTACCTGAAGATGGCGGGAAACTATGTTTGGAATGCGGTATCCATCTTAATTCTTATTGGTTAATACCTTACTTGATATCAAGGCTTAGTGTGGATATATACAGCCGAATTAAAATTTCAAAACAGTATTATTTGGATTACATTAGGTTTTGGAATGTATTAAATAAATAAAATAGTTTGCCTTATTACACACCAAATTTTGGTTGGTATTTTATAATTTTCTTTTTATTAAATCAAATAAGAATTTATCTTTTTGTAATTTAAATAACCGTCGGACGCTATGGCAATACGATAACAACTGTCAGACCAATTCTTGTACAACTTACAAGTTTTACAACTTTCTGTGTTACAAAAAACGCCGAATTCTTTTCTTATAAAAAACTTTATTTTTTGTTTTAATAGAGTGTAATCAGTGCCTTAGAGGTTAATTATGTTGTTGAAAACTAACTTTTTGTGAAGTTTTACAGTGTTTTATTACTTTATAGTTGTAAGAAATATTTTTATAAAGTTGTTAAAATGTTATACGTGTAAGTTCTGACTGGGTCAAACTGTGTATTTGATTAGCAGTTAACTGATATACGAAGACTATTTCGCCCGTTCTAAGGTAAGAGGAAATAATTTTGATATAAATTGAAAAACTTTTAAAGTATGAAAATAATTTGAAAGTAACGTAAAATATTTCGTATCGACAAAGGTTTGTTAAGTTAAAGTTGTTATTTTAATACTTAAATAACCTTTGTGAAGTAAATAAACCATTTTATGTATAAATAATTATATTTTTTATTTATTTATAGTTAAAAATAACTTGTGACTTGTGTATTAGATTTCATAAACTTCGTCTAAGTTTAATAACTGCTTCGTCCTTGAGTCTAGAGAAGTAATGATCTGTAGTAAATGAATTCGTCACACCTTTCTACATATATAAAATCAAATTAGACTTTGGATGCAACAAAATTATATGAAAAATATATATTATAAGCTATATTAGTATTAAAATAATATATTATTGACTATAATTATTTCCATTGAACTATCACTCGTTTAGAATATCTATAATATTTAATTTATATAAGACATATAATAATTTTAATATATAATTAAATTTCAGTATATTCTTAAATACAATTTCTTTCATATTAGATTAAAAATATATTATAACTTCATAATTAATAAATATTTTTCATTAAACTAAATAATTAATCTCAATAAAGTCTTATTCTTTCTGGAAATTTCCCAGCCAGGGTCTGTCTTACATGTTGTGAATAGTTTTTGGTTAATTGTTTTTACCGGCCGCCTGCCTGATATCAACCCTCTTTGGGAATGAATCTCACTAAAGTATGGTGTCCTTACTACGAGTGTATATACTTTAACACTGACATTTTCAAGTTAATCATAGATCAGTAAGTACACATATGACACTTTAATAGGTGTGACTGAAATACTATATATGTATAGTTTGACAAACTTGAAATAAAACTACTGTATGTATGTCTTATTCACTAAAATCAGAAGTTCCCAAACTTTCATAACCCACTTTGAAAATAAATTATTTTCTATTACTTCTATTTTGTCACCTACTGTAAGACAAGTATATTATATTAACAAAATGATATTACAAATCATCCCAGTCTTTATACAACACCCCCCATTTTTCTCTGGATCTTTTTCCGATGTTCAGGACTATCTCACAGAAGGGGGCTTTATAATCCATCTGAAAAAAGTTGCTAAAGGTATTAGAAAATAATTGTAAAGCGGAGACCTAGATTATTTGGGAATGCCACCTTTGTAAATGCTATTTCAATTATTTTTTTGTCTTTAACTTAGACATTACTTGACTATCATTCCACTTATATTTATACTTGTAAATGAAATAACAAATCCTTCCTGGCCCTTTAGACATTGCCCCATTTTTCTGAGTCTCTTATCAAGCTTAAGGCCTGCTGTCACCACAATAGCCAATCACTATGGGAAATTCTATCTTAATTCCTGAATACTTCCAAACACCCAAGTTACTATATACTAACTATCTTAGTCAGTCATGTCATAATCATCAGCCTATCAGAGCCCACTGCTGAGCCTCTTCTCACATGGAGAAGGTTTGAGGATTAATCACCACACTCGCTCAAGACGGGTTGGCAATTTCGATCTTATAATTGTGAAATTATGAGTCCACATTTCCTCGCGAAGTTTTCCTTCACCATCTGTCAGTGGTGTCTAAATACTCTTATAAAGTACTATTATCTCAAATAACTTAAGTTATTTAACCAAGTTCAATAAACTTAAAAATATTTAGTTCAAATGTTCATATCATTAAAAATATATTAGAGATGGTTTTATTATTACATTAATTAAATATATAGGTTAATTTGTTTTTTCATCTTAATCTTAATTAAATACAAATAATAATATTCTAATTTTATAATGGATGAAAAATTGTACTGTAACTATTTTGTTCTAACTTTTTAAGTGGTTAAGTCAAGTTTAAAGAGTTGTATTCTTTGGAGTTGGTTTGATGTTAGAAACATTATATATATAGTTTTGTTCGTCTCTAGTTTTGTTCGTCTCAACAGAATCGCTGTATAGATTACTCCAACCTTTTATAGAAATCTGTACATATATAAAGGAAAGTTATGTTAGTTACACTATTTGTAACTCAAGAACGACTGTACGGGTTTGGATGAAGATTGGTGGATATAGATTAGAACATAGAAAGGACATAGGATACTTTTCAACCCATTAGAGCAAAAAAATGTTATAAAATCCAAAAACTGTTTATTTATTGCATATAGAGTGAAATCATTTTTTCTAGACAATTATACATTTCTAATTCTGAACTTAATGCAGACAAAGTCGCAAGAAAAAGCTAGTAATATATATAATCTCCATTTAATAAATAGTTATTAGAATTTTAAGAAACAACAATTTTTGTAAGAATTACCTGTTTAGCGATGAGTGTATTTATATGTGTGATGTTGCAAATGTGTTGCCAGCCTTGATCATGGAAGAGGAAATTTTTGGTAAAGGCAACCGTCTCTCTCACTCATCTGACGAAACGAAAATTAAAGACTAATTGACGCCAATCTCCTGTGAGAGGGTGGTACTTCCCCGGTCGAGCCAGCACATGTTCGAGCTGTAGTAACTTGACCACAGCTAGGCTCTAACATCATGTATTGTTTTTACTTTTACTTTATTAATATACGCAAAAAACGTGGGCGAAGTCGCGCTTATCAGCTAGTACATAATGTGACTAAATATACATATACACCTTATCGTAACACAAACAGACAAACAAGTTAGTTATAAAGTATATATATACGATGACCTCACCGACCTTTACAATGTGATCTCATGCTATCCCTAGGCATTGAGGAAGATTGATTTATTATATTAGTTTTTGCCCGCGACTTCCTTCGTGTCGATTTCGATATTGAACTCAAAGAGAGCGGTAGTGTCGGGTAATCATAATATATTATGATAAACGAACCAACTGACAGTTTATGTTGGGAGCTACGATGCTTCAAACACACACACGCGCACACACATTCATATTTACATACTAGCTTTCCGCCTGCAGCTTCGGCCGCGTGGAGTTCGGTTATATATACCACGTTTCCAAGAGAACCTTTCAAAAGTCTAGGATAAAAACTCTCTTACGTTCTTTCTCAAGGTCAACTCCATCTCTGTACCAAATTTCATTAAAATCAGTTCAGTGGTTTAGGCGTGAAAGCGTAACAGACAGACAGACAGAGTTACTTTCGCATTTATAATATTAGTAGGGATATAGCCAGCATTTGGAGACAAGTAGCAACAGTCTATGTCTTTCTGAAATCCTCACGGTTTTGACCTTTGCAATGAAAGGCCAAGGTCGGAGCTCTGATAATATCAATTATCAGGTGTGGTACATAGGAGTGGGGAAACCTGCGTACCACGAGATACAGGTGGCATTGTCGTTTGGCTATCGTAAGTCGGCTAAGTTGACGGCATCAGGGTATAGGGTTTAGTGCGATTTAACCACATCAGTTATCTGGATTACTACAGGACATATTAAAGCATAAATAATAGTCCACGAAACTCCAGAAAAATTGTGGTTTTGTTATCTACCTATAGCGTAAAATAAATAGTCATGCAAACACACAATCTATATATTTTAAATGTAGGTATGCTTGTCAATCGTCTGTGTTCCCATAACCTCCAAAACTAGTCGGGAAGATGACGTCATCTGTTGTGTTTATCTCGTAATTTATGATATGATGATAGTAGATGGTGTAGAACTGTTCTGTCATTGAAGTCAGACCAGCTTTTGGCTTGAGTAGTTCATTTATTCTAAAAGCTGATTGGATTAGTTCTGCAATTCCCAACAGTATGTACGTAACATAACTCAAAAATCTGAAATTGATTGCTAAACTTGTTGGTAATGACGTAACAGCTGCTAAAGCTGCAGAGTAAGGATAAGCTGTTTAAATGTTAAGCTTCTACCACAACATCTTGGTATAATGGTGAGGAGTATAGGGATATATTTATCATGGTTGGTGTCAAGTAGGTACCATAACCCATTATCCGATGCTATTTTCCCCTTCTAAGCCGTCTTGAGCCGAGGTCCGGCTTCTTAGAGTCACCTTTGTGATGGGCCTACCCTCCCAGGCCCTTTAGGTCCGAATTTAACGGGTGGGTCTCATCGGGCCTCCCACCCCTTTCAGTGACGCTGTCAACCTCATTAGGGTTCACAGCTATAGTCAATACGAAACTAACAAAAATGTATATCATCGGATGTAACAGATTGGAAATGATTCTCATCTTCATGGCGTTCAGTTTGTGGAGAAGAGAATGTGGATTAAAGCTTATCATTAAATAACTGTTGAACAAGCGTGGTGATTGCTCAATTCTTCTCCATATAAGAAGATGCTTTGCTCAGCAGTGGGCTCTGATATTCTGATGATGATGATCAAGTAATTTGTATTTTCTTTGCCAATTCCTCCTTCGCAAAGTCATTTTGAAATTATCACGTGTTTAATATTTCAAATTCTGAACAAAGAGCACAATACATTATCATTAGCGAGATAATGAAATATTTTAGGCTGAAAATAATTTAGTAAGCGACCTTGGATGCAGTTCTGATAGTATTATCAGTGACATCATACAGATATACGCTCAACAAAATTAAGTTTTTTCTATAGTATTTTTAACCCTCGACCTAAAAGAGTTATGATGTTTTTCCCTATGTATATATGCCTCTATTTGCCAAGGGCGTGGGTTCGATCCTGGCAAGTACCAATGTGATTTTTCCGAGTCATATGTTCTTTATAAGAGTATTTAGATATCACTGACTGATGAAGGAAAACATCATGAGGAAACATGGAGTTATAATTTTATTATAAGTTTGAAATCACCAACCCGTCTTGAGCGAGCGTGGAGATTAATGCTCAAACCTTCTCCATGTGAGAAAGAGGCCTTTGCTCAGCAGTTGACTCTGATAGGCTAAAAAAAATGTATGTATGGAGGAGTGTTTTGTTTGTCACCACTGTTTGTATGTGACATCGTATCTCGTAAACGAATCGACCGATTTTGATGCGGTTTTAAAACCAGCTCTATTCCCTAATGATGTATCCTTGTCTGTACTACGATAACCCGATCAAATATCTCACTCGAAATATATAAGTTAAATGACAATTAATTACTATAGTATACATATATATTTTTATAACATTACTAGTTTTTGCTCGCGACTTCGTCCGCGTTAGTTTCAGAATTAGAAATGTATAGACCGGGCGAACTCTGTTCCTTTTTAAAGACAGTAGATAAGAAGTTTTTGGATTTTATATTTTTTTGTCATTCGGATGTAAAGTATCCTATGTCCTTTCCTTGTTCTAATCTATCTCTCCACCAATCTCCATCCAAACCCGTACAGTCGTTAGAGTTATAAATAGTGTAACTAACACGACTTTCTTTTATATATACAAATAAACAGACTCGACAACCCTAATGTTACTTGATTGTTAATAGTTTTTGAAACGAAACTATTTTTCTAATCGTCTCAGGTAATTAACTTGGGATGGACTTGTTAAATGTTTTAAAATACCCTTACTATCAGTTACCTTTGACAATTATGAATATGTTCGGGTCGACGATAATTTATTTATATAAAAAACTTAAAACTAGGTGTTGTTTTTTGTTTTTAACACGTACTAAGGGTGGAGAGGTACGCTGGAACAAACATGAACTGACAGAATAGTTTTTTGAATAGTGGTATTTATACTTATAATTGTAGTTTGTACATGTTCCAGTTTGATCTCAAACGAATTTCATGATAAATATAAGAAATATTCTATTAATGTCAGCTATATGATTCAAAAAGTTTGATCGAAATCGGCACAGCAGTATCAGAAATAACCAGCCAATAAGTCGGACTTGTGCGCGAGAGGTGCCTTATATTAAGTATAAAAAATAGCCAAAAAAATGTCATATTAAATGTAATATATTGTGTATAATACAGTCGTGGTGGCCTATTGGTTAAAGGTCTGCCTTTCATGTATGAGGGCGCGGGTTCGAAACCTGGCAACTACCAATGTGGTTGTTCCGAGTCATATGTACTTTATATTTAGACACCACTGACAGATGAAGAAAAATATGAGGAAACATGGACTTATGATATCAAATTATAAGTTTGAAATCACCAACCCGTCTTGGACGAGCGTGGTGATTAATGCTCAAACCTTCTCCATGTGAGAAGAGGCCTTACAGCAGTGGGCTCTGATAGGATGATGATGATGATATACATATATGACTCATGATATACACTTTGCTGAGGGTTCTCACTAATATGGTCCATCACCACAGCGTCTGGAACCCCAAAAATAATACCAAACCTCAAAAAATGTCCTACAGCCTTTAAAATCTATACAAAACATGAAACCTGATACTCTTGTACCAATTACTTGTCGAGATGCTTGTCACGCTACGAGTTTTAACCTTATTACGTTACTCACTATTGTTCTTAACCGACTTCACGAAAACGAGGTGCTGTATTTGAGTTTAGTTTGGTATCCTTGTACGTAAATATCTTTGGAAAAATCTGTCCTTACTTACATAACAGAAGAAATAGTTTTTGTGTATTTTTTTTTAGTTTTTATATTTATATGTTAAAATAGATATAGGGGTCCCTTAAACCTACACCTGGGTCACAAGTCCCAGTCACTGTTGAAGCTCCTCTCACTACAACGATGGACCCGACACACGCACCGTGAATACATGGAATGATGAGAGGTTTCGTCTCTCTATATATATTAAACCTACACCTGGGTCACAAGTCCCAGTCACTGTTGAAGCTCCTCTCACTACAACGATGGACCCGACACACGCACCGTGAATACATTGAATGATGAGAGGTTTCGTCTCTCTATATATATTAAACCTACACCTGGGTCACAAGTCACAGTCACTGTTGAAGCTCCTCTCACTACAACGATGGACCCGACACACGCACCGTGAATACATGGAATGATGAGAGGTTTCGTCTCTCTATATATATTAAACCTACACCTGGGTCACAAGTCCCAGTCACTGTTGAAGCTCCTCTCACTACAACGATGGACCCGACACACGCACCGTGAATACATGGAATGATGAGAGGTTTCGTCTCTCTATATATATTAAACCTACACCTGGGTCACAAGTCCCAGTCACTGTTGAAGCTCCTCTCACTACAACGATGGACCCGACACACGCACCGTGAATACATGGAATGATGAGTGGTTTCGTCTCTTAATATTAAAATGTATGCATTAATTACAATTCGATCTATAAATATAATTGTATTGTTATTTTTAACCCAGGCAACGCCGGGTGCTGAGCACATGTTAAAAGATCTTAAACACGTGTCCCTTCCGACATTCAAAATATATTAATCATGCGTTAAGCACGAAGCATATAATAATCAAAGTGGTTCCGTATTAAATTTTATATATATTACTAGAAGACCTGGCGAACTTCGTATCGTCCTATAATCAAGAAATATCTGTTACTTTTTTTATTTATATTTTTGGAATTTACATGTAAGCCATAAATCTCCGTGTTTTGAAGTGCGACAGAATGATTGACATATTAGTTAGTTGTCAAATCTAATGTCAAAAAAAAAAACGTTTGTATGGGAAATAGAAAAGGGCTGTTTTTATGGTTTTCCCAGTAATGAATCAATTTTTTCAGCTTTTAAACCTTCCCTGAACCTCCACGAACATTTCAAGACTAAGATAAGATAAATCCGTTCAGCCGTTCTCGAGTTTTAGCGAGACTAAGGAACAGCAATCCATTTTTATATATATAGAAGATATTGTAATTCTTATCTTTACCACAAGTTCGCGTAGTCAGCAAATACGTAATTTTAATAGTTTTTAATATACTATGCGATCAATGGTATGTTATAAACATATCAATTAAAGTACTATGTGGTAAATTAACATGGCGTCAATGAAAGTCCGACGGGGAGAATTAGAGCGTAACCCGCCAGCTCGCCGTACTGTAATTTCACTACCACGCCTTTGTTATATATTTTATATGTATTGATAAAATTAATGTGTTTTGACTCAAACAATATATATCAAAACTAGTAATCTTTAAACTTGTTTCATGATTTATGTTAGAGCCTTATCAAAATCGGTGCAGTCGTTTCTGAGGTTATTTCGAATGGACACACAAACGTATATTTTAATGGATGTTCATTTCTGGAAAAAACGAATATTTTTTTTCATATACAGAACCAATAATAATTAATATGTCTAAATGGATTATGTATTTTATCGAGTAACTCGAAATTATAATTATTATAAATAAAATATATATTAGTCAAAACTATTCACAACATGTAAGCAGACCCTGGCTGAAGCTGGGAAATTGACAGGTAGAAGATAAAGAAAATATATAATATTTATTTACCCACTGAACCCTAAAATAATCTGTTAAACTAACGCCTTGTACGGCAGTGCTCAGTCCGCGATTAACAGTCTCGGTGTGCGCTCGTTTGTATGTGGTGATTTAATATATATATACATATAAATATAATATATTATATAAATATATAAAATATAATAATAGTGCTAGTTATTTGTGGGTAGTTGTGTGGTTTGAAATTTTAATAAGAAGTGTAATTACTAATCTTTCTGTGCTGTGTTATTGGTCTTGGTTGTGTTAACCGACTTCGAAATAGGAGGTTCTCTACCCGTCTGTATGTCCGTATGTCTGTTCATTATTCATGACTCGCTGGTACGCCCGTATATGTCTTATTGCTAGTTCCGGTTGAGTTGAGGATAAATTAAAGCGTAGTTTAATATAATTATAATTATGTAACTAGCTGTTATAAGCGGCTTCGTCTTTCCTTATATGATATATATATAGTCAGTGGTGGCCTAGTGGTTAAAAGGCCCGCCTCTCATGCATTACGGCGCGGGTTCGATCCTGGCAAGAACCAATGTGATTTTTCCGAGTCATATGTACTTTATAAGTATTTAGACATCACTGATAATGCATTCCCAAAGAGGGTTGATGTCAGGCAGGCGGCCGGTCGTAAAAACATTTAGCCAAAACTATTCACAACATGTAAGGCAGACCCTGACTGAAGCTGGGAAATTGCCAGGTAGAAGAGAAGAATAAGATATAAATATATATAAAAATACTTATTTACTTAATAACCTTATAATAAATGATTAAAATTAAAGGTTGAAGAGTTGTAATACTAGTAAAGATTTTTAACTCACTTAATTAAAATGAAGGTAGATATAAAAAAATACGTTAAAATTTAAATCTTTTGAACCTTAAAAACAGTTTAAGATAACTTTTCTTTTCTTTTCCTTATTAATTATCGTCCTAGCTTTTATTAAAAGAAATAAGATTTGATTAGTTTTTTTATATGAAAATATTTCTCAATGATAATTATTTTGTACGTAATAGTTAGTCAGTGAAATAATTAGTTGTGTATGTTTGTCTTTTATTATATATATGTATGCATTTACCTCATCAATTATAAGTCCGCATCATGTTTTTGTTGTGCCATATAAAATATTTATTATGACTAATATGCATATTTACATGCCAGTTAAAGCGATGAAAACTGACACACACACACACACACACACACACACACACACACACACACACACACACACACACACACACACACACAAAAAGTAGGTATATATGTACTCCTACATATATAACAGTGACTGATTTCTATATAATATATATGTGTATATATTTATTTATTTTTCTTATTCAGAAAGTTTTTTTAGTATGTATGTAGGTAGAATTATATCTCATAAACTTTATAATCATAATTATAAAAGTTTTTATATCTCTTTAGTCTTGACTTCGTATCGTTCAATGTGTTTGAGTTACATGAAAATCGGTGCAGTCGATATTTTTCTTCTTCTTCCTGTCAACCTCCCAGCTTAAGCCAGAGTCTGCCTAACGATATTTTTCATATACCTATATATAATTTGTAAATGATATTTAATTCTCATCTTTATCTAGTCGGTGTGCTGTACTGATAAGGGTATGACGCTTTAGATAAGTGATAACACTATCAGAAGACATAGACTAGCCTTGCTCCCGTACTCCGCTTGGAGTGTACTTAATAATATTACTTTGATATGCCACATATAAAAGAAAGTCGTGTTAGTTACACTATTTATATGTAACTCTAACGACTGTACGGATATGGATGAACATTGGTGGAGAGATAGATTAGAACATAGAAAGGACATAGGATACTTTACATACGGTTGAAAATGAAAATAAGTTGATCAAATATAAAAATATCTACTGTCTTTAAGGAACAGAGTTCGCCCGGTCAGAACTTAGGTCTCACGTTTCTCATTCAATAGTACGTTAACACTATGTGAGAAGATATTAACGCAATACTGTTGACGCTACGTATGTAGTGACGCAAACTTGTGGTAAGCGTACTTTTTAGATATATCCTTATATTAACATTAGCGAGTTGAAGAAAATAGTATTGTATATAACTAGCTTTCCTCCCGCATCTTCGCCCGCGTGGCGTTCGGTTATATCGCGTTTCCAAGAGAACATTTCAAAAGTCTGGGATAAAAACTATCCTATGTTCTTTCTCAAGGTCAACTCTATCTCTGTACCAAATTTCATTAAAATCAGTTCAGTGGTTAAGGCGTGAAAGAGTAACAGGCAGACAGAGTTACTTTCGCATTTATAATATTAGTAGGGATTAACAATTCATTCATTCCCAAAGAGGGTTAATGTCAGGCAGGCGGCCGGTCGTAATTAGCCAAAACTATTCACAACATGTAAGGCAGACCCTGGCTTAAGGTGGAAATTGGCAGGTAGAATAATAATTAACACTTTTCCTTCACATACCCATATCCCTTACTAAAGATATCTAGGACTTTCGCGAGTATTCATTTAAATGAAACTAATATTTTCGGATGTACTACGCGTTTTTTATCATTTTAAACTACATACTCCCGACGTTTCGGTTAGTTTGCATCAACCAACTGAAACGTAGTTGAAAATGCGTAGTAAATACGAAAATTTTAGTTTTATTTATAGCCCCTACTATTTGTCTTAAAGTCACAATATATTCTGCAACTTTTTAAAGGAATGCACTATGTCTTCGTCATTTCTAAGTCGTTGTAATGAGTTCGTAAACAATGGTAGTGACTGTTTTGATTAATTTTTCGCTGTTTGTTCGCTGAATGATTTTTCAAAGTATTAATAGAATAAATTTAATTTTTACTTATTTTCATCTAATTTAACACCCTCTTTGTTTCCTATATAATTGTGTACTATAAGTTTTTAATTAGTTATTTAAATTATAAATAATGGCTATAGCCGATATACAGATATATTTTATCAGCTGACAGACAGAAAGACAATATTATTAATTATAAATATATATATCAGATATATTGCAAACTGAATATCTATATATATAAAAATGGGTCGCTGTTCCTTAGTCTCGCTAAAACTCGAGAACAGCTGAACGGATTTATCTTATCTTAGTCTTGAAATGTTCGTGGAGGTTCAGGGAAGGTATAAAAGCTGAAAAAAATTGATTCATTACTGGGAAAACCATAAAAACAGCCCTTTTCTATTTCCCATACAAACGCTTTTTTTGACATTAGATTTGACAACTAACTAATATGTCAATCATTCTGTCGCACTTCAAAACACGGAGATTTATGGCTTACAGGTAAACTCCAAAAATATAAATAAAAAAACGTAATAGATATTTCTTGATTATAGGGCGATACGAAGTTCGCCAGGTCTTCTAGTATTGAATATTTAACTTGTCAATATCGTAAACAATACACCGTTTATTCGGGCGTGGGTAATCACTAATGAGAGCCGTAAACAGATTCTCTCCATATATAATTTTCTATTTCCAGTGTGCGAAGTGAAAGTCAGTCAGGTTGCTTAGTATTCCTAAGGCGTAACGTCTTGTATATTTAAGTTTCTAGCGCATTCCGAATACTTGCATTAAGGATGTAACGAAATTGATGCAACTCTTGCTGATAGTACAGATTAGCCATTAGGACAAATTCGCAAATTTATGTTGCGGATGTCCATGGGTGACGGTACTACATTAGGTAGGCCGTTTGCTTAGTTGCCCGCTTTTCCCATAAAAAAAAAAAGGATTTATGATGGATAGTAAATTCAATGATTAGGCAGACCCTGGCTAAAGCTGGGAGGTGGCCAGGAAGAAGAAGAAGAAGTAAATTCAATGTGAGTTAGGTTAGAATCTAGGACTACTCAAATGGTACAATTCGTGTGCTTTGCTAACTGAGCCATCGTGTGCTAACTGTATTCGGTATGCTAATTATAATAATACTAGCTTTTGCCCACGACTTCGTCTGCGTTAATTTCAGAATAAGTAATTTATAGCTGCCCGGGCGAACTCTGTTTCTTCTTGAGGACAGTAGATAAGATTTTGAATTTGATCAATTTTTTTATTTTTATTTTTGAATCGTATATAAAGTATCCTATGTCATTTCTATGTTCTAATCTATATCTCCACTAATCTTCATCCATATCCGTACAGCCGTTCTTGAATTATAAATAGTGTAACTAACACGACTTCCTTTTATATGTATATAAAGATTTATTTAATATATGTATATTAGACATTGAAATTTTAAGTTTTCGTAAGTTGTCCATATATTCTATTGAATTTTTTATATAAATAATAATTTGTTTTTTATAACTTATTTATACGTATAATATCAAGATGTCATCTTAATTTTAAGATGCAATCGATTGTTTTAATTAAATATAAAGTCTTCATTCAAGTCAGCGGTGGCCTAGTGGTTAAAAGATCGTCCTCTCATGCACGAGGGCGCGGGTTCGATCCTGGCCCTAGCAAGTACCCATGTGATTTTTCCGAGTCATATGTACTTTATAAGAGTATTTATACACCACTGATTAATGCATTCCCAAAGAGGGTTGATGTCAGGCAGGCGGCCGGTCGTAAAAACAATTAGCCAAAACTATTTATAACGTGTTCTGTGAAAGAGAAGAACATATGTGCGAACCCTACATAAAGTGGGATCAGGGCAGGAAAGAAATAAATAAATAACTTCTTCATCCATATACCTGGTCACCAGGGTCACTAGGTCACCTGGTATCTTTATTTGATGGTGTAAAAAACTGGAGACTATCAGTTTTCAGTTTGTCAATGAACACTCATAGTAAGGATAATGTCGTAAAATTATTTTATACTTTTAAACTATTGACTCAAACTCATCTTTTAAAAATTTCTTAAGTGGCAATAAAAATAATAAAAATTATCATTGTTCTCCATATGAGCCTTTGCTCAGCAGTGGGCTCTGATAGGCTGATGATGATGTCATTGACCCTTTCAAGGGTCCATTTGTACCTAGATAAATATGGACCACAAAAAGGGTCGCCTGTTTCTTATCTAGAGTAATTCTCACAGATAGCACTACCTACCTGCTTATAGTTAATGCTTCAATAAAAACTCGACGTATTTCTTTCATTAGTACCATTTTTAAACGACTTGAAAATATGTCACTCTTTATTCATGTTCATAACTTATTTTTTTTAGCCTATCAGAGCCCACTGCTGAGCCTCTTTCTCACATGGAGAAGGTTTGAGCATTAATCACGACGCTCGCTCAAGACGGGTTGGTGATTTCAAACTTATAATTGTTAAATTATAAGTCGAGGTTTCCTCGTATTTTCCTTCATCTGTCAGTGATGTCTAAATACTCGTATAAAGTACATATGACTCGAAAAAAATGACATTGGTACTTGCCAGGATCGAACCCGCGCCCTCGGCAATGAGAGGCGGGCCCTTTAACCACTAGGTCACCACTGACTATAACTTATGCTGTTTCTAATTTTATTCATTCCTAACTGCTTTTCATTGAAGTCGGTTATTGTACGGATTGCTAAGTGTTTTTTTATACCAATAGTCGTTATGATGATGTCATTCTTATATATAGTAATGTTATTTTAAATATCTATTTAAAACTATGTATTACTATATTATATATGTAAGAAATAATTTACTTTTATAATATACTAGTTTTTGTCCGCGACTTGTCTGAATTAATTTCGTCATTAGTAATATATATATAGCTGACCGGGAGAACTCTATTCCGACATAGAGGCCGTAAATAACCAGATATTGGAATTTATTTACATTTTTTTCTTTTTCGATCAAGCAGTATGTAAAGTATCCTATGTCCTTTCTATGTTCTAATCTATCTCTCCACCAATCTTCATCCAAACCCGTACAGTCGTTAGAGTTATAAATAGTGTAACTAACACGACTTTCTTTTATACATATATATGATAGTTTTTATAGTTCCCGGGTTCAATTCCTGTCTGATTATATGTATAATGAAAATGCCTTAATCCATCCTTTTTGGTGCAACAAGTAACTCCATTGATTGCATTTACTAGCTTGATGAGCTATGCACCAGATCCTGAATTAATAATATCCCAATAATCAATAAGAAGAAGTATCATCATCAATGTATCCAAGTTCTTCCTGGTGTTGATGCAAATCTTCCGTGAGGATCCTCATGTTTTTGTAACGTCAAAGGTCGACTTACCAGACTGTATTTGTCTCGATATTAGGTCCTAGTTCGCAGAAACCTGCAGTTCTTTCAGTCCTATTAGTAAAAATCTCTCTGTCACAGTAAATTCAACCTTATATCCCATCAATAGAAGTGGTAATGCTCCATCAGTATAACGTTAGACGTACTAATTCGTTATATCCTCTCGTACAATTTAATTGACCGCTCGACATGTGCGAATCATGTGCTATTATAAAGATGACGTCATCATACAGACGTTTTGTTATCGGTGAGTCAGAAGCGACGGTTACAACCGTTTTTCTATATTATGTAGATTTATAAACATCTAGATTGGATTGACAGAATAATAGTTTGGATAGATCTATAAGCATCTAGATGGAATTGCCAAAAGAATAGTTTCAATAGATCTATAAATATCTAGATAGTATTGAGAGAATAATAGTTTAAATAGATCTGTAAAAGTCTAGATAGAACTGACAGAATAATAGTTTAAATAGATCTATATACGTCTAGATAGAATTGCCAGAATAATAGTTTTAACACATTTATAAATACCTAGATAGTATTGACAGAATATTAGTTTAAATAGATCTATAAATATCTAGATAGTATTGCTAGAATAATAGTTCTGATAGATCTATAAACGTCTAGACAGGAAAGCCAGAAAAATTCTTACAATAGGTTAAAGAAATTAATACAGACAAACTATATATGTATTGTTGTATATTATTAAATCAATCGAAGCCACGTGTGTGTGTGTGTGTGGGTGTGTTTTTGTGTGTGTGTTTATGTGTGTTTGTGTGTGTGTGTGTGTGTGTGTGTGTGTGTGTGTTTGTTTGTGTGTTTGTGTGTGTGTGTGTGTGTACTCGCCGTATTGGACCGGTTCATCGAACGTGTTTTGTATGAGCCCCGAACATGTGACCTTGACCGGCTTGACTGATGCTTCATTCGGGACATATATGTGTTGTAGTGATATAATACTGATACGATTATATACATATACATATGTATATATATATATATATATATATATATATATATATGTATGTATAAGCTGTCTAGTACTACATAATATTTCTTTGAAATATCGTGGCTTTATTTTAGATTTTTTTAAGTGTTAATTTTATGTTTCATTGATAGACATACAATTATTTTTTGGAAGTCATATTTTATATAAACAAATGTTGTCTTTATTTCTTAAATAAAAGGTTTTTGATACATATATTTTAGTAGAACTTCAATAAAATAAATTTTTCTTGTACTATCTTCAATTTATTATATATATTTATAGCTTTTACATAAATATGTATTTGTTTTGTTTACTATCCCGCTGTCACCTCTCGCGTGCCCCCGCAAAGGTCACTATGAATGGACCACACAGAGGTCAGACACACTTCATTATAAAATGTTCTTAATTTTATGATGAAGTGTATTTGACCTCTTGAAACTTATTGTTTTACTAGCTTTGTATATTATTAGCTTAGCTTACTCAGTATATTACAAGACTGGATTGTCGCTCGTCTTAAGCGTGGGGAAGAAGTCGCATGAAAGAATTAGTCTTGTAGGTTTTTTATTGCTTTGGAATTGTAAGTGATTTGACTATATTTGAAATCAATTTAAATTTACATAGAAACAGGTTTAGGAGTTATATTGAGTGTTGACATACATACATACAAAAAATAATACTCATTGGTTTTGTTTTCAGAGATTTTAAAGTGTATTTAGTGATGAGTGTATTGCAAATGATAATATATGTAGAACGGCCAGTACTTTATCAGAGATAAGGTACGCCCTGACCGACATACTGCGATGCACTTATATATATATATATATATATATATATATATATATATATATATATATATGAACTAGTTTTTGCCCGCGACGTCCTCCCCGTTAATTTCGTCATTAGTATGTAATATATGTATAGCTGGCCGGGCGAACTATATTCCGACCTAGAGGCCGTAAATAACAAGATAATGGAGTTTATTAAGCTTTTTTTATCGAATAGAATTAAATATCATATGTCCGTCTCCTTGTTCTAATCTATCTCTCCACCAATCTTCATCCAAACCCGTACAGTCGTTCTTGAGTTATAAATAGTGTAACTAACACGACATTCTTTTATATAAAGATATAGTGTTATATATCTACTTGTATCTAAAGTAAATATAAAAATTTATATTATAATCTTCTCGTAAAACAACAATCAAGTGAAAATTCTTAAGAAAGGAGTGAGAGCATGGGAATGAGTTGTATGTGTGTCAGTCGTATTGTTACCGATAACTCATTATTTTCTTTATCAATCGTATGTAAAGTATCCTATGTCCTTTCTATGTTCTAATCTGTCTCTCCACCAATCTTCAAACCTGTACAGTCGTTAGAGTTATAAATAGTGTAACTAACACTACTTTCTTTTATATATGTTTGTTTTGATATGAAGGCGGTTCTTCAAAGAAATATAAATAAATATTATCAGTATCGTGTCGGTCATTGGTCTTGACCTGCTCTGTAAACACACAGACGGATACACTATAAACATAGCTCCCGGCGTCGGCTTATTCATTTTAACCGATTTAGAAAAGGGAGGTTCGGATTTTTGCGGTTCATTACATCTGATACGAATACTTCCTGAGATTGTCGCGAACAAATAAACTTACAATTTAGCTTATATAATAAAAGTAAAGAATGCATTTTTATTAGTAAATCCTACAAAAAATGTTTTTCTTTTATTACGTGCAAAGTTGTTAATTCACGTCGATTTAAACTAGCTGGTGAAGAGGGATGGTGCAGGGCCACGATTTGGCGTTGTCAGTGTAGAAAAAAATATTCATTAAATGGGAAATTTAGAGGTGGTACGATTTAAATGCTAGTACGATATAACCAACTCTCCCCTACATACATATATGTGTGTTACCATAGAGAGGACTTTTGAATTGGGCATAAGACTAGGTAACAACGCAGGTTCAACAAGCCGGCTACGGTTATTGTACGTGCGCACGCGCATATTCGAGGAATGCGCACACACACACACACACATGTGCAGATCACACACAAACACACGTGAACACACGGTCGTAATATTTTACAGTTATATAAGGAAATATTGTTTTCATTGTCTTTATGGAAAATTAAAATGAAATGCATATATGTATGTATATATTTATATACGCAGTGTGTACGTAGTCAGTGGTGGCCTAGTGGCTAAAAGACCCGCCTTTCGTGTATGAGGGCGCGGGTTCGTTCCTGGCTAGTACCAATGTGAATTTTTCGAGTCATATGAACTTTCTAAGAGTATCTAAACATCACTGCTTAATGCATTCCCAAAAAGGGGTTGATGTCAGTCAGGCGGCCGGTCGTAAAAACAATTAGCCAAAACTATTCACAACATGCAAGGCAGACCCTGGCTAAAGCTGGGAAATTGGCAGGTAGAAAAAGAAAATATGTATATTGGTTCATTATTAGTTTTAACTTTTATTCAATAGTTTTTTTAATGAATTGGTCCCATTTTTTTATACCAGTATACTTACCTTGATTGTGTTCATACTAATTACTCAGCGTTAACAGTTTTTCATTCATAATCGTTACGTGAAACGTGAGACTCTCCGTATGGAGTGACGATAACGCTTACTAAGGATGCATGTGCTATTGTATTTGAAATGTCTTCAAAAAAAAACATACCAAGGTTATTAGTCATAATATTTGTATGTAAATTAAAAAAATCTAATTGTTCATTTGTATTTTTTTGTAACATTTCATTTTGATTGTCTTCTGTAATTATTTTTTCTAATATCTTAAATATTTTAATGAGATCTACATTTAAATGAAACTAATATTTATTGGAAGTACAACTGGAATTCACATGTCGACACATCACATAGAAGAAGACAACATATTACCCTTAACACATGTTTTATTAAACTAGATATTGACAGTAATCTGTCATTGCTAAGTCTTCACGTTTTACGTAAATAAATCCGTTGACTGTCTGTCTGTTCGATGAAAACTAGTGGTAAGGACAAAAAGGTTAATCGAATGGGTTAGAAATGTATGGGATTCATAAAATTTATTTATTTGCTGTCATTCTTCTTCTTCTTCCTGGTAATTTCACAGCTCCAGCCAGAGTCTGCCTTACATGTTGTGAATAGTTTTGGTTAATTGTTTTTACGACCGGCCGCCTGCCTGACATTAACCCTCTTTGGGAAAAGGCTAATTGCTGTCATTGTTATACAATTATTTATTACATTATATACAAATTTTTATATTATTGTTCATATATAAAAATATCTCAAATTCTTTTTCTCAAAGCTTTTGCCCGCGACTTTGTCCGCGTTAGTTTCATAATTAAAACTGTACAGCTGATCAGGCGTACTTGGATTTTAGTAGCAATTTCTTTTTGGGCGAATGAATTCAAAAGTATCCTGTCCGTCTCCTGATTTCAAACTACCTACCCACAAATATCGAGCCAAATCGGTACAGCCGTGAGTTATAAATAGTGTAACTAACACGACTTTCTTTTATAAATAGATTTAATTTTGATTTTTATACTATACAATAATATATGTGCGAAAATACAAGTTTTAAGAACTGTGATAATTAGCGTAGTATAAGTTGGTGCGGATGAGATGCAGAGACAGCTTAGCAACGTCAGCATACACTCTTACCAGGAGTACCAGCCCAGCAGGAAATATGGTAATGCTTTGACCTGGAGATACCTCAAACTATTTAAGTAGAAGTTTAATTAGAATCTATTAGAAATAGTACTACAAGCATTCTAAAGAAGTTTTCAGTCTATCAGAAATATTGATATCTAAGATTCTATCGAGTATTCATTTAAATGAAACTAATATTTTAAGATTACTACGTATATTTTATTATCAGACATTCACATCTCGTCTTAATGATCACGGTTGCTGTAAAGTAACTTAAATGGGAGTATGTAGTTGAAATAATAAAATACGCGTATCTAAAATATTAGTTTCATCTATAAGAATATTTTGGAGAATGCATAAATTATATTACTTATGGAATCCTGGTCCATAATACCATAGGCAATATTTATATGCATCTATTGCTAAGTATACAGTAGAACTCCAATTATCCGAATTAATGGGGACCGGGACCCATTCGGATAATCAAATATTCGGATAATCGGAGTTTTGTTTTTAATTGCCATTGGAGAGAAAAAAAGTTACGTTTTGATATTGCGCTATTTTTTTATTGAATTAAATGAAAGAAACATGATATTTTCACATGTTTTAAATATAAATAAATTGTACTTATGTACAAGTTTAGAAATAAAAATCATTGTTTTTTAAACATCTTCGTCAATGTAAGCTGTTTTGCGGTCTTAACTTGCCGTTGCGTCTACACTGACTTCGCGGAGGGAAGAATAATAGCGCACTTAAACTTTTTTTGGACAATTTTTTTTCTGAAAGTGATTCGGATAATCGGCGATTCGGATAGTCGGAGTTCGGATAATTGGAGTTCTACTGTATATTAAAAATTTTTCTTTAACTTCTGTGTACCCTACTGACTAGTCTCCAAGACTATTCTGGGTTGGCTGGCAGAAAATGCTGTTATAGCGTTAAGTCTCGTACCTACATGTTTTATTTGTGCAATAAAGAATAATAAAAAATACCCATGGTTGAGATTAATTGCTGTTCTTCCACAGGGCCGCAGTATGAGCCGGGTGGGTACGCAACGGCAGTGCAGCAACGTACCAATATGAAACAAAGGGAAGACGCTCTGAAATTTGAGCAGGGACGCATCAGGGCCCTGCAAGAAGAGAGACAACACATACAGAAGAAGACTTTCACGAAATGGGTCAATTCATTCCTACAGAAGGTCAGTATATGTATATCCTTTTATTGGTAGTCGTGGTGGCCTATGAGGGCGCGGGTACGAAACCTGTCAAGTACCAACGTGATTGTTCAGAGTCATATGTACTTTATAAGAGTATTTAGACATCACTAACTGATGAAGGAAAATATAGTGAGGAAACCTGGACTTATATTAAATTATAAGTTTGAAATCACCAACCCGTCTTGAGCGAGCGTGGTGATTAATGCTCAAACCTTCTACATGCGAGACGAGGCCTTTCAGCAGTGGGCTCTGATAGGCCTTTTTCCATTTCTTTTTCCTGTATCTCCTCAACATTTTCTATTAGATTAAGTTCTGTCAGTAATTTCTATTAAAAGATAAGTTATCCATTGTGCAAGTATAATTATTACTTCATTTTCATTTATATATTTATTTTGCTATTGTTGATACAAGTCACGTAAGCGTAATATTCACCTTCATTTCACCTATATAGCAGTTTTAAAAATAAAAATCAGTCATCATAATTACAATGAAAACGATGATGACACTGTTAGAGTGACACACAGACGTAACGAATGACGTAATGTACTATATATCCCTACTAATATTATAAATACGAAAGTAACTCTGTCTGTCTGTCTGTCTGTTACGCTTTCACGCCTAAACCACTGAACTGATTTCAATGAAATTTGGTACAGACATAGAGTTGACCTTGAGAAAGAACATAGGATAGTTTTTATCCCAGACTTTTGAAAGGTTTTTGGAAACGCGATATAACCGAACTCCACGCGGGCGAAGCTGCGGGCGGAAAGCTAGTTCATAATAATTTGACATAACAATAAAATACTGTTATTATGGATCTTTTTCCAATATATAAATGTATTAAGTAGTTTCTGAGTTACGACCAACATACAAAACAATTCCTAGAATATACATATATCACTAGTGATGACGTCATCTTACTATGTTATTATTATATATGTATATGTAAAATGATTTAATGGGCACATGATCTCATATACTATACACAGATAAGACTCTATCCGACCGCAAAATAGGAGGTAATTGTGTTTGTTTGTTCTACCAGGAAGAATATTATGGCAATATGTTTTGTTATATAAATAAATAATTACTTTTTGTGGCATAACTGTATAGTTTTTACAAAATCTGTGTATATAAATACACGTGTATCATCATCATCCTATCAGAGCCCACTGCTGAGCCTCTTCTCACATGGAGAAGGTTTGAGCATTAATCACCACGCTCGCTCAAGACGGGTTGGTGATTTCAAACTTATAATTTGATTATAAGTCCATGTTTCCTCATATTTTCCTTCAACAGTCAGTGATGTCTAAATACTCTTATCAACCGTCCACCCGTTTGTTTGTTACGTATTTATCAAAACGACTGCAAAAATTTTGAGCGATCCTTAACTTGATGAGATGAAGAGAAAATAAAATTGTCGTAAAAATAAATAATTCTTAGTCAATAAATAACTTTAAATGGGGGGCGTTGTATTATTGTAGATAAAAATATATTTATAGCATACATTAAAGATAAGTATTCATCCCTACTAATATTATAAATGCGAAAGTAACTCTGTCTGTGTGTCTGTTACGCTTTCACGCCTAAACCACTGAACTGATTTTAATGAAATTTGGTACAGACATAGAGTTGACCTTGAGAAAGAACATAGGATAGTTTTTATCCCAGACTTTTGAAAGGTTCTCTTGGAAACGCGATATAACCGAATTCTACGCGAGCGAAGCTGCGGGCGGAAAGCTAGTAATTTATATATATGTCGAACATGTTATTAGATATGTATGTGGAGGAATATGTGGGTCGAGGTAGACCTAAGAAAAGATGGATGGATTGCGTGAAGGATGACATGGCTAGGAAAGGGGTAACCAATCAGATGAAAACTGATAGTCGAAACTGGAGAAGAACATGTTTTGCCTACCCTACATAAAGTGGAACCAGGGCAAGAAGAAGATATATGTCGAACAGGATTTGAACTTGCACCCGGTAGATGAATTACGGTCACTTTTCAAATTGGGTCATCGCGTCCATACTGTTCTAGCTTAATCTGACTTATATAGTATTTTAACATTAAAATTAATATATCTATTCTAATTGCTTTATGTTATATATTAATTTAATATATTCATGACGTAATCGAAGTGCAAAACATCAGATTTAAACAACACCTTCAACTGCCGGATTTATATAAGGGCTTTTAGTTATAGTTATATTGATGACGTCATTGTTTTGATATATTCATGACGTCATTCAAGTCTAAAATATCAGTTTTAACAACTTCAACTACACTATATCATATAAATAACAAATTTATATGATTTAGTATTCCATATATACAGGGTGACTGGTGAATTACTATCAATATTTAAGGAGAATACTCGGTACATGATTCTCATTCGAATTATGTAAAAAAAATAGGCACTTAATTTTTGACCAAATTTCCCTATAAATAAATAAAGTGTGGACACGTTCCAAGCGTTCCAAGTGTGGACGCGTGCGTCGGCGTGCTGATACAACACCACGCCGCCGCACGCGTGTGTGTGTGTGTGTATGTATACCTAATCTGTAGGGTGTTCACACGATGCGTAATTAATTACATAACTTTTTGTTAACTTTACTTAGAAGTTTATTAATATTTATGTTATATTAGATTTTATTTTGTCATATATCACGTCCTCAAGTATCGATAGTAATTCACCAGTCACCCTGTATATAATAAGGATCGGAACGCATGTATGTTGTACGGTGTATGTTTTAATGTTTACCTCATTCGTATGTCAGGATAGTGTGATGTCAGCCTTAATTATTTACGAGCATATATGTATATAATAGAAGACCTTCACAGTGGATTTGTTTTATTGAAATTCAAATGCAATTATGTGAATGTCAGCCTTATAACGATATTGTACACGTATTTGTGTATGTGTGTGTGTGTGTGTGTGTGTGTGTGTGTGTGTGTGTGTGTGTGTGTGTGTGTGTGTGTGTGTGTGTGTGTAGCCCCCCCCTCCCCCCCTCCATTACCATAACAGACAAATTTATGTCTAAGTCATGCGATTAGACACGTCCATAAATATTGATATTTTTCTCTACGTGCCAACATTGTGTCATAGAAATTATGAATGTACAGAGAACTATGTGGATTGCTTATCAGTACTATAATATTATAAATGCTAAAGTAACTCTGTCTGTCTGTCTGTTACGCTTTCACGCCTAAACCACTGAACTGATTTTAATGAAATTTGGTACAGACATAAAGTTGACCTTGAGAAAGAACATATGATAGTTTTTATCCCAGACTTTTGAAAGGTTTTCCCTGAAACGCGATATAACAGAACTCCACGCGGGCGGAGCTGCGGGCGGAAAGCTAGTATATACAGGGTGACTGGTGAATTACTATCGATACTTGAGGACGTGATAGTTGACGATCATATATGACAAAATAAAAATTAATATAACATAAATATTAATAAACTTCTAAGTAAAGTTAACCAAAAGTTATGTATGTATGACACACGCATATGAATACATTGAATGATGAGAGGTTTCGTCTCTCTATATATATTAAACCTACACCTGGGTCACAAGTCACAGTCACTGTTGAAGCTCCTCTCACTACAACGATGGACCCGGCACACGCACCGTGAATACATGGAATGATGAGAGGTTTCGTCTCTCTATATATATTAAACCTACACCTGGGTCACAAGTCCCAGTCACTGTTGAAGCTCCTCTCACTACAACGATGGACCCGGCACACGCACCGTGAATACATGGAATGATGAGAGGTTTCGTCTCTCTATATATATTAAACCTACACCTGGGTCACAAGTCCCAGTCACTGTTGAAGCTCCTCTCACTACAACGATGGACCCGACACACGCACCGTGAATACATGGAATGATGAGAGGTTTCGTCTCTCTATATATATTAAACCTACACCTGGGTCACAAGTCCCAGTCACTGTTGAAGCTCCTCTCACTACAACGATGGACCCGACACACGCATATGAATACATGGAATGATGAGAGGTTTCGTTCCTAGTAATTCAAATGCTGTTCCTATCAGTTCTCACGTATTGAATGATGAGTTTCTTCTCATATGAATCCACCTTTTCCAGGCGAGGATGGAAGTGGAGGATCTATTCGTGGACCTCGCAGACGGGCGTCGCCTGCTCAAACTCCTTGAGATCATCAGCGGCGAAAGACTGCCTCGTCCCAACTCAGGCAGAATGAGAGTCCACAAGATAGAGAATGTCAACAAATCTCTAAGCTTCCTACACACCAAGGTAAGTTGATTATCATATACTAGCTGACCCGGCAGACTTCGTACTGCCTCAATCAAGAAATAAATTATGTCTTATTTATTTTTTCGGTGTTTACCTTTAAGCCATAAATCTCCGTGTTCTGAAGTGCGACAGAATGATTGACATATTAGTTAGTTGTCAAATCTAATGTCAAGGCGCTGTTTTTAGGGTTTTCCCGGAAATTAATAAAAAAATTTCAGCTTTTAAACCTTCCCTGAACCTCATCGAACATTTCAAGACTATGATAAGATAAATCCGTTCAGCCGTTCTCGAGTTTTAGTGAGACTAAGGAACAGCAATCCATTTTTATATATATAGATGATTAACCTCTGTGTTTGCTCTCATACTATATTCAATGGATGTACAGACGGACTAAAATACTGTTTAAGTATATATATTAGAATAAATCTTGAGTTTCAAATGTTATATACTTCTTTAATGTATATAAATGTATATACATACCTCGGGTCATTCCTATATATATAATCTACGTCTAAATATTTATGTATTATATAATATGTATTATATAAAGGTTAGTTTAAATATTTTCAGTAGTAGCTTATCTATTATAGCATATACATATATTATATCTTGTTATATCTAAGTACGTAATTATCAATCAGAAGTCCGAAAATAGATATACAATCAGATAGCTTATCATGCAACTTGTTTTACGATTATATATATATATATATATATATATATATATTGTTAGAAATAATTTAGGTAGTACATCCACTTGATGTTTATAGCTCCACAAATCGTAAAAGAATTCCCAGTCTAACACTTGCATCCTATTTATAATATTTGGGTGAGGGTAGGTTGCAATATCATACCGAGGGCGATAGTTGACTATCATTAGAATTAAGATCTAAGATTTTCGCGAGTACTCATTTAAATGAAACTAATATTTTCGGGTTAACTACGCGTTTTTATTTCTGACTATAAACTACATACTACCGACGTTTCGGTTACTTTACAGCAACCGTGATCATTAACACGAGGTGTGAAACATACAAAATAAAAAAGCGTAGTAAATCCGAAAATATTAGTATCATTAGAATTACCAATTAATATCAGAATATAAATAACGTTAAACTTATATATTTTTTATTTTACTTTATGCTTCGTAATACACTAAATATCGTATATATCTACAAGTAGTTTTTGTTCTCGACTTCACTCGCACTAATTTCTAAATTGGCTATATGTATTGGTAATATATGTGACGGGGCGAATTCTATTCTGGCATATGGGACATAAATAACTAAATATTGGAGTTTATTAAGTATTCTTATTTTTCGATCGAACTGAATTAAATATCCTGTCTTTTCTATATTCTAATCTATCTCTCAACCAATCTTCATCCAAACCCGTACAGTCGTTAGAGTTATAAATAGTGTAACTAACACGACTTTCTTTTATATATATACATAGATATAGAAAATATTTATCACCTATCAAAATTTCTCGTTAACGAAAACTTTAATACTCAGTATTGAGTTTTTTATTTATAACATATATTTTATATTTAAGTTAATTTCTATCTATCACTACATGAGGCGTTGTTTGCAAATACTTGACATTTGAAAGGTTTCTCGTGGAATGGAATGCTGTAACTTAATTAGCGGCCTGCTCTTAAAATTAGCCTCAATTATATATGTATTAATATTAATATGTTACTTTGTTACATACATGTAGATATCACTATATGTACTATATATATTATATATATAAAAGAAAGTCGTGTTAGTTACACTATATATAACTCAAGAACGACTGTACGGATATGGATGAAGATTGGTGGAGAGATAGATTAGAACATGGAAAGGACATGGGATATTTAATACTGTTCGATCGAAACAGAAAACAATTCTTAATAAACTCAATTATCTTGTTATTTACGGCCTCTAGGTCGGAATATAGTTCGCTCCGTCAGCTATACATATATTACTAATGAAGAAATTGACGCGGTAAAAGTGGCGGACAAAAACTAGTTCTATACATATTCTTGAAGTCTGAAGTATCTTCTTAGAAGATGAAAAATACATATATACATATATTTTTGAAGCATCCAAAAGAAAAATTTACCTTAACATATCATACATTATAACAAGGTTCAATTTGCAATCAAATCTCTATAAGCCACTAACTAGCTATTATCCCCCAGGTCCGCCTGGAATCCATCGGTGCTGAGGACATAGTGGACTGCAACCCTCGCCTCATCCTGGGTCTCATCTGGACCATCATCCTGCGCTTCCAGATCCAGGAGATTGAGATCGATGTGGTCAGTATAACACCTGGAAGAATTCCACTTCCTGGCAATTTCCCAGCTTTAGCCAGGGTCTGTCTTGACTAATATGCTGGAATATTACTATCACACAAATCTTCACTAATAAATAACAATGAAAAAATTGTTTTTTTAGTAGTTCTTAATTGTAGTAGTTTTTCTTAAAGAGATATGACTTTCGCGATTTCATTCAAATGAAACTAATATTTATTGGAAGTACTATCGCGTATTTTGTTATTAAAAAATCTACATACTCCTGACGTTTAAGTTACTTTACAGCAACTGTAATAATGGACACGCGAGATACATTTTTTTCATTAATTTTATTAATTAAATTTTGTTGAATAAAACATACATACATTGTAAGTAAAATAATAACTCGTAAAAGCTTTGAAATCATTGTATATATAAGAAACAGTCATGATCATCAGCCACTATATTCAGAACAGGATAAATACATATACTAAACTACTGCTAACACCTGGAATCACCTGGAATTAACAGCTGTTATTTTAAAATATTTACCAGGATGAAGAGAATGTATCATCGGAGAAGAAATCAGCCAAGGATGCTCTCCTGCTATGGTGTCAGCGGAAGACCAGTGGCTACCACGGCGTCCACATACACAATTTCACAGACTCCTGGAGATCTGGACTTGGATTTAACGCTCTTATACACGCTCACAGGTATATACTAAAAACTAGCTGCGCCTGAGTTACCCGCGAACTTCCAGGCTGTAAAGCAGCCTATGTGTTATTCCTGGATATCAGCTTCCTGTATACAAAATTTCATCAAAATCGGTTCAGCCGTTTGAGCCTGAAGAATCAACAAACATACACACACTCACAAACTTTTGCAATTATAATATTAGTAGGATAATGGACAACGAAACAAGATAAACAATGTAAACATACATTTTAATAGTAGTTGTATTATGTAAGTTATATAAAGACAATATTAATTTCTTCTTTCACAGACCGGATTTGTTCCGCTGGTCCGAACTGCCGACTTCCGACCACGTGGAGACTCTCAACCATGCCTTCGACGTAGCTCACACACACCTTGGGATACCGAAGCTATTGGATGCTGAAGGTGAGGAGTTTGGTACTTGGAGACCAGAACAATGGCCATGCTTAGATAGATAAATCAGTACTTTATAAAAGCCAAATCTCTTCAAAATACTAAAAGACTTGGGCCTGTACAGAACTAACATCAATTCTATCTTAGAATATGCGTCGAAGATAGCCATAGTAGGTTTTAAATTAGGTAGAGAGAAAAGCTTGGACGGTGGAGGTGAGCGTTTAACGCGTTATTTAGTGCCCCTTTAAACCTTCACCTGGGTCGCAAGTCACAGTCACTGTTGAAGCTCCTCTCACTACAACGAAGGACCCGACACACGCACCGTGAATACATGGAATGATGAGAGGTTTCGTCTCTGGAGTTTGGGGCACCTATACATATTTTGGAACTATAGCTTTTACTTCAAAAGTGTCAAAGTTCTATATTTTCTATTCCTTTGGCCATAATCTTTCTGATGAAAGGGCATTAAACCAGAAAATTCCAGTAAACTATGTTCAGTATGCATAATTGTTCTTTATGTTTAGACGTTGACACTACACGTCCCGACGAGCGTTCCGTGATGACATACGTGGCCAGCTACTACCACACCTTCGCCAGGATGAAGAACGAACAGAAGAGCGGCCGCAGGATCGCTAATGTATGTATACACACATACAAACAAAAGCATACACACATATACGTACATATATGCACAAATACATACTTGAATACAAGCATGCACATACACACACATATACGTTGTATAAACACAATTATATTTACAATTCATTACTACAAATGAAAAGATATCATATCACCATTAACACAAGTTTTACAATTAAGTACAGATATTATTAAAGAAAAATCACTTATATAAAACTATTTTGATTTATTTCATCCTTAAAAGAAGCTTATAACTGTTGTCTATCTTAGATAGTCCCATACATAGCACATTTTTCGTATATCACATTATTCTACATATATTTTCAGATAATCGGCCAGCTGATGGACTGCGACGGTCGCAAGGCGGAGTACAGCCGCCTAGTGAGCGCGCTGCTAGAGTGGATCCGCCTCAAGATACACGAGCTGAACTGCCGCGACCTGCCCAACTCGCTGGACGGCATACAGAGGCTGCTGCTGGCCTTCAAGCAGTACAGGACCGTCGAGAAACCGCCCAAGTATTGAAAATATTATTATGATTGAGATATTGTTAAGTAAAAAAGTCAAGACACACTAATAGATTAATTAAAAGAAAGATAGACAACCATAGGCAAATACATACATATGTAACAGATATATAGAAACCGCCCAAGTGCGGAAAATATTATTATGATTATGATATTGTTAAGTAACAAGATCAAGTCACACTAATATATTAACTAAAAGAAAGATAGACAACCATAGGCAAATATATACATATGTAAGAGATATATAGCTTTATATTTCGCAAATAACAACGTTTTAACGAATATTCATTTAAATGAAACTAATATTTTAGTATTACTATGCGTATTTTTATTAGTATATGACATTCTCATCTCATCTTAATGATCACGGTTGCTGAAAAGTAACCGAAACGTCGTTAGTATGTAGTTAAAATAATAAAATGACACTTAGTAATCCTAAAAAATTAATTTTGTAGCGGAAATAATGTTTCTTGGACTAATACAGTCATATTATTAATTATGATCATAAGTTTATCTAATTTCAATATAATTATATATATTTCCAACAAAAAATATCACTTCTTGTTTCTTATACAAATATTATTAAATAAACATCAAAATTCCAGGTATAAAGAACGTTCTGAAATCGAAGCCTTGTACTTTGACATCAACACGATGCAGAAGAGTTTAGTAGGAGAACCCTGGGCCCCGCTGGAGGGACAGCTGCCTCAAGACCTGCAGCGAGCCTGGCAACAGCTGGAACAGGTCATACATATATAATAATTATATTATTAATAATAAAAACTGGTCTATTGATACTTGTTAGTCTTAGACAATTACTGAATGGTTTATGATGAAATTTTATCTTATAATATATCAGTAATATATAAGCAAGTTAAGGTGTTATGTATAGTTAGTGCTGGAATTCATCAGAATTTTAAAATGTAGTTTAAGAAAATGAAAAATATCGATGTAGCTTTCCGTCTCAAATCTAATGCGAAAGTGTCGAGTGAAGTCAGGACCAAAAACTAGTACACTATAATTATATACAAAATCATCAGCTTTCATAATCATTACATGTATATTAAATATACCATTCGTTTGTTTCATCCAGGCGGAACATTCCCGGGAGCTGGCTCTTCGCACTGAACTATTAAGACAGGAGAGACTTGAACAACTGGCTTACAAGTTCCATACTAAGGTATGTACTTATTTTATTTTTTTCTGAAGAACCAACCCGTCCCATTAAATCCCATATACAATATACATTAATAAAAGGTAAAAAATTTGTCGTTTCATAAAGAAGTATTTACATTGAGTTACCTATAAGTCCAATATATATTCAAAGGTCTGCCTTTCATGCATGAGGGCGCGGGTTCGATCCTGGCAAGCAGAAATGTGATTGTTCGGAGTCATATGTACTTTATAAGATTATTTAGACAACATTGACTGATGAAGGAAAATATTGTGAGGAAGCCTGGACTTATAATTTCACAATTATGAGTTTGAAATCACCAACCCGTCTTGAGTGAGCGTGGTAATTAATGCTCAAACCTTCTCCATGTGAGAAAGAAGCCTTTGCTCAGCAGTGGGCTCTCATAGGCTGATGACGATATTTGTATAAGCTGAGCTGTAAGACTTGAGCTTATTGAAACCTATATTGTAGTTAAGAAAAAAGCAATCTAATAATTTAGAAAGCAAATAACTTTATTGACTAATATTCACATTACATATATATATAGTGAATAAAAAGTATGAAACATTTTCTATATTATATCGGATATTTTTCTCATGTTTGTCGTCTGTACGTTTCAGTCTGTTCTCCGTAAGGGGTACCTAAAGGAGATGATTCAAGTGCTGTCCGACCCCCGCTACGGGTCCAACGTGGCGCAGGTCGACGCTACAGTCAAGAAACATGAAGCTATATCAGCTGATATACTCGCCAGGTTAATGTAGCACATGCCTATTATTAATGCGGTCTGTATGTATGTATGTATGTGTGTTACATGCTATCTAGTGAACTATTGTCTGAAATCTCCTATTATTTGGATGAGTTAAATATTATTAACCAACTAGCTGTGGTCAAGTCACTACAGCTCGAACATGGTCTGGCTCGACCGGGGAAGTACCACCCTCTCACAGAAGATCGGCGTGAAGTAGTCTTTAATGGCTGCGTTTTGTATGATGAGTGAGAGAGACGGTTGCTCCATTCTTTTCCCACATTTTCCTCTCTCTCCCACAATCAAGCTTGTCAACGCATCCACAACACATTCTATATGGCAGATTTCCATGAGCGATAATTACTACTGCCCATCAAGTAGGCTCATTTGATACCTGTCGCATAAAAAATAGTGTAATTAATAATATAGCTGTGTGTTGATGGATGTATGTTCGTAACTTTTATATAAAAACAACTAATCTGATTGAGACCGACATGTAAACGAATCCGTCGGTCGAGGCTAGTTTTATTATGATCGATTTCTATCGATATGAAATCTCAATACAAAAATATTTTATTTTTATATGTATGCTACTCAACCAAATTCATGTTAAGAACATACATACATATAAGACTTATCAAAGTATCCCATTGTTTATATAAAACAAATAAAACAACATTGTTTTGCACATCACCAATACATACATACACATTAATACATATTATTGTCCTCATAGAACCGAGCGTTTCGAAGATCTATCAGCTATGGCTGCAGAATTAGTTAAGGAGAAGTACCACGGAGCGGAGAGTGTGTCTCATACAGAACAAGCAGTGCTAGCCAGGTGGAAGGAACTATTGGCTCTGTTGGAGAGACACCGCGCGGCGCTGGCTACACTGGCGCAGATGGTGGCGCTCCTGAGAGAGGCTGAGGCTGTGGGGCACACGCTGCAGGAGATGAAGGTATATATATATACATACTAAATTGGTAGCAAATAACTTAGTAGATATTATTTAGTATGGCACCACGGCCAGTACACTTTAACAGACTTCAAGTGATTACGTTAGCTTGGCAACCGCAGGTTCCAGGAAAACTACGAAACTAAGAATAATAAGAATTACATATTAAAACTTACAACCTACCTAAGACTACATGATTGACCCGATGTTAGGATAGCAATACCATTCCATAGCTTGTGTGTATCAGGAATCTTCTGGTTCACACGGCTTGGTGTTCGTTCCGCGGAGTCAGCGGCGTCACTCGTTATATGATATTTTTTTGATACCAAGATGTCGCCCCGGCGATGTTCTTGTATTTTATATGTATATCTTCTAATATTCTATCTTCTGTCAGGGCGGTGTTGATTCCATGGGATGATGAGAGGTTTTGTTTCTATATAACTAATTATTTTCCAGGCTCAATTCCAATCTGAGGAGGTTGGCAGACACCTGGTGGATGTAGAGCGTCTGCTGCAGGCGCACGCCCTCCAGGAGTTACAACTAGGAGCTCTGGATGACACTATCAAGAGGCTGGCGAGGGCGGGCGCGGGAGACCACGCCTCCGCCGCCCAGCTAAGAGGCGCCCTAGACTCACTGGCTGATGATTACACCGGGTATATATATACTAGCTGCGCCCCGCGCTGTTACCCGTGGATTTCCGGGATGTAAAGTAGCCTATGCGTTATTCCTGGACGTCAGCTTCCTGTATACAAAATTTTATCAAAATCGGTTCAGCCGTTTGAGCGTGAAGGAGTAACAAACATAACACACTCACAAACTTTCGCAATTATAATATTAGTAGGATATATTAGTAGTACATTGTATAGTGTATATATGTAGATATTAACAAATCAAAGTCAAGTTAGTTGTGATCAAAATCTCTTTGTTTTTTAAAATATAATTTGAGTCTTACTAGTTCAAGTCTTACTTTGTTTAGAGCTCATTTAAATATATATCGTGTTAAGTACTGTGCGGAGTGATAAGAACGTCATTCAAATAAGCAAGTCACTTGCACACTAATTGATTAATTAAAAGAAAGACGCAGCCCGCTACCATAGACGAATACATACGTAGAAATTATTATATGTATATGTAGACAATTATATATAGATATGTGTCAAGTACAGTCTAATTATATATGTTCCATGCCGTTTTGTCATCTAAAATGTGTATATACATATATACATATATGTGTGTGTATAACTAAATGTATGTGTATGTTCTAATTTCCAGCCTGGTCGCAGCCGCTAAGGACCGCAAGGCGAGGCTCGAGGATGCGAGGAATCTGTACCAGTTCCTCGAAGATCATGAGGAGGAAGAAGGTGAGTGACTCATGAAGATGACATACCAATATAAAGATTTATATATAGCTAATATCACTTATTGATGATATATATATGTTCTGGAGTAATGACATACAAAAACTGTGATCAACATATATACTAACAGATATAATGAGTTCTATATAATATACTATATGATTTAAGATAAGATAAGATATATGATTTACACTGACATAGTGTGTTTGTCGTTTACAAATTCATTTTTACCTTCCAACTGGTGGACAGTCAAGCACTAGCTATATATTCAAAATAAAAAATAGTTTGAATAAATAAAAACCTGCAAGAAAAAATACATATATAGTCGAAGAGAAGATGAATAAAAGTAATAAAATGAATAAATTCTAATGCTGTATCGAAATAAATTAAAACCAATAAATAATTATACTAATATACTGGCAAAGAAGCTGCATAAATCGATAAACCGTGAATAAAACGAATAAATCCAATAATTTCAGGCTGGGTGATAGAGAAGCAGCGCATCTGCCGGGCGGAGGTCGCTGCTAAGGATCTGCGGGCCGTGATGGCGCTGAGACAGAAACACACGGCGCTTTTACACGAACTACGGGCCCGGGACCTTGTGGCGCAGAGACACAGGGGCAAGGGACAGAGGTCAGGGTCATTATATATATAACACACTGTAGACCTTGACAGAGATCAGGATCAGTATACATAACACGAGGGTTGACCTTGAACAAACAGATTATCATAATGTTAATCATATTAATCTCATAGAAGATCGATCGATAGAAGATGCCATATTTCACATAATAATAATAATTTAATTTGTTTTTTAGTCTAATAGAATCAAAGCACCCTAAGAGCGGTGAGATCGAGCGTCGCCTGGCGTCTCTATCCCAGCAGTGGGACGTGCTACGGCAACTGGCTACCGACAGGGAAAAGCAGCTAGCTGATGCTGCAGAGGCGCACCAGGTTTGGTCACATACACTGGAGTTCATTATTATTATAGCAGTTCTATACGGATTAAATATATTACACGGTGGATTGGAAACTACCCTCGATATAGTACCAGTATATGTCCCGTAAAGTAATATATTTGTAGCTGTGGTCGATAAATAAACGAATTTTAATTGTATTAAGAAATTTTTTCTTCTTAATATTATAAATGGTGGCAACAAAATGATAGTGGAGAATACTGGTGTTTTAGCAAAACGAAAAACTAGTTGCGTTCTAATAAACTGACAAATACTGAAAGTATGGAGTTTATATTTATAAAGCAATAGTTGTATATGATAGTATCTTCGTTTTCGATTACTCCGTGAGTAGTTTACATCATTGGAATATTGCTGGGCTTAGAATGTTGAAGATAAAGAAGACACTAACTTGTTCATTATTTATTTCCGAGAGAGTACAATAAGACACACTGATTTACATATGCAATGATTCGACTCTTATACATGATTTATATCAAAGAATATGAGATACGGCACAGGAACTTGTTTTGTCAGTACATACATATACACTTACTTAATTTACTTAGTACTTAATTCATGAATGTATATGCCAATAGTTCTACGGCGACGCAAACGAAGCGGAGTCCTGGATGCGAGAGAAGCGCGCTCTGGTGGCGTCTTCAGACTGCGGGCGGGACGCGGCGGGCGCGGCCGCTTTACTGGCCCGACAGCGCGTTTTACACGACGAACTACGCGCGCACGGGGCCGAGCTGCGCGCGCTAGCGGCCGCCGCTGATAGGCTCACTAACAACGGGATACATACGCTACAGGTGATGATCACATACATTTAATAGGATTTGAACCGGCGACCTATCGCATAACGCGGTCCATTATCATCATCAGCCTATCAGAGTCCACTGCTGAGCAAAGGCATCTTTCTCACATGGAGAAGGTTTGAGCATTCATCACCACGCTCGCTCAAGACGGGTTGGCGATTTCAAACTTATAATATGATATTATTGAATGGTATAACCACGCTAAGGGTGATAGATGTATTACATGCATTTAATAGGATTAGAATCTAAGATCTATTGCATAAAGCGGTCCACATTTTATGTTTTACTGAGAGATCACAAATTATTTAATGCAAATTCGTGCTTGGGATTGTAGTGCGAAATTAGGTTCAGAATTTTATTATCAATATGTGCCTAAATATATTTTATATCATTCACATCTCGTCTGCCCGTCATCACCGTTACTGAAAAGTAGCCGAAATATCGGTAGTATGTAGTTTTTTACAAAATTAAATTCGCGTAGTACCTATATCCGAAAAAAATGAGTTTCATAAAAATATACATGTAAATTTACCGTCACTTACATCTATATTGTATAGTGTGTCACGTGATTCCATATACTATACAAATATAAAATCCTCAGTATCAACTCAGTTTCATCAAAATCACTTCAGTAGTTTCCGTGTAACAGTATTATAATAATAATATAATTTTCATATCCAGCTGCCGATGGAAGTAGAGTCCGTTTCAGGCGAGCAGGAAGATGAGTGGTCGAGCGAGTCACGTCTGGTGCCGGCCGAGGTGTGGGAGGAAGAACCTGTAGAAAGGCTGGAACACAGGACAGTCACCGAGCAGAGGAGCGTGCCTCAGGTACACACACACACACACACACACACACACACACACACACACACACACACGCAAACGCACACGCACACGCACACGCACACACACATCAATATAACAAAGTAATTATCACTACTTTAATGACGTCATAAAGTATTATGGAGGATTTTTGTTTGAGTGTATGTTATGCAAAATCTACGTAATCAATTTATTTGAATATCAAACTATCATGAAATTTTGCACGTGGAATCAATATAAAGTTTTGATTATTAGCAATAATTATATGTTTTTCTCCCAGGTGAAAGCTCTGTACGCGTTCAGCGGGCAGGGAATTTCAATGGCGAAGGGCGAGGTTATGTTCCTCATTAGCAAGACCAATCCCGACTGGTGGTCCGTGCGTAAGGCAGATAGGACGGACGGATTCGTACCCGCGAACTACGTCAGGGAAATAGAACCGAGAGTTGTACCGGTATGTATATATATTACTTAGTTACCCGCGGATTTTCCGGGATGTAAAGTAGCCTATGTTATTCCTGGACGTCAGCTTCCCGTATACGAAATTTTATTAAAATCGATTCAGCCGTTTGAGCGTGAAGAAGTCACAAACTTAACTCACACAAACTTTCGCATTTATAATATTAGTAGGATAGTTCATTTCTATATAATTTGGCAATCTTCTTAACAAAGCAATAACCACGATTACTCTGTTCTTACGTACGATGGAATATCAGTCCTGATAATAATCACATGTAAATGAATCTACCACGGTTTTTAAGTCTTTTCATCATAAAACAACTGTGTATATATGTTTATTTTATAATTTACTAGCTTTCCACCCGCAGCTTAGCCCGCGTGGACTTCGTTTATATCGCGTTTCCAAGAGAACCTTTCAAAAGTCTGAGATAAAAACTATCCTATGTTCTTTCTTAATGTCAACTCTATGTCTGTACCAAATTTCATTAAAATCAGTTCAGTGGTTTAGGCGTGAAAGCGTAACAGATTGACAGAGTTACTTTCGCATTTATAATATTCGTCATCAGCCTATCAGCTCCCACTGCTGAGCAAGGCCTCTTTCTCACATGGAGAAGGTTTGAGCATTAATCACCACGCTTGCTCAAGACGGGTTGGTGATTTCAAACTTATAATTGTGAAACTATAAGTCCAGGTTTCCTCATAATGTTTTCCTTCACCGTATGTCAGTGGTGTCTAAATACTCTTATAAAGTACATATGACTCCGAAAAATCACATTGGTACTTGCCAGGTTTGAACCCGCGCCCTCGGCAACGAGAGGCGGATCCTTTAACCACTAGGCCACCACTGACTTTATAATATTGGTAGGGATAATTAGCAGTATTAGTACATATATTAATCTATGTATTACCCTAGGTCCAGGTCCGCCGTCCGGAGAAGGTGCGCACAGTCCAGCGTGTCAAGAAGACCGTGCTAGTGAAGCAGGTCGTGCAGGTCAGGAGGACGCCCGCCAGGAGGACCAGGCTGCCTCCGCCTGACAGACACCCGCCCGTGCAGCAGAGGATGGAACACATACAGCTGGAGTATGGTGAGGAGAGGAGGGGGGATGTGTGTGAGAGAGAGGGAGCTAGATATATATACAAGGGAGTAGGGATGTGCTTGTGTAAGGACGGAGATGAAAGAAGGATATGTGTGTGTGTGTGTGTGTGTGTGTGTGTGTGTGTGTGTGTGTGTGTGTGTGTGTGTGTGTGTGTGTGCGTGTGCGTGTGCGTGTGCGTGTGCGTGTGCGTGTGCGTGTGCGTGTGCGTGTGCGTGTGCGTGTGCGTGTGCGTGTGCGTGTGCGTGTGCGTGTGCGTGTGCGTGTGCGTGTGCGTGTGCGTGTGCGTGTGCGTGTGCGTGTGCGTGTGCGTGTGCGTGTGCGTGTGCGTGTGCGTGTGCGTGTGCGTGTGCGTGTGCGTGTGCGTGTGCGTGTGCGTGTGCGTGTGCGTGTGCGTGTGCGTGTGCGTGTGCGTGTGTGTGTGTGTGTGTGAAAGAGAGAGGCAGAGAGATATATAAGATGGTCGTAAGTTCATATGCGACGGCTGGAGGTGTGAAAGAGAAATATGCACTGTGATGACCACAAAGAGACGGAGGAAAGAGCTGCTACATGATGATCGATGAATATAACAATTATTACGTGTCTGTTATATTGTAATCTCGCTTTAATAGTTCACATGCAGGAAGACATTTTATATGACATGGTAAAGTTTTAACTATTACGACTGTTTGTTACGGCTAACCACTTATCAGGCTTCCTGACAGACACCTCTTGTAGTAATAAATTTTGGTACATCTACATTATGGTAGTGGAATGATAGCCTACAAAGAGATAAAAAAGTAGTAATTACATATTAACAAGCTGTTCCCCCACCAGAGGAGCTGCTCAAGCTGTCCGAGGCGCGTCGTCTGCAGCTGGAGGACGCTATCAAGCTGTACAGCTTCTTCGCGGAGTGCGACGACTTCGACAAGTGGATCAGAGACAAGGAGAAGATGTTGAGGACGGACGAGCCGCAGGAGAGTGTGGACAACGCTAAGAGGATGTATGAGGTACGAATATATATATACTAGCTGCGCCCCACGGTTGTACCCGCGGATTTCCGGGTTGTAAAGTAGCCTATGTGTTACTCCTGGACGTCAGCTTCCTGTATACACAATTTTATTAAAATCGGTTCAGCCGTTTGAGCGTGAAGAGATAACAAATATACACACACACTCATAATTATAATATTAGTAGGATTTATTTATTTATTTATAATAAGCACATTAACAACATATATATTAAAAGTTTTCAGTTAAGGAAGGTGACTATATTATAACAACAGATATGTACGTCAAGTGTACATAACATTAACCAAATACAATTAAAAAAGTATACACACTAATTTAAATATAAAACAAAAATACTACGTAAAAATAACAAAATTAAAAAAAAAATATTATATAAACTTAAGAAAACTATGAATTAGAAGAAAAATAGTCAATAATTTCCTTTTTAAATACATAAAACGAATCGCCGAATAGGTCCAGACTTGGTAATTTTTTGCAAATTTCATTATAAGACTTCGCTAACTGCACCACGGGAGATTGGGATCCAAGATTAGTTTAGTAGAATATTGAGATAAAATATCTAATGTAGTTATCAATCAAAAAAGTACAACTAGAGGTGTTAATTCAAACCACCATACTAAGCATTGAGCATAGTTTGCTCAGTATAAAAATAAAAAAACGCTTAAAATAATAAAGGTGCAATTACATTCTGTAAAGCTAACCTATACACTAGTGTTTGCCTGCGACTTCGTCTGCGTTAGTTTCACAATTAAATATTTATCGACCGGGCGAACTCTGTTCCTCTTTAAAGACAGTAAATAAGATTTGGGTTTGATATATTTTTTCTTCAATCGTATGTAAAGTATCCTATGTCCTTTCTATGTTCTAATCTATCTCTCCACCAATGTTCATCCAAACCCGTACAACTGTTTTTGAGTTATAAACAGTGTAACTAATACGATTTTTATACATATATATACAGGGTGACTGGTGAATTACTATCGATATTTGAGGACGTGATATTTGACGACAAAATAAAAATTAATATAACATAAATATTAATAAACTTCTAAGTAAAGTTAACCAAAAGTTATGTAATTAATTACGCATCGTGTGAACACCCTACAGATTAGCTATACACACACACACACACATACGCGCGCGGCGGCGTGTTGTTGTATCAGCACGCCGCCGCACGCGTCACACTTGGAACACTTGGAACGTGTACACACTTTATTTATTTATACGGAAATTTGGTCAAAAATTAAGTACCTATTTTTTTTACATAATTCGAATGAGAATCATGTACCGAGTATGCTCCTTAAATATTGATAGTAATTCACCAGTCACCCTGTATATATATCTTCTTCTTCTTCTACCTGGCATTTTCCCAGCTATAGCCAGGGTCTGCCTTACATGTTGTGAATATATATAATATCATGGTTCTATATGTCCGTAGAAATTCGTAACGGACCTGTCAGCGGCTTCCAAACGCCTGGAGAGTATCGACGCAGCGGCTGAGGAGCTGGTGGCAGCTGAGCACGGGCAGGCGGCGCGAGCTGCTGCGAGGAGGCAGCAGCTGCGGCAGCAGTGGGACCGGCTGCTGCGGCTCAAGCAGCAGAAGGAGAAGAGTCTGGAGGGAGCCTCCAGGTGATGAATTGGGAGCAGCTGGAAATTAATTAGAGCTGGAAGGGATTATAGTTCTTGCATAGTGTATTAAGTGAAGTGGTGACTGATTACTGACAAAAAATGTAGACAATACAACTGTGCTTAGATATTGAATAATTATAAGAAATTTGGTCTTAAAATAGGTCATTTGTCATGTGTAGGTAACGGTTTGTGGTGGAAAATTGGTCACTTGTCCAACATAGTTTGGGGATATCTGATCTAAAGTAAATATTATATACATATACTAATCTAATACTTACATAATTATATATATAATTCAATCAACTTTCTCATTGCATATTTTGAAATCCTTATGATTTATTTATTTATTTATTTATTTATTTAAATAAATAAATAAATAAATCCTTATGTTGATCTTATCTTGTGCGAAAACTGTAAATGCTGCGTGTTTAGCCTTTGGTATTAAATGTCTTTTATATACCAGTGTGGAGCTCTTCAACCGCACCTGTGATGAAGCGCTAGAATGGATGTCAGAGAAGGAACGCCAGCTAGCCGACGGCAGCGCCAGCGCAGCGGACCTAAGAACCGTTAGAGCGCTGCAGCGGAGACACGCACAGCTTGAGAGAGAGCTGCAGCCGCTGAGAGATAGACTACACACTGTGACCCTACTTGCTGATTCGTGAGTACACCTGGATATTTGGAGCGTAGAAATTTGTATCGTATTTTATGGTGATAAGGTCCTAATTTCAACTAAGGACTTTTCTATATCATATTTGCGGCATAGAAATGTATATTGTATTATTTGGTGATAAGATCTTAATTTCCAACTAAGGACTTTTCTATATCATATTTGCGAAATGTATATCGTATTAATTGGTGACAGTCTTAATTTGAAACTAAACAAGGTTACAGTACTAATTAAAATACCCTCTAATGTTTTAGAATTTCTTTCAAAGCTTTTATTGTACAAAATGAAGTAGAATATAAATTAAAAAATATATGTCAGCGCCATCTATGAGAATGTATAAGTCGACATAATCTTTTGTTTTTAATATGTGGTTTCTTTATAAAAGTTTAGTCTGTAGTGTAATTTCACACAACATTTAATAAATTGGTCTTATAGAACTATGATGTTATTGATGTATGTATTTCATCTATACATGAAACCTTAGAATTTATCCATAATTCTATAATTATGACCGAATAACATAGTTGGCATCCGATATGTAATCATTTTGTTATTTCCACGCAGCCTATTGAAGTTCTACGATCGCAATGGGTATGTACATCATATATATATCATTAATGTATATCTGATACATTATCTTTATATCCAGGGTCAAGTCCCAGTATCCATCGGAGAGGTCCAACGTCGAGGCCCGTCAGAGACAGCTGTGTTCGTCGTGGGAGCGTTGCGAGGCCCAGGCCGCGGAGCGCCGGGCCCGACTTGAGAGTGCTGTGGGACACCAGGTGTTTGCTAACGGAGCTAGCCAGCTGCAGGATTGGATCCAGGTGAATTATTGCTCACTATGATCTGTACAATATATATAATACACTGTCTCACGTACCCCATTAGAGGGTGCGGCATGCGCTCGGCAGACTCATGACTAGCGCGGAGCAGAATGGGGACGTGCGTCGCTCTAGGCGGGGTAGTAGTGAAAGAGTGACTAGTTATACTTACATATAGGACTGGATCCAGGTGAATTATTGATTGCTATGATGTTTGAACCGACTCTGTTATCGAAGATTACACAAAATACGGATAAAATATTAAAGAGATTATGATTTAAATTATCTTTCTAAAAGATTTATTGATATATATAATTAGGATTCTAACAAAATCATTAAAAAATATAGTTGTCTTATAAAGTCAATACTTTTAAATAAGAAATAAAACTTCAACTAGAACAAACTAGTTATTATATTGAGCCAAACCCCCTGAAATAAGTTTAATTTAATTTACAAAAACACAAGTCGCGTGACAAATTCTTTCCCGCATAAAAGTGAACAAACTAAACGTCATCGCTTAATAGGTTGGTGATAGAAAAATAAAAATTTTAGGTTGTAGGTATTTTTAATGCTATTTCGTCCGAAAATGAAAATAAAAAAATAAGGGTGAACAACCCTTATGACTTAGGGGTATGAATTTAATATACTCAAAAAATTTCATCAAAATCGGTCCAGCCGTTTCTGAGGAGTTCTCTGTTTAACACCGCGACACGATTTTTATATATATTATTTTGACGAATTTTATATATAAGATATGATAAATTACAGAAAATCCGCTCTCAAGTATCATCGGAGGTGCGCGCCAGTGACGTAGCGACCGCCGAGTCTCTGTTGAAGGACCACCAGGATCTGCTAGACGACATCAAAGCGCATAATGATGAGTTAGTACACACTAATGACTTGTACACAACTCATATGATACACAGATCATTTTGTACACAGCTCATTTGGTCATAGTACATAGTGTCTTTCATTTTTGCATAAATATCTCATCATGTACGATAGTTATATTACTGTCGTTTTCTTTTCATAGACAATCTTAATCTTAAGATCGAACTAAAAAGATTTAGTGCTGCTACCTAGTTAAACTTAATCACACATAATTCCATATTTAAATGTCACTTATATTTTGAAAAGTCGCATTTGATTTAAAATTTAAATAAAACCAATATATTTCTGTTTAATATTCGTTTATAATTATTTTTATAACATACATCCGATTATCGGTTACTTTGTAACGACTGTAATCACACGCAGACGATACGAAACAGTCATAATAATAATAAACATATAATAAATACAAACATTAGTTTTATTTCAATGAATACTCATTAAAATTTTAAATCTCATTTACTCAAACAACCAAATTCTACTATATAGTCATTATTTACTTAATATATTCCTACCTAATACACTCTATGCTCATTATATACTGAAACCATTAAATATTGAACTACCTCCAGGTTCAAAGAGGTCATCAACCTGGGTCAACAGCTGGTGGCGACCAATCCAGCTCTTACAGACGTGGCAGAGACGGTCAAGCTGCTACAGCTGGAACAAGATGCTGTCATGAAAGGTGAGAACAGCTGGAACAGCTGGGATATAGAATTGTGGATACATGATAACAATAAGCTGTTATATATACATATATGATAAAAGAAATAGTATAAATTTGAGATGCAAAAACATTTTCACAATAATATATACAGGATGACTGGTGAATTACTATCAATATTTAAGGAGCATACTCGGTAGATGATTCTCATTCGAATAATGTAAAAAAAATAGGTACTTAATTTTTGACCAATTTCCGTATAAATAAATAAAGTGTGTACACGTTCCAAGTGTTCCAAGTGTGGACGCGTGCGGCGGTGTGCTGATACAACAACACGCCGCCGCGCGCGAGTGTGTGTGTGTGTGTGTGTGTGTGTGTGTATACCTAATCTGTAGGGTGTTCATACGATGCGTAATTAATTACATAACTTTTGGTTAACTTCACTTAGAAGTTTATAAATATTTATGTTATATTAATTTTTATTTTGTCATATATCATCGTCAAATATCACGTCCTCAAATATCGATAGTAATTCACCAGTCACCCTGTATATTACTAGCTGTGCCCCGCGATGTTACCCGCGGATTTCCAGGGTTTTCGGGATTTCTGGGATGTAAAGTAGCCTATGTGTTATTCCTGGACGTCAGCTTCCTGTATACATAATTTTATCAAAATCGGTTCAGCCGTTTGAGCGTGAAGAAGTAACAAACATACACACAAACTCACAAGCTTTCGCAATTATAATATTAGTAGGATTATTATGAAATTTATAATTTGAAAGAACATACAGTAGCAAATGTATGTTTATTTTAGATAATTTTAATATAGAGAGGTTTGTTTGAGTATTATATCTCTATTATTAATATACAGGGTGACTGGTGAATTACTATCGATACTTGAGGACGTGATATTTGACGATCATATATGACAAAATAAAAATTAATATAACATAAATATTAATAAACTTCTAAGTAAAGTTAACCAAAAGTTATGTAATTAATTACGCATCGTGTGAACACCCTACAGATTAGGTATACACAAACACACACACACGCGCGCGCGGGTAGTGGTGTTGTATCAGCACGCCGCCGCACGCGTCCACACTTGGAACACTTGGAACGTATCCACACTTTATTTATTTATACGGAAATTTGGTCAAAAATTAAGTACCTATTTTTTTTACATAATTCGAATGAGAATCATGTACCGAGTACTCTCCTCAAATATTGATAGTAATTCACCAGTCACCCTGTATACATATATGTTGTTCTATGTACTTATTAGATGTAATATACTATACCATGTAAAGATATCTAAGATTTTCGAGAGTACTAATTTGAATGAAACTAATATTTTCGGATTTACTACGCGATTTTTGACATCTCGTCTTAATGGTCACGGTTGCTGTAAAGTAACTGAAACGTCGGGAAAATGTAGTTTATAATCAATAATCACGTAGTAAATCCGAATATATTTGTTTCATTTATCGTATATAAAACTTTGTTTAACAACTAAAAAACTTCAGTAAATTTTACAACATACATACTAATGTATTATTCTATAAGCTAACTATCATACAAACATCTTTCCAGAGTGGCAGTCCAAGGAGCAGGTGTTGCAGCAGTGTCTCCAGCTGCAGAGCTTCAACCGCGAGGCGGACCAGATAGACGCCGCCTCCGGGGCGCACGAGGCGGTGCTCAACTACAACGACTACGGGGTACGGACACACACACACTATATATATAAGATATTAATAGTATCCGTATATAAGATTAAATTAAATCTTTTACAAGTTTGTCACATCATTTAGTATATAATGTAGTTTTTGAATATGACTTTTTAATAAAAAGATAAAATAATACTATTTAATAATAATTTTTGTGGTCTATTTCTTAATAAGATGTCTGTCAGCTTTCGCTCGATTTTATACTCTCATATATGTTGTACTAGCTTTCCGCCCGCAGCTTCGCCCGCGTGGAGTTCGGTTATATCGCGTTTCCAAGAAAACCTTTCAAAAGTCTGGGATAAAAACTATCCTATGTTCTTTCTCAAGGTCGACTCTAGGTCTGTACCAAATTTCATTAAAATCACTTCAGTGGTTTAGACGTGAAAGCGTAACAGACAGACAGAGTTACTTTCGCTTTTATAATATTAGTAGGCAGTGGCGGCTGGTGGGTTATCGAACTGGTGGTGCACTTTACTAAAATATTAAATTAGAAAATGTAACAAAAAACCAATTGACATAAACTATGTTTATTTATTATACATTAAATCCATGCGACAACATTTTTCTGAAGCGAAATATTCAATCAATTTTTTATTAAAATCGGATATTGTTTGTATAATTATTTTTCTCAATACTAAGCACAGAAAGTGCATTTTGCAAGTGCATGGTATATCGGAATAAAGTTTTGATTCTTTTCAATTCCAATTCGTCATACATCGGGTGCTCTCGGTAATCTTCGGCCGCTCGTGCGGCGCTCGAGAACCGACTCATTACTCGGTACATTTCTATGAACTATCTTTTGTTTCACGCGTCAGGCGTTATAATGCGTATCTCATACAAGATGTATTAGCAGTCCTCGTGCACTCGCCGAAGCGCACGAGATATTAATGTATTAAAGCGCTCAAACTTTTTGACTATAATTAGAAATTTAATTTATATACGTTTTTGTATGTTTAGAAAATAAATATTAAAATGGTAATTTAAAAATAAAGATGAAGTAATATTTTGTAATTTTCAAATCTTTTGAATTGGTGGTTCAGCGCACGAGTGCACTTAAGGTACAGCCGCCACTGTTAGTAGGGATAAATATTTTGTCTTTACTCTCAATCCAATATAATATATTTGTATCAATCATATTAACTCTCCTATGTCTCCAGTCATCTGTGGACGAAGCGGAGGCCTATCTCAAACGTCAGGAGGAAGTTGAAGCCCGGCTGAGTGCTCAAGATGAACGCGTGGCGGCCTTCGCAGCACGAGCACACGCGTTAATAGTTGCCAAGCCACCACACTACGCGAAAGAACAGTTAGTATTGAATTCATTCCATGTATTCACGGTGAGTGTGTCGGGTCCATCGTTGTAGTGAGAGGAGCTTCAACAGTGACTGTGACCCAGGTGTAGGTTTAAGGGACCCCTATCTATCGTTAAACGCTCACCTTCATCATCCAAGCTCCTATCTTATTTTTATAGTATGTAAAACTACATTAATATAGAAAAACTCCAATATCTTGTCAGAGTAAATTAAAGCTTTCTTTAAAGCCTTTGCTATCGATTTTGTTCAACATAATATATATTATATATACATACTAATCTGCTGAACCTGTAACTTATATATAGTCTCGTTTCAGTCACTTTTACCACTAAACTATCGTGACTATACCTTAAATATTTCTTCCCCAGTATCCAGTCTCGCTGTGACAGCGTAGTGTCCCGGCGGGAGGCAGTCCGTCACGCTGCAGCAGCCAGGAGACGAGCGCTGCTGGCCAACCTGGCACATCATCAGGTACGATATATGATGAAGAATACACTAACATATAGAACACACTGAGAATTACATGAGAAATATATACTAATTATTTATATATACTAGCTGCTATATAAGTCAGTGGTGGCTCAGTGGTTAAAAGGCCCGCCTCTCAGCCTCTCGTCGCCGAGGGCGCGGGTTCGATCCTGGCCCGGGCAAGTACCAATGTGATTTTTCCGAATCATATGTACTTTCTAAGAGTATTTAGACATCACTGATTAATGTTGATTCCCAAAAGAGGGTTGATGTCAGGCAGGCGGCTGGTCGTAAAAACAAATAGCCAAAAATATTCATAACATGTAAGGCAAACCCTGGTTATAGTTGGGAAATTGCCAGGTAGAAGAAGAATATATACTAATTGCGCCCCGCGGTGGTACCCCCGTATTTCCGGGATGTAAAGTAGCTTACGTGTTATACCTGAACGTCAGATTCCTGTATACAAAATTTTATCAAATTTGGTTTAGCCGTACAAACTTTGCAATTATAATATTAGTAGGATATATAGGGAAGATTAGTGGGATGTGTTAAAGGAAAATGGTTCCTAGGCAGATAGTTACGAGATAATTATCTTATAATTTATCGCTTGGTCTATTTATTGATGATAATTTATAATGTTACAGTTACACATAGGCTAGTTTCCATAATAAATCTATTAATACATTATTCCAAGCTAAGAGATGGTGCATCTATATAGATTCTGAAATAATATATAATTAAGAGATTATTTGTATATAAAGCAAGCAAGAGTAGGAAATAGACCAATTTACACTGTTATTCTTCAAAATCATAAACTGTTTGTTGTCTACATAGTAATATATATAATTAAAGATAATAAAATCTATCAATAGAAGATAACCAGTGTACTGACCTGTGATATTTATAATGGTTGTAATGTGTTGTAGTTCCTCGCTTCGGTGGACGAGCTGCAGACGTGGATACAAGATAAAACGAGGACAGCCACGGACCAGAGCTACCGGTAACGAACATACATACATACACACATACATACATACATACTAAACTATTATAGCTACTTTGTATTTGCTCTAAAAGAAGATTCTATTAACAAACTAATTATCAAATAATATTAATGCCTTCAGTTCATAATATATATATTATAAGCAATCAGCTTACCACCGTCATTATTTATAAAAGAACTACCCACACGATTGTTTATAAAAGAAGCATTCAAACCGCCACTTGTCACTTGTCTCTTGGCTCTTGGCGTTCGTAGTGCAAACACCGGTCGTGTAGTTTTGTTAAAGCGTTTAATAATTATTAAGTTTAGGATTTTGTTCTTTCTATTTAATTAATTTTGTTGTTAAAATTACTTTTCGAGACTAAATAACTAGGTCAAGTGTTAAAATTGTTTCCTTTTTAATATATCTGCTTCTGATGTCTAAAGATATATATATGTATATATATATATTTAGTTATTAATAACTGTTTCCAGAGAGCTGGCAAACCTTGAACGTAAGCTGCAGAAGCACGAGGCCTTCGAACGAGAGTTACAGGCGAATGAGAAACAACTCAGGAATGTTGAGAGTGTATGTTGCTTTATATCTCATATAGAGACAGTATATGTATTGGGACGCCTTTTCAAAGTATTTTAATTTGCTCTTAATTCACACCTCGCGTTGATATATATCTACCAATATAATATATATTAGATAACCTAGTAGTTAAAAGGCCCGCCTCTCATGCATGAGAGCGCGGGTTCGATCCTGGCAAGTACCAATGTGACTTATCCTAGTCCTATGTACTTTATAAGAATATTTAGACATCACTGATTAATGCATTCCCAAAGAGGATTGATGTCAGGCAGGCGGCCAATCATAAGAACAATCAGCCAAAATTATTCACAACATGTAAGGCAGATGCTTTCTAAAATTGGGAAAGAAGTGTAATAGTATAGTAGTAGACTATATAGTATATACTAGGAACTTTATATGTAAATTCTTATCAATTCTCATATGTACATAATATTCCAGATCGGTCTCTCGCTCCAGAAGTCAGACCCAGGTCATGCTGAGGAGGTTTCCTCCAGGTTACAGTCTCTGCAGACAGCCTGGGCGGCGCTGGTGGCCGCCTCCAGGGACAAGGGCGCCAAGCTGAGGCAGGCCAGCCAGCAGAGGATGCACAGACGGTAAAATAAACATATATATATATACACATATATATATATATATATATATTTCTATGCCTACCCTCATATTATATATCTAAAAGCTGAAAAAGGACTTGAAATTAAGCCATTAATATTAATTTTATGGTCGCACTAGCAGTAATTATGTATCAAGCTTGAAGAATACGGAAATGTTATGTTATTTAATCTTTAAGCAGTCGAAAACAAGCTATATTTGTCATATATATGTATAAAGTTGTTGACCATTTAAAAAAGAGTCTAATTACTAGCAAACCTGGCAAGTTCAAATGTGATGTTGCAAGTCATATGTACTTTATAAGAGTATTTAGACCTCACTGACTGATGAACGGAAAACATCGTGATGAAACATGGATTTAAAATCAAATTATAAGTTTGAAATCACCAACCCATCTTGAGCGAGCGTGGGGATTAATTCTCAAATCTTCTCCATGAGAGGAGCGGCTCAGCAGTGGGCTCTGATAGGCTGATGATGATGGAAACATCTCATATTCTCCTTTATTATGAATATACATATTCCCCTTTATTATGAATATACATTAAATTTATTCATATAATCATGATTTTTCAGTTCGGTGGAAGATGCCAAAGCGAGGTTGGCAGAAGTGGAGCGAGCTCTGAACAGCACCGAGTTGGGTTCAGATTTGAGATCCTGCAAGAGACTGCTGCTACTACACCAGGTGGGTACATCACATACTAGTTGTTTACTGCGACTTCATGCGTGACTTAGATATTGTTCAGGTGATAATTAATGTGGATCTAATATAATAGATGTCATTCTGAGGTTTAAACTGCTTCATTGAGGGGTTACATCACTATTTGTCGGGATATTTTACTTAAGAGCAACATATATACAGGTTGACTGGTGAATTACTATCAATATTTAAGGAGCATACTCGGTACACGATTCTCATTCGAATTATGTAAAAAAAATAGGTACTTAATTTTTGACAAAATTTCCGTATAAATAAATAAAGTGTGTACACGTTCCAAGTGTTCCGAGTGTGGACGCGTGCGGCGGCGTGCTGATACAACACTACGCCGCCGCCGCGTCTGTGTGAGTGTGTTTGTATACCTAATCTGTAGGGTGTTCATACGATGCGTAATTAATTACATAACTTTTGGTTAACTTTACTTAGAAGTTTATTAATATTTATGTCATATTAATTTTTATTTTGTCATATATGATCGTCAAATATCACGTCCTCAAATATCGATACTAATTCACCAGTCACCCTGTATACATATATCGTCACAAACTATCGCTATTATAATATTAGTAGGACGTGGAATATTAATTAAAAAACCAAATTGAGATCACCTAATGCGTTTTTAATCTTTAAATTAAATGATAAGCAAATTACAAGCGTATGTCATAAACGAAAAGAAAATGGCTGACGTGTAAAGACTTTCAATCCGTCTCCAACGAGCGCCAATTGACGAATGGACTGTCAGCTCTAAAAAACTTTATATAGACTTAGTCGGTTTAATAAAAGGTAGTCTTGTTAATAATATATAAATCATATTCAATAGTAACCTATCTATCTACAGGCTTTGGAACAAGAGTTGAGTCAATGCGAACAACGAGCGGAGTCCCTTGCGGCCCAGGGCTCCGACCTGGTCTCCAGCGGTCACTTCGACGGCGCGGCCATCGAGAGAGACTCCGCCGCGCTGCTGCAGGCCGCCCGGGCGCTCCGCCCTAGAGCGGCCGAGAGGAGACAGGCGCTCGAAACTAGTCTACAGTCAGTATACCATATAACTAAAACAAAATATGATTCAATACAACATTGTATAAGAAATTATTAACGGTTGACTGTACAATATATATGTATGTAATACATATATATAATTGAGCCGGGACTGGTATAAAGATTAAATTTTTTGCTGTAAAGGGCCATATACATAGAACTATTTGAAATCAACAATGTATTAAAGTTATTTAACTGGATAAGGATTCTCCACTTTTGTATAGATATTATTATACACACAAACCTTCCTTTTCAAACAATTTATCTTTTAAAGAAAACTGTATTAAAATCCACTGCGTAGTTTTAAGTTATTAAGAATACATTCGGATATAGGGACAGAGAAAGCTACTGTTTTATACCATACTAGCTGTTACCCTCGGATTTCCGAGATTTCTGGGATGTTAAGTAGTCTACTTGTCATTCCTGGACGTCAGCTTTCTGTATACAAGATTTTATCAAAATCGGTTCAACCGTTTGAGCGTGAAGAATAATCTTTTCCGGGTATAATCTTCAGTTCAGGGTATAATCTTTTCCGAACCGGTGGTAGTGTCTCAAGTGACCATCAATAAGAAAGTGTAATGCTTATATATTGAATAAAGTTATTTGAGTTTGAGTAATAGTACATAATCAATTTGAGGACTAATTATATTATTCCAAATCCTCCACAGACTACACAAGTTCGCTGCCGAGGTTTCAGGAGAGCTAGCTTGGGTGTCGGAGCGCCAGGCCGCCGCTTCATCCACCACGCTGCCCGGAGATTTGCACGCTGCGCAAGCGGCGCAGAAGAAACACGCCAAGCTGCGCGCGGAGCTCGAGGGGCGGAGGCCTATCGTGGAGAGGGTGCTCCAGCGAGGCAAGGAGCTGGACACGCATCCACAGGCTGGCAAGGTATATATATAACTCATATTCTCATGTATTACATAACCATATTGTTAGGGATACTTTTCCCAAAGAGGGTTGATGCCAGGCAGGCGGCCGGTCGTAAAAATAATAAGCCAAAACTATTCACAACATGTAAGGCAGACCCTAGCTAAAAGCTGGGAAATTGCCAGGAAGAAGAAGATTAATTTATGCATATACATATAATTTATACTCCACCCACTATAACTATAATAATCACATTCCAGATCAAGCAGCTGTGCCAGGAGCTTGAAGAGGCCTATTCCTCTGTATCATCAGCGGCGGAGGAGCGTGCGGCCCGGCTCGAGGCGGCGCTCAAGGCCCAGCAGTTCCTGCATGACGCAGCGGAAGTGGACTCCTGGCTGGCTGACAAGGCCGCCGCTCTGGCTTCCGGTGACGTCGGCAATGATAGGCATAGAGCGACGCAACTACTCACACGGCATAAGGTAACATATATACATATAATACATTGGTCAAGTAAAAGAATTTTAATCTATGAAAAATGTATGATATATCATTATATATGTATATGTAAATCACCACTCACCAAGTAACTTATAGAGTGAAAATTGATCAGTTATTGAGTAGGACCAAAAATTTATAAAACATATATAAAAAAATTGGGGTTGGTGATGAAATAGTGATAATTTAGGGCTGTGTGTATTTTTTAAAGCTACATTATGAAAAGGTTGTCCAAAAAAATTAAATAAGGTGTTAAAAGTGGGCCGCCCTTATACTTAGGGGTATAAAATATAGATAGTAGTCAATTCTTAGACTTATTGAATATGCACATAAAGTTTAATAAAATGGGTTAAGCCGAAACAGTTGTCATTGTTTAAATTTGTAACACTTTCAATTAACAGAAATATAATAATATAGAGTATATTCAGCATTATCTTACAATTCCTCTTTAACCTACCAACAGGCCGTAGAACTCGAATTGGATACATACGCGGCTATCATAGCGGAAATGGGTCACGTGGCGCAATCCATGGCTTCCGGTGGTCATCCTGAGGGAGCGACGCTGGTCACCAGACATGACCAGCTGGCAGGGAGTCTGGCTAGGCTGCAGAGACTGGCAGCTAGCAGGCAGGCCGCGCTTATGGAGAGTGTGTGCAGGTGAGAGACACTATATATATATCATATTCGTCGCACTACTTATAATCAAGAACGGCTATAAGAATTTGTAAATTTCTTTGGAGGTAGTTTGGAAACAGGAGACTGACGTAGCATACTTGTCATTAAGCGAGGTCGACATTTAAATAACCCCTACTTAACCAAAATTTGTTATTTACTGTCTCTTAAGCGTTACACAGTAACTCCTGGTTAGCCGTACTTTTCTATTCCTGCAGTTGATTATGAAGAAAGAAGACTAGTATATATGTGTAATAGGATATACTCTAAATATTTGTGTATATCCGTAGACATGAATATCTGGCTGAGAGCGCTGAGTTAGAGGAATGGGTTGCGGAACAGCAAGCGGCCGCCTCAAGTGAAGACTATGGACAGGATTATGAACACTTACTGGTGAGTAATGATATAATGATGATGATGATGATGAGAGGATACTCCAGCCATCACACTTGATGATGGAGACATTATTCCCTTATATGTATCAATACAAATAATTACTGTCGCTTTGAAACTTGATGAAACTCCGTTCAGCAATACTATTTTTATAAAACTAACGAATGAATGTTGAATTTCATTGAAATTTAAGTCAATTTGAGCATTTAGTATGTGTTACTTTAGTCTTGTTTTATTTCTTGCATCTCAGAAGGATGTGCAAAGATTAGCATGTCATAATATCAAATATACCTAAAGTTTTATAGCTTAATTAAAATATCCTCCAAAACCATTTAATTATATCTATAATCTAATGTTTTTTTTATTTCTCGTGTCTTACAACAATATACAATAATTAGGGTGTCATAATATTAAATATACCCAAAGTTTTACTTATTTTCTTATTTATAATAACAATTTAATTAAAATAATCTCCAAAACTATAATCTAAGACATCATATTTCCCTTACCACAGATCCTTCGGTCCAAGTTTGAAGAGCTTCGTCATCGTGTTGAGAGTGGTGCTGAGAGGTTCAACCAGTGTGAGGAGCTTGCCAAAAAACTGGTCGCCTCAGACAGCCCATACATCGCTGATATTGAAAAGAGACAGGAAGTACTCGGGTGAGGGGAACTTGGAAAATGAGATTTAATTACAAAGACATAGGATCTAAATCAGATAATCAACATTTCCAAATAAATTGATAGCATAGAAAACTGAGACTCAATGATATAGAAATAGGATCTAAATAAGACATTCCACAAATGCAAATAAATTTGTACAAGTTAAAATGAGGCTTAATGGCTAGATATAGAATTTAATTTAGACAAAGAAAAATGAGACTTGATTACATATTTATAAGATCTAATCCAAAAATTCCACATGTTAAATAAAACAAGGCAAAATGAAATTTAATTACATATATATAAGACTTAATTCAGATAATCCATATATCCAATAAAATTCATTTTCAGCGAGTCCTGGCAGCGTCTGGTAGAACAGATCCAGTCCCGCAGCCAGCGCCTGGCTGCTGCTGGAGAGATACACCGCTTCCACCGCGACGCCGGGGACCTGCTGGCGCGGGCCGGGGAGCGCCGGGCCCGCCTCGCCCCGCCCCCCGCGCCCCGCGATCTGCGCGCCGCCACCGCTCTCCTGAGGGACCACGACGCGGCGGAGAACGATATGGTCGCTATAGACGCGCAGATGCAGGTACTACAAAATAACTATTATGGTTAAAGATACACTAATACCCCGCTTAACACGACCCTGTTTTGCGCGGTTTCACTATAACGCGAAAATTCAAAAATTTATTCAGGTTGGGACATTGCAGAGTATAGACAATAATGATGACCGTGTCTTGAACGTGTGTCAAACGATTAAAACAGTGTTTGGTGTTAAGAACGTATTTTACAAAAATGTAAACAAAACGCTACCCGAAAGACAATACGTGTATTTTTTCGTAAAAAATAGGAGTAATTGTGTATTGTATAGTGTTCTTAGAATTAAAGTGATTGATTAAAATGATTTTTATATTTGTGTATTAAATTTTGACTGTGTTTAATCATAAACCTCGATATACGCGAATTTCAGTTAACGCGATTTTCTTCGGAACGTATCCCTCGCGTAAAGCGCGGTATTACTGTACTTTATTTTCTCAAAAAGAAATTACATTTCACTTACTTGAGAAAATTATGACTATAAACATATTATGTATTTTAAATTAAAACTTCGACAATCATAGTAAATGTATCACTAGGTAGTTTAACATATCCTTACAATAAATTTTGCTTTAAACTTGAAATTTAAAACATACCCACAAAGCAACAATAATTGTGTACAAAACAGCAATAAGAAATGCAAACTCATAGACACAGAGTAACTATTAAGATTGACTTATAATGAGATATAAGATTTTATCGAATATTCATTTAAATGAAACTAATATTTTTTGGATGTACTTTTTAATAAAAAACTACATACTTCCGACATTTCGTTTACTTTACAGTATCATGATCACGAGCAGACGATATGATAAATATTAGTTTCATTTAAATGAATACTCGCGAAATTCTATCTCATAATATCATAGCTCCTCATTTAATGTAGCCTTATTCTGCCTAAATAAGATTTTAGCTGATATTTGCAGTATTTTATAGTTGTAGTAATATATATCCTGGCCCGAGTACCAAAGTAATTTTTCCGAGTCATATGTATGTACTTTCTAAGAATATTTATACATCACTGATTAATGCATTCCCAAAGAGGGTTGATGTCAGGCAGGCGGCCGGTCGTATAAAACAAATAGCCAAATTCTATTCACAAGTCACAAGTCAAGTCAGACCCTGGCTAAAGCTGAGAAGTTGCCAGGTAGAAGAGATAGTTGTAGTGATATAAAATCTATTTCCAGGTGCTCCAGGAGGAAGGGTCTCGCCTCCAGCGGTTGTGCCCCGGCGGTAATTCCCAGCAGATAGCGCTGAGACAGCAGGCGCTCAGTGAGGCTTGGCGGTCACTACGAGGAGCTGCAGATCTTAGGAGGAAACTGCTGCACCAACACCTGGAATTACAGACTTTCCTATCCGAGGTATGAACTATGGGATTTCACTGTTATACAAAAACTTTTACCTGATAGTGTTGTAATATATTGCTACATTTGATTAATCTATATAATTTATATATTTTTTCTTTATATACTAATTAATTATTAACGATTTTACGTCTATATATAATGTAACATTTAAGATATTTTATTCCAATTAAGACAGTATTATCACTTACTGAAAATTACACTTATAACAAAACATTTACGAATATACAGTTCGACATCGCGTTTGTAACAAAAATGATATGACATTGAGAAGTTGTTTCATATACATATAACGCTTAACTCAGAGACATATTTCTATATTAAGTACTAATTTAATGTTTTGTCATATCAAAAGTAGAGGTTGGTGATAAAAAAAGTAAAAATTAAGGGTTTTATGTATTTTCATCGTGAAAAAATAAAAACAAAACCTTTCGTCCAAATTTTAAAAATAATTAGGGGTATGAAAAATAGAAGTAAAAATAGATGTTGGCCTAGAATTCTCAGACCTACTCAATATGCTCACAAAATTTCATGAGCATTGGTCAAGCCGTTTCAGAGAATTTTATATATAACATCAATATCGTTTCCCCCAGGTCCGTGACGTCATCTCGTGGTCGTCATCCCTCCGCAGCGAGATGTCGTCCCCAGCCGCCGCTCGCTCAGCAGCGGCTGCGCAGGCGCAGAGAGCGCACCACGACGCGCTGAGGGCGGAGATAGACGCGCGCGACGACGGGTTCAAGGACGTACTGGCTAGGGGGCAGAGGTTACTGGATGAGGAACATCCCAGCTCAGCGGTTTGTACACTCTGAATCAATATTATATGTACTATGAAAAACATGTTGTCCATAGTATATAGGGTTAAAAGTAATATATTTTGTATTTACTAAGTGTTTATACAGTAGAAACTGTATTAACCAGACTAATTGTCGTCGATAGGCATTCGGATAATCGAATGTATGAAGAAAACCCGGTTTTGTGTTTATGTAGTACATAATATTATATGTTCATTTAAAAAAATAAATAACAATATATATTTGGTAATTTGCAATTGGTAATCATGAATTAAAATAATAAGTTTAATTTGGTATACAATATTTGTTAATTGTCATTTGACATACGCCATTCTCAACAACACCACTCTCTTATGCTTTGACATTTTTTCTTGTGGGGACTCGTCCGTAGTCCGGTTAATCGCGAATCCGTATAACTGAGGGCCGGATAATCGAGTTTCTACTGTAGTTATTTTTTATAATGTACTACTGATATTTCACGTGCATCACGAGTAGATTATAGTAAATACAAAAAAACATTAGTTACATTTCAATGATTACCCGCGATATATCTCATGAGATAATCCTGTTACCTGTATAACCACAGGTAATTCTGGTTAATTAATCTCATTATTTAATACTTATTTCTAGGAGATCGAGGAGCGTTGTCGCGCGGTAGTAGAGGAGCGTGGTCGTCTGGCTAACGCCTGGGCAGCCCGGCAGGTGGCGCTCGATCAGCTGATCGACTGGCACTGCTTCTTGAGAGACGCCAAACAGCTTCACGCTCTGTGTGCGGCACAAGAGGCGGCACTAGGTTAGTTATATACGGGTCACGAGATAAGGGAGGGCATACAAACATAAAAACAATTTGAAACTCGGTTTATAAAGTCGAATTAAAATATATATAAATATATCTTATTAGTAATTTTGATGAATTATTCACAAAGAATGTAGAATATGAATTTGTTATGAGTTATACATATAAGAATATAATACTATTGTGGGTACTTTGGGTGTTGTTTTGGTTTTTTTTTTCAAAATTAATAATAGAAATACATAAAATATATCTATGTTATTGGAAACAAGATCAGAATTAACTTTTAAAGTAATATTACTACTAATTTGTTAAATTTACACAAACACACAGAAAATATGAGACACCAGCTTATAGTCCATAATAAATTAATTAATTTCATTTTGCAGGTAGTGAAATATCTCCAACCAGCAGCGTGGAGGAGGTGGAACATCAACTCAAGAAGCACGAGGCCTTCGAGAAACTACTGGCGACACAGGTCAGATATAACTATTATATGTATACTAAAAGACATTTAGTAAGAAAACGTGACGTATTAGTAATTAAATTAAATTATTAATCATTAAATTAAATTTAATAAATTAGTAATTAAATTACATCTTGAGATCTAAGATTTCGCGAGTACTCATTTAAATGAGACTAATATTTTTCGGATTTACTACTCGTTTTTTATTTTTGACTATAAACTACATACTCCCAAAAATGTGGAACTCGTCACGATTTTTGGATGGATGACACGCAAAATCCTGAAGCGTTCCACATTTTTCTAAGTATGTAGTTTATAGTCAAAAATAAAAAAAAGCGTAGTAAATCCGAAAAATATTAGTTTCATTTTAAATACATCTTGTTAGGCAAGCGTAACCGGGGAGTAAGTTTATAGTATAAATGTGATATTAAGTACCAAATGCTGACTATGACCCATCAGTGGGAATTGTAAATGGATTTTAACACATATTCAGTCTGGAGTTAATTGACTTAAAGACACCTCTTTAGTATGTAGTTTTACAAGTAAAACTGGTTTTTTTGCATCCTTCGCTGCCACCAAACGTAATTATCTTCATAAATTTCTTATATATCTAATATATAATCGATATCATAAATATTCACCAGGATGAGAAACTATCAACTCTGAACAGCCACGGAGACAAGCTACTGCAACAGAACCACGTGGAGAGTGAGCGGATACAGGAGGAACTGGCCGCGGTCAATGACCGGAGGAAAAAGGTACGTACATACACACAACATTAAATACTCTAAAATATATGCGGTAGAAGTGGGATCGAGAGGTATAACAGCTAAATCTCTCTACAACCTTCTAAAAGACTTGGGCCTGTCCAGAACTAATTTTAATTCATTCTTGGAAGGCAGCGATAGTAGGTTCGTTACAAATTTGGTAGAGAGAGGAACTTGGATGGAGGTAAGCGTTTAACACGTTAGATAGGGGTCCCTTAAACCTACACCTGTGTCACAAGTCCCAGTCACTGTTGAAGCTCCTCTCACTACAATGATGGACCCGACACGCACCGTGAATACATGGAATGATGAGAGGTTTCGTCTTATTTAATGAAGATCGAATATATATTATTTTATAGCTGTATGTGGCTGTTGGAGTCCGTCGTGGAGCCCTACTCAGGGCGCGCGCTCGAGCTCAATTCACAAGAGACGCCGCTGAAGCCAGGAGCTGGGTTGCCGACAAAATGGCGCAGCTGCAGCTTATCACTGGTAACACACAGTATATATAAACTACAATTTCCCAAATTGGGTGATAGCGCCCTCTAGTGGGCGATAGGTCTAACGAGGAGTATGAAATTCAGAGCATTTATATAAATAAACCAGCCTTTCCAAAGTGGGAGATAAATTCCTCTTGTGGACGAAAGACCTAAAGGGCCGTTAGAGACCCAGAAAAATGGGGAATTGTATAGAAGCCTGCTAAATTTGTAATATCATCTAGCTAGGTAGCATAAGTTATAGAGGTTTTACAATAGGTAAAGAAATGAGGCCGTTTAAAAATATTTTTAACAGAACTAAATAAGTTTGTGAACCTCTGCTATAAACTGCATTATGTCATATTATAGTTATTTGCTCGGTAAAAGATATATTTAATAATTTAATAATTTGTTATAAAACAATTATTATCTTTCGATTTCCAGGTGAAGTGACGGACCTGGAAGACAAAATCAAGAAGCTTCAGAGACACCAGGCGTTCACAGCTGAGCTGGCCGCGAACAGGGCGCGCCTGGACGAGGTCAAACAGCTGGCCGAACAGCTGCAACCTGATAGGGAGGTGGCCAAGGAGCTGGAACAGCTGGAACGAGAGTGGAGGACTCTGGAGGACGCCGCGGAACAAAGAGGTATTATAATATTATATTTATAGGCATAGTAGTTATAGCTTGATAACTTAATAATACATATAATAAATTCTAGATATATTTTAGTTTATCAATAAGTATATGAATGAAGAACTGAAGACTGACTGTATACAGGGTGTATGAAAAACTGTGTCAACCCTCATAACTACGTTATCAGTATCGATAATGTAACACAATAAAACAACTTACATTTACAAACTCTTCAATAAAAATAATAAAATTAAATATTAAATGATTATTATATGTAGAGTAACAAAATGTTTGTAAACCCTGGTATAACACGATGACACGCAATGACGTCATCACAGCTGCTGCGCTACTAGTGACGACCTTGAAGTTACTTTCACATTATTGAGAATATCGATATTTAAAAAATCATAACAATAAATAAATATTTAATATTCATATTATTTCGATACTTATTTTGGTATATGAAACATTAATATTATGTTTGATTGTAAAACATCATTTTTAACAGAAATAGATTAACGATTTATCCTAATAATACAACATATGTAGTTAATTTATCTGAACAAGTTTCAAATTATAATATTTATTATTAATAAAAGTTATTTTAAATGAAATTATTTTAATATGAAAAGCATAACTATTTATACCAATATTGAAAATGTCGATAGAATATTTATCGATATAACTAATTTTTACACTTTCAAATCTCTATTCGACAACTCACAGAATAGTAATAATAACGCCGGCGGCCCGTCGCCTGCGGTCAATGGTCACGCATGCGTCGTAGCGACTATACGCTGTCTTGACCTTGTATGGTCAGATGTTTGGAACATATTTTCGAAAAATGTCGATTTAAAACTTACTTAGCCTATGCACTGTAACTGACTTCTGCTTGATTTTTTTTAAGTTATACTATTTTTTATAATAAGCTTATACTTATATGTATACGTGCCTTCAAGGGTTGACACAGTTTTTCATACACCCTGTATAAGTTAACGATAAAACTCGTGTTAAGGTTAAAGAAATATGAATTACATAACAAAAACACATAATGTATGTGACAAGATTTTCATTTTACTCTATCTGATTGTTAAATGTATTAAAATTATTTGAAATTTGCGATTTGCAAAGGCATATACATTTTGCTACACCATAATGTTATCTTTTTTCTCTTTCTTTCTTTCTTTCTCTATCTCTCTTTCTCTATTCCGTGATATCATTGTGACCGGCCCGTTTTGTATATAAATAAAGTTATTTCTGCTAAACTCATTATAATTTGACCAGAACCGACACTGTTATTCACGTTTTCTGTCGAATTCTCATCAATACTGGAAGTATAGCCTACCAACTTGCTAGAATAATATCGTGAATGGTCCATGATAATAAATTTTAGGAAGCACTGTTAAAATAGAAACTATACATAGGTATATATTTGTCTATCTGTATTGTAGAAGACAATTGTGTATAATAATATCTACATACAATGTTATAAGAATATAATTTACATTATTTCTTCTAACTCATTGATTCTTAATTTCGGTTACCAGGTCGCGGATTAGAGGAGGCCCAGGACATTCTGGAGTTCAACCAGCACCTGGACAAAATAGAAGCCTGGATACGAGATAAGGAGTTGATGGTATGATATAGATACTCAAAGAATATATACAGAATATATATTATATTATATCTATGTAAAAATTACATTGTTTTCTGATATAAATAATATATTATATAAATAATTATTTTGTGATCTTGGTGGCCTAGAGATTAAAACGCCCTCCTTTCATACATGAGCGCGGGTTCGATCCTGGCAAGTACCAATGTGATTTGTCAGTCATATGTACTTTATAAAACTATTCAGACACCACTGATTAATGAAGGAAAATATGAGGAAACCTGGACTTATATCAAATTATAAGTTTGTAACACCAACCCGTCTTGAGCGAGCGTGGTGATTAATGCTCAGGCCTTCTCCATATGAAGAAGCCTTTTAGCAGTAGGCTCTGATAGGCTGATGATGATGATGATGATGAAAATTATTTTAATATGAAAATTATTTTAATAGGTTCAAGCTAATGAGACCGGTCGTGATTACGAGCACTGCACCGCCCTTCTACGTAAGCTGGATGACTTAGACAGCGATATGAAGGTAGACGACAAACACGTCAAGAGCGTGCAGGCCTTAGCTGACAAGCTGTTGCAGCAGGTGAGAGTAATATGCAGCTGTTATATATTAACTTCTCCAGGTCATGAAATTAAGTAGACCGATAGACTGTAGCTTTGAAGAGATTAGTAAAAAGTCTTCTCATAAGAAATTCATTAAAAAATGTAGGTACTTTGATCTTGATGATTAATTATGTAATATATAAATAATAAATTTACATACATTAATTATGTATTTAATAATGTATGGGAATGTATAATCCTTTATATACAAGCATAAAACCTTCTCCATATGGGAAAAGAGGCCTTTGCTCACCAGTTTGCTCTGATAGGCTGATGATGATGTTTAAAATATAGCTAGTCAGCCATCTTGTATGCTTGGCTGTTCCGCCACATTCGATTCAGAATGACGTCACACTAACATATTACTGACATGAATTAAAGTACAATTTATTATTTATGTTGAATCTATTGTAAATGCCTGCATTATATATATATGTGTGTGTTGCCTAGGGTCCGACCCAACACGCTGCCAGCGTCGCGGCCCGTCGTGACGGCGTGCTGCTCAAGTGGCGCGCGCTGACCGGCGCCCTGCAGCGGTACAGGGAGAGGCTGGCGGCAGCATTGCAGCTACACTCCTTCAACAGGTACACACAGACACATACATACAGAGACATACAGGGAATGAAAACATCTATAATACATGATAATTACCATATACAATGCTACTTAGTGTAAAAATAACAATGTAATTAAGAATCCAATTTGAAGTATAGAATGAAAAATTTATTAACAAGGATTCGAATGTGCTACCTCCAGATAATATCATACAAATTCATTTATCAATTAAAGTCTTTCTCAAATTGGGTGATAACGCCCTCTAGTGGGTGTTGCAGGCCTAAAGGGCGGTAAGAACCCAGAAAAAATTGTAGCGTTGTATAGAGACCGAGTTGATTTGTAATAACATTCAGATAGGATAAGTTATAGTGGTTTTACATAGATTTAAAAAAAATGGTGGCACTAAAAAATTTTTTATTCTCAAACTCTACATAGACAACATAACCTATGATATAAACTATCATACTTGACTCGAATGTATTAATTCTATTATATAATTATGAAATCACCAACCCGTATTGAGCGAGCGTGGTGATAACTCTAACCTTCTCCATGTGAGAAGGAGCTCAGCTGTGGGCTCTGATAGGATGATGATGATGATGAATTAATCCACTTTCATTAATCTAGGGACGTTCAAGAAACATCAGAGCGTCTGTCCCGCAAGGCAGCATTATTCCGCAGCGAGGAGTGTGGCCGGGACCTCAGCGCGGCTCATGAGTTGAAGAGGAGGCTGGAGGCAGCTGTTCGAGAGGCAGGAACTATAAGGGACAGGATACAACAGCTGAAGAACGACGGAGCGGCGCTGGCTAGGAGGTAGAACACCTGTATAGTAACTTGGACATATATATATATATACTAGCTGCGCCCCGCGGTGCTACCCGCGGATTCCCGGAATTTAAAGTATCCTATGTGCTATTCCTGGACGTCAGCTTCCTGTATACAAAATTTTATCGAAATCGGTTCAGCCGTTTGAGCGTGAAGAAGTAACAAACATACACACACACTTACAAACTTTCGCAGTTATAATATTAGTAGGAAATGGTTATATACCTGTGCTTACGGTATCCCACTTTATTTAGTAAATTTGAAATAACAATTCTATAACAGCAAGTCTATTTAATTGAGTGTCTATAACAGTACTGAATTATAAAATATAATGATATAGTATTTATAGTAGACATATAGACATAAAATTAGGAAAACTCAATTTAGAAGACACTAGTATTGAACGCGACTTCGTCTGCGTTAGTTTCAGAATTCGTAATGTATAGCTGACCGGGCGAACTCTGTTCCTCCTTAAAGACAGTAGATAAGATTTTGGATTTCATCAACTTATTTTTTTTCCTTTTTCAATGTTAAGTATCCTATGTCCTTTCTATGTTTCAATCTATCTCTCCACCAATCTTCACCCAAACCCGTACAGCCGTTCTTGACTTATAAATAGTGTAACTAACACGACTCTCGTATATATAATCCAATCAATAATAATTAATGTATATAATCATCATTCTTCTGCAGTCATCCTGAACAGCGTGAGATAATTGAGTCCCAGCTGTCTCAGCTGGATCAAGGCTGGGAGCAGCTGCAACAGCTGGCGGCCGCGCGCTCACACATGCTGGACGACGCTATCAAGGAACATAAGTTTGAAGAGAACCTTAAGGTTAGTTCTGTTAATATAACATCAAATGTGGCTGGGATTTGATGTCTTCTTCTTCCTGGCAATTTCCCAGCTATAGCCAGGGTCTGCCTTACATGTTATGAATAGTTTTGGCTAATTGTTTTTACGACCGGCAGCCCGCCTGACATCAACCCGGGATTGGATGTATTAGTTTATATATACTAAGAAATAAAACACACACATGCTCATCTATATATATGTTTATACATATACAATGCAATATAATTATATATATATATATATATATATATATATATATATATATATATATATATATATATATATATATATATATATATATATATATATATATATATATATATATATATATATATATATATATATATATATATATAATAGAAGTAATATAACTGAAATAAAAAACATTTCTACTACATGAAAACTATCCTATCTCTTTATTATAAAGTAAAATAAAATTTCAGCCATTATTATCACTACATTATATACAAGAATGCTAATAGTGTACAATAATTTCAGGTCATTCAATAATGTTCCTACAATATCCACTTTTTTATATCCATCCATAGAAATTATTTATTAATTAATAAAAAAAAAGCAATATTAAATGATTTAATTTCTTTCTGTTCTGTTAAATAATTCAATTTCTTTTTAATTATAATATAATTGATCCAAAAAAACAATCTTGTGATAATTACTAATGTTTAATATATTTAGTGCATGCTGTGATTACCTATAAAAATAAATACAATTGTCAAGTGTGTTCAATTGTTAACTATATAATTTTTGTAACACTATTGTCATTTCTGTTGGTGATACTATAAAATAAATAAATATTGAATATTTTTTAACCGCTGTAATGTATTGCAGGAGTTGGAGGTGTGGGTAACAGAAACTGTGAAGCGTCTAGATCGCGCTGAGCCGGACAGCGTCACAGACGCCCAGGCACAGCTGGAACACCTGCACGAGACTAAGGTAACACCTGGATAGACACCTTCCAGCAGTACACATATATACAGACCAGCTGCGTCCCGCGGTGTTTTCCGCGGATTTCCGGGTAACCCATGTGTCATTCCGGGACGTCAGCTTCCTGTATACAAAGTTTTATTAAAATCGGTCCAGCCGTTTGAGCGTGAAGAAGCAACAAACATACACACACCCTCACATACTTTGGCAATTATAATATTTATAGGATTAATTTGTCACTGTTCTAAGTAAAAACTGCTGAATATATATTAATAAAACAACAATAATATAAGAAACAGAAATTAAAACAGAATTTATCTATATATATTAGTATTTTTGTTGTTGAAATCTTTTACTACAGTAATATTTGTGTAATAAATTCGCAGGCGGAGATAGACGGTCGCCAGAAAGCTATCTCATCTCTACAGAAAGAGGCTGAGCAGGCCCAGGAGGTGGAAAAGGTGAAACGAGTGGAGAAGCTGGCGGCTGGACTTGATCAGGCATGGCTTCAGAGGAAACAGTATCTCACACAGGTATCTACTCAGTTGTTGAGTTAAGCAACTTTCGCTTCGGTCATAACTTGGATGGGTGACCAGATGATAAAAAATATAATGTTCTGTTCTTATACTAAATGAATCAAATTCCTCACAGCTTGGATTGTTAATTGATACTAGTTAAGCAACGTCCACTTTGGTCATAACTTGGATGGGTGACCGTATGACAAAAAATATCTGGTATCCTATTCTTATCTTAAATGAATCAGATTCCTCACAGCTTGGATTATTAATTGATACTAGTTAAGCAACGTCCGCTTCGGTCATAACTTGAATGGGTGACCGGATAATTAAATAAATATCTCGTTTTCTGTTCTTCAGAATATCGGTAGGTCATGATAGAAGTAGAATTAACAAAATTAATATTTATTACGATGTATTATTTCTATGAAAACTGTATTGCTACTTAAAATCATGTTATATCCTAAGCTGAACAATTCGTATGTCTTTTTCAACGTTTTTATCTCGAGAACTAAAAGCTTAACTAAAATATTTCATATACATGCTACTATTATCATAGAAACACAATATAAATATTTATTATTAGCAAGTAACATCTTCCAAGCAATTTCCCAGCTTTTGCCAGGGTCTGCCCTACATGTCAATAGTTTTGGCTAATTGTTTTTTACTGCCTGACATCAACCCTCTTTAGGAACTAAATTACTTTAATTAATAACCAACTATGTCTAAATTTTTTATTAGCAAGTAACATATTAATTTTATCACCAGTCCCACTCGCTACAAGTCTTGAAGGAACAGGCCCAGGCTGTCGAGGACTGGCTCGCTGGTAAAGAGGCCTTCCTGCATAATGATGATCTAGGAGATAGTCTTGACGGTAACTACTACCTATCTAACTAACTATATACATATATAGTCGGGAATAGTGCAAATCCGCGTAACTAGCATTGGATAATGTAGATATATACATTGGAAGCAGGTCAGAAGAAAGTTTAAGATGAAATATTTTATATATTAACGACTTTTAAGGTAATTTTTTCACAGTCAGTAATAAATTAAATACTAAATAATTACTAACTGTGAAAAATTTACCTTAAAAGTTGTTAATATAGAAAATATTTCAGCTCAAACTTTCTTCTGATAATCTGCTTCCAATTTAGATACGCGGAATTAACCAATGCTAGTTACAAGGATTTGCACTATCATATACAATATATAACTAAATTACCTTAAGGCGTAATAGTTCAGTTGCAGAAGAAATTAAGAATAAAGAACCTAGCAGTCACAGGTTTGAGTCCTCTTGATGTCAAATTATTCCATAATTATATATATTTTTACGCATTGTTTGCTTTAAGTTTTCATAAACGTCACGAATGTGTAAAAAATATTATATTTTTGTTACTTCCTTACTAAAAAAATTTTTTTTTCTTGGAGACAAAAATGAACCAAGGTTAAAGAATTAGTTAAATAAATATAATACAAGTCCAGATCGTAATAAATACTTAAAATATATGATTAATATATATAATTTCTCTTTCCAGCTGTTGAGACACTGATCCGTAAGCACGGAGAGTTCTCCAAACTGCTGGAATCCCAGATGGGTAAAGTGTTTGAGCTGGAAAAATACGCAGAGTCTATATCAGAGGGACACTACAATAGAGACTACATAATGAAGAGGGTAGCCGCCGTGAGGGGGAGGGCCGATCAGCTCAAGGTATTGACTAGCTCTCAAACGCGACTTTGTCCTGGGTTTTGTAATTGTATGCATAAAGAGTATACATATGAGTTATAATGTATTCTCTTTTTAATATGCTGTGGTTAGAAATAGAAATGTTTAATCAAAATCATGTTACTACTGTTAGGATAGGACAGGCAGACATACGTCCAAAGAAACTATCGCAATTATAAAAAAAGTTGAAGAGACATATATACATATGTTCAAAGAACAAGTATCGCCAGATCTAAACTGAACAATTCATAATAGATTATATCTTGAGCTTGCAGCAGTAATGGTTAAGAACTTAGTTTTCTTTGAAAATTACATTTTCAAATTTCATAATAAATATATCCATTAGTAAAGCCAATATTTCTTACATATATTATATGTTATATTTCCAGCTGTCGTGCGTGTCCCGCGCCGAGCGCCTGCAGCAGGCCTTGCAGCTGCAGCAGCTGTTGAGAGACGTGACTCACGCGAGGGAGTGGATCGACCTCAAGATGCAGATTGCCAACGACGCTAACTACAGGTTACACACACATACACACACACAAACACACACACATACATACACTAATATAACTCACTAACTCGAATAAATAATGAGTTTAAAAGTGTTATTAATGTCTATAATATGTGCATAGTAGCTTTCTTTGACTTTGTTCGCGTTGCTTTTGTAATTGTTTTAGAGAGAAAGGAAAAAATGTCTATTTAATACAATATATATGTGAGCTAAATTTGGAAGTACTATATTTTATTATGACGTATACATATTATAGATAAGAATATGTGAGGCATACATATACATATATAAATCAAAACTGAATACATATAGATAATCCTAATATAATAAGGAATATCTTCAAATCTTCAGGGAGCTGTCAAACCTGCAGAGCAAGATACAGAAGCACGCGGCCTTCGAGTCGGAGCTGGCTGCCAACAAGAAGAGGATCGACGACGTGGCTACGGCCGGCGAGGACCTCATCGGTGAGGGATATACACACACACACACACACATACACATACACACACACACACACACACACATACACACCCATTCACACACATACACACACATGTAGACATAAATGGCAAATGATCTTTATTCTCATAAGAACATACACAGGTTCACTTACATGAGATTAAATAATGTAACACACATGTGTACATTAATATTTGATACATAGAATGACTAGTACTACTTAATATTGTCTAATATATATATTTTAAGTTTATTTTTAAAAGCATTTAAACATTTACATTCCTTTATGTAGTTTGGCAAATCATTATATACTTTTACTCCATCAAAACGTATATTTTTGTGTCAATAATATAACATAAAACGTCAATTTAACCGACTGAATCTATAGAACGGGTAATGTTTTAAGGTTGAATATCTATATTTTTAATAGTAATATAGTTATTTTCTTTCTAGTTAGTCTAACCTTCTCCATGTGAGAAGATACCTTTGCGCAGCAGTGCACTCTGATAGGATGATGATAGTTATTTTGTATAGTTTAATAAGTTAATTTCTTGTTATACTGATTTTATAATTATAGAAGAAAACGTTTTAAACTATTTTGTATGACATTGTGTACTTAGAAAAAAAATTCAGCAAAGCATAAATATTTGTTTATTTATGTGAACCTTATCTCAGAACTAGAGTTAATTTACTTTAATTTGTATTCATTAAAATAAATTATGATTAAATGTCTAAATATATGTTTTGTTATACAGAGGCCAAGCACTACGCGTCCCAGGAGATAGCGAAACACGTCGAAGACCTGGAAAACCTGTGGACTGATCTATTGGTGAGATACATACTATACAGGGTGACTGGTGAATTACTATCAATATTTAAGGAGAATACTCGGTACATGATTCTCATTCGAATTATGTAAAAAAAATATGTACTTAATTTTTGACCAAATATCCGTATAAATAAATAAAGTGTGGACACGTTCCAAGTGTTCCAAGTGTGGACGCGTGCGGCGGCGTGGTGTTGTATCAGCACGCCGCAGCACGCGTGTGTGTGTGTGTGTGTGTGTGTGTATACCTAATCTGTAGGGTGTTCACACGATGCGTAATTAATTACATAACTTTTGGTTAACTTTACTTAGAAGTTAATTAATATTTATGATATATTAATTTTTATTTTGTCATATATGATCGTTAAATATCACGTCCTCAAGTATCGATAGTAATTCACTGTCACCCTGTAAATATATAGAAACTATATAAAAGTGTTCATAGAATTACTAATAAATGACATTTTATGGCCAAAATAATGGACAATCTGCTGGAATTAAACCTAATGATGAATATATACAATATAACATGACTGTATGGTCATTTTGTAGCTCTCAGAACATATTTTGAAAGAGATAATTACAAATTCTACAATATATTAAATATTAAATTGGATTATTTTTGGTAAAAATGATATAATTTACATCTTTAGAAGAATAATTGATAGTGTATGTATATACTAGCTCTCCGCCCGCAGCTTCGGTTCGGTTATATCGCGTTTCCAAGAGAACCTTGCAAAAGTCTGGGATAAAAACTATCCTATGTTCTTTCTCAAGGTCAACTCTGTCTGTACCAAATTTCATTAAAATCAGTTCAGTGGTTTAGTCGTTAAAGCGTAACAGACAGACAGACAGAGTTACTTTCGCATTTATAATATTAGTAGGGATGTATGTCTCATGTGTCAATTTGTTTGCAGTCCGCGTCCAAACTACGTAGATCCCGACTGCAGGAGGCTTACCAGGCGCGCGTGTATCTTCGTGGGTTAGACGACTTCACCGCCTGGCTTGATGATGTAGAAGCGCAGCTGCTCAGCGAGGATCATGGTAAACAGACAGACATACATACAATAATATATATAAAAATAATCATGGTTAGCACAATAGTACTTAGGAAATGTTAAGGATTCATGGTAAATAAAATAATTATATATACATATACCATATCAATAGTCACTATGGCTTAGATTTTAGGACGCCCAAATCATAAAGAGAGGTGGTTAATAAATATTTTTTTATTCAATTAAATGTCCTGATTAAAATAAAACTCATATTTTAACTACATACTTCCGACGTTTCGGTAACTTTGCAGCGACCGTGATCAACATATGAGATTAAAAACTCTATAAGAATTAAAAACGCGTATTAAATACAACAATATTACTTTTATTTCAATGAATACTCTCAAAAGTCTTAGATTTCATTACTATCAAGGATTCTGTTCTAAAAGACATTAAATGTGACTTGGTTAGGGATATTAGCATACTAGTAGTGATTAAGGCACAAGTTACTATTAATTTTATACTTAAATATTCACAATTAATAACTTTAATATTATCATTGTACTAACTTTCATTACTAACCTGAATAAATGCTTACCCAGGCAAGGATCTATCATCAGTGTCGGCGTTACTGAAGCGCCACTCTCGCCTCGAAGCGGCTGTGTCGGCGAAAGCTGACACCGCGACACAACTGGCCGACACCGCCAGACATCTGGCCGACAATAAACACTTCATGGCCGATGAGATCATGGAGAAAGCTGATACTGCTGTCAAAAGGTAGGAATAATACATACTAATATTAAAATAGAAGTAGTTAAGTCATTCTTGGTTATATAGGCTATCTATTATGAAAGTTCCATCAAGAACGGTTCAGCCTTTTAAGAGATACGGAACAATCAGATAGAATGTTATCTAGTTCTGCTTTGATTTCTTTATATATAATTTAAAGTATGTAGGTTGTATATGACTATTTACCTCATTAAATAAATAGCCTGTACTTGCCATTATTGTCGCCTATATATTGAAAAGTACTCAAAACAATAATTCTTCGTCTTCCAAATGACCACATATACATATATAACTACATATTATAATAAAATACCATTAATAAGTCTACCATGCAATCACTATTCCTATTAATTACCATACCATACCATTACCATACAATCACTATTAATTCCACAGCCGGGAATCAAAACCGGAATGATTAATATGTATCAAAATAAAATGTAGTGACGAATGGCGACATGTAGTGCGATGTATGTAAAACTATGATCTATAGTTCGATGGACAAAATTATTTGTCAGGGACGATCACTTATAGGTTCATTATATATATAAGTCGTGGTGGCCTAGTGGTTATAAGGCCCTCCTCTCATGCACGAGGGCGCGGGTTCGATCCTGACAAGTACCAAAGTGATTGTTCCGAGTCATATGTACTTTATAAGAGTATTTAGACATCACTGACTGATGAAGGAAAATATGAGGAAAAATTATAAGTTCGAAATCACGAACCCGTCTTGAGCAAGCGTAGTGATTAATGCTCTAACCTTCTCCATGTGCGAAGAGGCCTTACAGCATTTGACTTTAATAGGCTGATGATGATAATGTTAATATTTATATTCCAGATACAAACAGCTCCAAGAGCCGATGTCTATCAGACGAGAGAATCTTAAGGATGCTGAACTATTACACCGCTGGGAGAGAGACGCACACGAGGAAATGGCATGGTAATAATATAAATAATATATTAAACACTAAATAATTACTAATTGTGAAAAATTACCTTAAAATTCGTTAATATAGAAAATATTTCAGCTCAAACTTTCTTCTGATAATCTACTTCCAATGTACATACATGGAATTATACAATGATAGTAAAGAGGATTTTAACTATCCACGACGATATATATATTAAGTTTCAAATATAATATACATATAATATTTAATATACATTGTCAAGTTGGTATTGAACTCACTACTAGTATGTATCTGTTCATGCTCTGTACTAACTGAGCCTTCGTGTTCACACTAGTTGGTGTATTAATGAATATATTCAAAATCATAAGGAGACAGATATATAATAATTAATAACTGAATTTTAAAGTTTAGTGAATGAAATCTTATTTCTTCAAATATTTATAGCTTTTATGTATGCTTTAGATTTATTAATTAGCAGTTGATCTGGGTTGAAATACCTTCATATTAAATTAAGAGAAAATACATTTGAATTAGTTGTTTGTGTTAATGTGTAATATCTAGTATTTCTTTCTCTCTCTATCTATCCATATATAATAATAATAAACTTTATTGAAAAAACACAATGCTTTCATAATAGATTAACATATGACACAATTAACCTTCTTAAACTTAACTTAAACTATTACAATTTTTTCCATTGGTTGAGGTGCATTATAGTTTTAGCAAATTTAAAATTTTGTTTATCTTTGGACGCCACACTAGGAGACCTGTATCGTGGGGCCCAAAATGTATCAGCTAATTATTTCTATCTATTTGTGCAGGTTGAAAGAGCACGAAGCAGCTGTATGGTCTGAGGAGGCGGGCGGGTCTCTGCCTGAGGCGCAGGCGCTGCTGAAGAAACACCAAGCGTTGGGAGCAGAGCTGGGAGCCAGGTATAGCTGGAACACCTGCACATAATATATATATATAATAACATTCAATGTATCCAAAGTTTAGCTTGAAGGAAGCTTTCCTGTAAAATTCACATCTAATATACACATAAGAGTACTAACATTTTTAAAAAGTGACCTTCCCAAGAAACAAAAAATATATGTATGTAAAGGAAGCTAATATTTTCGGATGATAACGTATTAGTTTTCAATTTCTCATCTCATCTCTCTGTGATCACGGTTGCTACAAAATTATCGAAACTTCGAGAGTACATAGTTAAAATAAAATACTCGTAGTAATCAGAATAATATTAGTTTCATTTAAATGAACAGTCCCAGAAAACTTAGATCAAAAATATATATTTATATTATCGATATCAGAGAGGCGACTATCTCAGCGGTGATCAGTCGCGCCAGCGCGTTGTCTCGACGCGGGCACTTCGCCAGCGCTTTGTTGGAACAGAGGAGCCGGGAACTGCGGGCCGCGCTACGGACTATCAGCGAACGAGCGGCTCATAGGGAGGCTGCGCTTAAAGAACGATGTGATCTACTACAGGTGAATATATATATGTATATATATGGGAAAACATACAGTTATATAGATGGCAACAGGAGGTTCCAGGAAAACTACGAAACTTATATGTATATTATAATAAGAACTACATATTAAAACTTATAACCTACACCTAAGACTACATGATTGCCCCGATGTTATGATAGCAATACCATTCCATAGCTTGTGTGTATCAGGAATCTTCTGGTTCACACGCTTGGTGTTCGTTCCGCGGAGTCAGCGGCGTCAAGAGTTATATATTTTATACATACAAAGATGTCGCCATAACGATGTTAATTTTTTTTTCTTCACATGTAGCGCGTACGTAACAACCATAAAAATGTTACGGTAGAGTAAAAACAATTTTGCCAAAACAGTTTCCACTGTTATTTTGACATGGAGTGTACTTATTGTATACAAACGGGATAGAACGCGGATTAAGTGCAGGTGACAAGAATATATATATGTATATATGTACTATATGTATGTAGATGTATATACTACATACCCTGAGATAATATTCATGATCGGTTTTACACCCTACGTTCTACTAATTAAGAAATTCATGAAATAAAGAAGAAATTATATTTAATTATTAATATATATGTAATTACAGCTGCTGAGTGAAATCTGGGAGGCGGAGGCCTGGGTGGCGGAGCGCCGCGGGGCCATCCTCGGGGCTGAGCTGGCCCGGGACGAAGACTCCGCCCTCGCCCTGGCAAGGAGGCTCGAAGCCCTACAGAGGGAACTGCAAGCCTTCCAGCCTACCATCGCGAGGATCGAGAAGAACTACCAGGTTTGTATCATCTTTATTACTATAATTCAGTATTAATAAAACTATTTCATATAATTTTTAAATATATTTATGATTGTAACTAACACAAAACGATTATCAAGTTAAAAAAAATCAGATATAGGTATGTATAGTCCGTTAGACTTAAGCTGAGCTTTGCATTTGTGTGAGTGAAGGTAAAAATAGAGTTAGACAAAAAACTTTTAGAATTCAATTTTATTATATTTAAATAGATACATAACATAAATGCTAGAGCTAAAGCACAACTTGTAAAAGACCAGATGGAAATATTACATAATTTTTTTTATTAAGTAATAAAAATTTTGAAAAAACTATACAAATTCTTCTTCACCTGTCATTGCATTTTCAACATTCTTCTTTATTTATTCTTCTTCTTATATTCTTCTTTATTTATTCTTCTATAACCAGGATCGTTCGTACGAGGACGAGCAAGTTCGCCGTAAGCTGGACGAACTCAAAGCATCTTACGAGGAGATGAACCTGCTGTCAGCAAAGCGCCAGCAGAGGTTGCAGCAGAGCCTGAAATATTTCAAGTATGTATGACGTACCAGTTTCTATATTAATATTATATATAGTAGCTATTACGTGGGACTTTCTCATAGTCTTTGGTTGAGAAAACAAGAAAGATTGTGATCTTAATGTATATGTGTGTGTGCGTGTGTGTGAACTACTGTCAATAAAATGCATAGTGTGTCAAATGACTTCATACACTTTACAAGTGTAGTTTGTTTTAACTGAAGGGAAACGTTACCTTCTTCCTGGCAATTACCCAGCTTCAGCCGGGCTCTGCCTTTCTACTTAAACTACCACTTTGCACGGTGCAGAAGGGAAACGTTAAATACTATTCAATATTATTGTAAAATTAAAATCAATTAAGTAAATTTTTCTAAAGAAAAATATCTAATAATGCCATATTACTGTTATGTTCTGTGAGCAGGTTCGTGCAGGAGTGTGAAGAAGTGCAAGAGTGGATCGGCGAACAGATGACAGTTGCTGCCAGCGAGGAGTATGGCTTGGATGTAGAGCATGTGGACACGCTGCAGCAGGCCTTTGACTACTTCATGCAGCAGCTACACGGTATACACACACATAGACACAAACTCAAACAACTTTATTCAATATAGAAGCATTATACTTATTAATGGTCACTTGAGACACTACCACCGGTTCGGAAAGAAAATACACTGACCTGAGAAGAACCGGCGAAAGAAACTCAGCGGAAAACCATAATTAATTACACCAATAACATTAATTTCCATTTTATTAACAACTGTAGCTGCTTCATTAAAAATAATCACTTAAAGTCTATCTACAGTAGACGCAATAAAATAGCTATAAAAACACACATAGACACACACACACACACACATTTCAGTTCCAGTGTTACTTTTATGATTACAAAATAATTAATAACACTAATAACATATTAATTTCCTTTTTATTATCTTTAGCTGCTTCATTGAAAAAAAATTCACTTTAAGTCTATCTACAGTAGACTCAATAAAATAACTTTACAGCAAACGAGGGTAGGATCGAAGCGGTTTGCGAGGCGGGGGCAGTACTTCTAGAAGAGAATACCCCAGAAGAAGAAAGAGTGAAACAGAAGATAGAAGATATTAGAGGATTGTGGGACGATCTGAAGGAACTGGCTCTGGCTAGGCAGGAGGTAACGTATGATATACTACAAGAGACGAAACCTCTCATCATTCCATGTATTCACGGTGCGTGTGTCGGGTCCATCGTTGTAGTGAGAGGAGCTTCAACAGTGACTGGGACTTGTGACCCAGGTGTAGGTTTAATATATATAGAGAGACGAAACCTCTCATCATTCAATGTATTCAAGGTGCGTGTGTCGGGTCCATCGTTGTAGTGAGAGGAGCTTCAACAGTGACTGGGACTTGTGACCCAGGTGTAGGTTTAAGGGACCATATCTAACGCGTTAAACGCTCACCTCCACTGTCCAAGATGTATTATTTAATTTGTATGTATGTAATAAAGTAACTCATAACTTGATTTTATGTTTTCAACTATTATCTAGCCGAAAAAACTTAATTATTTGTCATATAAAGCTTTCCTAACTTAAAGAAAATTAAATAATTCTAGTTATAACTTAATATTTATATATATCTCCAGGCGTTGGCTGGTGCGCGTCAAGTACACGAATTCGATCGCAGCGCTGAAGAAACTGTCGCGTGGGTCAATGAGAAAGAAGCAGCGCTTGCAGCGCTGTCCTCGCCAGCAGCGTCTCAGCTGCATCAGCTTAAAGCGCTGAAAGCGGAGCTGGGCGCTATCAGGGACCAGCACCAGATGTTGAAAGACAGGGCTTCCAGGTGAGATATCCCTACTAATATTAGAAATGCGAAAGTAACTCTGTCTGTCTGTTACGCTTTCACGACTAAACCACTGAACTGATTTTAATGAAATTTGGTACAGACATAGAGTTGACCTTGAGAAAGAACATAGGACAGTTTTTATCTAACACTTTTGAAAGGTTCTCTTGGAAACGCGATATAACCGAACTCCACGCGAGCGAAGCTGCGGGCGGAAAGATAGTATAGAATAAAGGTGGACGAAAATAATATAGGAAGATTTAATTAGTGGAGAAAATAGAAGAATTGTACAAGAGAAAGTAGACAGAATAATGTTTATTATACACAAAAAGATATATCAGCATAGTCATTTTCATAATTGTTTTATTCACGTATAATTTGGATGATTGAAAGACTATGGTAAGAGACCCAGTAATAAAATGGGACAATTGTATAGAGGTCTGTGATGATTTGTAATATCATTTAGTTAGGATAGAATAGCGGTTTATCAGTAAGTTAAGAAATGGGTCACTAAAAATAATTTATTCTCAAAGTAATAATAATAATATTTTTTTATTTCCACCAGTCTGATCATATTTACAAAATTGTTAGTATATTATTCAATTTGTTTATACAAAAGTAGACAGATTAAAATGAGTTTGGGAACCTCTTACCTAATCTATATGGCTCCTCTTTATCCAATATAAAAATATATTACAGACCGTCTTCAAGTAACTCAAGATAATTTCATCCAACCTAAAAACATTTTATTAGTCTTCATCTAGTTAGGATAAGTTATAGTAAAGAAATGGCGTCACTATAAAAATCATTTATTCTCAAAGTAGACAGATCAAAATGAGTTTGAGAACCTCTGACCTAATCTATACAGATCTTCATCATCCAATATAAAAACATATTGCAAGTCTTCAAGTAGCTTCAGTTTAAAGAACTTTATTCTCATAACGACAACGTCATTTACGTGAGAACTCATAACTAATTTATAAATATAACAATTCGTTAGAATCAGCAAAGCAGATGAGATAACAGTTTTAAATTAATTATTTTAACAGAGAATCGTTACACAGAATATGGTTATAAAGTCGAGATTTGAACATAGAAAAATTTGTTAGAGTTTTTACTTGTTTAGGTAAATTGTTAGCTTATCATAATTAATATCTAATAATATAACTACATACTAGGTCTAATAGTGCTTAGTATATTAGTTTTATAATTTTATAGTACTAACATTAGGTATTAAGTTTTTTGTTACTAACACTCAGCTTTTAATGTATTTTTAATATGGATGTAATTGGTCTGAAATAAATTATTATTATTATTATTCTATTCCAGTCTGGGTGAAGCCTTCCCCGACGCCAAGGAGCACGTGCTGTCCAAGCTGGAGGAGGTGACTGAAGCGCTGGAAGCTCTGGAGGAGAAGGCGGCCCACAGCGAGCAACAGCTGGAACTGGCCGACCAGCTTAAAGCGTACTTTGATAAATATCAGGAGCTTATGTGAGGATATATTAAACATTATATATATATACTAGCTGCGCCCCGCGGTGTTACCCGCGGATTTCCGAAATTTCCCGGGATGTACAGTAGCCTATGTGTTATTCCTGGACGTCAGCTTCCTGTATACAAAATTTTATCTAAATCGGTTCAGCCGTTTGAGCGTGAAAAAGTAACAAACATACACACACACACACACAAACTTTCTCAATTATAATATTAGTAAGATATATATATATACTCTATCAGGCGTCTTTGCTTCTCAAAATAGTTTATATTAATCAATATATTATATATATATATATGCATTCTACTAAATACAAATCAAAGATTCTCGCTCATGAAGATATTAAGATACCGAAGTTATTCATTTAAGCCACAAAATTAATTATACATCCTAAACACAGTAGACATTGACTGGTAATTGACTAACACCTGGAATAACCTCATCGAAAACAATCTGATACATCATCGCTATATCATTCAATGATAATACATCCTGATCACAGTACAGATGTGCTGTAAATTGATTAACACCTGGATTTATGGTTAAAGATACTTTATATTTCTCAAAAAGAAATTACATTTCACTTACTTGACAAAATTATGACTGTAAACATATTATGTATTTTAAATTAAAACTTCGACAATCATAATAAATGTATCACTAGGTAGTTTAACATATTCTTACAATAAAATTTGCTTCAAACATGAAATTTAAAACATTCCCTCATCATATATAATTCCAGGGCCTGGAACAATGAAACCCTCGCCCGCGTGACCGCCCCTGAGTTATCTTCTGACGTGGCGGGTGCTGCTCGCCTGCTGGCCCGGCACCAGGACCTGTCCGCTGAGATACACGCTAAGGATGAGAGTTTCAACACCTTCTATGAAGACGGTTAGAACATATATATAAATAGTTTGGTTTATTATTGGCTGACCCTGGCTATAGCCGGGAAATTGCCAGGTAGAATAAGAAGTTTGGCTTATTTTGATTCACAAATAATATTCAAATACATACATATCGCAATAAGAGAGCGATGTAAAATCCATGTTCGTCGTCAGATTGCAATATGTTGAATTTATTTTAAACAATATGCGCACAACCGGCGCAGGCGCATTCACTACTGACAGTTATAGTGACGTCGATAGACAACGAAATAGTTTGAAGTTAAAATATCCAAAGAGGCTTCACAGATTGACAATAAATAAAACGAATGACTTTAGGAATTGATATCAGTTACTATCTCTAACATATACATATAAATATAAATAATTATTAACCGACTAAAAATAGGAAATAGTTCTCAATTCGTCTGTATTCTTTCAAATATTCCTTACTACATAACTTTTGACTGGATGGAGAGGATTTTAAGAACATTATAGATGGTATTATTAATTATATTTTTCATATATCCAGGTGAAAAATTAGTTCGCGAGGGTCACTTCATGTCCCAGGAGGTTGAAACTAGGATGTCTTCCCTAAAAACTCGTAGGGCTGCGCTGGACCACGCCTGGAGCGCCCGGAACAGAATATACGAGCATCACCTGGACGCGCTCATGTTCCTGAGGGACGCTGATGCGCTGGACCGCTGGATATCTTCCAGGTGTTTGTGGAAACTTATACGTCACTATTATGAACTAGTTTAAAAACTTCTGGATTTGTTGAACAGCTAGAATTCTTGTATGATATGATTATACATATAAAGGATGGATCAAAATTCACTGCACAAGTACTTGCTAGTGTTGTAAATAATTTTGCATGTATGTATAATCTAAAATACTAAAATGGTTATATTCATTTTATGACAATTGACTGATAAAATCAGTATTTAATTTAATGCCTTTGGATTGTATATTGTAGGAAGTTAAATTAAATCAATTCTATTTATTACATATTAAAATTTTCACTCTCTCTTTTAACTGTGAACAACTTAAAAACAATACCAAATCACATATTTTCTGGATACACAACTTTGTGTGATTGGAATTTACTATTATTATAAGAATAGTAATAATTTATTAAATCCTGTCTGCTATAATGAATCGATGTACACGATACAGGCCTACCATAGTGTGGACGTCAATTTTTAATAGAAATTGCATTATAAAGTGTTTTACAAATAAATAAATAATTCAACTTTTTCAGAGTGCCTCTCGTCCGTGATGGTAAATACGGTGAGAGTCTCGCGCAGACTGAAGAACTGATCAACAGGCATCGGGATCTGGAGGAGACTATCGACGCGCAGAAAGAGAAGTTCCTCGCGCTCAAACGGATCACGCTGGTGAGTAGGGGGCCTTGTTGGGGCCTTGAATGTAGGGGGGCCTTGTGGGGGGGGCTTGAGTGTATAGGGGCCTTGTGGGGAGCCTCGAGTAAGTAGAGGCCTCGCGGGGGCCTCGATAGAACTATCATATGTAGAGTTAAACTGTCAATAAAGTAGCATTCATAAAGATATCTAATGATATATGTATTATATGAAGATAATTATGTTTTTCTGGTATATAAAAAAAAATATTGTCTTTTTGACACTTATTGTTAGTAATCTTGTAATGATATACAATAGATCACATAATTCACGAAATTAAGTGAAAGTTTGTGGAATAAGTGAATTCATACTAATAACTTTGTCTTTATTACATTGATATATAAATAAAATGGAATTAAATTCGTGTTTTTTTGTAAAAGGCCCCTTAATATACATTTATGAGGGCCTTTACAATAATGATTGCTGTATATTAAATTATAAAATTGCTTCCAGATCGAAAAAGCCTTTAAAGATCAGAAGGACGAAGAGGAGGCAGCTCGCAAGCAGCACCTGGAGCGGCAGGAGGCTGAGAGGATGCAGCTGGTGAGGAGGAGGGAGATGGAGAGGATCGCGGAGGAGCGGAGGAGGGAGACGGAGGAGCAGAGGGGAGCCGCTGGACAGGTGAGGGGAGGGACCTACCTCGATATGACATATTTTTTTTTAATATTCTTTATTGCACAAATAAAACATGTACAAAGGGCGGACTTAACGCTACGACAGCATTTTCCGCCAGCCAACCCAGAATAGTGTTGGAGAGTAGTCAGTAGGGTGTGCACAGAAGTTAAAGAAAAATTTAAAATATAATGAAATATATATTTTATATTTTTCTTTAAATTCTGAAATATATACATTGAAATATAAATATAGACATTGAAATATATATATATGAATTATATCATGTTGAATGTACGGGTGACTATAATAATGAAAAGTCGGAAGAAATATGGAATGATGAATTTCAATGACTCGAGGTGTATATATTGTTAGAAAAGAAAACACATAATGTTTTTCGCCGGCCAATAGCCGACTTGATAATATTCAAGAATAATTTCGCAATTATTATTTTTTTAAGCGCTATTTTATACAAATATAAATGAGGAAAATTGCCGCTTTCGACAATAGTGTTTCGACAATAGTGAACGGAAGTGTTCGATTGTCACTAATAACAATCCTTGTATAGGCTTGAGGTTTGAAAGAAAGAAAGTTATATTTGAGACACGTAGCTAGGTATACAAAAGAACAAAGAAAATTATAAATTAAACAAAAAAACATAGGAATAAAGAATAAAATAAAACTTATGACTAATTCATTATAATATACCTACACCAAAAAAAAAGTTAGGGTAAAAAAGAATCAACATAAAATACATATGACGTGTCCCAAAAAGGTATACCATTCAGCGTAGAAGGTTAAGGTTGATTTTTAATGGTACTCACTTTGACACTGATTGGTTGCTAGTTTAATAATTGATTATTATTTAACAATATATATATCATTATACTATTTTCTCGTCAGGTGGAGCGTCAGTTATCCAGTTCCGGTATGAACAGCAGCCTGGCCGGTTCCGTGGAGGAGACCCTCAGTCCGGCGCCGCAGTTCGACAGACTACCGAAACCTGACGTACATGTCAAGAGGGCTGAGAGCATGAGTGTAAGTTAAAAACAACGAAGATTTGATCACTAGCTGCGCCCCGCGGTGTTACCTTGATTTCCGGGATGTATAGCCTATGTGTTATTCCTGGACGTCAGCTTCCTGTATACAAAATATTATCAAAATCGGTTCAGCCGTTTGAGCGTGAAGGAGTAACAAACATACACACTCACAAACTTGAGCAATTATAATATTGGTAGGATTGTTTATATATGTTAAATATTTCATCATCATCATCATTTCCAGGTGGTGAAGACTCCCAAGCGCACCCCGTCTTTCACAACACGCAGACGGACCCAGAGCTTCAGACGGCACAGGAAACATGATGATCTACCTCCCGTGGAAATAGAAGGTAGATAAATGTATATATATATATATATATAAAAGAAAGTCGTGTTAGTTACACTATTTATAACTCTAACGACTGTACGGGTTTGGATGAAGATTGGTGGAGAGGTAGATTAGAACATGGAAAGGACATAGGATACTTTACATACGATTGAAAATAAAAATAGTTGATCAAATCAAAAATGTTATCTACTGTCTTTAAGTAACAGACTTCGCCCGTATATACATTTCTAATTCTGATACTAACTCAGACGAAGTTGCAGACAACCACTAATGTGTGTGTGTGTGTGTGTGTGTGTGTGTGTGTGTGTGTGTATGTAAGTAGAATAATATTTTTTTCTATCAAACTTCCAGGGTATTTGGAGCGCAAGCAGGAGGCTGGTTCAGGCGGCGTGAGGGCTGCCGTGAGGAGCTGGAGGTCGTACTATGCTGTGTTGTGCGGACAGCTGCTGTGCTTCTTCAGGGACCAGGAAGACTTCGCTAGCTCCAAGGCCGCGGCTCCGCCTGTCGCTATACTTAATGTATGAACGATAATTATACATTATATACTGTAATTTATAAGGTCAATGTCTAAATATTGTTAGGATATTCAGTTTGACGGCCGGTAAATCGGAACTGCACTTCATGGTTCCGCCCATGTAGTTTTAGGGCCGGGATGTCTATAAAAGATGGGAAACTATCTTTATACCAAAACTCATCAAAATTGATTCAGTAATTTAGGCGTGAAGATTTACTAAATAGACTGACAGTATAACTCACGTATTTAAAATACTAGTATGTATATTTGTCTATTTGATTCTTATCAAAGCACACATATAATATATAGCATGTGCTATTCTGATGTTTAAGCTATATAATTGGAAAGTTTTATCAAAATCGTCCAAGCATCCTCACCAACTATATATTACTTATATATTATATATCTTAATTCGACCTACTTCCCAGGCTCGTTGCACGCCCGCAAGTGACTACACCAAGCGTTCGCACGTGTTCCGTCTATCATGCGCTGATGGGGCGGAGTACCTATTCTCATGCGGCTCCCGAGACCTGCTATCAGAATGGGTCGCTAAGCTAGCCTTCCACGCAGCCCTGCCGCCCCAACTACAATTAACGCCATATAGCGCTGAGGAATCACCTACAGCGGATGTTAGAAGGAGATTGCAGCAGTTAGTATATTAATTCCAGGTCTTGGACCCATATATGACGTCAGAGAGACACTATCACTTTGAAAACAATTTATTTCCAGGTGTTCGCATTAAATTCAATATTTATAGCTTACAGAACTTCGTTCATACCTGTATTGATACTATCATGTGACTTTTAGATGTTTAATGTCAAAATAAACGTATTTTATGTGATAAAGTTACAGATCAAGTCTCATAATATTAATAACTAATTTCCAGTACAGCTGGAAATTAAGCACCATCATAAATTGCTTCTACTATTGAGACAATTAAACATATGAGATTTCCAGGAGTTACATATGTAATCAACTTTAACACAAATCTTATCGCTTATGCACCTGGAATTAACGATTATTTTCAGTCATTAAAACACCTGAAAAGTATTTGAAACTCATTGATATCAAAATTTATGAAATTCCAACTACATAACAATTATAATTATATTCAATATAAGTATATTAACTATTGATATATATATATCTTCTCTATTCTTCTCAGGAACGCCTCCTCATCTTCATCAGCGGCTTCTTCACCAGAGCCCCAACGTCACAGGACCCAGGCGGAAATATTACAGGAACATCGGACCAGCCAGAAGGAGACTCAGGCTAGTAGGGAAGATAAGAGTCGAGTCTCTGTAGAGAGGAATATTGGTAAGAAACATTACTTATATACATACTAATATTATAAATGCGAAAGTAACTCTGTCTGTCTGTTACGCTTTCACGCCTAAACCATTGAACTGATTTTAATGAAATTTAGTACAGACAGAGTTGACCATAGAAAGAACATAGGATAGTTTTTATCCCAGACTTTTGAAAGGTTCTCTTGGAAACGCGATATAACCGAACTCCACGCGGGCGAAGCTGTGGGTGGAAAGCTAGTGACATATACATATATATATTGTATAATTCAATAAAACGATATTAAATTTGTCATGTATGTATTGAACTAAGTAACAAAGTGAATGACAGTAACGAATATAATAATCTACCTACATTACACTTGACATTACATATAGTATTTAAACAATAACATTTGTTTTCATATATAGAGTCTACAGTGCTGCCATCTCTGCCGCCCAGACAGCCGCCGCCAGTAGATGATGCTGCTGATGTAGTGCTGAGGTAAGATAAAGAAAAGATAAGATATAATAATTACATAATAAAGATATCAATGAGAACTTTCTGAAATATTCTCGGTACAGTTTCTTAATTCTCCATGTTCATTACTCCCAGTCACGTAACAGAATGTGTGTGTCCAGTATGTATAGTTTACAAACACAGGTTGATGCTCATGTTGATACATCACAATGGTTCAGTATTATCATTCATTATAATCACTATCGTAATAATTGGAAGGATTATATAGGGTTGTTATTAGTATAACACAGATGGCGACACTTGTAATACTAGTTCTTTGTATAACCCTGTATGACTGTGTGTGTGTGTATGTATGTGTGTGTATATCTAATGACGTCATTATTCCAGGAACTCTGACCGCGAGTCCCACTCCTGGGGTCGCTCCAGATTCTCCAACGGCAGAGACCTGAACGCTGAATTCATACGGTCACAGAGAGACGGTAAGAGACGCACCCACCATCACACGACCTAGACTGGCGGGCTATCGATATATAACATTATAAGAGTATTACAAGGATTTTTAAGATTTATCATTATTATTTTGTATGTCTTATGTCTGTATCGCCTTTGTTGTGTCTGTTATTGCAATGTATAGTCTGTGCCGTCCGCCATTGATATATATATAACAATTCGTTGAGGTCAAGTATATAATATGTATTGAATAACGATCGGATCAGCCGAGGCCCCGCCCCTCCCAGTGAAGCCTCCCGTGGGGCCTGATAGGCCTCCCTCAGGGTCCGATAGGCCTCCCGCGCTGCCAGACAGAGACAGGGAGAAGGTGACTAGTCTCGTGAACAATTATCAGCGGATGACGCGGAGCTACCAAGAAAGAGATGAGCGACACTGGCAAGAACAGTACGGGGGAGAGACGGGTCAGTGGCACACGGAAAACTTACAGTTACGAGGTTTTCACGATCATACCGACAGTTTGCAAGTGATCGATACTTGTATTAACGAGTTTAGTCATATGAAAACCTTGGATCTGTTACCAGTGCTTTGTAGTTAGATGAGGAGACAGGGGTGTAATGTGTCACATATATATACATATCTTCTTCCACCTGGCAATTTCCCAGCTTCAGCCAGGGTCTGCCTTACATGTTGTGAATAGTTTTGGCTATTTTTTACGGCCGGCCTGCCTGACATCAATCCTCTTTGGAAATGCATTAATCTTATACATATATATTTTATATATGATAAATTTCCCCACTTTATGGACTATAGCTCAGTGGTAATATATATAGTAGCGGGTTCGAAATCGGCTGATTTATATATCTTACTAACACTATCTTTTGTAAAGATATGAGTATATCTTTTGTTATGTCTGTATGTTAATGTACTAATCTTCCCAGGGACCGCCCACTTGCTGTACGTGCTTCACAGGGTGCAATGTACGTTCGTTTTGGACGATGTAGAACCTAAACTAGGATTAACGAGCGTTTAATATTAACCATTGATTAAAATTAAAACGATCGTTTGTCTTAAGAGTATTTTTAACACGTTTTCTGTAGACCTGCACTATATATTTGTTGATTTTGTATTATATTAGCTTGGCTTTAAAATCCAGCTGCCAGCTTGTTGGTTTTTGGTTTGAGGTGTTCAGTGTAGAGCTTTGTAGTGCTGGAATAAACCCAAGTGTAGTTTCCAGGTGTTATAATAGTATATATTCTTTTCCAGCATACGGAGCCAGCAGTAGACCGTCTTCTGTCTCTGGAGGGTCCCCAGCTCTTGATAATAGACCGGCTTCCAGGTATATATATAATTCTACCATTAAGAGCCATCTATAAAGTATACGAATTTTAGTACTTTAGACACCTCCCCCCTTCCTTATCACATTATTATATCCCCCCTCCTTGTGTGACGTCATACATGTATTAAAAAATGATCGAGATACTTTGATTTTTTGATATTTTACTTATTCTTCTTCTACGTGGCAATTTCCCAGCTTTAGCCATATCTGCCTTTGAATCCTTACTTATTATTACTTACTTATTATTTTTATTATATATCCAAACTGCGTGTACTATTTTATATTTTATTATGTAACGTCATACATTTACGTCACCTGTCAGATGACGTAACACTTCAGTGATACTTTCCCGCCATTAAAGTGTGACGTATTTTATGTATGGCCTATTATATATACTAGATGCGTCCCGCGGCATTACCCGCTGATTTCCAGGATGTAAAGTAGCCTATGTGTTATTCCTGGACGTCAGCTTCCTGTATACAAATTTTTATCAAAATCGGTTCAACCGTTTGAGCGTGAAGTAGTAACAAACATACACACAAACTCACAAACTTTCGCAATTATAATATTAGAAGGACTAGTGTTTGCCCGCGACTGCGTCTTCAATTTTCATTCAAACTCTTAAATTTAATTCCAGGTCTTCCGGTGAATCTGAACTATCTGTCGGAGGGAAAGAGAAAAAAGATAAAAAGGGAGTTTTCGGTGGATTATTCAGCAGAAAGAAGAGACCGCAGAGTCACATGTAGAATACAGAAGAGTAAAGAAGATTATAAGCATAATAAATAATAATATTTGTTGATAGAACTCATGCGCCCCTCATGTTGAATTTACCCGAGTCTATACCGCGTTAAAATAAAGCAGTTATTGATTAATCGTGATTCGTCCACGTATTACGTAAACACTTTTTATTATTATTATATATATTTTGAAATAATTATTGTGTTTTATTTGATGAGTGTGTAATATATAGACAATATATTCCGTCGTACAAAAAGTTTGAATTATTTGGAAATCTTAAAGAAATTTCAGCCACAAAAAGAATATTAATCGAAATAAATTACAATTAAGCATCTTCCTTTGGAAACTAAAATTAATGTAATTATTTATAAAATATATGATCATCTCTCTGTTCATTTCTGACACGGAAAATCGATGGCGGGTTTTACTTTTTAGGACACAAGATATTACACAAAAAAACCTTGAAAAACACTAGTGTTCAAGATACATATTCTTAGTGTATTCTAGATACAGTTTCAGTGTTAATTCTCAATGTTCGTTAATCCCAGTCATGTAACAGAATGTGTGTGTCCAGTATGTATAGTTTACAAACACCAGTCGATGCTCATGTTGATACATCACAATGGTTCAGTATTATTCATTTATTCATTTGTAAAAACACTTTACAATGCAATATATAGAAAACGTTGACGTCCACACTAGGCTAGGCCTGTATCGTGTATATCGATTCATTTCTAGCAGAGAGGATTCAGTAAATTAATTATTACTGCTCTTATAAAAATAGTAAATTACAATCACACAGAGAGTGGTACTGTACTTAAAGTTGTTAAAATTTATAAAAATGAAATAAGAAATCTTTATGATATTATGATATTACAACGTTTTAAAAATTAATTCTATAAGGAAATTGAATAAATAAAATGAGAGAGTTTGTGTGTGTGTGTGTGTGTGTGCGTCCAAGTTGGTGTGTCTCTAAATTTATCCAAAACGAAAACAGGCTTACTATTGCTATATTTTTATTTCACTATTTTTAAAAAGTGTTCGGAGTCATCTTAAGACCAATTTATTAATAAATTTTTATTTTTACTTCTCTGTATGACGGGTTTCTGAGGTCTCAAATCTTAGTAATTTTATTATAAATATAGGGGAAGAGAAAAGGAGAAGACCGTGCTGCGAATTTACTGCAAAACTTGGAGCTTTATATCTGTTGTTTGATGTATTATTGGGCACGGAGTTTGATGCAATTTTATGAGTGGCTAAGACGGCTTGTAAAATAAAAAGGCGTCGTACGCTTAGATTATCATTCATTATAATCACTCATCATAATAATTGTAAGGATTATAGTACGGTACAGATCTTAAGCTTAGCTTAAGAAGTTTAATCTTAACTTTATTTCACTTCATTATTACGACTATTAACATACATTTGATAATTAAATTAATTAAATTGATATGAATAACACATTTAGTATTTATTCTTTATTTTCTTAACAACAACAACTTTAACAACATTCGGTTTCCTAAATAGTTTACTTATGTTCATATTTTTCGAAGTTTTCTTCTTCGTGACACGTAATTGGACGTATTTCTTGTTTTGTATCGACCGTTTGGATATTGGCTTTACATTTAAACCATTACTGACATCGTAGTTAGATTTGAAGTCATTTGAGTTACTTCCGGTCCACATTTTATATTTATTATAGTATTTAACGACTTCCGTCATGACAGTTGATCGTTTGACTATTGACTTGGCGTTCTGTTTTAGCGGGAGTTTTGACATCGGCCGACCGTTTTCGACCGTTTCTAATAGTTCCAAGGAATCTTTTAAGTTTGTTTTTCGTGTATTTTCCGTGGTTGTTTTAATATCTGAAACGAAATATTTGTTGTGAAAATACAATTTGCTTAATGAGGTTTGAGATTTTCGCGAGTTTTCATTTAAATTAAACTAATATTTTCGAATTTACTACTACGCGATTTTTTCATTTTTCATTCATCAACTGTGATGACGGTTGCTGTAAAGTAGCCGAAAAGTCGAGAAAATGTAGTTTATAGTCAAAAATAAAAAATCCGAAAATATTACTTTCATTTAAATCCAATGTGCTGTCAAAATGATGAAAATTTACAAGAAAATACGAAATCATCGTTATTCACGTAAACATATATATACAGGGTGACTGGTGAATTACTATCAATATTTAAGGAGCATACTCGGTACATGATTCTCATTCGAATTATGTAAAAAAAATAGGTACTTAATTTTTGACAAAATTTCCGTATAAATAAATAAAGTGTGTACACGTTCCAAGTGTTCCAAGTGTGGACGCGTGCGGCGGCGTGCTGATACAACAACACGCCGCCGCGCGAGTGTGTGTGTGTGTGTATACCTAATCTGTAGGGTGTTCATACGATGCGTAATTAATTACATAACTTTTGGTTAACTTTACTTAGAAGTTTATTAATATTTATGTTATATTAATTTTTATTTTGTCATATATGATCGTCAAATATCACGTCCTCAAATATCGATAGTAATTCACCAGTCACCCTGTATAATTTCAGTTTTCTTTTAATCGCAGACTCGTTTAAATATCTTGTAAGTGTACAGAGCACAGGTAAGTTATATATTTTATACCTGTAGAAATATTTGTGTTGTTTTGTTTGTAGCCCGTCAAACGCGCCAACTGATCCAAGAACCAGGCTAATTGTAGAATGAGTTCGTTCTCCTCGCTTTGATCGTCCTTGGAATTGAGAAATATAATTATTAAGATAAACATTAAAATATATAAAATGCGTCATTAATGGACTCTTAATATTTTACATATAATTATTAATTATCCTTATTTATGAAGCAGATGTATAATTTATTATTTCCATTAATCAGAATTTTTGTGTACTTTACTCGTTCAGGGTCACGAATTTGAACCAATCTTATAACATGGATATTTAAAAATCTTGGTCCAATATCGATTATTATTTGTTTTTATTTTCCAACGAGATCATATAGAAACTTGCTTCAAAATCAAAATAAAGACCACAACCTTCTTTTTAGACGCCATATATTGTGTATTCCAACTTAAATGACTTATTCATAGTGAAATAGGCCTATTCTGGTAAAAAATAAGATCCTAAGTTAGATCCACCTTATCCATTCTATTTCCTTTATCTCTGAGCTTCTTCGTGGTCTCCAGAGCCAGTTCCGACAGTCTCTGCACCAACTTGATGTCTTCAGACGCGGAGGCGCAGGACTCCGAACTCACTGGCAGGCTGGTCTGTGGGGGCATATACTTTATTAAAACAAAATCCTTGATTAATTATTATTTTTATGTTATTAAACATTCTTTTATTCTTTTGCATCTAGCGCAGCGTGTTTTCCATGTATGTATGTGTGTTTGTGTATATGTGTGTGTGTATGTGTGTGTGTGTGTGTGTGTGTGTGTGTGTGTGTTTTATTACTTGTGAGGAGTTAGTTCCGCACGCCTCCATCATGTGTCGGTAGTCGAGCAGAGCCGCGCTGAGTCCTTCAAGGTAGATGCTGCCGCTTCGGATGACGTCTGATATCTGAAAACATGGCTTTGAAGATTACCAATCACTATATATACAGACCGACTTTTTTTAATGCATTTGTGTGACGCTCCAGATGGTTTAGATTCACATATCAGCCCGACAGAGGGTGCTGTATTCGTTATATAGGTCATTTAATATGAAAAAGTTTGACGTAGGTTACCGTATGCATTGTTTTAACACACTATGTACATTACTTTCTGAACATAACTTTGATGTTCGCGCGGACGGAGTCGCGGTAACTAGTATATAATTGAATATGTATATAATTAAGTTTTAACATTGATTAAAGAATTTTCGTGTCTTTTTATAGTGTTAATTGATATCAGTGGTTGCAAAAGATTACATTAACATGAATTACGACAAATTTTGTTCTTCCTGGTTCATATTAGACCAAGAGGTTACATACGGATTCCGCGAACTTAAGTTGATCTCAAGCAAAGCTGCAGTAATCATCGTCTTTCTATTTGATAACGACAAAATAGGCGATGGAAGAATGATGACGATTAAACACACTTGGTTTAATAAGCAAAGCAAAATTCACAAAAATACCGGAATTTGACTAAGAGACTTTAGAGAGTATTATTAAAAATATGCTTTAAAGCATTACTAAGATATACCTAGTAACGAGTAACGACTTCTATACACAATAATATGTTTCAAGTGCTTTCATACAAAAATATACAAATTTCATGATATATTTCTTTGGTATACATGTTACTTTTATCAAGTCGCACTTAAACAGTCTTATTCCGGCTACACACGCTACAGTGTACCGGAAAGTATTTTTTTTTGTACCTCTACCCCTAACATGGTCAGGGTCCTTATGTGCAATTTCCTGTCATACTAGTTCTCGCTGTTACTATGGCCTTTCATTCTGCATACCTGTCTTTCTCTTATCCATCTCTTTCATTCCTAATTTACTGTGTACCTATCTTAGTCTAATCTTTTCTTTTAAATGTACCGGAAAGTTACACCTGTGCAGGTATGCCTGCGCAAATCAACCGAACAATAGTAACGTTCAAAAACTGCACAGGTCTAATTGCACTCACATTCCGGTCTACCTGCACAGGTGGACCGTCTATATAGATATATAGATATGCGTCTATGGTCGGCATAAGCAACCTTCCTAAAAATTTTCAGCTAAAGCCATACAAAATTCACGAGATATCAATAATGTAACTAACACGACTTATGAATATATCGGTTCTGGTATCTCCTCGTAGTTTTTCAAACGTGTGACGTCATCGTTATTACGTCACAAATGCTTTAGTTTTTGATTATTATCGGCATATTAATATTACCCACTTAATATAATTTCTATCTCATACAACTGATAGACCGATGTACCCACTGGAGTGTTTTTGTTTATTATTTGAGCAGTCTCTACATTTATACACACTAGCTTTCCGCCCGCAGCTTCGCCCGCGTGGAGTTCGGTTATATCGCGTTTCCAAGAGAACCTTTCAAAATTCTGGCATAAAAACTATCCTATGTTCTTTCTCAAGGTCAACTTCATCTCTGTACCAAATTTCATTAAAATCAGTTCAGTGGTTTAGGTGTGAAAGCGTTACAGACAGACAGAGTTATTTTCGCATAAATAACATTAGTAGGGATAAAAACAATGACTATATACAGTATAAGCTACAATGAAAATTAAGGTTCAAAAAATATTCTTCTGAAAAGAAAACTGTTCATTTATGCTCGCATTAAAAAAAAACTACTAAATAATTGATTTTTTTTTAACTCCTAACAATTTAAATATCACTATAAATTCAGAAAGCTTTTTATAAATAACTTTTTTATTACAAACACGCGACGCCTAGCCTGTGTAAAATAAGACAATAGTCAATTGAATTACCTTAATTTCTTTGTAACCTTGATAATCATATTCATTAGCATATTTAAATTTCTCCATTAAATCCATCTTCTCCAAAGAGTTTTCATTCTTCAATGTGTTTTTATTCTTCTGTTTTTCATCAATCAATAATTTCATATCTTCCTGTTTGACAGTCCAGGACGCCACATTCAAAATTAGCAACGAAACAAACAAAATATGTCCTTTTAAAAACATTATTACATATAAACGATTATTTAATATTATATTTTGTTTAAAATACTACGTTTTATTTTTAATTACCGCACAGTTGTTACAAAATTTAAAAAAAGACTGACTATAAATTAACAGATATTAGGAAAGGAACGGATGTTTTTTTTTTCTAATAATTAATTTCCCGCGCCATTGTTACCGGATGGCGTTAGGTAATGTGCGTTACTTCAATTATACGTTTTTAATTGAGGCCAATGTTGATCGTTGTATAAGCGTAGAAAATTATAATTATTATTATAATATTGTTAACAGTTTTCGCCTTTAAATCTAAATCTTGTATTTTTAAATCATTACATAATTTTTACAAAGCAGAATACATATGAGTTTTTAACAGTAATAATTTGTTTTTTTTTAATTCTTTTTTTAATAGTAATAACAAAATGTCGTGGCTCAGAGGTTAAAGACTTGCCTCTCGTGAATGAGGGCGCGGGTTCGATACCTGACAAATACCAATGTGATTTCTCCGAGTCATATGTACTTTATAAGAGTATTAGACATCACTGACAGATGAAGAAAAATATGAAGAAACCTGGGACTTATAATATCAAATTATAACTTTAAAATCACAAAAGCAATTTTGAGCAAGCGTGATGATTAATGCTCAAACCTTCTCCATGTGAGATGCCTTACTGCAGCGGGCTCTGATAGACTGATGATAGTGATGATTGTTACTATATTCAAGACATTACTAGATTAATTTCCATGACCAACACTCGTATGCACTTTAGCATTTATTAAAAGATAAGGTACAAAATTGCAATCAAAGATTCAGTTTATTAAAAAAGAATTAATTTTAAAATTATCTATTTCTTAGTAAATTCATGTCTAGCTTTGGGGTAAAAACAAAATGCGTATTTAATGGTCAGTAAAATACTAGATAGCATTTAATAAGAACATTCACGAAAAATGAGTTAAAGTGAATATTATTTTTGTATGATTTTAATAGATTTTTTATAACCACCAAAGTATATAGAAAAACTTAGTCAATTTCGATGAGGATACAAAAAAAAAGTCAAACAAAAAAACATAAATTTTATTGTAAAAAAATTCTTTTGTTTTACATAATTATTAATGGCGGTCTTTGACCTGTTATTTTCAAACATCTATACAATTCTTATCTTTTAATTTTAGATCGTCATTATGTACTTTGTCCGTATGCTTCTTGAGCTCGTGGCTCCTTACGAACGAGGCGTGGCAGTGCGGGCATTGGAATCTTAAACCTCGGTTATGTCTTCTCTTAGCGTGCTCGGACCTTCTAGAAGATGAAATAAACCTCTCCCCACAATCCTGGCACTCATACGGCCGTTCACCTGTATGCCTTCTCCTGTGGTACACGGCCGCCATTTTCGAGACTAATTTCGCGCCACAAATGTCACATTCGAAGTTTCTTACTCTAGTATGCACCACCATATGCTCGGCCAGACGAGCCGGCGTGTAAAACCTCTTCCCGCACCACTGGCACTGATGTGGTCTTACGTCCATGTGTATCCACATTATGTGATTTTTCAGCTGGGGTCGTGAGTGGTAAGTTTTCGAGCAATAGTCACACGTGAATGTTGCTGGGTCTCGAACATTCGATCTTCTACTCCTCGGCACCGATTTCCTATCTGGCTTGGCGTCAGGTTCACATTTGGACCTATGCTCTCTGTAACAGCCGCGATTCGTGAACTGCGCGCCACAAGCCCTGCAAGTCCGGACGGTGTGCATTTGAGTGTGAACCTCGAAGGAAGTCTGCCTCTGGAAAGTCCTGCCGCAATCCGCGCACGTCAAATTCCCCGGGCCGTGGCATTTCTTGAGATGCCTCTTGCATTCCTGTTCGCTTTTCAACAAAGTGGGACAATCTGGGCATAGGATCATGTCGGTTTTGTGTATCATTGATAGATGTTCCTTCATTTCGCTCCCTCTAACGACCATGGCTCCACACAGCCAGCAGGCTTCCTTCTGTCCGCTGTTACGCAAATGTAGATTCAAGTAGTATGGACTTAGGAACGCTTTTCCGCAATCAACACAGGTACAGGCCGGTCCTGTTCTAGGATGTCGCGGCTTCTTCTCAACTACTAAGGGTTTCTTCTTCGTCAGACGGTTGGAAAGATGTTCCACCAGCTCAATTTTACCGCCGTTGAAGCTGTTCACTACCTGCAGCGACATATTTCCTCTCAGGATGGCGTATATCGACTTATTGCATGACATTTTCGGTAATGTGTCTATAGTATTGATGCAGTTTTTCCATAGATTCACAGAGTTCCTTGTGAATAACCTGAATTCGAAAGCCGAGATCGCCACACTTGAGCAGCCGATGCAGATACCTTTCGGTATATAGAGCTCTTCTCTTAGCTGGAACAAAGAAGATATTATTAAAACAATAATAATACTACTTCTATACTCAATAAAAACTATATTAATCCCTTATTAAGCCTATTTTGATGAAATTCTTTACGAAACTAAATAGAATCTTTGAGGAATATATCGCCTATTTTTGGTGAGCGCTACCTTCTAGAACCTACCTCTTAAATTACTCTACCCTTCCTATAACTAATTAACGATATTTATCAAGTGTACAGATCTATAATGTTTCTTTAGTTCGAACGGCCTGACGAATTTAGCGTCACATTTATCACAACCGTGGGCTAATTCTTTAGATCTATGTTTCCTCTTTATATGGTCCAGTCTTCTAGAAGCTGATAGAAATCTGTCCCCACAATCCTCGCAAACATATGGCTTCTCCCCCGAATGTATCCTCTGGTGCATCTCAAATCCCAGTGCTGATCGCATTTTCGCGCCGCAGTAACACTCGTACACTTGTCTCTCCGTTTTGTGAACTAGTTCATGAGATCTCAAGTGGTTTTTAGTGGAACACCTCTTCCCGCAAGTCTGGCAAACAAACGGCAATATATTCAAATGTTTTTGCACTATATGTATCCTTAGTGATGGTTTTTTACTGTATTTGCTGCCGCAGTCATGACATTCATACATATTCTGCGCGTATGATTTCCGTCCGGTGCATTCGCCTTTGTGGTAAATATAACACTTTCGGTTCTCAAACGCTCTGTTGCATGAAGAACAGTTGAATAGTGTATGCGAGTACATATGAGCGGCGAGTGATCTGTCGCTGGTGAATCCATTTCTGCACACTTTGCATTCTAACGCGCTGTCTTTGTGATAAACTTCCTTATGTCTTCCCAATCCATTTATATCATTGAACAATTGATAACAAATGTCGCAGTAAAATACATGTATCCGATGTATTGTTTCCAAATGAATAGCCAATTTCTCCTTAAGCATCACCTCTCCACATTGAGTGCAGGCCCGTTTTGGCGTACTCTTCAAATGTCGGTTCAGGTAGTATGGCAGAGGAAATTTTTTGCCACAATCACGGCATTTCGTTTCGCCGTTAATTTTCACGTGTTTTTTATATCTTGGCCGGCTAGAACCTTTTCTGATGGTGTTAAATCTTGCTGCTGCATTCAATGAGTTGGTTGTTCCATCATCTTTATATATAACTTCATCTGCGTATGATATATATATGGTTTTGTGGTCGTGTGGTATCAGTGTGGATTTATTAATCAGTTCGATGGATCTCCTCCAATGGTTGTCCGATTGCTTGCAAAGCTGTCTGAACTGATATGCTGTTAGTGCTGTTTCCGAGCAATCGCAGCACAACCCTCGCGGCAGTTCCCATTCCTCCAGCACCTGAAACCACGTGACCAATCAGCCATTCCTCTTCACTTCTAGGAACTAATAATTAACAGCTTATTTTAGTAGCGAAATAAAAAACTCCATTTCTCTCATATAAATTAAAGCGTATATATATTTTTTATTAAAAAACGTTAAGTTTCTTCTATGTCTTTTCTGTTCAAATCGCTGAAAACTTTAAAAACACATCTCTCCTTCCTTTTTGGTGGGAATTTCACGTTTTGGTGTTTCCGGCTGTGATGCAGGAGTCCACGACAGGATCCGAATTTCTCGTGGCATTCAGTGCACTCGTAATCCAAGCTTTGGTCTTCGTTGTTGTGAACAGCTATTAGATGCTTCTTCAATCTGTACGGAAGACGGAATCTTGCTGGACAGTATTTACAAGCATGTTTTAACACTATATCCGAGCTTTTATGCACTTTACGTATGTGTTCCGATCTTCGCGAGGACGCGGAGAAGGTTTGTCCGCAGAATTTGCAGGCGTAGGGCCTCTCGCCGGTATGAAGACGTATATGCTGCGTGTAACCCAGCCTAGTCTTGAGTACTACACCGCAATGCTGACAGGTGAAGGACCTATCTTCCTCGTGATATTTTACGTGCTCTGACATATGTGCTGCTGCTAGCAACTTGCCGCAATAAACGCAAGGCCGATGCGTGTTCTTCATGTGAACTATTTGTATGTGAGCAGCAACGAACTTCTTCCCAGCGAATTTCTTCCCGCAGTAATCGCATATACACTGCTGGTTCGCGCTACCTCGTAGTCCAACTTTGATTTTCCGCTTGCTAACTTCATTTTTTACTTCCACTGTCACTTTCGTCTTAGTTTTGAAGGTATCCTCTCTATTTTTATCTAGATTGCAGCACCATTTCACGTGGTGAACATAACAGGTTTGATTGCGGAATAGCTTATTACAGCTCGGGCAGCTTTGAGGCCTGTGAACAGACACGTGAGCGTGGAAAGCATTCTGAGTTTGGAAGCTACGCCCACATTCGACACACATACACGCTGTATGGAAATGTGCTTTATCTAAATGCAGTTTATACTGGCTATATGAACACAAAACAGCTGGGCATTTTTTACAATCAAACGGTTCTTTATCATGTACTTGAGACATGTGATCGATTAATTCACTTCGGGACATAATTTTGGCACAAATATAACAAGCGCGTTGCAGATCCATAGATTCTTTCAAATGGTGGCTCAATTGATGGGCATACTGGAACTCTTTACCGCAATTCGGACAAGAACAGGATATAGGAGACTCGGTCTTCTTCGGTTCAGTCAAATGCTCATTCAATCTATCGACTACATTCATAGTTTTAATACAAGTATTATCTTTGATGACAATCATTTGGCTTTTCTCTAGTAATGCAAATATAGTCTTCTCGCCATCACATTGAGAGGTGAGGCCGTTCAGGAGTTCTACGGTCAGCTCCCATTGGCTAGCGGCTTGCTGGCACAGTGTTCTGAACTCTGCAGCACTCAGAGCACACATGAGACAGCTCGGACACACTCCTGGTGGCAGATCCCCCTCGAGCACCACCTGCAACCACCGCTTAGTCAAATGGCCACTAGTTGTTTGATTCTTCCATTATTTTAAACTTCTCTTGATATTAAATATACTATAACTATATTTCTTTTATTCTTTCATACATAGTATGTACCATCTCTTTATTTGTATTAGACATGATTCATTTAAATTTACGCCAAAAACTGACAATAGATGTCACTACATGTACATCGAGAAAGTATTGAAATTTTACACGTACATTATAAAACTACTATATTTCGTAATTATATTAATTATTTCTAACTTATAATCTCAAAATTAGACCTATTAAGTTAGTATTATAATAAAAATGCGTTAAAGCCGCCATTTTGCTGACAGAATAGGTCGTTCCGTTATTTGCAGAAGATTTAATTGTAAACAAAGTACATAAACAAACCTGAACTCCAGTGACTGTTTCTAGTAATTCTGACAACGTGATGGGTTTGTCTCCGTCCATCATCACCGTATCTTCTAAATGAACTTGCCCCTCGGATGTATCTCCCATACATATTCTACATCTTTGCACGCCGTCGCCGCGGACTACGTGGGACACTAACGCCTTTACATCCACTTGTTTGCTCATTATGATAGCGTTATATTTATGTTTCTCAGAGTTTCAGCGTGTTTCCGGCTTCTTTTTAAGTAGTTACCTCTTGCAAATAATAGCTAAAATATAAAAAACAGAAATGTGTCAGACGTCATTGTCACCATTTACATGTCTTGAGTTTCAAAGACAAGTTTATGTTTTTACAAAGATTGAATCCTAATAAACTAATGGGTAACCAATATATTTCTTTTATAAGTTTGAAATGTTTATATTGAAACATTTATAACTTTTTCATAGATTTAACTTCCTGTAAATCATAAATAGCAATTCTACATTTTTATGTATGTTTAAAACTTATGTGATCATAGACACCTACATTTTAAAGTCATTTGATTTACAGTTAGTTTCGTCTTTTTAGTCTGTTGTCAGTTGTGTTGTTTTGGTTTTGTTAAAAGAAGATTTTCACAATGGTAATTTAACTGATAATTCCTAAATCAATCGTAAATTATTTTTATAATATTCGATGACATTAAGTTTTATATGTGTGTAAATATTCCCAGCGGTAAAATATTTTGTGCGTTACGGGAGTAGTTTTCGTTTTTTTCCTTGAATTCTTTAGGTTAACTTACGGCGGTATATTTCTTATATTGTCGGCATTTAGTGATCGAAAACCTCTCACGTGATTATTTATAACACTTTATACTGTATTTCTCACTTATATCTTATTCAATACACACTTCCGAATCTACGATGACTAACTACATATATAGAGGTTTGACTTAATTTTTTTATGGTATTTTGAGATAACTTATACTATTTTTTGTTTTAATCAAACTTTTCCATTATAAACTACTTAAATATCATCATTCCGAAAGCTTACTTTGCGTATTTTTCGCGAAAATTTCATTTTAAAAAACAGTTGGTAATGCCTGTCAAGTAACTCGTAAAATTATTTCCCTTCAAATAATCGTGATTTCGAGTCTCAAAATGGCGTTAATTACTGTAAACAGATTGTTTAACAATAAAACTATGGATAATAAACAACTTCCATTAATAATAGAGTGTACGATAATTTTGTTATTTTTCCAGCAACCCCAAATCTTAGTTCTGAAGGAAGGGACGGATCAGTCCCAGGGAAAGCCCCAACTGGTTTCCAACATCAACGCCTGCCAGCTAGTTGTAGATGCCGTAAGTAAAAACATAATACAAAAAAAACTAATATTTTCGTATTACTACGTTCTTATAATTATTTAAAACTACATACATATTACTTTCGATGTTTCGGTTACTTCGTAGAATCGGTGATCACGGACAGACGATACGAGAAGTAAAAATAATTATAAACGAGTAGTAAATACAAAAATATCAGTTTTATTTAAAAGTCTCAATAATTTGTGGATCTCATTATTTCTTCCACTTTTCTCATACAAGTTGATCAATACTCGAATAAATCTTGTTGTGTATTCATCATGCTTGCTCGGTAAGTTTAAATAATAAGGTAGGCAGATCACTTAGTTAAACTTATATAAGTTTCTATCATAATCTTAGTACACCACACAACATTATACATATACAAATTTATAAAAGTTTTATTAAATACAATACTGTTCATGTCTTGAAGTATATAAAACGAATATATAGGAAATTTACGATGTCCCAGGTTCGCACTACATTGGGGCCGAGGGGCATGGACAAACTGATTGTAGACCATGGAGGAAAAGCCGTCATATCTAACGATGGAGCCACTATTATGAAGGTAAGTACATCTTTATACATATATAACAAAGTCGCGTTAGTTATACTATTTATAACTCTAACGACTGTACGGGTTTGGATGAAGATTGGTGGAGAGATAGATTAGAACATAGAAAGGACATAGGATACTTTTCATTTGATCAAAAAAAAAAATTTTGCTAACTTGTAATAATACATTTTCATAGCATCCTAAGTTTAAAACAATCAAAAAAACAGAAATGTAATCTACTTTGTACTGAAAATCTTAGTTTGATATCACCATTTGACAATATTATATAAAGACAGTAAAAAAGATAAAGAAAAATCACTCACAGTCAAAAAACATGTTTATACATATAACAGCCAGTCAACTAAAAGATTAAATTGACTTGGTTCATACATAAATGTAATTATATCTATATATATTAAGTTTTCTTCACAATATTAATATATTATTTGATTGTTCCAGCTTTTGGATATTGTTCATCCCGCTGCAAAGACCCTCGTTGACATCGCCAAGTCCCAAGATGCTGAGGTACGAGCTCAACCAAATATTATTCTTGTTTAATGCTTTTATAGTAATTAGAAGTATTTTGGTAAGACTAAATTACAGTCGGTAGTCTTCTGTAATAATATGGATATATTTTGTTTGATTACCAATATGGATAGATGGGTTTTGGGGGGTATGGGTAGATTTATAGATTTTAGGTGAGTGGAAAAATAGATAAATGGATTTTAGGTGTTTAGATGGATAAAATTTGGATGGATAATAGACCGATTTAATATAACTAACTCTCACAAATGATTTTAATCTCGGATCCAATTTCCCAATGTAATATTGAGGACAGACAACTATATGATTATACTTAATATATATGTTGATTGATGAGTACGAGGAACCATTATAACAAGTACATCTTCAGGTCGGAGATGGGACTACATCTGTTGTGATACTGGCCGGGGAGCTATTGAAGCGTTTGAAGCCTTTTGTTGAAGAAGGTATGATACTAATATTAATTAAAATTTATATATATGTGTATATTTGTTGATGTATAAGTAAAGATTTGATCGTGGTGTCCTAGAGGTTAAAGATCCGCCTCTCATGCATGAGGGCACAGGTTCGAAACCTGTCAAGTACCAATGTGATTGTTCCGAGTCATGTGTACTTAAGAGTATTTAGACATCACTGACAGATGAAGGAAAATATGAGGAAACTTGGACTTATCAAATTATAAGTTTGAAATCACCAAACTGTCTTTAGCAAATGTGGTGATTAATGCTCTAACCTTCTCCATGTGAGAAGAGGTCTTTACTAAGCAGTGGACTCTGATAGGCTGATGATGATATAAAAATTACTGAACCCTTAATGATTGTACTTTACAATAATATAGTTAAAACATCAGGGTGATGCCTATTATATATTATTAAATAATTATCTTTAGAAAAACACTTAAATATTTTGTGAAATTTCTCATCACATACTTTTGCCTCTACCTCTATATTCTAAACCGTTGCAAAGTCGGGAATTTAAACTAGTATATATATATTGTATCTTTTTCATACATGATAGTATAAATTGATGTCATTTTCCAGGAGTCCATCCCCGTATAATAGTGCGAGCTGTTCGTAGTGCTGCCAAATTAGCAGTCGACAAAGTCAAGGAGTTGGCTGTGAAGATTGAGAGCAAATCACCAGAAGAACAGAGGTATTACACAACGGCATGTGGAAAAACACTTAATTTTGCACTCGGTAAAACATTACTGAAACCAATGATTATAACAACGGATCCAATTACTGAATCTTCTGTGGAAATATATATATGAGATAAAAAAAAATTAATTAAATATATATATGTATGTATTATGGGTATTAATGTATATGTATGTACAGGGAACTTCTACGCAAGTGTGCGGTAACAGCTATGTCTTCGAAGCTGATTCACCAACAGAAAGATCACTTCTCGAAGATGGTTGTTGATGCTGTATTGTCTCTGGATGCTCCGCTGTTGCCGTTGGACATGATTGGTTAGTCTTGGACATAATAACTCTGAAAACACTCATATTTATATACATATGTTATATATTTGTAATAAAAAGTAAGGAGATGACATATATTTAAAAATAATTCTATAATGATAGCTTCATTATTCATTCATCATTTAAATTTTTATGTGTTGAGTGAAAAACATTTAATTTGATCTATTTGAATGTATTTTCTTGTATGCTAGATGGTTTAGATTCCTCTATCAGCCCGACAGATGGCGCTACAGTCAATCTAGGTCATTAAATATGAACAAGATTAATATTTCGTAATAAAATACGATTAAAAAAAACATTTCTCATGATAAAAGCTTATTAAGATGACAAATTGTATAAAAAAGTATTGTATATTCATCGCTTGTTAGTATATGTATTGCTTTCTCTCTCAACAGAGTTTTAATGTTTACGCGGAGTCGCGAACAAATTCTAGTATATTTATATAAATATGTATATGTATGTATATAACATACACCTGCCAATGATTAAACCAAACGGATCCAATTCCTGAAAACACCATGTCGACTCTGATAGTAGACATGAGGCGTTCACAACAATACATTCACACAACACTCACCGAGGAACAAACTAAAGTTATTATCTTACAGGCATCAAGAAAGTCTCCGGTGGAGCCCTAGAAGACTCATTCCTGGTGGCCGGAGTGGCTTTCAAGAAGACATTCTCATATGCCGGCTTTGAAATGCAGCCGAAGAGCTACACAAACTGCAAAATTGCTCTTCTTAACATTGAATTGGAGTTGAAAGCTGAAAGGGACAATGCCGAGGTCCGAGTGAATAATGTAGAGGAATACCAGAAAGTGGTTGACGCTGAATGGAGGATCCTATATGACAAACTAGGAGCCCTACATGCCAGCGGGGCTCAAGTGGTGCTCAGCAAGCTGCCCATCGGTGATGTAGCTACACAATATTTTGCTGATAGGTAAATAATTAACAATAGTTTTATGATTTCGCCCGCGTGGAGTTCGGTTATATCGCGATTCCAAGAGAACCTTTCAAAAGTCTGGGATAAAAACTATCCTATGTTCTTTCTCAAGGTCGACTCTATCTCTGTACCAAATTTAATTTAAATCAGTTCAGTGGTTTAGGCGTGAAAGCGTAACAGACAGACAAATAGACAGTTACTTTCGCATTTATAACATTAGTAGGGATTGTTACTAACAAATTTTTGAGTTACTTGATTTTTAATTATATAAAATAAATTTAAAAAAAAAACATATTAAAAGATTACCACTACATAATCTAAAACGAAATGTAATTGAAATTCATCCCAGGCCTCACAAGGCCTGTATTATTTTGAATCTCTTACAAACCTTTAGGCCTATCACCCATTAAAGAAACCTCGTGTTAATGATTACGTACCCTGCAGAAACCGAAACGTCGTTAATATGCAGTTTTCTACAAGAAAACACGCAGAGCGTAAAAATATTGATTTCATTCATTAAGGTGATCATTAATCACCCACGTCGTTAATATCTTTGATAAATTTATTATTATAAAGGAGATTTGGTGAAAATAAACTACACTTGTTGTAACATGGAATCACAGAGACTTGGAGCATTTATTGAACTGTCACAGATTATAGATTTACATGTAGAATATAATATATACTTAATATGGAAAGGCAAACTTTAATAATTAGTTTAACAATCTTGTTTATATTTGAATCTTGTATATTCCAGGGACATGTTCTGCGCCGGCCGTGTAACAGACGAGGATCTCCGCCGCACTCAACGCGCGTGCGGGGGCGCAGTCCTAAGTTCGGTGAGGGAGATCCGCCCGGAGTCGCTCGGCTCGTGCGAGGCGTTTGTGGAGCGCCAGGTGGGGGGCGAGCGGTACAATGTGTTCACTGGTGAGAATAACATTTATATATGTGTAAATTACTACTAGTTTGCATATTAAACTACCTATATGGAGTTTTCAGTACTATGAATAGGATTGACAATGATTTTACATATACTATGTACAGAAATTTAGCTTAAAATGTATGTAAAATATATATTTCTTTCGAGTAATAATTTAAATGAAATTAATATTAGGATTACTCACAAACAAACAAGATGTGATCACGGTTGCTGAAAAGTAACTTAAATGTAGAGTATGTAATATCATAATATTAATGAGATCTAAGATTTTCGCGAGTATTCATTTAAATGTAACTAATATTTTCGGTTTTTTATTTTTGACGATAAACTACATACTCCCGACGTTTCGGTTACTTTACAGCAATTAATAATATGAATTTAATTTAAACTACATATGTCGGTTAATGCAAACTTGTAAGAGATTTACCCTATCCTGTCTTTTACCAAATTACCCTTACCTTACCCTTTCTTACCTTCTATCCGTACTAACATTACAGGTTACCAAGGGGACTGTGTTCCTGAGGGTAAAAACACAAAATACTTTTAAGTTGATGTATAGACTTAGAAATATAGTATATTTTACTTCTTCACCAATACTTTAACATAAATGACCCGTTGATATTAATTTCATTGTAGAATTAGGCTTATGTTTTGTCTCATCAAAGAATAGTGTTACTTTGACTACATTCATTTGTAAAAAATGTTTTCCATTATTTGTAGATTAAATTACATATTGTCCTTTAGCATACAACACAGCTTAAGTCATTTTTACCAACTTTACAGTAGACGATAAAACTGTCTATTTTAAACTATCTGTGTTTTTTTCCATTACTACTTAATACTCTAGTTAGCGGTTAAGAAATAATTATTTATACATATTTTGATGATTTCGGTTCGAAGCGCAATTCGCAGTTATTTTATTGGCATTTAAATGTAAAAACCGCAGATTTTCGACTATAGCGGTGATATTAGCTAAAGGACTATATGTAATACCATATATACGTACTAATTTGTTTGAAATTTACTTAATTAGATAAATAATTATATTTAATTTATCATATATATTTTGTAACTGTTGTATAGGTAAATTAAAAGTGTTCTAATCAATATACTGTTCATTAGGTTGCCCGGCAGCGAAGACCTGCACTATTATCTTGAGAGGTGGAGCCGAACAGTTCTTGGAGGAAACAGAACGTTCCTTACATGATGCTATCATGATTGTGAGAAGAACTATTAAGAATGATGCTGTAGTTGCCGGTGAGAAAAAACAATATTATATAGTAATACTAGCTATTACATTCAACTTAGTCTGCAGTAAAAATAACAATAAAACACCTTAAATAACACTTATTTTCGGGATTAGGATAAAAAGTAGCCTATGTTACACCTTATTAGATGATCTACCAGCCAATAAAAGTCTGAACAAAATTGGTTCAACAATTTCATAGATTAGCCAGAATAAATCAACAGATAAAAATTGTAAAAAAAAATGTTTTTGGTGTATATACCATGTATAATAGCAATATAAAAAAACGGACACTACAGTATAATTTATATACAGTAAAAAAACGTTTATCCGGCCCACAGTTATACGGATTCACGATTATCCGGACTACGGACGAGTCCGGATAAGAAAAAATGTACAGCGTAAGAGAGTGGTGTTGTTGAGAGTGGCGTACGTCAAATGATAATTACCAAATATTCTAAACCAAATTATATTTACTATTATAATTCATGATTACCAATTGCAAATTACCAAAAACATATTGTAATTTATTTTTTAATTAAACATATAATATTATGAACTACATAAGCACAAAACCGGCTTTTCTTCATACATTCGATTATCCAAATGCCTACCAGCAACAATTAATCCGGTTAATAGAGTTTCTACTGTAATAATATTTCAGATTCTACCTCAGAAAATACAAAATACTATATAAATGTGTTCATAATTTTCAGGAGGGGGCGCCATAGACATGGAACTATCAAAACACCTCCGTGATCACTCCAAGAGCATCGCTGGCAAGGAACAGCTGCTGTTATCAGCGGTGGCCAGAGCCTTTGAAGCTATACCGAGACAGCTGTGTGATAACGCTGGCTTTGACGCTACCAACCTGCTGAATAAACTGAGGCAGAAACATCACCAGGGTGAGTTATACAGTTAAGAAACCACTCATCATTCAATGTATTCACGGTGCGTGTGTCGGGTCCATCGTTGTAGTGAGAGGAGCTTCAACAGTGACCCAGGTGTAGGTTTAATATATATAGAGAGACGAAACCTCTCATCATTCCATGTATTCACGGTGCGTGTGTCTGGTCGATCGTTGTAGTGAGAGGAGCTTCAACAGTGACTGGGACTTGTGACCCAGGTGTAGGTTTAATATATATAGAGAGACGAAACCTCTCATCATTCCATGTATTCACGGTGCGTGTGTCTGGTCGATCGTTGTAGTGAGAGGAGCTTCAACAGTGACTGGGACTTGTGACCCAGGTGTAGGTTTAATATATATAGAGAGACGAAACCTCTCATCATTCCATGTATTCACGGTGCGTGTGTCGGGTCCATCGTTGTAGTGAGAGGAGCTTCAACAGTGACTGGGACTTGTGACCCAGGTGTAGGTTTAATATATATAGAGAGACGAAACCTCTCATCATTCCATGTATTCACGGTGCGTGTGTCGGGTCCATCGTTGTAGTGAGAGGAGCTTCAACAGTGACTGGGACTTGTGACCCAGGTGTAGGTTTAATATATATAGAGAGACGAAACCTCTCATCATTCCATGTATTCACGGTGCGTGTGTCTGGTCGATCGTTGTAGTGAGAGGAGCTTCAACAGTGACTGGGACTTGTGACCCAGGTGTAGGTTTAATATATATAGAGAGACGAAACCTCTCATCATTCCATGTATTCACGGTGCGTGTGTCTGGTCGATCGTTGTAGTGAGAGGAGCTTCAACAGTGACTGGGACTTGTGACCCAGGTGTAGGTTTAATATATATAGAGAGACGAAACCTCTCATCATTCCATGTATTCACGGTGCGTGTGTCTGGTCGATCGTTGTAGTGAGAGGAGCTTCAACAGTTCTGGGACTTGTGACCCAGGTGTAGGTTTAATATATATAGAGAGACGAAACCTCTCATCATTCCATGTATTCACGGTGCGTGTGTCTGGTCCATCGTTGTAGTGAGAGGAGCTTCAACAGTGACTGGGACTTGTGACCCAGGTGTAGGTTTAATATATATAGAGAGACGAAACCTCTCATCATTCCATGTATTCACGGTGCGTGTGTCGGGTCCATCGTTGTAGTGAGAGGAGCTTCAACAGTGACTGGGACTTGTGACCCAGGTGTAGGTTTAATATATATAGAGAGACGAAACCTCTCATCATTCAATGTATTCACGGTGCGTGTGTCGGGTCCATCGTTGTAGTGAGAGGAGCTTCAACAGTGACTGGGACTTGTGACCCAGGTGTAGGTTTAATATATATAGAGAGACGAAACCTCTCATCATTCCATGTATTCACGGTGCGTGTGTCGGGTCCATCGTTGTAGTGAGAGGAGCTTCAACAGTGACTGGGACTTGTGACCCAGGTGTAGGTTTAATATATATAGAGAGACGAAACCTCTCATCATTCCATGTATTCACGGTGCGTGTGTCGGGTCCATCGTTGTAGTGAGAGGAGCTTCAACAGTGACTGGGACTTGTGACCCAGGTGTAGGTTTAATATATATAGAGAGACGAAACCTCTCATCATTCCATGTATTCACGGTGCGTGTGTCTGGTCGATCGTTGTAGTGAGAGGAGCTTCAACAGTGACTGGGACTTGTGACCCAGGTGTAGGTTTAATATATATAGAGAGACGAAACCTCTCATCATTCCATGTATTCACGGTGCGTGTGTCGGGTCCATCGTTGTAGTGAGAGGAGCTTCAACAGTGACTGGGACTTGTGACCCAGGTGTAGGTTTAATATATATAGAGAGACGAAACCTCTCATCATTCCATGTATTCACGGTGCGTGTGTCGGGTCCATCGTTGTAGTGAGAGGAGCTTCAACAGTGACTGGGACTTGTGACCCAGGTGTAGGTTTAATATATATAGAGAGACGAAACCTCTCATCATTCCATGTATTCACGGTGCGTGTGTCGGGTCCATCGTTGTAGTGAGAGGAGCTTCAACAGTGACTGGGACTTGTGACCCAGGTGTAGGTTTAATATATATAGAGAGACGAAACCTCTCATCATTCCATGTATTCACGGTGCGTGTGTCTGGTCGATCGTTGTAGTGAGAGGAGCTTCAACAGTGACTGGGACTTGTGACCCAGGTGTAGGTTTAATATATATAGAGAGACGAAACCTCTCATCATTCCATGTATTCACGGTGCGTGTGTCTGGTCGATCGTTGTAGTGAGAGGAGCTTCAACAGTGACTGGGACTTGTGACCCAGGTGTAGGTTTAATATATATAGAGAGACGAAACCTCTCATCATTCCATGTATTCACGGTGCGTGTGTCTGGTCGATCGTTGTAGTGAGAGGAGCTTCAACAGTTCTGGGACTTGTGACCCAGGTGTAGGTTTAATATATATAGAGAGACGAAACCTCTCATCATTCCATGTATTCACGGTGCGTGTGTCGGGTCCATCGTTGTAGTGAGAGGAGCTTCAACAGTGACTGGGACTTGTGACCCAGGTGTAGGTTTAATATATATAGAGAGACGAAACCTCTCATCATTCCATGTATTCACGGTGCGTGTGTCGGGTCCATCGTTGTAGTGAGAGGAGCTTCAACAGTGACTGGGACTTGTGACCCAGGTGTAGGTTTAATATATATAGAGAGACGAAACCTCTCATCATTCAATGTATTCACGGTGCGTGTGTCGGGTCCATCGTTGTAGTGAGAGGAGCTTCAACAGTGACTGGGACTTGTGACCCAGGTGTAGGTTTAATATATATAGAGAGACGAAACCTCTCATCATTCCATGTATTCACGGTGCGTGTGTCGGGTCCATCGTTGTAGTGAGAGGAGCTTCAACAGTGACTGGGACTTGTGACCCAGGTGTAGGTTTAATATATATAGAGAGACGAAACCTCTCATCATTCAATGTATTCACGGTGCGTGTGTCGGGTCCATCGTTGTAGTGAGAGGAGCTTCAACAGTGACTGGGACTTGTGACCCAGGTGTAGGTTTAATATATGTATATAGAGAGACGAAACCTCTCATCATTCAATGTATTCACGGTGCGTGTGTCGGGTCCATCGTTGTAGTGAGAGGAGCTTCAACAGTGACTGGGACTTGTGACCCAGGTGTAGGTTTAATATATGTATATAGAGAGACGAAACCTCTCATCATTCAATGTATTCACGGTGCGTGTGTCGGGTCCATCGTTGTAGTGAGAGGAGCTTCAACAGTGACTGGGACTTGTGACCCAGGTGTAGGTTTAAGGGGTCTCTATCTAACACATTAAACGCTCACCTACACTGACCAAGCACTTTTCTCTACCAAATTTGTTGTTACTCACATAAGAATTCCACTTCAAGAATTCACTAGTATTTACTAATATTATAAATGCGAAAGTAATTCTGTCTGTCTGTTAATTACGCTTGCACGCTTAAACCACTGAACTGATTTTAATGAAATTCGGTACAGAGATCGAGTTGACCATAGAAAGAACATAGGATAGTTTTTATTCCAGACTTTTGAAAGGTTCTCTTGGAAACGCTACATAACAGAACTCCAAGCGGAAATCTAGTAAAATATAATATTTTTTTCAATTATTACCCAAATATAGTCAAGATTAATTTAATCATACATGTAGGTATATAATATTTCCAGGTGAGCCGTGGTATGGTGTGGACATCCAGAAGGAGGACATAGCTGACAACTTTGAGGCCTGCGTGTGGGAGCCGGCTGTAGTGAAGATTAACGCTATCACAGCTGCCTGTGAAGCAGCCGCACAGGTCTGTAATAGATATTATGTATATATCTTGACAAAATAGTCTCTGAAACATTGTAATGTTGAAATTTAAATAGTAAGATTATCTTTATAAATATCTCTTAATATTCACAATTGACTCAGCCATTTACTCTTGCTCCGGTTCTTTCTATTCCCCCTCCCACGAGCGTTGAACTTTTAACGCAACCTTGTTCATAATTATAAGAAGTTTTTTCAATAATATTCAATAACAATTTAGAAACTCTACGCACCAACCTGTCCTTACTGTGACAACTTATGAACTGATTGAAAAGACACTTCAAATCTTTTAAACCATTTCTTTATAGATCATATGAAATCAATTATTGTCGGTTCAAAAAAATATTGCTTCAATAAAGTAAATATGACTCGGAACAATCACATTGGTACTTGCCAGGATCAAACCCGCGCCCTCATGCCTGACTGACTTACAAAATAATTAATAATTACAATAATATTTTTCCCACAGATCCTTTCCATCGATGAGACAATCAAGAATGCCAAGAGCGGGGAACCTCAGATGCCTGGTCGAGGAATGGGAAGACCGAGGATGGGTTGATGTGAACGCTACATTGATTGATGCTTTAACACACTAGGAGGATGAGGAGATCACCTCGCTGGGGTTATTATTTAATGTCACGCTTTTCATATAGCTTATAAGTTAGCTATCAATAAATTAATAGTATTAACCAATACATGAGATGTTTTATTTTGATATATATATGTGTGTGTTTGGCAGACCCTGGCTAAAGCTGGGAAGTTGCAAGGAAGAAGAAGATGTATATGTGTTTGTGTGTGGACTACCGTAGTGGAAGATTTTGTTGTGAGAAGGTTTTATGGGAGGAACTGAGTAAAATATTGTTCTCGGTACAGTTTCAGTGTTAATTCTCAATGTTCGTTACTCCCAGTCATGTAACAGAATGTGTGAAGCCATTATGTATAGTTTACAGACACTAGTTGATGCTCATGTTGATACATCACAATGGTTCAGTATGTTACGTACGCGCTTCATGTTAAAAAATAAATGAACATCGCCGGGGCGACACCGTAGTATGGATAAAATATATAACGAGTAATAAGTAATTTTGCTGACTCCGCGGAACGAACACCAAGCCGTGTGAACCAGAAGATTCCTGATACCACACAAGCTATGGAATGGTATTGCTATCCTAACATCGGGTCAATCATGTAGTCTTAGGTGTAGATTATAAGTTTTAATATGTAGTTCTTATTATAATAATTATAATATATAAGTAAGTTTCGTAGTTTCCTAGAACCTACGGTGTGCCACACTATAAAATTAGTATTATAATTTATTACAAATATTGGTTTAGGCATAATTAATAGCTACTTATATTATTAGTTCTAACTTTTATTTAAATATCCACAGGTAGATTAATTCACGCTTATTAGTCATAATCATTAATCAGTCACCACGCCACTTGTAACAATTTAATAAATTTTTAATGAAACTATTGGAAAATACATAATTATTTTCACACATTAAGAACAGAGCGTCGAACTAAAAAAGATCCTTACCATGAGTGACGAGTTACTATCGTTACACTACATACAGACCGTGTTCAGTATTTCATAATATATGAATCTCCTCACGTAATAGTATGAACTTAGGTATGATGTTAAAATATCTTTAATGAAAATGCTCTTTCTAATTTATTTTTAATAGTAGTCTACTCTGGAAGTTCTCCAGATAGTCCCTCTTTTAGGTAATTTACAGAAAATTGACATTAAGCTGCTAAAACTATTAGAAATAAATTAGAAAGAGCATTTTCAAAACGATGTCAAGTGTCATTTCATTAAAAGAGACATGATTATTTTATCCAAAAATCCCTACTAATATATAATATTATAAATGCGAAAGTAACTCTGTCTGTCTGTCTGTCTGTCTGTCTGTCTGTCTGTCTGTCTGTCTGTCTGTCTGCTACGCTTTCACGCCTAAACCACTGAACTGATTTTAATGAAATTCGGTACAGAGATAGAGTTGACCTTGAGAAAGAACATAGGATAGTTTTTATCCCAGACTTTTGAAAGGTTCTCTTGGAAACGCGATATAACCGAACTCCACGCGGCGAAGCTGCGGGCGGAAAGCTAGTGGTACTATAAGTAAGAAACTTATATTTTTTTCTTCATCATCGGAAAAAAGAGATTTCAACAAACAGAAAACACACTAAATTTTTGAAAAAAGATGATATTTTGACAGGTGTTATTTCGATTGAAAATGAGACTGACTTTTCGGTATTCGGCAGATAAATAAATTTGTAAGTTTTAACTGTAAAGGTTTAAAACGATCAATGGAAAATGTAAGACAGCTTTGTTTGACTTCAGATATAGTCGCATTGCAAGAAACGTGGACTCTTCCACATGAACTATCGTCTCTTAATACCATTGATACGGATTTCGGCTGTACGGGCACATCGGCAGTAGACACCGAGGCGGGTCTGTTGCGAGGCAGGCCTTATGGAGGTGTAGCCCTGCTTTGGCGGAAAAGTGTGTTCCAAAATGTGTCTGTAGTGCGCTGTGACAACCCTAGAGTCTGTGCTATAAAGATAGTGTTACACCAAAGGTCATTACTAGTGTTTAGTGTGTATATGCCAACGGATAAACTGATAAACGTTCCGGATTTCACGGATTGCCTCAGTTCGGTGAGTGCTATCGTTAAAAATGAAAATATCGAGTCAGTATATGCTCTCGGAGACTATAACTCACATATAAATGAACTGTTTTACAACGAACTTATAAGTTTTTGTAATGAGTTAGAATGGACGTGTGCGGATGTACAGTTTTTAGGCCCTTCGTCAGATACATATACTTTTATTAGTGAGGCCCATGGGTCGAGACGATGGTTAGACCACTGTATAGCCACCATGTCTGCGCTAGCTTCATTTGTTATGTTTATGTTAAGTATGACGTGTTTTGGTCGGACCACTATCCCCTGATAATAGAGTGTGACTTAGGGGCGGTTAAACCAAAACTTATATGTAACTCGAACATAATTGCGAAAGATATACTATGGGGCGACAAAAAGCCGGAACAGATAAACTTATATAGTAAGCTATGTCACGAGAAATTAAGTACCTTAGAATTGTGTAATGAAATTAAATGCTGTAATTATTTGTGTAAAAATGTAACTCACAATATGTATATAGATAAGCTCTATAGTGACATTATATATATTCTAACTAATGCCGCCTCGGAGTCTAGCCGCACAAACAGGTGTTTTAGAGGGCGGCCGGTGGTTGGATGGAACAGACATGTACGCGAGGCTCACAGGGAGGCTAGATCTGCGTTTTTAGTCTGGGTATGGTACGGTAAGCCAATGAAAGGTCGTGTGTACGAGGAAATGCGAAGTAGCCGGAGTATTTTCAAGTCCCGTTTGAAGTGGTGCCAAAACAACGCCGAGCAGATAAAAATGGATATCCTGGCTTCGCATCACTTCAAGCATGACTTTAGACAATTCTGGAAGGCTACTAACAAATTTAATAGCGGAATGAGTCTTCCTGTGAGCGTCGATGGCATTAGCGAACATGGTCTCATTGCTAATACGTTTAGGGATCATTTTGCTGTAAGGTCCCCGTTAGGTTCTTCACAGTCAGAGGTAGGGGAAGCATCGAGTGACCGGGGGATCGGAATTTGTTTTACATCTGAGGACGTAAACAAGATTATTACCTCAATGTCGCGTGGTAAGTCCCCAGGCCATGATGGGCTTAGTATAGAGCATTTAAAGCACGCTGGCCCCTTGCTTCCGGCACTGCTTGCGACTTTTTATAATCTATGTATTACACATTCTTACCTGCCGGCAGCTCTGATGAAAACTATGGTTGTGCCTATCGTGAAGAACAAAACGGGTGACGTTTCTGACAAGTCCAATTACAGGCCGATTTCTCTTGCTACCGTTACAGCTAAGGTGCTTGATGGTCTGCTTGATATGCAACTTGACCATTATATTAAACCACATGACAATCAGTTCGGATTCAGGCCAGGACTATCCACTGAGTCTGCCATTTTGTGTCTCAAGCAGACTGTCAGGTACTATACGCAGCGAAAAACACCAGTTTATGCATGTTTTCTCGACCTATCCAAGGCGTTCGACTTGGTACATTATGATATCCTGTGGAAAAAGATGCGGGATACTGGTATTCCGGAAGGAGTAAACAATATCTTTAAATTTTGGTATAGAAACCAGTCGAACGTCGTGCGATGGTCAAATAGTTTCTCGTCCCCGTACAGGTTGGAATGCGGCGTGAGACAGGGTGGATTAACCTCACCTAAGCTCTTTAACCTGTACATTAACGCTTTAATAGAGGAGCTCAGCAGCACGCGTGCCGGATGCCATATTGATGGAGTGAATATCAACAATATCAGCTACGCAGACGACATGGTGCTGCTGAGTGCCTCGGCGTGTGGGATAGGGAAGCTGTTGGACATATGCATGAACTATGCTCGCAATCATGGTCTTGTCTATAATGTATGTAAAAGTGAATACATGATCTTCAAGGCTGAAGGAAAAGCACTGCCCTCAACGATACCGTTGATAAAACTAGACGGCGCCCCATTGAACAGGGTAAATCAATTTAAATATCTAGGGCATGTGCTATCCTTTGACCTGAAGGACGATGCGGACATCGAGCGAGAACGCAGGGCGTTGTCTGTTAGAGCGAACATGATCGCACGCAGGTTTGCTCGTTGTACTTCACTTGTTAAAATAACTCTTTTTAGAGCCTTCTGTACATCCTTCTACACGAGCAGCCTGTGGATTGATTATTCGCAAAAACAGTACAACGCCTTACGTGTGCAGTACAACAACGCTTTTAGGTTGCTGATGGGGCTGCCTCGATTCTGCAGCGCGTCTGGGATGTTCGCCGAGGCGAATGTGGACTGCTTTTACGCGACCATGCGTAAACGGTGTGCATCCCTGGTGCGTAGGGTTCGAGCCAGTTCTAACAGCATCCTAGTAGCGTTTTCTGACAGGTTTGATTGTCAGTACTTGAACCATTGCGTATGGTCCATGTGCTGACAAACAAATCATGTCAGAAAGGTACTGTAACACTATAATTTTAAGTTATGTAGTTTCTTTTTTTTTTTTTTTACTAACAATAGGTTAAGGAGTGCACCATACTAACAATTTTGTAAATATGATCAGATTGGTTGAAATAAAGATTATTATTATTATTATTATTATTTATTCAAAATAAGCTGAAAAACTAAATATTTCTTATCATATAAATTACAGTGCATTTGGAACATCAAAAGGAAAGTTTGCACCAAATTTCGTGACAAATAATTGTTTTTTGGAAGAGATAAAAATAAAAAACAAAAAACTTGATTTTTCGAATTTTTCACATCAATTTTGATTTTATGTGAAAAAAATGTTAGTACAAAAGTTTTAGATCTTTTTATCACCCACAAATTTGCCATATAACTTTTTTCCGTAGGACTTTTAGTTTTGTCGGAAATCTAGAAAACCCATTTTTTACCCTTAAATACCCGCCCCATACCCTTCCCGACCTCAGATCGCCCGTACATTATTTTTCCTTTAATTTTTATAATATTCCCCTCCTTTTCTAATGAGTTTCTTTCTACTATAATTTATTTTCACTTTTCATTGTTTTTAAAGGCATCTGCACTGGCCTACACCTCAATACATTTAAAGGAAAGAAACATGCTTGCCTCTGTCATTTTGACGTTTGTTTCAATTCATTTAACCCAGTTATCGATACGATATATATTATCGCTTTTTAACAATCAGATACAAAAAAACTGTTTACATCTTTTTATTAATTGATTTACTGAAATTTTTGAGAATTGTTATAAGGGATTTAAAAGTGGTATTTTATTTTATATCTTCATTTAAACAAAAAAGGCTGAGTGAATAAAATCGTACTATAATTACATAATAATAAGAGACGCTGAAATACATTTAATACTTTCAGTCCATTTGGTGTTTTTAACAACTCCTAATGACTATTTTTTAAGTCCAATTAAGTAAATATACAAAGAAACAATTAATTAAAAGCCTTAATGAGTTTGTAAATTATCAATATTATTATGGCACTGATTTTAATTCATGACAATTTTATTATTCTCAAGGTAATTGTAACAAACAAAACTTAATTTCAAATATTTGTTACACTAAATAAATTTTTCAGAGAATTTATTTAACTTTATTATGAGCTACTTGAAAATAGTTCGATATTTTTGAACGTTCAGTCGTTTTGATCACTAACTGTCAAATGTCATACTTGGGTCGTCTCATTATAAAAGCAAGGAGACATCTAAAATAAATAACTTTATTAATAAATTACTATATTAAATATGTCGTTTCATCAAGATTTAAAGCAATTACTAAAACCTTACTACTGGGTTAACATTCTACTGAGTGTTTCATACGTTATATCAAAGAGAACTTCTTTGATATGTAATTCATTATTTCCTGGCTCGGAATGCGAATTGGACAGTCGGGAAACGGAAATATTATTCTTCTTAATGATTGTCGTGATGCTGAGAACAAGAAAAGCCGGAAGTGTTACCATGGTCAATTATCTATCATCGTCATTTGTGTACACTAAGATCGCAAATTTAATATTGTGGTTATACGCGGATATAAGGTAAGGATTAGATTATTTTGCTATTCATTAATAAAAAATCTATTTATTAAATAAAATTAATAAAAATTCAGAATATTAGTCTTAACATGTCGTCTTAATGATCACAGTTGTTGTAAAGTAACCGAAACGTAGGGAGTATACAGGGTGACTGGTGAATTACTATCGATACTTGAGGACGTGATATTTGACGATCATATATGACAAAATAAAAATTAATATAACATAAATATTAATAAACTTCTAAGTAAAGTTAACCAAAAGTTGTGTAATTAATTACGCATCGTATGAACACCCTACAGATTACTCTACACTACACACTCACACATACGCGCGCGGCGGCATGTTGTTGTATCAGCACGCCGCCGCACGCGTCCACACTAGGAACACTTGGAACGTGTACACACTTTATTTATTTATATGGAAATTTGATCAAAAATTAAGTACCTATTTTTTTACATAATTCGAATGAGAATCATGTACCGAGTATGCTCCTTAAATATTGATAGTAATTCACCAGTCACCCTGTATAGTTTATAATCAAAAATAAAAATCGCATAGTAAATCCGAGAATATTAGTTTCATTTAAATGAATACTCGCAAAAATCTTAGACCTCAGAATCTTAGATCTTAGAAGTTAATATTAAGAAATATAAATTATGATTCATTTATTTCAGATACGGCCTTCCTTTTGGAGCTCTCCTTATCCTATTCTCGCTCATCTTACCTGAACCGACGTATGCGGGCCCGGAACTGATCACATACTTCCGAGGGACTCAAGTATTGGATGAGGAGTTAAAACGCAATAAGAACACTACCTGGCTCGTCTGCTTGTACGCGGCTTGGCATCCCGCTTGTGTTAACTTCGCACCTGTCTTTGCTGAACTATCAGCTAGCTACAGTCTTGATAATCTGAAGTTTGGGAAATTGGATATCGGAAGGTATACATTAATATATCATTTACTAGCTTTCCGCCCACAGCTTAGCCCGCATGGAGTTCGGTTACATCGCATTCCCAAGAGAACCTTTCAAAAGTCTGAGATAAAAACTATCCTATGTTCTTTCTCAAAGTCAACTCTATGTCTGTACCAAATTACATTAAAATCAGTTCAGTGGTTTAGGCGTGAAAGCGTAACAGACAGACAGACAGAGTTACTTTTGCATTTATAATATTAGTAGGGATTATAAAATTGTAATATAGAATAGAAAACTAATTATATAATACCCTTACAAATATATATATATATATATATATATATACGGTTACAGTGAACATTAAATAATTAGACCATAAGAATAATAGTTCTCATATTGCCTTAATATTTCATTATCAGATATCCAGAAGTGGCCGCCAAATATAGGATTCAAGATGGACCAACCAGTCGTCAACTCCCCACTGTGTTATTAATTAAAGAAGGGAAAGAACAGATAAGAAGACCGCAGGCTGATTCTACTGGGAAATTACAGAAGTAAGTCCAATAAGAAATATAGAGACGAAACCTCGCATCATTCAATGTATTCACGGTGCGTGTGTCGGGTCCATCGTTGTAGTGAGAGGAGCTTCAACAGTGACTGGGACTTGTGACCCAGGTGTAGGTTTAAGACCCTCTCTAACGTTAAACAATCACCTCCACCGTACAAGCTCCTCTCTCTACCAAATTTGTTACAAACCTACTAGGGCTGCCTTTGAAGTACTTTCCAAGAATGCATTAATGTTAGTTCTGGACAAGCCCAAGTCTTTAAGTATGCTGTAGAGAGATTTAGCAGTTATACCTCTCGCTCCCACCTCTAACGCGTACAAATCCACGACGAACCTATTTCGAGTGAGTTCGTTAGTGAGCTCGTAATATTTATTGACCTTGATGGTATAGTCTTTGGGGATAATGGTTTCCCAAGGGACCGTATCTATCATCACTACGTTCTTTTCGCGAATACATAAATAGAAAAATTACATGAATAAGAAAGTATACAAAGTATTTAATAAACTTCAATCAGAAATGTTGTCCTAATCCCTACTAATATTATAAATGCGAAAGTACCTCTGTCTGTCTGTTACACTTTCACGCCTAAACCACTGAACTGATTTTAATGAAATTTGGTACAGAGATAGAGTTGAACTCGAGAAAGAACATAGGATAGTTTTTATCACAGACTTTTGGAAGGTTCTCTTGGAAACGCGATATAACCGAACTCCACGCTGTTGAAGCTGTTGGCGGAAAGCTATTAGGTAGTAAGTAACTAATATTTGTATTTCCAATTTTTAGGTTCCTCTTCTCGAAAGACAATATGAAGGCCGCTTTTGACTTGGACGACGTTTATCAAGAATGTAAGGAGAGGTTAGCAGCTGCAAAAGCCAACAAAAAGACCGAGAAGGTTGAATAGACCGAGAAGACCATCATACTAATCTAGTAGACTATCGAAGGTCGAGTAGACTACAAGAACATACATCTAAGTAGACTAATATGAAGTAGAAAATTCACCGATTCATGACTAAAGTGTGACTAATACAAATTTTTTAGGTGAATTTAACAATTTTTTTTACTTTGCCAGCAAAACAGATATTATATCTGCAACTTATAACCTATTTGTAGTTTCTGTGCTAAATAATCTATTAATAAATGCACAAAAATATAACTACATGACTTAAAACTGAATATTGCATATATAAAGTGAATTTTATCAAAATCGGTTAAGCTTTTTCACTACTAGCACTATGTATTTTTAGCCGATTACTAATAGTAAGAAATGCATAATTGTTAGTCACTTAGAATTTTAAGAACGAATTAAAATCAAAGATCTGATAATATAATTTTATTAAGTTTTTAAAGTATTTTGTCTGTATTTAAATGTGTTCAAAAATTATTTTAGGTTTTTTTTTATTTAAATAAATTATTTAAATGTTTATTTTCTGTTTTATTGTTGCATTATCTTAATACTCATGGTTTTTTTACAAAATATATGCAAAAAAATTGAATTAGTACATAACAATATATGTACTTTGATTATGGTAATCAAAATTAAATAAAACTAAATTTTAGTGGTTGAAAGGTCCTCTTCTCATGTATGTGGGCGCAGGTTCGATCCTGGCAAGTACCAATGTGATTGTTCCGAGTCACATGTACTTTATAAGAGTATTTAGACACCACTGACTGATGAAGGAAAACATCATGAGGAAATCTGGACTTATATCAAATTATAAGTTTTAAATCACCAACCCGTCTTGAGCAAGTGTGCTGATATTGCATTCCCATAGAGTATATTTACAATATTTAAGACAGACGCTGGTTAAAGCTAGGAAATTGCCAGAAAGAAGAATCAAAACTAAATAGAATTATTTGTTTAAATAATACAAATATGTATTATACATATGGATTGAATTAATTTTTAATGAAGTATATAAATAAAATTCCTTTAATTGAAATAATTTTTCAATTATAAATAACATACATTACACATAGTAATTACACATTGTTATTTTTAAATCAATTCAAATATAATCTATACATTTAGTAACTCAAAAACATTCTTGAAACTAAGAAAATAGTACACAAACTAATAATTTAACAAAATTCTGGAGAGATTTATGTAATTTTAAGACCAATAAATGACTAGATTTGATCAGAATGTGACCAGGCTCCTCGTTGTGATGATTAAAGTCAACTATAAGAAAAACATCTCAACGATCATGTCCAAAACGCTAAGAAACTTCACAAGTCTGGGACGCTCATCATCACCACGTTTTGTACTCAGCTTTTCCTTGACCGGAGCTTTGTTGGGGACTTCTGAAATAAAACAATTTGTAAATAACAGAATAGTTTGATTATCCAGGTTTTGATGTACACAATAGCCTATATAAGAAAGCCTGGGAGAAAATATAAATAAAGTTGTGGATTAAACCATCTTGTACATATAAGTTTTTCATTCAATTATGTATGAATTTTTATTTAAGAACCAAAATTTGTATGTATGACAAAATCTTGATATAATGAGATCTGAGATTTTCGTGAGTATTCATTTAAATGAAACCAATATTTTCGGATTTGCTATGATTTTTTTTATTTTTGACTTTAATACATCTCATCTTAATAATCACAGTTGCTTTAAAGTAATCGAAACGTCGGGGGTATGTAGTTTATAATAAAAAATCGCGTAGTACATACGAAAATATTGGTATCATTTGAAACTAATATTTTAGGATTACTATAATAATAATATCTAGTCTGCCTGCAATCACGGTTGCTGCAAGATATGCAGAACGTCGGGAGTATGTAATTCAAAATAATAAAATAACGCGTAATAAAAAATATTTGTTTCATTTAAAATCTTATATAAAAATTCTCATGTCGCGGTGTTAGACAGAAAACTCCTCCAAAACGGCTGGACCGATTTTGAGGAAATTTTTGGAGTATATTGAGTAGATCTGAGAATCGGCCATCATCATCATCATCATTTTTCATACCCCTAAGTCATAAGGGTTATTCATTATAGCAGTTACATACAACTCAAAATTTCTACTTTTTATCACTAACCCCTATTTTTTATATGTCAAAACAACATTTACCGGGTCAGCTAGTATATATATTTGTATGACAAAATGAGTATAGTACGCAATCTTCGATAAATTATCAAAATGTATTTATAGATTACACTCCCCATACATATAATTTATAATAAATCACATTCACTTACAACCCAATACCCAATCCCACATTCACCCACCGGTTTTTTCAGTGTTGATCTTTGCATGTTCTACAACGGAGTCTTCCTTCACCAGAGTCGATGTATCGAGGAACACCTGAATGCTGTACTCCGAAACTTTATTTGACCAGTCGCCAAACACACCGATACCTAGAACGATATATTAAATAATTATCTATTATTAACATTGGCCTACCAGAGCCCACTGGTGAGCATTAATCACACTTGCTCAAGATGGGTTGGTGATTTCAAACTTATAATTTGATATAAGTCCAGGTTTCCTCACAATGTTTTTCTTTATCAGTCAGTGGTGTCTAAATACTCTTATAAAGTACATATGACTAGAAAAATCTCATTGGTACTTGCCAGAATCGAACCCGCGCCCTCATGTATGAGAAGCAGACCTTTAATCACTAGGACACAACTGAATTCAATACTATTCTACTATAAGAAGTATAAGAAATAGAATATTATTAAAAATCTATTTTACCTATGGGTCTTGGGAATTCAGCGGGTATACTGACAGTGTCGGCTCCACAAGTCGCTGAGCTGAAGTTGTTTTTGTCAACCTCGTAACTAGGTCTTAAACAAGAACAAGAAATATTACATTTTATGAAACAAATATGTAAAAAGTTAAAATAGTTTTGTAATATATTATATTTATTTTTGGCTGATTAACGCATAATTTTGATTAAGCCTATAAATATATGAATAAATGTTTTCAAATAGAATTCTTTTGAAGCAGCAAGCTGATACTCAACTACGATTAAGATCAAAAAAAGTTTAATGCATACAAAATATTCGTCTTTTGTAAACTATAATTCTATCACTGATATAAAAGATTTATTGCAACTTACCTGAGTGAATCAGACACATAAAGGTCTGCATCACCGGAAAGAGACGTTAATTCAACTAGAAGGGGTCCAGAATGCCCTAATTGCCAATATGAAAAGTTACCAGCACCCACAACACCTACCACGGTGTCTAAAAGTAATTTATCCGCTTCTACTTGAACATAAGTTGTCAATAAGGACGACAGGGTTGAAACACTAATTATACCTAACAAAATAAGTATAAATTCCCTTCGCATTTCTCTAAAATTGCGAATATGTGCAGGCTTAAAAATATTTTTCACATTTGTCAAATAGTTGTATGACTTTGACATATTTATAACGTCTAGAAACATAGAATGAAACAAAATTTATAAATTATAATAATATGAAATTATGAATTATACTTTACATACCTTAAATCAGAAAATAGGATTTAAAGTCTTACTTTTAAATTATATTAATAAATATTTATTTTCCTATAGTGTTTGATTTTAATTTATTATTGAGTATTTATATAGGGTGGCAACCAGATGTTCCAGGAGAGTAACGAATTTAGGATCAAAGGGACTCGTATCTAGAGCCGTAAAAACATTTACAAGTTTAAGAAACTTATTTATTTGTCGTCATCAACATCATCATCATCATCAGCCTATCAGAGCCCACTGCTGTAATGCCTTTTTCTCACATGGAGAAGGTTTGAGCATTAATCACCACGCTCGCTCAAAACGGGTTGGTGATTACAATTTTAAAATTTGATATTATAAGTTCAGGTTTATTCATATTCCTTCAACGTTTATCAGTCTGTATATTATAATAAGAACTACATATTAAAACTTATAACCTACACCTAAGACTACATGATTGTTCCAATGTTATGATATCAATACCATTCCATAGCTTGTGTGTATCAGGAATCTTCTGGTTCACACGCTTGGTGTTCGTTCCGCGGAGTCAGCGGCGTCAAGAGTTATATATTTTATTCATACAACGATGTCGCCCCGGCGATGTTCATTTATTTTTTAATATGTAGCGCGTACGTAACAGTTTTTAGTATTTTCTGAGGATTCTTACTTTGAACTTTTCTTTAAATTGCATATATGTCAGTGGTGGTCTAGTGGTTAATAGGCCCGCCTCTCATGCATGAGGGCGCGGGTGCGATCCTGGCAAGTACCAATGTGATTGTTCCGAGTCATATGTACTTTATAAGAGTATTTAGACATCACTGATTAATGCATTCCCAAAGAGGGTTGATGTCAGGCAGGCGGCCGGTCGTAAAAAACAATTAGCCAAAACTATTCACAACATGTAAGGCAGACCCTGGCTAAAGCGGGGAAATTGCCAGGTAGAAGAAGATATATAATTTCATTATCTAAATATACTTGTTTGTTTATTTATTTAAAACAACAATCATCACACGTCAGAGTGACTTCACAAAGACTATATAATACAAGATATTTATTTTATTTAGCTTATCAATACCGCAGGAAATGATAAAGATAATAATATATTAATCATCAATTCAGACATAAGTATGTTTCACTCGCAAAAATATCTATTGACGTAACAAAAAGATTGTAAATCAAATTATCAAATTATTTTCATTGAAAAAAAACAATGAACGATAATAATAAGTATTTAGAGTTATAAATAAAGTTAAGATTTTATTGAGAAGTATTAATTTGTTATGGAACTTTCTAGAATCTCCGAAAATATAGTAAAAAGATAAGAACACCACACAAGCTATGGAATGGTATTGCTATCATAACATCGGGTCAATCATGTAGTCTTAGGTGTAGGTTATAAGTTTTAATATGTAGTTCTTATTATAATATACATACATATATGTACATATAAGTTTCGTAGTTTTCCTGGAACCTCCGGTTGCCAACATATCAAACGCTATAGGAAAATAAATACTAATTTAAATAATAATAACACATACTTAACTTATTAGTTTTTCATGATCAAAAGAAATTAATTGCGAACTATATTTAACCTTTTTGTATACAATATCAACTCAAAAAAACTATTTATGTCAAGTATTAGCTTGTATCTCGACCTAAAAAATACCTTTTCAGAAGCCGACATAAAAATAACTTAGATTTTCAATGAAATGAAGAGTAATTAAAACTACTTTTTCAATATTGAACACAATGAAATCAATACTATGTCTTATTAAAAAGTACATATACTAAATAAATTATAACAAAAACTCTAAAATTGTATTAAAAATGCTAAAATTAATATATAAAACAGAAAATTCCTTTCAATCTTATTTTTTAAGTAAAAAACATTTTAATCGAAAAAAAACTCACACATCCCGGACGTTGTATTCAGCTGTGCAACCTGTTTCTACGGACAGCTGATGTTTCGTTTTCTATCTCGCTTACACTCATCACAAGTACGTAAACCTGAAAGAGATAGACGAGGGATACAATGATGTTTTGTCTCGCTCTCTCTGTTATGTGTATAACAAACGATCGATAGAGATGGATGACGCGTGGGATCCTTTTTAAAACTTTTCTAACTAGGCAAAGGGAATTAATTTACGTACAACGTCGATTTAAATCAGAAAATATTCTTACTTGATTTTAAATAAAGATTCAAATTTAATTTACTTCCCTTGTACTCATTATGAGCTGTAAAAATTACGTATAAATAATTTGGAAATTACTACAATCATAAATAAGTATAATTCATTTTGTCGATATAATAAATACTTTTCATATTTTACCTGTAAAATGAAAGGAATAAATACTTTTTACTGGAATTTATAAGCTTATTGCAATAATAACTTAATGAACAAGCAATAAGTATAATCCTATTAGATATAATCTCATTTTTAAAACTGCAATTGTTAACTCTTTACAATTTCTAATACTTTCTTTTACAAAAACATGTCGTAAACTGTAAGCCTGTAATAAAATTTCATAATAATGCCTAAATTGAAGTATTTCATGAGAAACCACGCTATCATATACAGTTTAAAAGAAAGGATTTATTTAAAGGGGCTTAAATGTTTTAAAGCGTATTTAAATAATAATAGTTAAAAACCTTGTTTTATTGTAGTTTAAAAATAAAGAGCTTTTTTCTTTTTTATTACGATACCTTAAAAGTAATTTCGACTACCATAGTTTATCCTAAGTCTTAATTTAAGTTCCTTATTAGCGATTAATTTATTACTTATTAAGAAAGAGCAGATATAATTAATTAATAAGATTTAATTAATTAAAGAAATTAATATTTATAGTATTTTTAACATAATTATATTAAAAAACAATGATACCAAATTAAAAGCGTTGTTTACGATTATACTATACTAAAGACAAAATTGCCTTATACAATTTGACATCATAATATCTAGTAAATGTTATTTTAATACGCAATAACAGATAATGATACGCCATGTATAATTATATTATAATAAAAAAATAATATTTTATCAAATTATTACAAAAGCAAAACAGAAATCTTATCGCATATAGCTTTGTACCGAAATATCATAACATCGGCCATTTGCTATAATACGACTAAATTGAGGAGTATCTGTGGTGTAATGGATGTCTTTGTGTTTATTGACAACTGTATTTGGTCGGGTTATACGCCAACCTCCTTGTTTTTGTCGTTTTTTTCACGCAACCAGCTACGCGGCAATAGGCTCACGTAGCTAAGGCTGGGCATGAACACGCGACGGTGTATTATAATAATTAATTTTATTTCATATTTTGTTATAAATTATGATAAAATTGTGATTTTGATAGGAGGAAAATATTACAAATAAGTTATCAAAGAAAAAGACCATAATAGAATGAAATTGTAATACATTTTTTGGATGAAATAGATTTTAATATATTTAATTATAATTACTTGATAATACATTTAAAAATAAGTTTTGCAATTCAGGATTACATTTCAATTAAACAAACAAAAAATGTTAAAATATAAAGAAATACTCCTTACATATTTCATATTTGTTTTATTAAATATTCAATTTATATGTAGAAATAATTAAACCGAAAGGCTTATTAAGGTTATTTATATGGATGTAACATTAAAATTATCATTATATGTTCGTTACATAAAGATAAAGTAGTCATTAGGTAATTACAAGTCTTTTTATAGGTCACGCAAGTCGAACCATCAATGGCCAGCTTTATATCCCCACTCCGAAGTTAAGTCGCGCATCCGCCATTACGGTATATAAACCGTGAGCGCCATCGACGTCACGTAGTCGAAATCGAGAGGTGAAGGTGCGAATAATGGAAAGGTGGCGTCCATGTTATTATTTCCAATTAATCGATTATCACCGGAGTTAGCAGTGCGACCATCGACCGTCCAGTCGTGAAAGTGAAGCAGTACAGTGTTTCAACGTGTCATCCGCGTAGATCGACAGCGGTTCGAGGCCGAAATACGGCGGATTGAGAGTCTAGGAGTGTGTGCGCCCACGGCAACCATCTTGTTAAGAGTCGAGTCGCGCTCTGCTTTGAGGGCGTCACGAGCATAGCTACCGCTCAAGTGATAAGTGAACTGTCCGTAATAGTTGTATCGAGATCCATAAGAGTAATCGTGCCGGGGAAATGAACTCCCAGGGGCAACAGCAAGTGAGGGGGCGAAGACGCTGTTCCCGAGCTGCCCTTCAAGCGGCAGCCTTGGGCGCCAGGCGCGAGCGGGAACGGGAACGGCGTGAAGAGCGTTATGCGGGCAGCAAGTGGGGCGCAGCGCCCGCGGCGGCCGCCTTGCCTCCGCCGCCCACTCACTGGCGCCGCGAGGGCCGCTGTCGTCCCGAGCCCGACCGTGCGCTGCCGCTCAAACTTCTTCTCAACGTCAGCGTCTCGGCGTAGACATCACCCTCTATGGACTCTAGTGTTAGTGCCCGGGGGCGCAGCCCGACGCCGCAACCCGCCGAGGGGCTGCGCTCCCGCCTCTCTTGTGCTAAGTTTTTTATTTCGTAACGCGATGCGCGTCGTCTATACGTCAGGGGCGGCGTCGCCCAGTGCCACCATGCGACTCCGCCTCGGCGTCGACTAAATTCCGGCGTTAGGTATTATTTTGTGAAAATTTTAGTAGTTAAGTGCAGACGCGCCCCCCGGGGCTCCGCCACTGTCGCAGCGATCGTTTTCCTTCTAAAATGCGATAAAAATACAAAAAAAAAATAACGGTGACGATCGAGGTTACAGTGGCGGGCCCCGGGTGGCGCGGCGCCCGGAGGCCACGGCCCGCCGCTATCGCCTTGCACCCTCAAGCGGCTCTAAGGCGCTTCTGTGATTTTTTTAAAAAACCGGCCAGGCAGCACCGCGCCCTCCGGCCCCAGTAAGAGTATCCTTTGTTTCTGAGAGTTCGGACTGATGTATGTTAATTTACACTACCGGAGGGCGCGGTGCGGCCGGCGTGCTTGCCGTTGCAAGGTTCACGCACGTTCCATTTTATTTTTTAAATGAGACGTATATTATATTTTTGTAGAGTGTGGCGTCGGGCCGCGCCGCCGGGCCGGGGCGAGCCCCGCTAGTCGTATCGTTTTATTTATCTCGAGACCAATGTATTTTTATTTGTGAGGCCGCCTGCTGCATCAGCGAGACCCTCGCGCCGACCACCCGCGCCCCGACTCGCTGTCACAGAGCTTTAAAAAAAATAATGAATTGAGCACCGGGCGACCTCAATCACCTAGATGTAGAATAAAAATTAACGATACGGTGACTTGTGAGCCGACTGTTGAACGATTGGAATATTATATATGTTTGTACAGAGAATAACTTAGTATATTGATCTCAGCTGCGGGCGCCCCAAGCGGTGTCTATAGGAGCTTCTGTGATGTACAAAAGAAAATGAGATATTTGGAATTTTACAAGTTTTTTATAATATTAGTTTGTAAAGTATACTTTTAAGTGAAGATGGTGGTGTAGTGGAGGTATCCGCTGCACCGTGGTCGCTCGCAGCCTCCCGGTCCCACCCATCCTATCCTTGATCCCATCCCATCCCAGGGCTCTTCGGAGTCCGCCAAATGTTTCCAAGTCTCACGAGAGAACGTCTATACCACTATGTGGTAAACATTTTCAGGTTTGCTCGGCAAGAAAGAAGATACATTTGCATTGACGGCAGGAACTAAATTGGTGAGTAGAATATTGTCAAGACTTGGTGACTAACAAAGAATAAATCCAGATATAAAATATGAAGAAGTATCCACCGATTAGTAATCAGTACATTGATTTAATTTCATATATAGGTCTTTCTGATATTAATTTTCATCTTCTTTTAAACCTATTTATCTACAAAGACAGAAATCTTGTTTGTATTAGTTAATTGCATATTTTGTATTGTTTTAGATGTGCAAAGTTACTATTATAATTTTATTATTTTTGCATTTTATTAATTTACAAAGAGGAATTTTACTTGTAAAGTTACTTGCAAAAATATTTTGCAAGTTTTAGATTTTAATTTATCTACAAAGACTAAAATTTAGTTCTTATTAGGAATTTCTTGAGATTTTGTACAGTTTTGGGTATTTGTGAAATTATATTGTATTGTACTTAGTTGTTACTTATGTATCAATATTTTTGGCACTGGATAATTGATCTGTTGCAAGGCTACAAGTTATATGACTGTTGCCACTCTCTTAATAACAGATATATATGTATATACATATAATCTTTATATACTTGCATTGTCTATTTAACTTAAAATTACTTGCCATTTCTGTCTAGAAAGTTCTATAGTTGTGATCTATAGTTATTCTGGGCATCAAAATGAATATCTTAGTATGCTGTTATACTAGCTTAGCCCCTGACATCTCTCTAAGTTTGAGAATAATTTTCAGAGATACCTATGACTATGTGATACTAGTTTTTTCCTGTGACTTCGTCCGCGTTAGTTTTAGCATTAGTCACAATGTATAGCTGTCTGGGTGAACTCTATTCCGTCCTAGAGGTTGTGAATAACCAAGTACCTATTTGAATTTAAGATTTTCTTTTTCGATCAAACAGTATTATATATCCAATGTCCTTTCTATGTTCTAATCTATCTCTCCACCAATCTTCATCCATATCCGTACAGTCGTTAGAGTTATAAATAGTGTAACTAACACGACTTTCTTTTATATACATATATACAAACCATCTGTCTGTCACATGTATAGTGTTTATCCCGTGACTTCATGTACTATAAACTTGTTTTTTACATAACTATGTTATTTTCACTTAAACAAATAAGACTGATATTGAATAATCGCCTCTACTTATGTCTGTCTGGTTGTTTCGGCGAAACTGTTAAACAAATGTAATAGGAATTTCACTTGGGTATATAAAGAAGCGGCTAAGTCAGTGGTGGCCTAGTGGTTAAAAGGCTCGCCTCTCATACACGAGGGCGCGGGTTCGATCCTGGCAAGTACCAATGTTATTTTAAGAGTATTAGACATCACTGATAAATGCATTCCCAAAGAGGCTTGATGTCAGGCAGGCGGCCGTCGTAAAAATAATTATCCAAAACTATTCATAACATGTAAGGCAGACTCTGGCTAAAGCTGGCAAATTGCCAGGTAGAAAAGAAGATATAAAGGAGAGGCTAGGGATAGATTTATATTTGATATTGATTTCAAAAATATGTAAAAAATTTCTTCAATCTTTAATTTAACGCGCGTTATATAGGGGTCCTTTAAACCTACACCCGGGTCTCAAGTCCCAGTCACTGTTGAAGCTCCTCTCACTACAACGATGGACCCGACACACGCACCGTGAATACATGGAATGATGAGAGGTTTCGTCTCTCTATATATGTATATTAAACCTACACCTGGGTCACAAGTCCCAGTCACTGTTGAAGCTCCTCTCACTACAACGATGGACCCGACACACGCTCCGTGAATACATTGAATGATGAGAGGTTTAGTCTTTATTATGTTTTGTTTTTCTTACGATAACTTTGATATGAAATGAAGTCGCGTGTATGACCTAGCATGTAAACATATATTAATATTAATATAATTGTATATATTGCAAACATATACTATTTGTCATATTATCTATGCTTTTAATATACTACACAATCGCCTGCTATGGCGTTGCAAATTACTATAAACATACAAAATTTTGTCGTATGTAGTATTAATTTGAATGAGTATATATTAAAAATGATAGGAGTTCATATTGAATCTGATTTCAAACTTATATATTATAATATATAAAAACTCAAAAGGAAATATTGTTCTACAAACCACGGAAACAAACGTCATCGTGACGTAAGGACGGCCATCTTGTTTGGACATTGCTTAAACTGTGTCGAATAAATATTTTCATGTAATATTTATTATTACACTGGCTTTTGCCTGCGACTTTGTTCACAGTAAAGCCTATTTGAAAAATGGCCTATCAGATGCTGACTTACTGCGTTGAACTGCCATGCATAATTCATTTTTTATCAAGAAAATATTTTTAACTATTTGAAGTAGGTATAGCGTTTTTTATGCTAAACGGGGCAACCGAGTAGATGTTCCACTTGATAGAGGTAGTAGCGTCGCCTATGGACATTGTAACATTTCTTATGTTGTTGCTATCCTTGATTAGGGAAGAGGGGGAGGAAAAAGTGGGAAAAGGAGGGAAAGGATGGGACAAGGGAAAGTGCAACGTAAATAACATAGTCATATTGAAAACTTCCTCTTTTTTGATTTCGGTTTAAGAGTTAGTCAAGTTTCTCCTTATTACTTATCTACTTTATACAATAATAAGATCATAATCGATCCAGTCGTTCTAGATATTATCTTGATAAAACAGTGCAACGAACAGTGATAAAAAAATCCAAAAAAACACTGTTTTTATGTAACAAACTAGTACGTTCATATGATTTTGTTACGATAAGGCTCAAAAGAGCCGTAAAAATATTTCCAAAAAAAACTTTCATATTATTTTGGAAAAAAAACTATTGATATAAAATTATTGATATTTATCTTTTATTCATAAGTATATAGATAAGATATTTAAGTATAGCTATTATTATTATTATTATTTTAACATATGTTACAAGTAACTGTCTGACAAGATCCACAATAAACGTCAAAAGTAAAGTATTGAAAAATATGTAATTCAAAATCTTCGTTATAACTTTATTAATAATAAACTAGATTCATCATATTAATATATTAATAATATTGCCAAAAAATTGAAATAAAACACAGTCAAATATTCATGAATGTATTACGAAAAATATGCATGTAAAGAAATTTGTTACAGCTGTTGAAAATCACGTAATTATTAAAAGTAAATCGTAAAGTACATGAAAACCGATAATTTCGATACTGATCAGGTATTTACGGTGTTAAAGATACTTATTAAGCAAGATGCTTTTAAAATTCTTGTAATTGTTGAATTATAATTCCGGGAAAACCGCGTACCTATATGTGTTTCTATTTTTTATTAGATAACCGTTACGCTGACTCACGTGGACACGGAAAATGTCTTACTCACCCAGAAACTTGAATTTCAATATTATTAAACTATCATTATATATTTGAACTAGCTCTGCCCGCGACTTTGTTCGTATTGAATAGTTATTTAGGCATCATATTTTTGCAAATAACTTCATCCATTTTATATCTGAGTTATTTTAAAATTGTAATATCTTCTAAATTGTTCATTGAAATTAAGTTATGTCAAGGACAATTTTGTTCGTAATTAAATACTCTTAATCAACAATATATTTATTTGCATAAAGATTAATGTTATTATATTGATACAACTCAAATAAATAGATAGTAATTTCGACCAAATTTGATTACCATAAAAACGGTTCCAGTGAATTAATCTTAAAAGATAGATATATACTGTTTAAGACATATTTTTAGATAATTTCAAAACGAATAATTCTTTCATACATATTTTTTCGATATCTCAAACCGTTTTCTCACTCCACGCAACGAAAGCCATCAAATATGATAATTTTCCTCTTTTTTTTCACATTTTCCATTATTTCTTCGCAGCTATTTATTTAACCTAAAGCGATATTATTTAACCTAAAGCCTACCTCGATAAATATTCTATTAACTCAATAAGATATTTTCAATTTGAACCAGTAGTTCCTGAGATTAGCGCGTACAAACAAACAAACTCTTCAGTTTTATAAAGTATAGATTTATTTCGTAATAATTACAGTATAATATGTTAAGAGAAAGTAATGACCTCCTTTGTTATTTATAACAAATAATATCACGTGATTTATTTTTAATGAAATACATATATGTATGTAAATGATTTTAAATTAATTTCGACATCATAAAACTGATATATATTATGCATGTTAGTATACACATTTTATTTCACACATACTGGCTATGGACGTATTCTTCCTGGCAATTTCCCAGCTTTAGCCAGGGTCTGCCTTACATGTTGTGAATAGTTTTGGCTAATTGTTTTTAACGGCCGCCTGCCTGACATCAACCCTCTTTGGGAATGCATTAATCACACTTGCTCAAGACGGGTTGGTGATTTCAAACTTATAATTGTGAAATTATAAGTCCAGGTTTCCTCACGATGTTTTCCTTTACCGTATGTCTGGCTATGGACGTATAATTGAACAGAATTAAATTTTTCGTAACCTCGAACTACTACGGAAGATAAGAACCAAAAGTTATATTATATATTAACTATTATAAATTTAACTATTAATTTTAATACAAGAACTTAAAATAAACTTTTCTTTTGTTGTTTTTTACATTAATAACGGTTTAAAATATTTTTATTCACAAGTCGAATTTAGTAAGCACGTGCTTACAATTACGTTAAAAAAACTAAATTTGATGTCATGAGACTAAATTACATTGAATTCTAAACCTTATTAGTTTTAAATACGTTCTAATTCAGAATGACGTGTCATTTGTTCCAGATTTAGCTGATGTAAAGATACAGACGATTCTAAGCTTTATTTGTAATGTAATAAAGTCTAATTTCTAAACGTATAAAATGCAAAGGTCAAAACAATCTTGTAACCTTTCGGTATTATTAAAATCTTTGCAGTATAAAAAAATATGGAGTACGAATATTTAAAATAAATAAATAATTAATGATAAAATAATAATATAGTAATAAAAAATATTATATGTGTAGGAAAATGATGATAAAATTAATAAAATGGTTGACAACTTTCTAATACCTAACCCACGCGATGCCGCCGCGCCATCTTGGCTGTGTATTGACTTGTTTACTCACATTAATAGAACTTACCAGAATATTCTCGGGCGTTCGTTATTTTTGTATCATTAAATTATAAAAGCGTGACTAATATAAATATTTAAACTTAGTTTAGGATTAGGTTGAGTCATTGTTATGCAAAAAGGATGTAATTGGTGGTAAAATAACTTATACGGGGAAGTACGAAAGATGTTAGACATGCTTTCTAGAAACATCTATCTAACTGAATTTATATGAAAAATCGTTTAAATTAAGTCGCCATTTTTAACAAACATTAGTTTAATTGTAAAACAACACTTAGAATTAATTCTGTGAAGCATTTTTTCAAGGCCAACCAGTTAGGAAATACATCGACGAATTACGCACTTTCTTAAACAATTTTTTGGTAAAAATTATATATAAATATATATAATACATGTTTGTTAAATTAACATTCTATACGCTCTTCATATGGCTATGCGTATTCGCGTATTTGTTCTTCCAAATAAGACCATATGTGGATGATATATTCGTCTTCATTTGACATATTTGTACAAATAACACACATACACAAATAAGCGAGAACGTCGATCTGCTATTTGTTTTTTATCACACATGAAGACGCAAATATGTCAAATAAAGCAAACACACCGTCCACACATAGCTCAATCACTTGTGCGAGCGACAGCATCGTGTACAGACGTGTTTAGAGCATATTCTTACTGTATTTCGCAAAATGGATTGGACTAATGATGTTGTATTGAGATTTTTGGAATTATACCAAATGCATCCGTGCATTTGGGATCCCCGAAACGTAGCCCACAAAAACAAAACGAAAGTGGACGACGCGTGGTGTGTTATAAAGAAGGAATTGGGATTTCCAGGGACTATAAAGGAATTAAAAAGGAAAAGAGAGTCATTAATGTCAGCATACAGGGGATATAAGACTAAAATTAAGAAATCTGTGACAAATTCTGGTTCTTCCGATGTTTATAGACCTACATGGTTTGCATTTGATTTTATGGATAGTTTTCTAGCACCAGTGTATACATGCAAGCCACCTCTAAATACTGAGGTATGTATTATTTAAGCTTGTTTCTTTTTGTCTTTATTTATCTACTAGATTTCCGGGATTTCCGGGATGTAAAGTAGCCTATGTTATTCCTGGAAGTCAGCTTCCTGTATACAAAATTTTATCAAAATCGGTTCAGCCGTTTGAGCGTGAAGAAGTAACAAAGATACAAACACTCTCAAACTTTCGCAATTATAATTAATATTAGTAGGATACTATCTATATCTATACTAATATTTAAATGTGAGTTTGGAGTTTGGATGTTTGTTGCTCTTTCACGGCGTAACGACTGAACCGATTTGGCTGAAATTTGAAATGGAGATAGCTTATATCTTGGAATAAAACATAGGCTACATTATATCCCGTAAAAATAAAAAATTCCCGCGGGAATAACTAAAACCGAATTTCACGTGAACGAACTATAGCTACAATTTTAGTGCGCGAAGCCGCAGGCACTAGCTAGTGTTTAGTATAATAATTAAATATACAACGTCACAACAGGTAACAATGACAACAGCCAGAAAACAGCAGAATCCATCTGAACTTGAACAAGTTAAAAACCAAATGGATAAAGCATTTAAGATTATCGAAACAGCGTCACAAAGACAGTTAGATGATGATGATGAATGCAATATCTTCGGGAAACTGATTTCAAAGAAGCTGCGTAGATTACCAGTTGATAAACGAGACTTGATGATGAGAAGAATTAATAATATGATTTATGAGGAAATCATCAATATGGAAGATGATGATGATGGAGCAATTTCATCACCAATGCGGTCATACCCAAGTAGAAAAGCTATAAAAGTTGAAGATGAGAATTATTTGACTTTTGACGTAAAATCCCCACTTTCAGCAAATGAAGATCATGACAATGACTTCTAAATTTATTTCCAAACAGTCAGCTTCTAGTACTGCTTCAAGCTGCTTCGAGAACATTCGAGTTATTCATTAATTTAGCCTTATTTGTTTGCCAAGTGTGGATGTCTTGTTTGGGATATTTGGTCGTACAAATATTTGGACAAATACGACGAATACGCTACGCCAAGTCAAGTGCGACCCTAAGTAGAATAATTTTTACAAATACGCAATTTTTTTGTATAATATAATTAAATTTATTTCTACTATTTCGTAATATTGATTTCGGAAACTTTTTTTAATAGTAATAACAATAATAATAATTAATTTTTACTACTAATAATACGTCAATACTGAATTCTGAGAAGCTGTGCATAAAAACTGTTGACGCTACGTATGTAGTGACGAACTTGTGGTAGACGTAGCAACAGTATTTCTGTTACAAACTAATTTGGAGTTAAACTTCAGAATGTACCGTTGTTGGGATGACAGACCGTTCTTAAGTAAAAACTTGTTTTCGTGACTCAATACTTAAAATCGTTCGTTAATAATTTAAAATTACCTACTAAAAGACTTGGGTCTGTCCAGAACTAATATTAATTCATTCTTGGAACATACGAAGGCAGCACTATTAGGTTCGTTTCAAATTTGGTAGAAAGAGTAGCTTGTACAGTGGAGGTGATCGTTTAACGTCAGATAGGGTCCCTTAAACCTACACCTGGGTCACAAGTCACAGTCACTGTTGAAGCTCCTCTCACTACAACGATGGACCCGACACACGCACCGTGAATACATTGAATGATGAGAGGTTTCGTCTCTCTATATATATTAAACCTACACCTGGGTCACAAGTCCCAGTCACTGTTGAAGCTCCTCTCACTATAACGATGGACCCGACACACGCACCGTGAATACATGGAATGATGAGAGGTTTCGTCTCTCTATATATATTAAACCTACACCTGGGTCACAAGTCCCAGTCACTGTTGAAGCTCCTCTCACTACAACGATGGACCCGACACACGCACCGTGAATACATGGAATGATGAGAGGTTTCGTCTCTCTATATATATTAAACCTACACCTGGGTCACAAGTCCCAGTCACTGTTGAAGCTCCTCTCACTACAACGATGGACCCGACACACGCACCGTGAATACATTGAATGATGAGAGGTTTCGTCTCTCTATATATATTAAACCTACACCTGGGTCACAAGTCACAGTCACTGTTGAAGCTCCTCTCACTACAACGATGGACCCGACACACGCACCGTGAATACATGGAATGATGAGAGGTTTCGTCTCTCTATATATATATTAAACCTACACCTGGGTCACAAGTCCCAGTCACTGTTGAAGCTCCTCTCACTACAACGATGGACCCGACACACGCACCGTGAATACATTGAATGATGAGAGGTTTCGTCTCTCTATATATATATTAAACCTACACCTGGGTCACAAGTCCCAGTCACTGTTGAAGCTCCTCTCACTATAACGATGGACCCGACACACGCACCGTGAATACATGGAATGATGAGAGGTTTCGTCTCTCTATATATATTTAAACCTACACCTGGGTCACAAGTCCCAGTCACTGTTGAAGCTCCTCTCACTACAACGATGGACCCGACACACGCACCGTGAATACATGGAATGATGAGAGGTTTCGTCTCTCTATATATATTAAACCTACACCTGGGTCACAAGTCCCAGTCACTGTTGAAGCTCCTCTCACTACAACGATGGACCCGACACACGCACCGTGAATACATTGAATGATGAGAGGTTTCGTCTCTCTATATATATTAAACCTACACCTGGGTCACAAGTCACAGTCACTGTTGAAGCTCCTCTCACTACAACGATGGACCCGACACACGCACCGTGAATACATTGAATGATGAGAGGTTTCGTCTCTCTATATATATTAAACCTACACCTGGGTCACAAGTCCCAGTCACTGTTGAAGCTCCTCTCACTACAACGATGGACCCGACACACGCACCGTGAATACATTGAATGATGAGAGGTTTCGTCTCTCTATATATATTAAACCTACACCTGGGTCACAAGTCCCAGTCACTGTTGAAGCTCCTCTCACTACAACGATGGACCCGACACGCGCACCGTGAATACATGGAATGATGAGAGGATTCGTCTTTTACCACGATTTTTATCCAAACTAAATACTAACAGTATCAAGTATAATATATATATAATAATTTTAATTCAAAATATTTAATTATTATTTTTAATAAACAACATATGTCATGTTTTCTCAGCTGTAATCTGTATGTTCCTAAAGTATGCACACCTGACACAATATTATTAAAAACATTCGTATTTATTTTGCATATGTGGTGCGTCAATTTATATTATTTATTTTACGTAAATCTTAGTATTTCATTCGTTATTTTCTTGTAAAAAGAGTATTTTATTGACGCCTACTGTGAGTGCAGTTACTACAAACGTAGAGTTAGTAGTATTTCATTCATAAATAGTATTAAAGTTATTGAATGATGCTATCTGCTGGAAGAAGTGTTCATTTTTATTTTTATAGGCTATATATATATGCAACCTTTTTGGCAGTTTAAAATTTGACATAAACATACGTCACAGATTATTAAAAATAATGACATGCATATGTCGTGTAATTTTTTTTATTGACAGGAAACGACACTTCCTTAAAGCGAAGGTCGAACAGTCTCTTCCCTATTATACCTTACTTGTATAATTCTTTTCAAATGCAATTCATAAAGCCCTTACCTGTTTACCTGACACGGATGTGACCTGACCTGCAGCCACCTGATATTTGAATTAATATTAAAATAAAAAAAATTACATCGGCTGTTTATTCAAGATTAATGCTGAAATAATATAAAAAAAATAATAAATCGAATTAAATGTCATTATAATAAATTACTGAATGAATTAAAAGTGTTTTTGAAACAAAAAGATAAAGAAATTTTAATAAAAACAAAATCAATATATCTGATATTTAAAAATATTACTAGTTAAATTTGTTCTCAACGAAGTTGTTATGCACTGAGCGGCAACGTCGCCTTTCTCCGTACCTCTCGAGCAACCCATTGCGCTACTTTTGATTTCATAGCATTACACGTTTCTCTTACATTATATTTATAAGAAAAGGTTTGTTTGTCAAAAAAGTACATTTAAAGAACAATATTTTCAATATTGATAGTAGTTTTACGTTTAAATGATGAAGAAAGGAAGTAAATTTATAAAAGTGTTGAAGTAATCTGTGTCGTAACTAAAAAACATGTTAAGTTTAATAATAATAGCCATATACTAGAACAACCCTTCAATTTGTCCCCCTTTTACAAACAGATGTAAAAAATACTCAATAAAATTGTATATTCGTAACAAAAGTTAAAATTTTTTGGTAATAATATCCATTTTATTAAACAGAGGTAAGATAGGTAGGTACCTACTATTTTTAGCTTAATGTGAAATGACGTTTGTTGAAATTCATAAAATTTAGTTAAATATTTGCAAACATACGATTTACGTATAAAAATTGTAATGCACATATAGTTTCTTTTCTAATATATTTGAGTAATAAAAGTTTTAAATCATCATTGCTATTTTCGTATTTCTTTCATTCAAGTAGTTACATTATTTAATAAAATAGTCCAGGGTTTTATATAGGGTGACCTTTGTCCGTCCCCTGTCTACATCTGCCGATATACCAGTTATAAATAAATTGTTATTCCACGTTTTACTCGATTTTTTGCTTATGAAAACGCTATCAACTCCATATTGTATTCTCTAGTAAACAGAAAATATCCCGTTTTTACTCGTATTTTATTGTTAATTTTAATAATAATATATTTTTTAACTGTTATAGTTCTCAACCAAAAGGTAAGTATATATTGTTTTAATAAAATGAAGTAGTAAATTTAATATATGTCCTATAGTTTCGTCATTAAACTTTTCATTCTTTATTTACTGTGATAGTGAGTAAAAAAGTACGTGGAATGTTTAAATGAAGTTATTTTCAATGATCTAGCTTTAAATTTAAGAAAATCCACAAATGTATGTACATACATAAGATTCCCATACTATGACTTTGGAGTAACATTGCCGTTTTCTCGTAATATTATTGAATCTAAAATCTATTTATAATTGTTTGCTGTAACACACGCATCTGTAAGGTCGTTGACTCTAACTAAAATAGACAAACTAACATTGAATATACATTAAAATTAAATGCAATTGAAATTTATCACCAAACAAAAATACGTAATGGCGTATGTTTCTAACTGTAACTTTCTATTGTAGTAATAATTATTATTTACTTTGCAATAGATACCTATATTATGTAAAAAACGGCGTCTTTTTAATATATTTTATATGTAAATAATGTTTTGTTAAGATATTTTCTAGTAAACAACAAAGATAGAATTTATAGAATTGATCAATATGGCGAGGCCGGGACGTGCGACGTTGCCGCGTTCACTCGAAAACATGTATTATTTGTTACGGCGGCCATCTTGTTGCTGTTGTGACGTCACACGGCGTATTCGCTCTTATTCCAAATTACATAAGTGCTATTATCGCATGAGGTGTAATGTACTTGTGTTGTTTTGAAATGGAAGGGTAATGTAAACAATATTTATATACAAGCCAGTTTGATTTTTATTCCTTAACAATAAAGGTGATATTAGTATGATAATAATCCTGGATGTTTTGAACCGTTGTGGCACAGCGTGAAGGGAGTCACGTATCAACAAATAAGGTATGGCTTCCAGTAAAACTTATTATTATACATAAATAGATATTATATAAATAAAAACATAAAAGAAATCTATAATAGGACTTTGATATATATTAGTTATATATTCTGTTCCAATATGAACATTTAAAATACTTATTTACAATAGAAAATACAAAGTAATATATAACTTGCATATATACCTAGGCTAGAGTATCTACACCATGATTCCAACATCATATAAGAAAAATATTTCCAATTAGATATTTTAATAGCTATTTCCAATGAGATTGAGTAAATTGAGATTGAGTAGACAAGCTCAGTGTACAACATACACGAAAACAAAGCTATAAATAACTGAATTAATTAAAAACTATTTGTTTATAAAACCCATACGTTTGTTGAAAACATTTAATCTGTACGATATAGTTTTATTTTGTTGAAAGTAGGTTATCGTAAAACCTCTTTACTGAAGACAGATGTAAAATGTATATATTATATATAGAGACGAAATCTCTCATCATTCAATGTATTCATATGCGTGTGTCGGGTCCATCGTTGTAGTGAGAGGAGCTTCAACAGTGACTGGGACTTGTGACCCAGGTGTAGGTTTAAGGGACCCCTATCTAACGTTAAACGCTCACCTCCACCGTACAAGCTCCTCGCTACCTAACCATATTTACATAATTTTCTATGTAATAGTATTATTAATGTAATAAAAATTTTACGTGTATTATGTAAACAATAAATTCGTTACGTTCTAATTAGTTTTTCTTCTAGGTTTCAGCCATTTCATATTTGAATCTTGTGACAAAATAAATCATTTAAGGTTATGATGGTGATAAGTAATATTTAGTTTTAGCATATAGATATTAAAATGTTATAATTTTGATTATAATGAGATCTAAGTCTTTCGCGAGTATTCATTTAAATGAAACTAATATTATTCGGATGTACTCAGGAAATATCACATCTCGTCTTAATGATCACGGTTGCTGTAAAGTAACAAAAAACGGGAGAATGTAGTTTATAATCAAAAATAAAAATCGCGTAGTACTTAATATGAAAAATATTAGTTTCATCTTGAATATAAGCTAAAAATAATAAATTATCGCGTAAGAGTGAAAGAAACAAATAAAAAAACAGTAATGATTCAAAACTTCTCGTGTCATCAGCCTATCAGAGCCCACTGCTGTAAGGCCTCTTCTCACATGGAGCAGGTTTGAGCATTAATCACCACGCTTGCTCAAGACGGGTTGGCGATTTCAAACTTATAATTGTGAAATTATAAGTCCAGGTTTCCTCACGATGTTTTCCTTCATCTATCAGTAATGTCTAAATACTCTTATAAAGTACATATGACTCGGAACAATCACATTGGTACTTGCCAGGATCGCACCCGCGCCCTCGAGCAAGAGAGGCGGGCCTTTTAACCACTAGGCCACCACTGACTTTTAACACAAAACTTCTTACTAATAATTAAATTAGCTTTTTATTAGATAGTTACTAGCTTTCCAGCCGCGTGGAGTTCGGTTATATCACGTTTCCAAGAGAACCTTTCAAAAGTCTGGGATAAAAACTGTTCTTTCTCAAGGTCAACTCTATCTCTGTACCAAATATCATTAAAATCAGTTCAGTGGTTATAGGCAAGAAAGCGTAACAGACAGACAGAGTTACTTTCGCATTTATAATATTAGTAGGGATTTTATTTTTAAAAATATCGTAACAACAAAATCTTCAAAGCAGTACATATATTTGTAAGTTTATTTTTAAACTGGCCGTGAAATTGGCTCGGACGATGACAATAATTAAGGGCTTCAAGATAATTACATACTACACACGAAAATAAATACTCATACATATACAGGGTGACTGGTGAATTACCATCGATACTTGAGGACGTGATATTTGACGATCATATATGACAGAATAAAAATTAATATAACATAAATATTAATAAACTTCTAAGTAAAGTTTCGTACAAAATGGCGAATACGGCTAGATCACGTGATATGACGTCATAATACAACATCGATCGCTCCTCAGTCCTGATACTTAGAAATAGGTCAAAAAATACCTTTTAGTCCTTTCAAATAAGTAAAACTTCGTAATAAAATGAAAATAATAAGGTTTAAATAGATTATATAATGAATCTTTAGTGTTTTAAGACAAATTAAGATTACTTACAAGTCTATTGATTGAAATAGCGACACGCATTCTATCGCTGTCTCTTTTTATTCTGCCGGAGCGTTGAACGTTTAACGCAACCTTGTTGATGTCGCATAAGAAATTATACTTAAAAATACAAAAGATTTTATGTGACTATTAATTAATAAAATACATATTACATTCATTTAATGTTAATAAAATATTTTATTAAAAAGAGTAAGTTTGGATTATTAAATAAAGTTTATATTGATACTTATATAATATAATCTCAGTTAAAATATAAGGTAGGTAATACAATGATGATTTCATTAAAAGTTTGAAATAATATTTGAGTTTTGACAATACATTAACAGTCTGTTAGCCATTAGACGGAGCTCCAGAACAGGAATTAATATTAGTGGCTGGTTAAGACATTTAAACGGACTTGTGCGTGGTGGCACGCTCGATACATCTAACAGAGCATCAAACGCATAATAACACGATATAAGTTATTTAACATTGATTGGTGAAACTGGGTCTTAAGATTTTTATTTAAATATGTATATTCATTCCCAAAGTGGGTTGATGTCAGGCAGGCAGCCGGTCGTAAAAACAATTAGCCAAAACTATTCACAACATGTAAGGCAGACCCTGGCTAAAGCTGGGAAATTGCTAGGAAGAAGAAGTTTGTAAGTATAACATTTGGGTATGACATAATAATTTTATGTACCTAAGTATTAGGTACATATATATTGTTTTAATTAATGTAAAACTCAACTCCGTCTCAATCTTATGTCGTATTTAGGTTGTGAAATTCTTTCGTTAATTTATTGATTAGAAACTTCTAAAGAGTAACTGGAAATTTTAGCTCTTACGAAGAGTTAGCTTAGATTATTTGGAGATGAGAGTTTAACATTAGATAGGGTCCCTTAAACCTACACCTGGGACACAAGTCACAGTCACTGTTGAAGCTCCTCTCACTACAATGATGGACCCTACACACGCACCGTGAATACAATATGAAATGATGAGTTTCGTCTCGAGTTATTGATTTTTAAAAATAAATATACTTTTATAGAATATCTATTATGGAAATCAATTTATTTCAATGCCAATTTCGTTCGGCCTTTTTGTCATTGTTTCTTCAAGGTCGACTTATTTATAACCTTAGCTATGTCCTTATATTTATGAGTGAAGTAAGAGGTTTACCTCTTACTAAAGTAAATATTATATTATTATTTACTAAATATATATTATAATTATTATGTTAAAATAAAATTGTTCAAATTGATTAGCTGAATTTGATAACAGTGCCATCTCTTGAAATATGTGTGAAACTGATTGTCAACTAGTGTGACTAAATTTTTATCTTGCCATAGAGAATTAAAATGTTTCAAAATTTTTCTACAACTTATTGTTTTATTTTGATTTTTTTGTAATTCTACTATAGTTAGAGATAAGTTTATTTTAAAGTTTTTATTAAAAAATATAAAGTTAAAATATGTACTTAAGAAAAAACATTGTTTCTATCTATGGTAATTACCCGCGCATTTAACGTTTTATTATTTCAACATTTCTTTGATTATTTACATTATTAATTTAATAACAAAACACAACTGACGTTTTAAAGAGAATGATTAAAACAGAACGACTAATTTGTAAATTATTTATTTTCAATTTTTACAGAATAATGAATATTTATCAAACATCACCCATACATTAGTCAATACTCCGCTTTATTTAAGTCAAAATATATTTTGACTTATAATATTAAGACATTGAATTGCACGTATTTTAACACCTTGATTTAACTGTTTCCGTCGCCTTTAATTCATGTAGTTAGTATTGTTAAGTCAGTGGTAGCCTAGTGGTTAAAAGGACCGCCTCTCATCCACAAGGGCGCGGGTTCGATCCTGGCAAGTACCAATGTGATTTTTCCGAGTCATATGTACTTTATAAGAGTATTTAGACATCACTGATTAATGCATTCACAAAGAGGATTGATGTCAGGCAGGCGGCCGGTCGTAAAAACGATTAGCCAAAACTGTTTACAACATATAAAGCAGACCCTGGCTAAAGCTGGGAAATTGACAGGTAGAAGAAGAAGACTGTTAATATGGAAGTTCGGAATTAATAATAGAAAGAAAATAATATGTCTAGCATATATTTGTTTTTATAATATACAATACATTCACAATATCAACACGACATTGAGAACAATTTATTATATTTATCAAATCATTCCTTAGACGTATATGAAATGCCACTGTTTTTTTAGAATTATATACATATATATAAAAAATAATTCTACTTTACATGTGTATATCACGTTAGATAGATGGCGCTGTAGTAAATAAAATTAAAAGCCATAACATACTATATATATTTTAACACTATACATTCCTCTGAAAACAATTCTAATTCACGCGGCCGGAGTCGCGGTAAACTAGTTTATAACTCTGTTTTACTTATAGAGAGAATTAAATAATGCAATTTATGAATAATAAAATTCAATATACTTTTTCAATAAACTACCAGACGAAATAAAACTGTGTGATAGTACAGGGATGTTAAGGTTAAATTAAAATAATATTTAATATCCTCGCTGTAGTAGTAAATGTAGCAAGTCTGTCATGTCCAACGGCCAGTTTGTTAAAATTGTTATCTTTCAAATATTCCTTGTATCTCATTTTAAGTGAAGAAGTAAAGTTCTTTATACATTTTATTCCTATATATTATATATTATATTTATAATATTTCCAAGTCATGTAGTACAGAGATGCTTAATCTGTAGCTAGGCCATGTGAGTGTAATAGGTATGCTCGGTCGTTGTGAAGTGTCCGTACTTTCTTCTTCACTCTCCGAGTCACTGTCTGCTAGTCTTGACAACCCGGAGACTTGCTTTGACATATCTTCAGCTAGTTCCGGTGGTATCAGGATCTGTAATTTATATATTGTATTATTCAATAAAACTATATTAAATTTGTTATGTATTGTGGTAAGTAGCAAACTGAGTAGCAACTAATATAATAAAGTGATCTACTTACATTACACTTGACATCATATTATTATAACAATACCGAGCATGTATAACTAATACATAACAGAACCTTTCAAAAGTCTGGAATAAAAACTATCTTGTGTTCTTTCTCAAGGTCAACTCTATCTCTGTACCAAGTTTCATTAAAATCAGTTCAGTGTTTTAGTCGTGAAAGCGTAACAGACAGACAGAGTTACTTTCACATTTATAATATTAGTAGGGATATCAAATTAATTAATCTAAGAAGCATTATAAATTTAAATCATTTTATTAAGTGTACGAGCGACCAAGTTCCCGTATATTGCTTATTAACAAAATATATTACCAGTACATAAAATCAAAAAATAAGATAAAGAATATATTCTTTTGTATTATTTATATATTAAAATATATAGGCTTACTTTAAATTTAAAATACAATACATTATATTATACATAAAATTAATAGAATAACTGTCAAAATTCCCGCTATTTTTGGTCCATTTCTTTAAATTATTTACAAAAATGAGATATTAATGAAGAAATAAATACAAAAATATATGTTTTATAAGAATATTTTGTTCAATAAGTCAGAATATTGTTATTTATATATCTATAGCAATATAATATGGGGTATCTCCACGTTTTTGGGAGTCATTATTATTGATAGAAAGACTAGTTAAATATGGAGACCATATTATATAAGTCAGGACTCAGGAAGAAGAAAATTATATATGGCGTTGTTATATTTAGAACTATCTATTTATGTACCTGTAGCCACGGTCCTTTAGAGGCGTAGGGCTTCGCCCTGGTAACGAAGGCTCCTCCAACGGCGGGGGTCAACAGTGTGACCGCCCGGGGACCCTGCCGCCATGTGAAGTGACGATCGTGAAGTACTCGACCGCTGGAAGGAAAATAATATATATTATATAGGTTATTTTCTCAGAAACAGAAACAAAACTTCTCATCAATAGATGTCGCTTTCATTCATTTAATTTATTTTTTGAATAAATACTTATCGAATTATTGGGCAGAAAGTTATATAAAAACTATTTTAAATTTATTCTCTGATGTAAGATTATCAATTTGTTGTTGAAATTTAATCAGCTATTGATATTGTTCTCGGTACAGTGTCAGTGTTAATTCTCAATGTTCATTACTCCCAGTCATGTAACAGAATGTGTGTGTCCAGTATGTATAGTTTACAGACTCGAGTTGATGCTCATGTTGATACATTACAATGGGTCAGTATTATCATTCATTATAATCACTCATCATGATAATTGGAAGGATTATAGTGTGTCATTAGTATAACACAGATGGCGACACTTGTGATAATATTAACTTACTCTATAGCTAGTGGTAGTAAACTTGCTCCTTCTGCGTTTAAAAGTAAGTGAACTCCATTTAAATATTCCACTTCGTCTCCTCGCCAGGAACCCTGAAATATTGAGAAAAATAATTTTATTTATTGAGTAAAATCATCATCAGCCTATCAGAGCCCACTGCTAAGCCTCTTCTGACATGGAGAAGATTTGAGCATTAATCACCACGCTTGGTCAAGACGGGTTGGTGATTTCAAACTTATAATTTGATAAAAGTCCATGTTTCCTCATATTTTTCTTCATCAGTCAGTGATGTCTAAATACTCTTAAGTACATATGACTCGGAACAATCACATTGGTACTTGCCAGGATCGAACCCGCGCACTCATGCACTAGAAGACTTTTAATTTCTAGGCCACCACATTTTATCCGGATATTTTGCTAGTGAATACTCCCTAAGTAAAAAAAACCTTGTAATGATGAATTTGTTCAAGAAATTACTCTCAAGCTATTAAACAAGCATATGAACTCCTAATAGTTCTGTAATCTTTACACTAACTAACCTGCATCATTTCCGGTAACTGTGGCAGAGCTCTCTCTATTGAAGACATCTTGAAACTATCCGTGGACATCTTATGACCTGGAAATATTAATTTATTATTATTACATATATACAATGCCATCAAGATTCAAAAGATATGTTATACAGTGCAAACTCGGTATAACAAATCGGACGGGAACCAGAAAATATTTGTAACTAGTTTTTGCCCGCCCGGACTTCGTCCGCGCTAATTTAGTCATTAGTAATATATGTATGTATAGGTGACCGGGCGAACCGGGCAAAAGGTATTGGTATTTAATAAATTTTTTCTGTTTCAATCGAACAGAATGATTGTCAAATCTAATGTCAAAAAAAAGTTTGTATGGAAAATAGAAAAGGGCTGTTTTTAGGGTTTTCCCGGAAATGAATCAATTTTTTTCAGCTTTTAAACCATCCCTGAAGTTCCACGAACATTTCAAGACTAAGATAAGATAAATCCGTTCAGCTGTTCTCGAGTTTTAGTGAGACTAACGAACAGCATTTCATTTATATATACAGGGTGACTGGTGAATTACTATCGATATTTGAGGACGTGATATTTGACGATCATATATGACAAAATAAAAATTAATATAACATAAATATCAATAAACTTCTAAGTAAAGTTAACCAAAATTTATGTAATTAATTACGCATCGTATGAACACCCTACAGATTAGGTATACACACACACACACACAGACGCGGCGGCGGCGTAGTGTTGTATCAGCACGCCGCCGCACACGTCCACACTTGGAACACTTGGAACACTTGGAACGTGTACACACTTTATTTATTTATACGGAAATTTGGTCAAAAATTAAGTACCTATTTTTTTTACATAATTCGAATGAGAATCATGTACCGAGTATTCTCCTTAAATATTGATAGTAATTCACCAGTCACCCTGTATATAGATGTCAAATAATTCGTTGAACTGAGGTTTGTTATGTTGAGGTAAGGTTGGTCTAAAATTCGTTATAAAAAGATAAAATAATACATAGTTTTATTTACCTCAACATTAAGATTTTCGACATAGGATTTTGGTCAACATAATTAATGATGTTTAGCTTTTCTGCGACCGATAAGGAACACCTTTTACGCTTGAGCCATTTTAACTTAAAACTTTAACAATAGTGACGGGCAGAAGTGTTTATATTACTTTTCATCAAACAACGATTACTTTATGAACAAAAGCGAGTCGAGACATGAATTACAATATAAGATTATAACTCTTAATCTTAATTATTGGCGGTAACTTTATATAAAGGTTTTGGGTTGACAAAATTCGTTAATTAGAGGTATGAATACTTTGTCTTGATAGTTGAAAATTCGTTATAAAGAGGTTGTTCGAAAAGAATGTTCGCAATGTAAAGGTATATTTTATATTGAATCGTATGGACAATTCAAGGGGATTACGAAAAATTCGTTCAATCGAGGAATTCGTTATATTGAGGTACGTTATATTAAGGTTGCACTGTATTTGTACTTTTTAGCGCTACCTATGTTTAGTTCCGTTCCGTTTAGCTAAATACCAGAAAAAAATGCAATTTTGATTGGCTGACTTTTTTCACAGCTTATTAAATACACCATAGTGTTTTGTATAATCAAATCAAATCTTTTTATATATATACTAGCTTTCCGCCCGCAGCTTCGTCCGCGTGGAGTTCGGTTATATCGCGTTAGCAGAGAACTTTACAAAAGTCTGGGATAAAAACTATCCTATGTTCTTTCTCGAGGTCAACTATGTCTGTACCAAATTTCATTAAAATCAGTCCAGTGGTTTAGTCGTGAAAGCGTAACAGACACACAGACAGAGTTAATTTCGCATTTATAATATTAGTAGGGATATATATATATATATGTTTCTCTGCCTACCTTCATTTCCTCTATCGCTCATAGAGCTCAATCCTCTCTGCAGTGTGTCTTTGATCTGTTGTTCAACGCTGGGCGACAAACAGCTGGACTGGTCATCTGTACTCTGGAAATAATATACCAGATAATGTAACACCTGGAATACTAACTTATTAATGTATACTTAATATTGAGTATAGGTATCATGTCACTAATAAATACATACATATACAGGGTGACTGGTGAATTACTATCAATATTTAAGGAGAATACTCGGTACATGATTGTCATTCGAATTATGTAAAAAAAATAGGCACTTAATTTTTGACAAAATTTCCGTATAAATAAATAAAGTGTTGACACGTTCCAAGTGTTCCAAGTGTGGACGCGTGCGGCGGCGTGCTGATACAACAACATGCCGCCGCACGCGTGTGTGTGTATACCTAATCTGTAGGGTGTTCACACGATGCTTAATTAATTACATAACTTTTGGTTAACTTTACTTAGAAGTTTATTAATATTTATGTTATATTAATTTTTATTTTGTCATATATGATCGTCACATATCACGTCCTCAAGTATCGATAGTAATTCACCAGTCACCCTGTATAATAACTAACACTATACTCCTTCCAAGCAACCCTAGCAGATACTCCGGCCAGATGAGCTGGCTTCTGTGTGTTCTGGTGCTGGAGTCGAGCTGACACGCGCCTCTGGGTGCGCGTCACTAACCAAGCACCTCCACATCTGGAAGAAAAACATGATAAACATACCAGGTCTTTGGTGGAAAACGATTTTTTGGACCTATTATATTATATATATACTCTTTCTTCTTCTTCTACCTGGCAATTTCCCAGCTATAGCCAGGGTCTGCCTTACATGTTGTGAATAGTTTTTGGCTATTTGTTTTTACGACCGGCCCGCCTGCCTGACATCAAGCCACTTTTGGGAATCAACATTAATCAGTGATGTCTAAATACTCTTAGAAAGTACATATGATTCGGAAAAATCGAATTGGTACTTGTCCGGGCCAGGATCGAACCCGCGGGCTCGGCAACGAGAGGCGGGCCCTTTAACCACTGAGCCACCACTGACTTGATATATACTCTTTATTGCACTGAAAAATTTACAATTTTATTTTACAAACAGAATTATTGGGTACAATGGCGGGCTTATTTCTAAAAAAAATTTCTTCCAGCCAACCTACAGCTGTAAGGGTTAGTGTGTACAGCAGGTAATAATTGTGCAATATGATGCTCTTAATAATATAATATAAAAAAAACAATTTCAATATAACACATGACACTGACATAAATATCCATGATATAATAAATAGTATAATATCTAAATACATAAATATATTCTGTTACATGACTGGAAGTTATATGAACATTAAGAATTAACACTGAAACTGTACCTTGGATCCTCACTCATCATATTCAGTACTTCAAACCCTGAACCTCGCTGTGCTGCTCGTAACTCACGACTAGTACAACCCACCATCTAGAACAAATGGAAACATATACGTTTAAAAGACATTAAAATAATACTTATTGAAATAATTGTTTATATATTAGTCGTTGAAATAAAATATATAAGAATCATAGACAATATTCACACGATATTTGATATATTAAGAACATATAAAGCCACTAAATAAATATATGACATAATATAGTTAAATTAGCATTTATATATTTCCCGCCAAAAAAACTAAACAAATGTCAAACTAGTGCTGCCTCTGACGGATGATTATTGAAACATCATATTATATATATTTAAGATTCTAACTAAATCATTAACTGGAACAAACTAATTATTATCTTAAACCAAAACACCTTAAATAAGTTAAATTCAATTTACAAACACACAAGCCTCGTCTACAAATGCTTTCCCTCGTAAAAGTGAACAAACCAAACGTCATCGCTTTAACGTCACTTCGGGTGCGTTCCCTAAACGTGTACAGTAATATCCCGCTTTACGCGTATATCGAGGTTTATGATTAAACACAGTCAAAATTTAATACACAAATATAAAAATCATTTTAATCAATCACTTTAATTCAGTGAACACTATACAATACATAGGTACTCCTATTTTTTACGAAAAAATACATGTATTGCCTTTTGGGTAGTGTTTTGTTTATTTTTTAATAAAATACGTTCATAACACCCAACACTGTTTTTAATCGTTTGACACACGTTCAAGACATGGTCATCATTATTATCTATACTCTGCAATGTCCCAATCTGAATAATTTTTTAAAAATCGCGTTATAGTGAAACCGCGCACAACGGGGTCGCGTTAAGCGGGGTATTACTGTATTCCCTAAATTGTATACTGATATACGTATATGTTTTTCATTTCTGGAAATGTTTCTACCTGTAAGAACGTGACGCTGCCGTGGCAGGTGTTTGTTGTCTCCAGCTGCGGGTCAGTCGCCACTAAAAGATGACGGACCCTAGAGGATGAACCGTCGAGAGGCGCGTGCCAAGAAACATGGTCGCCACACACGAACTTATTACCTTGAATGAGAACAAATGATAATATAACAAAATGGACTTAATAACACACACACACACACACACACACACACACACATATACATGTATGATGTATTATATTTATTGTTTTGCAACTTCTAATACTTTCAACAAGGTTGCGTTGAACGTTCAACGCTCCTGGTCAATAAGAATAGAGAAGGATGGAGCAAGAGTGAATGAGTGAGTCAATTGTGACAAAAAATGTACTTAATTACACAGATATTACAATTATATTTATTGACTAGAAACTAGGTACTTATAAATTTCAAAAAGGTTGCGTTAAACGTTCAACGCTCGTCGGAATAGAAAGAGACAGAGCGACAGTAAGGGTGGCTCAATTGTGTATTGTAAGCAATGTTTATAAAATTTGTCTTAAACAAACAATATGAGTTCACTAATAAATCATTTCTACTGTTCCTATTTTCATTTAAACATAACAGAGCTTCATTTCTTTGTAATTGACTCCAGGCGCTATTTTTTAGACATTGAAATAAATAAAACTATTATTTTTTGGATATCCTACAAGTATTTCAATATTTTAAACTACATACACCCGAAGTTTCGCGTGATTAATTATTTCAACTACATACTCTCGACGTTTCGGTTACTTTTCATCAACCGTGACCATTAAGACGAGATGTGAATGTCAGTTGGTTTTGTTATTTTATCATCTAACGCCATCGATTTCTTATCTTTCTGGCGTGCCACTCTGGATGCCGACAGAGTGCGCTTAGTATATCCGAAAAATATTAGTTTCATTTAAATGAATACTTGCGAAAGTCTTAGATCTCATTAAATTGAAACATATATATATATCGTTGTCGATAGTGCAAATACACGTAACTAGTATTGGATAATTCCGCGTATCTACATTGGAAGCAGATTATCAGAAGAAAGTTTAAGCTGAAATATTTTCTAAATCAACGACTTTTAAGGTAATTTTGTCACATCCTACTAATACTAATATTACTAATATTATAATTGCGAAAGTTTGTGATTGTGTGTATGTTTGTTACTTCTTCACGCTCAAACGGCTGAAACGATTTTGATAAAATGTTGTATACAGGAAGCTGACGTCCAGGAATAACATATAGGCTACTTTACATCCCGGAAATCCGCGGGTAACACCGCGGGGCGTAGCCAGTTAGTAATGAATTAAACACTAAATAATTATATATAAATTTACATACCAGTAGTAAATATATATCTAGCCAAAGCCTGTAGTAGTGCAGCGGGCCACAGCGGAGGCTGTTTCTCCTCACTGGCCAGTCGGAAGGTCAGCTCCAGGCCATAACCAGAACAACCAAGTGGCTCGGGATGCACTCGGCCATCACCGTGAAGATCGGACAGACCAAAACTGGGAGGAAATAATCATTTAATATGGCCGGAGAAATATTATAAAGATTCTATGTGCTTGAAAATAATTATCGTAATTGTTATATTTTAAATATTAATTTATCAATTATAACCCATAATGAATTCAAATATTTATACAAAATTTATGTTTATATATACATATTTGTAATAAACATATACATAACACGTATCGATGAAGCGAAAAATGTTTTACATCAGTCATGTGGTCTAAGGCACACTGTGTTATCTTTTTTTATATAAAATTAATTGCTTTATACATAAATATAATATGTAATGACAATATTACATACATACATATATTAGGTCTTAGAATATTTTTTTTATACAATATTTATTATAATGGTAACAGTACCTAACATAATGCCAATGTGGTGGTATATTCTCATCGGGTCTCCCCGGGTTCCAGTACATGCTGATGTAGTCGAGGGGATCCTGGCCTCCCAACCTGATGAAAAAACATTCATTTTTCATAATAATTATTTTAATAAAACCTTCTTTGAATGCAATAAAAGCTTTTTAGTGACCAATAAAATTTATATGTGTTATATTATCTATGAATTTACCAATATTTAAGTCTTGTGGTCACTTGAAGTGGGTTGGGCTGGTCAGGGTATACTTTGGTGCAAGCCTCATAAAGAGGAGTCAAGCCTGGAGGCATCAGACGCTCTGGAAATTAAAAAAGTATTTAATAATATGAAAAAATTTATACAAAATACATTATTCAGCCAATGTTATATTATGTATATTTTTGATCTATATTCGGTATTTTTTTTTAATATAGAACCTGTTTGAGTCATCTGTTCCCTCTCTACAGCCAAAGCAGCTGGGTTGACCGGAACTGCTACGTCTGGTCCGTCTGTTGCCTGCGCAGACGCAACGAATGATAGCGCACTATTCCTAACAACGCCAGTCGGCATCGCATTAGAACTTGGACCGGACATATTTAAATTATTATTAAAATATAATAAGTTTACAAAATTGTTTACTCTTTTGGCATACTTAAGCAATCTTGGCCCTTAAACGTCAAATGATTACATTCGCACAAAAATGTTACCATACATTTTATACATACGAAAGAATACAAAATAAAAGAATTATACATATTAAATAATTGATAATTTTATTTATAAAGAATTTATTATTATATCATAAGAATTTCTAATACATTTCATAAAATTAATAAAAATATTTCTTCGTATTTTGACAAATGAGTTGTGACTTATGAAGTATCTCCCGGCTTTGAACCAGATATGGTATTATAAATATACCGCCCGGGTTGTTTGTTTTATTTTTACAAAATAAACAAGCCTGGAATTCTATAAATAACGGAAGACGTACATTTAACATATAAGTAGTAATAACTAATAAGTAATATTTATCACAATGCGTTACTTATTCCTATCCACGATATTCAGTGTAGTTTTCGCATACGAAAAGGATATGACTTTTACTATACAGGCGGGAAAAATGGAATGCTTTTATCAAAAAGTTGCTGTGGCCGAAGTTATCGACGTGGAATACCAAGTGAGTTAACAAATATATTATATATTACGAAATAAAACAACTCGTTTCATCGGAAACAAAAGATAGTATTTTTTTATGATTAATTAATCTTATTGAGATAACGGTGAACCATATATTAATTAAACATGAACTTAACAATATATTCAAAAAAATTTGCATTGTTTCCAATAATAGTAACACAAAAATAAACTCATTACTTATTTTCATGTATTTATAATAATAATTGAACAAAATTACATGAATTAAGCTTAAATGTTGATATGACCATGTTAAGTAGCAAATATGAAATATTTAATGAGAATAGTTATTATATAAAGTCGGGAAAGTGAAGGAAAATTATTATATTTACCTCTATCATGTGCTAGAAGAAAGGAATTTTACGGAATTGATGTAGAGGATTTAGAGCCTCTCATGCAGGAGGGCACGGGTTTGATCCTGGCAAGTACTAATGTGATTGTTCCAAGTCAAATGTACTTTATAAGAGTATTTAGACATCACTGACTGACAAAGGAAAACATCGTGAGGAAACATGGACTTATAATATCAAATTACAAGTTTGAAATCACCAACCCGTCTTGAGCGAGCATGGTGATTCATGCTCAAACCTTCTCCATGTGAGAAGAGGCTCAGCAGTGGGCTCTGATAGGCTGATGATGATGTAAAGGAATGTAGATGAATACTAGAGTAGAGGAATACCCAGGATTTGTATAAAAATATTATGTATAAGGTAGAGAGTTGTGATAGGTATAGATGTAATAAGAATTTATTTAGAAAAAAGGAGAGAAGTATGTACTGTTTAACTACAAGAAAATAAATACAGTAACAAAAAGATGATCTTTACATCTTGTACGGAATAATATTAGTCAATAAAAATAATTAATAATTATCTTAATATATAATTATTTAGTTTTTGATCAGTTGTTCCTAATAGGTGTGGATGGGGTTTTAAATCCATTTTTGTGAAATTAATCCTTGTGTTAAAATTCATTTAAATTATAATTGTCTTCTTCTTCCTGGCAATTTCCCAGCTATAGCCAGGGTCTGCCTTACATGTTGTGAATAGTTTTGGCTAATTGTTTTTACGACCGGCCGTCTGCCTGACATCAACCCTCTTTGGGAATGCATTAATCAGTGATGTCTAAATACTCTTATAGAGTACATATGACTCGGAACAATCACATTGGTACTAGCCAGGATCGAACCCGCGCCCTCGTGCATGAGAGGCGGGCCTTTTAACCACTAGGCTACCACTGACTCTATATATATACAGCTAACATTTCCAGGTTGCCAATATAACTATAAGCTATAAATTAACTTGCAGGTCATCGATGCTTCTCACGGAGAGCTGGACATATCTTTCCAGCTAGTGGACCCTATGGGACGTGGTATTGTAACCGATTATAAGAAGTCCGATAATTCACACAGACATACATCTACATTGGAAGGGGACTACAGATTCTGTTTCGACAACACTTTCAGTACATTCAGCGAGAAAACGGTAAGTTGATGTTCCAGGTTTATTCTGGATTATACTGAGGATATTTCTCTATATAAAACATAATTATTATTACTTTAATTATTAGACAACTGACTTTTTAAAGAAATTCATTAAAATTGTACGGCTTCTTGGTGAATCACTTGTTTATTTCCAATTTTTATGAAGTAATGAATAATTACATCCAAAAATGCTATTTAAATAATATCTCCTTAACTCTCCTCTCCTTTCCTCGCCACACCTTAGTCAATACAACTCCTTTTTAGTTTTGTTACAATATATCTTGATAATTTCCAGGTTTTCTTCGATTTGCTGATAGAAAATGACGAGCCCCACCTCAATGATTACGATGAGGAGAAGGAATTGGAACTTGGTAAATATTATGCCTACTAATATTATAAATGCGAAAGTAACTCTGTCTGTCTGTTACGCTTTCACGCCTAAACCACTGTACTGATTTTAATGAAATTTGGTACAGACATAGAGTTGACCATGAGAAAAAAACATAGGATAGTTTTTATTATAGACTTTTGAAAGGTTCTCTTGGAAACGCGATATAACCGAACTCCACGCAGGCGAAGCTGCGGACAGAAAGCTAGTAATTAAAGCTAGTTCTAATACAACCTTTTACTCTTACCACGAGTGTTTTGACAAACTATCCACAAAACGTACGTTTTTGATACTATTTTCAAGTCTTATGAATTCTGTAGAGCAAGTGTATACCTAGTTTCCATAATATACCCATTAGACAGGGTATATTATGGAAACAGACAGACCCTTAAACCTACACCTGGGTCACAAGTCCCAGTCACTGTTGAAGCTCCTCTCACTACAACGATGGACCCGACACACGCACCGTGAATACGTGGAATGATGAGAGGTTTCTCTATATAAAAACATACACAAAAATTCCACATTCATATTATGAGCTATGTTATAATAAAGTGTAATTCCCCAGGTAATTCAGCGGAGTCCTACATGATGCGCGTCAAGGATGTGTTGGAGTCTGTGTACAGGATCCGCGAACAAGTATCTACTGCAAGGAGGCTGCAGGAACTGCTATCAGCTCATGAAGCCAGGGATAGGAACCTCGCTGAGGATATGTGTGACAGGTAAACGGATACCAAAGATGGGTAAAATTCCCTGTAATTATGAGAATATGTATGATAGATAGTGCCTCTTATATAGATGGGGGAAAATCTCCCTATAATTAGGGTGATAGAAGATAATGTAGGAATATTATTTTTTTTATTTTTTATTTATTTATAGGTTCCCTAGCGATTTTTACACAAATGAATAATTAAATAAAGTTTCATATAATTTAATAACATGCATAAATTGTGTAAAATCAGTTAAAAGCAAACACTGCATGCAAAAAAAATATTTGCCGGATATCCTTTCCCATAGATGAGGAAAAATCTCTCTGTAATTATGAAGATATGTATGACAGGTGCAGAATCTCATAAGGATTGAGAAAGAATTCCCTTGTAGAATTAAGATGACAGAAGATTATATTAAGAGCTAGTGAAGGAAATATAAGAATTATAAAAGAAAGTAGACAGAATTATACTTATTATACACAAGAAGATAGATCAGTACATTCATTTCTATAATTATTTCATTTACTTAAAATTTTGATATTGACAAAAATTTATCTGGAGCGATTTGTTATATCATTTAGCTAAGTTATAATAGTTTTTCACTAGGTGAAGAAAAATAATTCACTCACAAAGCGAATATAGACATATTAAGTTTTTTGAACATCGTGTATATAACTCAAAACAATATTAATCTACCTTCCATTACTTACAGAGTCATGAAGTGGTCGCTGGGCCAGATGATTTTAATGCTGATAGTTGGGATCACTCAGGTAAAGTAATTATATATATATATATATATATACATACATATATATCTTATATATAAAATTCTCATGTCGCGGTGTTAGACAGAGAACTCCTCCGAAAATTTTGTGAGCATATTGAGTAGGTCTGAGAATCGGCCAATCTATTTTTTATACCCCTAAGTCATAAGTGTTGTTCACCCTTAATTTTTAGCATTAAAAATACATACAACCCAAAATTATTTACTTTTTTATCACCGACCCCTATTTTTTATATGGCAAAACAACGTTTGCCGGGTCAGCTAGTATATATAAGGAAATTATAATAATTTTATCATTTCCAGGTCTATTTCCTGAAGAGTCTGTTTGAAGATCCGAGCAGTCGTGGCTTTAAGAAGTTAGTGCCGAATTTCATGGCTCAAGATTAGTTTAAAATTGTGAATATATGGACGTACAAATTATTTGAACAAATATATATATATACAATACTGCACAATTTTAGTATTGAAGGAATCTTTAATACTATATTTCAGTGAAATAACACATTTATTATACTAGATTAGCAATTAATCAATTTCAATATTTTGTACAATTTTTTTTGACCCATCCATACCACGGTTCGTTCACTGACGCTTAACATTATATAGGTCCATGCCAAAGATATTATTAAGTAGCAATAAATTAAAAACACAAGTTAGGAAAAATAAAATAATATTTAACCAACCAACCTCCTTAGTATATTCTTATAACATTGGCTGTATATGTGCCATCTCAAATTAATTTTATCTAATAAAATTTTCGCGGGAAACAAATTTTTTTTACGTCATATTTTTAGGTTAGATTATAGAGAATCTCAAAAGGCTTTTCATATCTTTAAATATCAATAAGACTGTTAAGAACAAAGCAATAAGTTTAATATGTCTGTTTTCTACTACAGGTTAATGTAAATAAATAAACTATTATTAAAATGTGTTTTTTATTCCGCCGAAGACCTAAAATGCTGCTTTATAAAACTCAATACTGTCACTTTCCAGTTTGTCACTCATTAATCATCGTAAAAGATAGAATAATCGAAGACTTGATTCCAACTTTTACGTAGTTTTTTATACTTTTGTACAGAACTAGTATGAAATTTATTTAAATGGATATTTAGTACATATATTTTTTATTATATATGCAACTGTTTACTTGTATGAACAGCATCTAAGCAGGGGCGCGCATGGATTTGGGTTAGGGTAAGAAGAATGTTTGACAAAAATATCAAATTTTCATTATAATTTCCTCTTCTAAAACATTGCTAAAATTCGTGAATAATGTTACAGTAGTCCGATTAGAACTAACATATATATATATTATGAATTTATTAACTACCTCTGAGCCACGAAAGTACCTTAAACGAGTAGGGTTAAGGAAGCAGTGCCTTTCGAACATGGATGGATTAAATATGGATAGATTTGTAAATCATTCTTGAGATTATTTTATGGAAAATAAGAACCGAGTAGTTGTGCATAAAGCTGCTTTGGCTAGCAGCATCTAAAATGTTATTTTTTACGTTGGTAGATGGCACATTTAACAAATTTACCATTTCGTGAATAAAATGTCCTTTTAAATGTCTGTTAACATTCGCATTTCGTAATGTATCATTAAAAGTATGTCAGTAAGAATTAAACAATATAGGTTTAGTTGTTATATGGGTAGGGTATGCAATGCTTATTTGCATCTGTAGTGTGCACGGAACTGCATCTTGCAAAATTTAGGATACTCATAGTTTAAAATATTTGTCATTCAGTGTCTTAGAATATAAAGAAGGAAAAAATCATTTTCTTATTGTAGCAACAAGTAAGTAATATTTGATTATATTTAATTTCGTGCTAGCTAAGACTAATTTTATCTTTTGTCATGGATTTCACCTGCCAATATTCGTAATATTTTGACATATCGTCTATTTTTATTATCAAAATATTCATTAAGTAATTAAATATTTATTGAAGATACATAATTGTTTATATAAATTCTATAAAACTAAACAAATAAAATGATCGCATCCAATTGTAATCAATATAAAACTGTCAATGTCAATCAACATAGGACATTTTACAGAAATTAATTATTATAAATAAAATAATTAATAAATTTTGTTCCAAAATATTAAACAGGGAATGTAAAATATCAAAATGACGGAGAATTCTGAAGAGACCAGAACAGTTAAAACCAAACGGAAGATTAATTTTCGTAAAATTATTACATTCGTTTTTATATCTGGTTTAGGTAAGTTTAATTATGTTTTGGTATATTTAAAACATAAGAAGTTTTTTAAACAATCATTATTTTTATGAAAACAATAGGAATACGAGTTACTAATAAGTAAAATAGTTGTCCATATATAGTTTTAAGTCCATTTTTATTCTCGTGATTAGGTATGTCTTGTAAGTCACTTTTCAGATAATTTGAGTAACAATAATGTTCAAATTAAATATAGGTTTTGTTTTAAACGAGAATATTACCAGAAATCTAATTTACAATAGTAGAAAACATATCAAAACATAAATACTATAATTTTAATTAAATTAAACATGTGAAGTAACTGGAAATTATGTATAACTATCTCAAGTTGGAATTCTGTGATTATAATTTTTATTCCATACTTATAATTAGATTTAACTTTCAGTGTTTAAGTTATTACTGATTGTGAAAAAAATACCTTAAAAGTCATTAATATATAGAATATTTTAGCTTAAACTTTCTTCTGATCTGCTTCCAATGTAGATATGCGGAATTATCCAATGATAGTTACGAGGATTTGCACTATCCCCGACGATATGTATATATTTCATTCTAATAAGATCCAAGACTTTTAAGTATTCATTTAAATGAAACTAATATTTTCGGATTACTTGTTTATTTTATTATTTTAACTACATACGACAACGTTTCGGTTACTTGGCAGCAACCGTGATCACGAAGACGAGATTTTCACAGGTAGATTAAAAAAAATATGCATAGTAATCTGAAAATATTAGATCATTCAGATAACTTTGTTAAATTATTGATCTTAAAATGTGAAATATAGTAGTATATTATAAGTATTTTTTTTAAATAGAAGATTTAATTACAGCTTTTTTCTTCGGCTACACACATTATAAATATGTGTCGACATTATTTGAAAACGACCGTAACTTCTCACATCTTTCGGAGTTGGAACGAGAAATGTCTTTCAGGACGGAGATGGGTTTTTATTATTCTTATTATAAAACTGTGATCGAGGAGAAGCAGTTCCTTGCCGGCATTGCACGCCTGATGTACGATAAGCTCGTAGAATTTCCCAAAGATGTGAATGCTTTGAACCGATTTAATATTGCACCGGAGGTATGAAAATAGTTATGTTACTAATCAGTAGTTATTGTAGAATACCAATTGTGTAATTTAAAAATGATTTGATGATTTTAAATTCTATTAAATGCTGATTTAATGAATACTATTTGGATTTGATTTTTATGTAAATTTATTTTGCTATATATATGAAAAATAAGCTAGTAAATTATTACTTTAATATCCAAAAATATAATATTTTTTTTCAAATTTCAACTATTTTAGATAATTCTTAGATAATTAAAATTCTATTATTTCGATTCCTGCTAATTCCATATTAAAAAATGTTATTATATTAAAAGTGTTGCCATCTGTTATACTAATACTATAGTCCTTCCAATTATTATGACGAGTGATTATAATGAATGATGATACTGAACCATTGTGATGTATCAACATGAGCATTAACTTGTGTCTGTAAACTATACATACTGGACACACACATTCTGTTACATGACTGGAAGTAACGAACATGGAGAATTAAGAAACTGTATTTTGAGTGATTAATAATGTTGTTTTCTTCTTGTAGGTAATGATAGCAGCTATGTACAGATATTTGGAGCCCTGGTTGAATAGTTCTGAATATAAAGAGTGTCATATGGTTGAACGAGGAGAAGATTACAGTTCAGTAGAGAGTTGTGTAGGCCTCGGAGAACCAGTTTACTTCTATCTTGAGGTCATTTGGTGGATGGCTGGATTCACTGTCGCTGTACTCTTCTTACAAGCTACAGTACTCAGGTAAATATATAAAATAAATACCTTTTTTATGGGAATTTTGGCAATGGAGTATATGGCTTACCTGATGGTAGTACCGATACCCATGGACATCTGTAACGTAGATTTGGGAATAGGGGGAGGAAAAGGAAAGGGCTACCGTCTCTCTCACTCATCATACAAAACGCAGCCATTAAAGACTACTTCACGCCGATCTTCTGTGAGAGGGTGGTACTTACGGTCGAGCCAGCACATGTTCGAGCTGTAGTAACTGACCACAGCTAGGATCTACCGCCGTAAAAGCCTATTCATTGTCATTTCATTTTTGTTAAGTGTAATTCTCATGTAAATGATAATAGTGTGTTAGGGGAATATCTGAAAAGGTAATGTAGGATTTTAAGTATTATATTGGTAAATTGTGTTAGATGAAACAAAATATTGAATCAATTTGAATTTTGTACTTGAAGAATATTCTAGAAGTTATAGGACATGTCTTGATTTTATTTCCAATTAATGCTATGTTACTATGATTTTATAATAAAATTATTGAATTATAAGTACTTAAAATATCAGTAAATTTTCTTAAACAGTTTTTGAAGTGAAACTTCTTATAAGATTAACATTTAACGTTCTGAAGGGCGGGGGGCCAAAAATGACAGAGCGAGAGGGAATGTCAATAATGACTTGTAGTAATCTTAATAAAGTTTGTCTTAAAAACAACAAAAATCTTAGAAATCAATTTCTAATCCTTCCTGTTTTTATTCTATTAAGAAATTTCCTTTCTTCCAAAGGGACTTTACTCTGAATTATCTTTTGGTGTTGATGTTTATTTGTTTATTTCCAGTCAAAGTATCCTCGGTGGCGTGTTCGCGGTGGTTCAGTATTTCGCGAACCACGCGGAGAGTACCAGGGTGCAGTGGGCTCCAAATGAGAGGGAAAACTTCGCGGCCCCACTACTTATAGCGCAAACCTGGCTGCTTAGTATGCAGTTGCGAGAGAAAAACAGAAATACCGTTTTACAATTACAGGTAAAAAAATTGGACGACTTTGAACTGTTAATTTCAATGGAATTTTGAATAAAATTAGATTTTTTGGTATAAATAAATAGTTATATAATGTAATTCTTATACAGTTTTTTTTGCGAGCTTCTGTAAAATTTTAACGAGTATTTCTTCCAAGATTCTCAGCAATAACGACAAAAATCCTCAAAAACAATTCATCTTGTCTATGGTCCAAAAGAACAAAAAAAAATTATACTATATATAAATCTTTGTTTCAGGTATCAATATTTGTAATAAATGTGCTATGTTTACTCTTCTGGCAGTTCACACAATTCATTTTCCTGACGCAGACCGCCATTTTCTTTATGATGGAGCAATTGAGGATAATTGACATAAAATCACTGTCTATATTCCTGCATTTGCATTTCTGTAGCCTCCACACAGCGATACTTCTTCTCCAAGGCAATGATATGCTAAAATCGTCTTTATACGCATCATTTTTTTTGGTTGTCTCCATATACTGTCTGTTCTTTAGTTCTTTACGCATTAAGGTTCAAAATCGCTTGGATTTATATGTTGAAACCTGGTTAGTTATGCTCAGGGTATCCTTGGTTGTGCTTGGTTCGTTCTATTTCAAGAAATTGATCAGCGAATCGCTTCAATTGGAAGAAGATTCTCACGTTTGGGACATCTTGTATTCAAAATTTAGCGATTATAAGAATTTCCATACAATGCTATACACTTGTTCTGAGGTTTTTGACTTTCTGCCGTTCAGTTCGGTTATAAATATGACCACTACTCTCTTAATTCCTACGGTTATTGCCGCAACCTGTGTGATAATATGCCATTGGTTGTCCGAAGCTATGAATAAATATAGAAAAGACCTAGAAGAAGTCTCGAAAAGCACAAAAAACGCTAAAATTGAGGACGAAGACAGTGGAATAGAAAATAACACGGATGTCGTCAAGAAAAAAGATTTGGATGTAATTATAAAGAAAATTAACACCAAAATTGATACACGAGAAGCCGGGGCCAGTGGCATAGTCTTGTATCTGAGAAATCTTAAGATAGATCCTGCGATATTTTACAATTTATCCCAAATGGCGGTGTACGGTGTCATGGCGGCGCTCGTGATGCGACTTAAATTGCTTTTTTCAACTCAAATGTGCATTTTCTCATCACTGATAGCTAATAGGGATTATTATCCGTGAGTAGTCTATAACAAATTAAATATATTTTAATGATATCTAAGATTTTCGCTAGTTTTATTCAATTAAATGAAACTAATAATTTTTCGGATATACTACGTGACTTTTGATAAAAACTACATACTCCCGAGGTTTCGGTTACTTTTCAGCAACCGTGATCATTAAGACGAGATGTGACGTTGGGAGTATGTAGTTATTATCAAAAATAAAGTCGCTTAATATATCCGAAAAATATTGGTTTCATTTAAATGAATAAATTTTTTGGTCTTAATATCTAGAACTTAGTATTTGCAAATTTTTGTGGAATTTTATACTAATAAAAATATATATGATGATAAATTTGGATTCCATATTCCAGGATTTCCAGGAAATATAAGAATTACATTCCATTTCTATACGCTGTCATGATGATACCAGTTCTTGTGCAGTTGAGGACCAATATTGACAAGGAATTAGCTAATATAGGTATGTATAAGAAAAACAGGAATGAGGAATCACTACTAATATTATAAATGCGAAAGTAACTCTGTCTGTCTGTTACGCTTTCACGTCTAAACCACTGAACTGATTTTAATGAAATTTGGTACAGACATAGAGTTGACCTTGAGAAAGAACATAGGATAGTTTTTATCCCAGACTTTTGAATGGTTCTCTTGGAAACGCGATATAACCGAACTCCACGCGGGCGAAGCTGCGGGCGGAGAGCTAGTACTTCTATATATATATTTTCAGGGTAGGGACAAGAGAATTAATTGTATAAGTTTAGGTGACAGGGGAACGGACATAGGACATTTGTCGTAATAAATATATTTTACCAGTCACTTTGTTCTCTACTATTGTCGATAACCTAATAATAAATATTAATATTAATTTATATAAACGTGTAAATTGTAAAGTTTTAGATATAAATCGTTTTCCTTAAATAATATTGTTTTCATCTGCCAGGTGAATTCAGCGACTACCCTCAAGAGGAATTATTATCATGGATCAGTCGCGAGGCGGGTGCTGGCTCGTTCGCGGGTTCGATGCCCATCCTATCAGCCGTGATGCTCAGCACACGACGGCCGGTGGTCGCGCACCCACACTACGAGCACAAACACGCACGGTGGGTCATGCACTAACCATACTCATCATGAACCATGTGACTATAATAACTATTCAAAGTGGGACTAATACTCGTTATAAGTGCTATATTGTGTACATATAACGTTTGTTTGTTAATGAAATACAAGCTGCATCGATTTTGATGAGACTATTTACGTAGTTCTTACAATAGAGTGACATAAAAGTCATAATTTAATCAAAATTTTCATATGTTAAATGGATTTATGTATGTCATATAACGTGACACTATAAATTTCACTGCCTATTAATTCTCCATAACCCAATTTTTTAATATAGACATAGCCACGGGCATAAACTAGTTGTAATTTATTTCCCACAGACAGAGGGCGTATTCTGTGTACAAGTTGTATGGAAGATTTCCTCCGAGCGAGTTGTACCAGGAACTGAATAAGCTTAGAGCCACTTACCTCATAGTTGAAGACAAGTACTGCTATGGAAAGAGCAAGTTAGTATACACACACACACACACACACACACACACATACACAAAAATATATAGAGACAAATCCTCTCATCATTCCATATATTCACGGTGCGTGTGTCGGGTCCATCGTTGTAGTGAGAGGAGCTTCAACAGTGACTGGGACTTGAGACCCAGGTGTAGGGTTAAGTAAAAGTCGTGTTACTTACACTATATATAACTCAAGAACGACTGTACAAAAATTGATGGAGAGATAGATTAAAACATAGAAATGCCATAGGATACTTTAAATCCGATTAAAAAAGAAAAAATATGTTGATCAATTCCAAAATCTACTGTCTTTAAGGAGGAACAGAGTTCTCCCTATCGATAAATTTCTTATTATGAAACTAACGCAGACGAAGTCGCGGCCAAAAACTAGTACTATATATATATATATATACTAGCTTTCCGCACGCAGTTTCGCCCGCGTGGAGTACGGTTATATCGCTTTACCAAGAGAACCTTTCAAAAGTCTGGGATAAAAACAGTCCTATGTTCTTTGTCAAGGTCAACTCTATTTCTGTACCAAATTTCATTAAAATCAGTTCAGTGGTTCGGCGTGAAAGCGTAACAGACAGACAGAGTTACTTTCGCATTTATAATATTAGTAGGGATGTATTTTGTTTCTATAGTAGAGGGTGCTCCTTCAAGAGTATCTGGGACACAGAGGCGCCCCACTTATCCTCGCGGCCGTCCCTGTGTCACACGCTACTCACTCAGCCGGTGGAACACTTCTACAGGGTGTTCAGAAACACGCACTACGCTGTGTTCAGGATTCACGACTTCGAAGTACGGTGAGTGTACATATATATATTAGAAACCTTACATATATATCATCATCATCATCAGCCTATCAGAGCCTACTGCTGAGAGGCACCTTCTCACAAGGAGAAGGTTTGATCATTAATCACCACGCTCACTCAAGACGGCTTGGTGATTACAAACTTATAATTGTGAAACTATGTTTTCCTTCACCGTATGTCAGTGATGTCTAGTATGTATTCTTGTATATAATAGAAATTGTATACAATGAAAATAATTTTATTTATATACATATATTTGTATAATGTAATATTCTAACGGATTTAAATTAGTATTTTATTATTAAATTTATTTAAGGTATAATTGAATAAAAAGTACATAACTAAAATAACTTTATTTCTCTTTAGTTATTTACATGAAATGAGTTTTAAATTGTTTTCACAATATTGTTCATTATAAACTATGTATTTATTATCTATTACATACATTTAACCTACTTATAAAAAGTATGTATTTTTCATATGTTTTTTTCTGTCTAGTTACATGCCGCGTAGTTTCGACACTTGACACATAGAGGCCGCTAGCAGCGCGTCCGGAGACGGTTGAAATAATTAGAAAATATATGTTGATGTTAAAATATAAATATATATATAAATGACTGAAGTGAACATGCTGTATGTTAAAACTCCACTGTGGAGTAAGTCCTATGTCTACTTGCGTAAGTGTCACTTGCGTAAGTGTCTACTTGCGTAAGTGTTTTATTGGTTAGAAAAATTATATATATGAAATTAGGTAAATAAGTCATAACGAATATTATTGTGTTCAATATATGAGAATATTAATTTATAGAACAAGTGAATAAGAGACGATATATGTAAAAAAATAATTAGAAAACTTATTAAGAGATTGTCATATTGCATTTACGGAGTAACACTTACTCAATCGCCCATGCTTGAGTAAGTGGCTTACTCTATCGCCCATTCCAGAGTAAGGATAATCGTGTGTTACTTAAATTAATAAATTAAATATATTTGACTTTTAACGAAGTATATTTTTATAAGTGTCCTAGTTGTTAAATGTTTGTAATAAGAAGAGTATTATTGTTGTGATCTAAAGTTTTGTGAACGAATAAATATAATATTAATTATAATGGGTTTAACTTATTTCATCCCGTGGCGTTGCTTATATTTAATTGTTTATATAATATCTAAAGGAAGGAATTAAATCTAAAACGTTAGGGCACTTTGAGACAAATTAAAACCTCGATTTGACAAAGTTTGTTGAAATTTCATAGTTTTTAACAAAAAATAATAATATTGATCGTAGAAAGTTATATATATAAATACATCACTGTGAAGTCTTATCAATATAATTTGAGCAAGTTCTACATGTATGGAATTTAATATGTCTCGTTTACATACTTACAACAAGTAAAATAATTAAAATTATTTACAAAATTCTTATAACTCTACACATTGTTCGTTATATGAATATTTTAACAATATTTTCTCATCTGATGTAGAATTAGTTCTGAATCTAGATTTTCACAACTAGTTCAGCAAACTTTTAAACCAAATGCTTTACCAACACAGAGCAAGTGACGAGTAAGTCCCAAAACAGAGTAAGTATTCTAAATTGCATGTTATAAGTACTGTTTTATAAAATGCTCGTGTTTTGAAATAGCTGTGAATGTTGTGAGTGTGTGTGCGTTACACAAATCGTCGTTTCTTGGCGCCGTTGACACAATACCGCGTAGATAATATCTTTGAGTGTTTAGTTCGTATGCGGGAAACGCCAGCCCGCCACCGCTGTCACCTTGACATAATGTTGTACCTGTGGATAGTTAATTTGTTGTATTTACCGGTTTTTACATAATAATTTGATGATTATGATATTTATTTTTATATTTTTTTTATGTTTATACAGGGTGACTGGTGAATTACTATCAATATTTAAGGAGCATACTCGGTACATGATTCTCATTGGAATTATGTAAAAAAAATAGGTACTTAATTTTTGACAAAATTTCCGTTTAAATAAATAAAGTGTGTACACGTTCCAAGTGTTACAAGTGTGGACGCGTGCGGCGGCGTGCTGATACAACAACACGCCGCCGCGCGCGTATGTGTGTGTGTTTGTTTACCTAATCTGTAGGGTGTTCATAAGATGCGTAATTAATTACATAACTTTTGGTTAACTTTACTTAGAAGTTTATGAATATTTATGTTATATTAATTTTTATTTTGTCATATATGATCGTCAAATATCACGTCCTCAAATATCGATAGTAATTCACCAGTCACCCTGTATAATTTAAGGTTAAAAAACATGTTAAATTCAAAAACTATAAGAGAATTTATGCGAACTTTGTCAAATAAGTCTAATAAAAACGTAGAATTTTCATTCTACCTGCAAAAAGTTCTAGTTTTTGTAAGCTTTTGTGCCATTTTTTGATTATATTAAATTGGTTGTTTTAAATAACTTTACCGTTAGTATATCCAGCGCATATCTTGTCACTCGTGATGTAAGCGCGGAAGGTTGGAGGCGACATGGCGTAGCAGTCTTCAATCTTCACGTAAGGAAGATCTACTACTTTCAATACTTGGGATGCTTTGCCGTTCTTGTCTGTTAGACCCCAGCCGGCTACCTGTGACAAATATATAATAAATATAAGGTAGGCTGTAAAAATAAAAGGCCGACAGAAAGTATAAAAGTTGATAACCCTACATAATAGTAAATTTAGTATTTTATTTACGTAAAAGGCATTTACGCCCCAACTATTAACCACAACTATATGTATTAACCACAATACTATATGTAAAATGTATATATTTTAAATGATAAGATAATCATTTATCATAGTTCTTTTAAAATATTGTAATTATCACTCACGCTTTGGTACATAAATAAATATGTAGGTACATAATTTTTTACTATTTCGAATATTACTTTTAATTTGTTATATTACTTAATCCATTTATTGACGGAGACAACATAATGTCACTCTAAGACCCACAAATAGAATACAATAAACCAAAATTTATGAAACATATTTGGACAGTTAGCAAAATCTTTCTGTATATAGAAAGACCATCAGATCAGATCAGTTTTTACAGCAGTAACCTTCTACTTATGTATTTATTTGTATTTGTATTTATTTGTATTTTACAGCACCTTACCCTTACCTCACCTTACCTAAAGTCCTTACCTTGCCCATATTTCCTTCTGACAGCTGGGTCCTGTCGAAGTTGACGTCAAAGTCCAAACACACAGGTCTTATGAAGACCTGGTAGATAAATGGCGTCACCACGACCACCAGCGCGATGTCATCTTGAAAGTTGGCGCCGGAGCCTCGGAAGCGGGAGGGAATTATAATATCTGCCACCTAAAATATATAACCATAATTATCATATCACTGTGTAGACGCGGAATAGTAATTTTTCTGTTATCCAATAAAATTTGCAAGAATAAAAGTCGCTAATTAATCTTTTAATATAAAGTATCTTCAAGTGAAGATCACGTCAAAATCAGTGCTGTTATAGATATAGTTGGGACAAACAAATAGACAAAACTTATAAGTTATTTGATATTTAGGCTAAGCTTTTCTGTATTTGCAGTTTATTTGGGCCCAAAAAGTCCTAATAATTAGGCTAAACCTTTGTTTAATGGCTTGTGCTTTGTTTGGGCTCTATAAAACCTGTATATTCCCCTTTAAAACGAGTTATTATGTATTAATTATGATAATTTCACCATACATCAGATGTCTCCGCATCAGCGTCGTGTTTTTCATTGTAAGGTCGGTACAGCTTCCCAACTGCAACAGCGTATTCGGACGCCGGCAGCAACTTCTTGGAGTCACTCCAAAAACAATGTGCAGCTGTTGAAAAGATTACTATAAGTTGTATAGTTAACGCACACTTTGTAGTCAGTCGAGTTTCATCATACACAATCCCTACTAATATTATAAATGCCAAAGTAACTCTATCTGTCTGTCCGTTACGCTTTCACGCTTAAACTACTGAACTGATTTTAATAAAATTTGGTACAGACATAGAGTTGACCTTGAGAAAGAACATAAGATAGTTTTTACGTTTAAGTTGTTACGTACGCGCTACATATGAAGAAAAAAATGAACATCGCCGGGGCGATATCTTTGTATCGGTAAAATATTGTATAAAGAGTGACGCCGCTGACTCCGCGGAACGAACACCAAGCCGTGTAAACCAGAAGACTCCTGATACACACAAGCTATGGAATGGTATTGCTATCATGACATCGGGTCAATCATGTAGTCTTAGGTGTAGGTTATAAGTTTTAATATGTAGTTCATATAATTAAGTGATGCTCATATTTTTCGTCACAAATATATTTTTGGTAATATTCGGTGTTTAAAAGTAGCTGTAATGCTTATTATTAATGAATCTTCTGAATCAAATATTATTTAAATGCAACATTTTAATCACTATTATTTTACCAATATCATTTTCTATATCAAGCATAATGAACAAAACAGACTTCGTAAAAATGAATGTAGTTTCAATCACACTGATACTTGCCAGGGTCGAACCCGCGCCCTCATGCATGAGCGGCGGGCCTTTTGACCACTAGGCCACCACTGACTTATATATATATTTGGTACTTACCTGATATAATAGTCGTTGTACTGATCAGTGATCCGCCACATATTTGCATGTAAGGCGTGAATAATTTGCTGTAAATCCCCGCATGCCAGGGGAGTTCCCCTCTCTTGGCAGACCTGCCACCGATCACCAGCTGAATACCCTCAGGAGTTATTGTACCGCACTCTAGAAGAATATATATATGTATATAATATCATAATTATTACATACTTATAGTAATAAAATATTTTTAATTATTGAATTAAAACTTCTAATACTTAAAACAAGGTTGCGTTAAAAGTTTAACGCACATGGGAGGGCGAAAAGAAAGAGACGGAGCAAGAGTAAATGAGTAATGGAATATTAAGAGATGTTTATAAATATTGTCTTAAAGAAACAATATGAGTTCACAAAAAACCGATTTCTGCCCCTTACTATTTTCATTCCAACATAACAAAGTTTCACTTCTTCCGCGTGAAGAGACTCCACGCACTATTTTTTATGCAGTACAAAAATTTGATATAATTCCTGTTCAGTATTTAACGTTAACTCATCTATAGTTTTTAAGTAATAAAAATTGTTCATATTTTAATAGGTAAAATCTTTAAGAGGCAAACACTGTCATTTTTGTATATTTGGGCCTGGCAACGCATTAACGTATTTTAGGTGACATTTGAAGGCTAATGTAATATTTCAAATTTTGTTTTATGTAATTATTTTATTTTGGATAATTAAATATATTGCATTAACAATACTTTTCGAATTTTCGTTTGTTAGAAGATTTTCAGATTATTGTATTGTCATTGTAAAAATATTTTTGTAAATCGATTTGTATACGAATAAATTAAAAATATGTAAGTTTTAGTGATAAAATGTCAGGAATTTTAACCTGTCTCTGCCTCATTAAACATAACATGTACTCCTTAATCTTGTTGTTAACATATAATAGCTATTTTACTCAAGTTTCTCAATAAAAATATATAATTTCGTGACAAATAATTGTATATATTATTTTGTATTGTTAAAAATCACAGTATTTTTAATAGTATTGTAAAAAAACAAGTGTAATTTAAAGAATACATAAGGTGACAGCTAGATGATTTTGTCTTCAATCTTTTTGGAATTTTCATTCAGAAAACAAAGAACAAAATATTTGGGGGTCACCCAGCTAAATTTTATGACTTATTTATCCAAAAATTATTACATAAATACACAAAAAGAGGTAATAAAATGTTTTTCTTATTTATTATGAGTTTAATTTACTTTTTAATCAAGGATAATGTCAATGGGATGGAGGGAAAGGCTAAATAAAAGTACTGACACATTCATATATATATATTTTATTTTACATCCCATTAACATTATATATATTTAAGTATATAATTCATTATTAATATACAATTTTTTATTCTAATATATGTATAATAAAAATATGACCCCTAAATATATGCCTTTGGCTTTTATTGCTTGATAAACTTATAAAATATTAAAAAAGGTTGTATATATTTAAATAATTGGTACTCCATGTTTGAAAGCCTCTTTATATAGGAATATATATAAATACTGTTATTATTGTTTTAAATTATTTCTCAAATATACTTTGAACTTGGCTTTAATTGAAGTTAAGTAGTATTCAATATTATTTAATCTAAAAATTGTAATATATAAAAAATCATTATTTTTTAGTAAAATTCAAGATTCTAATTGAATAAATGCAGTTAGGTTTAGCAGTCAGCATGTAACTTGGCAATAGATGATAAATAAGCAGAATGAGATTACTAGGTTTCATATAATTACAATTCTTGCTTGGATATTTGGAAAACAATTCTTGCTTGCTCTCTACTACACTTGAAAGCTCTTAAATTGGACCCATTTTTATTGTTACTGCTAAAAGTTATTGTTATTGAGCATTAAAACACTTTTTATTACACTCAGTGTATATGAAAAAAACTTAGCCACTATGTGAGAAAGCCTTGCCAAGTCACATGCCAGCATTCAGTTAGAGTTAAAATTATTTTCTCTCATTTGCAATTATTATTTATAATAAGCTATTGGACGTTCATACTTTTTGTAGGAACTTTGTTTACTTTTGGGTCGGACTGTTTGGGCTTGGAAACTATATGTTTCAACGGAACCCATTCTCCAGTCACCTTCATCGATTTCGTTATCATAATTAGGGCTTGGTCTACTCGTAGTTGTTCTACTATCATTTGGTCTACTCGTAGTCGTTCTACTATCATTTGGTCTACTCGTTCTACGATCCTCAAACACAATTCTATCAGCATTACTTATATTATTGATAACTTTAACCTCTTTATTACCGTTATTGTTGACAACTACGTGAGCATTATCAGATGTAATAATAATTTGTACGTTATCTATACTTATTGTTATGTTTGTCAAACCTGGTTTGCACACAGCTATATAGTCCCAGCTGCCTTCTACGCAATGCATGTTGGACATTACCCCCGAGGAGTAATAATTGGGGGAACGGCAGATTGGGGTAACGACTGTCCCTGATGGCTCCAAGGATCCACATTCCCTGGACCCAGTCACCGAATTCCCTGATAAAAGACATCGGTATTCCACGCTTGGATGTTTGTTGAGTCTGCAGAAACCTGAGGAAGAAATGGAGTATGGAAATACTGATGATTCTTAAACTAAATTAGGAAAAGTCCTAAATAATTTGGGAGGAATTTACGGATTTTTTTACAGGCTATTGCTATGTTGTTTCATAATTTTTTACTTACGAAGACAAGCCGGCATAGCTCCAGACCATTCTCCATTATCACAGAAGATGCTGTTATTGTTCTCAGTTTGGAAGCCAGGGTTGCAGGTGACGTCCAGCCTCACGTTGGGGTATCTTTGACCAGGGACTGCGTTGGGGTACTGACTGACCTTGTACGACCCATACTGAGGGTATGGGGGTAACAGGCATTTACCCCCTTGAGTTGGTCTATGGATTTGATAATTAATTAGTGTTTTTATTATTTTTATATTAAAATATTGACAAACATAAATAATAATTCGTCATTTATGAGCTGGGTACTAGAGAATACCAAAGTTGTTCCAATTTTAATGCAAGAAATCTCTTTAAAACACATATTCATATAATAATAAGTCATATAGAACAATTATATTGAGAGAAAGATTATAGTAACAATTATTCCGTGTGCATTCTTTTGTTGTAATATTATACTTACGGTTTGGTGACTGGAGTCACGGGCTGACCTGGTGCCAGCTTGTTGCAGAGTTCGGCAGATTCATCGGAGCCATCAGCACACTCCTCCACCTAAGGAAAATGGATAATGTTAAACTATACCAAACATACTAAAAAGAATTACTTTTCATACGGTGTTTAGATGAAAAATGACGATTTCAAAGAAATTTTATTTAAACAACATAAAAGGTGTTTTAGATGCATTGCCGACCTTCATTATGGAGGAATTACTGATGATTTGATTAAAATATCTCTATTTATAGTATAAGTATTTAGTGATATACAATTACTTAGTATGTATTTCATGGTTAATTAAGCAAATAGTGAGAGTTTTTTAAGTTCAACTCTTCACAGATATAGGTGGTAGAGACTAGCTGTGGTCAAGTTACTGCAGCTCGAACATGCTCGAAGTACCACCGTCTCACAGAAGAAGAAGTAATCTTTAATGGTTGCGTTTTGTATGATGAGTGAGAGAGATGGTTGTTCTATCCTTTTCCCACCCTTTCCTCTCCTTTCACAATCAAGGTCGGCAAATCCATGGGTTATAATGATTACCTTTCAGGTAAGCAGTATCTCGTTTGCCGCTTATAAAAAAAGATTCTCACCCCATTGCATTTCGCGTTCTGGTCCACACAAGCGCCATAAGCGCATCGGAACACGTACGACGGGCAGCTGTTCCCGGCACAGGTAGTGAGGGTCTCATCGGAACCATCAGAACAGTCCTTCTTCCCATCACATATATCCACAGACGATATCAATTGGCCATTGTCACATGTGAACATACCTCTGGATAGTAATTGTATAGACTTATATAGAAGCTAAAGATTATATGTACATCATAAAATTAACAATAGGATAGACAACAAGAGACGAAACTAATCATTCCATGTATTCATATGCGTGTGTGGTCCATCGTTGTAGTGAGAGGAGCTTCAACAGTGACTGGGACTTGTGACCCAGGTGTAGGTTTAAGACCCTATCTAACGCGTTATACGCTCCTCCACTGTCCAAGCTCCTCTCTCTACCTAACCGTATTTGAAAAGAACCTACTAGGGCTATAAATGTACCAAAGTCTAGTGATTTTTCCTTTTTTTCCTGGTTTCAATTCATTTTGTGTTGGAAGCAACTTTAACGCTACCAAAAATGTCAGGATCTAAGCTTAATATATTGTATTCATCAAAAAATCGAATGGTTTTAATATTAAATACATATCTTTTTGGTAATTTCTAGATAATTCTTAAATATATCGTTAGTAATAAAAAAGAAAATCTATGGATGTATATTTGTCAGTATAAATATGAACCCTTTCAATTGTTTTTATTCATAGTCTTTGAGTTGTTCTTTTGTATTATGGTAAATATCAGGTAAAATTGATTGCTTTAACCCAATGCTACATCTTCATGAGGAAGTTTTTATTATTTCATCATCTTACATCATCAGAATAGTTCCAAGATCCAGACATAATTCATGTCTTGGGAAGAGAAAGAAAAAATTGCTTTGGAAGCATTCTTAAAGAAATAAAGAAAGTGAGATATATTTCTGGTGTGTGTGAGTGATTCTATTCATCTTTTTTACTCTTAATGAGATCTAAGATTTTTGCGAGTACTCATTTAAAAGAAACTAATATTTTCGGATTTACTACGCGTTTTTATTTTTGACTAGAAGACCTGGCGAACTTCGTATCGCCCTATAATCAAGAAATATCTATTACGTTTTTTTATTTATATTTTTGAAGTTTACCTATTAAAACCATAAATCTCCGTGTTTTGAAGTGCGACAGAATGATTGACATATTAGTTCGTTGTCAAATCTAATGTCAAAAAAAACGTTTGTATGGGAAATAGAAAAGGGCTGTTTTTATGGTTTTCCCAGTAATGAATCAATTTTTTTCAGCTTTTATACCTTCCCTGAACCTCCACGAACATTTCAAGACTAAGATAAGATAAATCCGTTCAGGTGTTCTCGAGTTTTAGCGAGACTAAGGAACAGCAATCCATTTTTATATATATAGAAGAAGATAGAAGATTATAATCACGGTTACTGTAAAGTTACCGAAACGTCGGGAGTATGTAGTTTATTTGCAAAAATAAACCGCCTAGTAAATCTGAAAATATTAGTTTTATTTTTTACTCATGTATGTATGTTTGTGCCTCTTACCTGGAACTAACGGTCTGATTGCGGCACCTGGGCAGCAGTTCGTCGGAGTTATCAGCACACTCCTGTATGCCGTTACAAGGAGCGCTGCCATCGACACAGGCTCCGTAAGTACAGCGGAACCAATTGCTTTGGCATCTGCCGAAAATATGACTACTAGTAATAATGTCTCTTTATAGTGGTTAGGAAAAAATGGGCTTCTATCATTACTGATCCAACTTCATAGAAGTTGAATAATAATAATAATAATTATTATTATTATTTGCTCTGAATGTAGGTACAGAATATAGGTGTATATAATAGATTTTAGTATAAGTTCCAGTACATTCTACCTTAAGGCATGCAAATGTTAGGCTTAAATTATAAATTAAAATTAATTATTAAATTAAAATTAGAAATTAAATTAACAATGCAAATATTAGGCTTAAATTATAAATTAAAATTATAAATGAAGATAGTAGATATTGTAATATCGAGTTATAATTGGTCAAAATAAATTATTTATTTTCAATATGTTTATCGTTTAAAACAAAATAAAATAGTGCGTGGAGGTTCCTGCGCCATAGAAGTGAAGATTCGTAATGTGGATATAAAAATAGCAAGGGTTAGTTATCCATCTTAGTGAACTAATATTGTTTCTTTAAATAAATTGTTTCTTTCTAAAGACCAACTTTATAAATATTGCTTACAATACACAACTGACCCACCATTACTCATACTTCGTCTCTTTTTAATCCCCTCCCCAGAAGCGTTGAAAGTTTAACGCAACCTTGTTGGAAGTATTAGAAATTTCACATCAATTATAACTCCACTGATAATAAGTAGATTGAAAATCACTTAATAATCTGACAGACAAAAACATAGGCACTGAGAAATTTTTTGCATACATTTAAGTCCTATTCTCAAATAGTATGTTGGTGTGACAATATTATTGGGTAGTATCTATCAATACTCACTGCATGTCACTGCACAAGGCGAACGTCTCGTCACTGGAGTCGGGACAGTCGACCAGACCGTCACATTTACCGTCAAACCCTATGCAGGTACCATCACGACATTGCCACTGACTTTTGCTGAAAGACATAGAAAATCCATCGGTTATATAACTTATACGCTTTATTAACTGGAGTTTCTTTTAATGATTCCGAATGAAGATAATATTTACATATATCTTTATACATATATATAATTCTTCTGTGAGTGTGTATGTCACTGCACTTCTCTCAAACGACTGGACCGATTTTGATGAATTTTTTTTGTGTGTGTTCAAGGGGATCTGGGATTTGTTTAGATTCACAATTTTGTTCTATGGACAATGTTTTTTTATAAATTTTTAATTTATTAGTAGTTGTTGATACAAACGTTTTTTTTGACCTTAGGTTTGACAACAAACTAATATGTCAATCATTCTGTCGCACTTCAAAACACGGAGATTTATGGCTTTAATAGGTAAACTCCAAAAATATAAATAAAAAAACGTAACAGATATTTCTTGATTATAGGGGGATACGAAGTTCGCCGGGTCTTCTAGTGTATATATAAAAAAATTAGCGAAGTTACCAAAGAGGGTTGATGTCAGGCAGGCGGCCGGGCATAAAAACAATTAGCCAAAAACTATTCACAACATGTAAGGCAGACCCTGGCTAAAAGCTGGGAAATTGCCAGTTAGAAGAAGATATATAGAGAAGTTAGCACAGCTTCCAAACACAATCCAGAGGAAGTCTGACGTCATTACTGTGACGTCAGACGATCAAAGTCAACGAGCTATACATTAATGTATTTATTTCTTTGTATTTCCAAAACCAGATTGTAATGAAGTTTGTGGTAGGTTTTTCTGGAAAACTGCGAAGATTTCTGCGTCCAAAAAAGATAGTTTATTAAATAGACTTTTCTTTTGGAAGAATAACATCCAAAGTTTTTGAACCGTTTACCAAAACCAGCTTAAAATAGTCACTCAAATAAAACGACTTAAGTTCAGATATCTATCTTACTACAAGTTTTAACTTACCGACAGTTTTGCGTTTGTCGTTTGGATCTGTGGATCATTAAATCGGAGAGAGGGTTCCTGAAACATTAAAAATTACTATGTTTTGTATATAATTCAAATATTGTAATATTTATGTTATACCATTAAAATATTAACTATTTGCTATCAAATTATTATATAGCTATGTATAGAACATAGGACTTTGTCCATCAATAGTGACCAAATCTTCGATTGGGACTTTATTTTATTATTTTAACTATACTCCCGACGTTTCGGTTACTTTACAGCAACCGTGATCATTAAGACGAGATGAGTAATTAAAGTAAACGAAACGTCGAGTGCATGTAGTTTAAAATAATAGAATACGTTAAGTATTCCGAATAAAATTCATTTTATTTAATTCATTTAGTCCAGTTGTTTAGTTAGATTAACTCACGATAGTCCATTGCAGGCTAATTCGTCAGCTCCGTCCCAGCAGTCGGGCTGACCATCACACACAAGACCCTGGTTGATGCAGACATAGTCTGAACACGTAAACTCGCCCGGACTGTAATTAAAATGAAAATATCCAGAATGTGTGAAGCCAGTGTGTATAGTTTATAAACACAAGTTGATGCTCTTTTTTTTATGTTCAAGGTGGCAAACGAGCAGGCGGCCCACTTGATGGAAGGTGGTTACCGTCGCCTATGGATATCCGCAACATCTTTGTTGTGGATGCATTGCCAACCTTGTTTTTTTAAGGTATAGGGAGTAGTACTCTCCAAAGCTTAATTGATTTATCGATTTTAATGAAATTTTTTGAAGCAATAGAGAGGATGTTCGAGAAAGTTATACGATACTTTTTGCTTCTATAATAAATATAATCAAAATGTATGCAAAATCTTAATGTAAATCTCTTACTACTTTTTTTTGGAAGGACGTACAAACATACATCTTTCAATATTACCATATCTCTATGTACTTACGAACAGAAAGATTCAGGTACCACAGCGGTGAAGATTTTTGGAACTGAAAAACAAAAAAAATCACATAAATGACACTTTATATTCGATTTTATTTATATTTTAATGAAATAAATAATTATTTATCGTACAAAATTCTGTTTAAATTATTTTCATGTTAAATATTCATAGTTTAAGATAATAATTTTATAAGTCGTAACATTCAACAGACAGACAGACAATATTTTTAGCTGTTTTGTGTGAATTAAATATATATATATATGTATATATATATATATATATATATAAATATATACATATATATATATATATTTGATTTTGTTTGAACTTTCATCTACAGACCACTGATTTAGTAAAGAGTACTTAGATTATCTATTTTATTTATTTATTATAAAGAAAATATATTCTAAGTGAACGAAGTGGAGGGTAGTCGTAGTCTTTTTTATTGCGTCTGAACGGTCAAATTTGGTATGATTAGCGATTACATGAAAATGGAAAAACAAATAATACTTTTAAATAAAGATTCATTATATATATATATTGCACCACGACTTTACTCACATTTCAAATGTATTTAGAAGCTGCATTTAGCAATAAGTATTATAAATTACATGAAGTGAAATCCCGAAGAATCATTTCGAGGAAAAATGTTGAAGAATTGGTTTCTTGGAAAAATTATCTTTTGCGTATTTTATGGTATATATAAAATAAGTCACACACACATACAAATATATATATATATCTTCTTCGTTCGGGCAATTTCCGAGCTTTAGCCATGGCCTGCCTTACATATTGTGTATAGTTTTGGCTAATTGTTTTTACGACCGGCCGCCTGCCTGACATCAACCATCTTTGGGAGTGCATTAATCAGTGATGTCTAAATACTCTTATAAAGTACTTATGACTCGGAAAAATCGCATTGGTACTGGCCAGGGCCAGGATCGAACCCGCGCCCTCCTGCATAAAAGGCGGGCCTTTTAAGCACTAGGCCACCACTGACTCAATATATATGTATATATAAACGAATCAAGTTTTGTTCGTTTATTTTTTACTTTACAAAAACGAGATTTCTTAAAATTCCACCAAATAATTAAATCTTCATCATCGTTAGTCTTATTTTATTTAATATTTTCCTGTTATTAATGTTAAACGATAATAAAACCTATTTATTCATTATAAAGGTATATTTTCATTTGCAATAATCTATTAAAAATATAAGAATGAAAACAAGTTGGCAAGTATATTGCGAAAGTAATTAAGTTTAAAGAAATACATATATATAATGACGTATTTAAGACAAATGTTTATTTGTACATATTTAAATATATATATACATAAATAATATATAAGAACCTTATTTTTAAATCAATTAAGTTTTAATATCTTGTAAACAAAAAGATATGTATGTATATATAATATACCACTTCACCAATACACGATTAATTGCGTGTCCATTTATAACTCAAACATCAATTATACGTTATACAATTATACAGTTATACATGAGATTATACATAATAATATGTAATACTCACAGATAGACAGAAATATTATTGTAATCACCATTTTACTTCATGACTAGAGACGAAACGACTAATATACAAACGCGCAAAATGGAAAAACCAGTGATACTGTCTGTGTTGCTAGCTTAATGAATCTACCCACGCTATTTATAATAAATAATTATTTATGGAGAATTGATTTCGTAAAAATGTTTAAATCAAATTATAGGATATACAGGGTGACTGGTGAATTACTATCGATACTTGAGGACGTGATATTTGACGATCATATATGACAAAACAAAAATTAATATAACATAAATATTAATAAACTTCTAAGTAAAGTTAACCAAAAGTTACGTAATCAATTACGCATCGTGTGGACACCCTACAGATTAGGTATACACACACACACACACACACACGCGTTCGGCGGCGTAGTGTTGTGTCAGCACGCCGCCGCACGCGTCCATACTTGGAACACTTGGAACGTGTACATACTTTATTTATTTATACGGAAATTTTGTCAAAAATTAAGTGCCTATTATTTTTACATAATTCGAATGAGAATCATGTACCGAGTATGCTCCTTAAATATTGATAGTAATTCACCAGTCACCCTGTATAACCATGTATTAATTGAATAAATCAAAGATATTAATTCTATTATTATTAATATTACCTTTGATTGGGTAAATTCTATATTCTGGCAACACAGACATTGACCGTGGCGGGTTATGAAAAGGTTACATATGATAAGTTGGGACCGGTACTTTTTTAATGTGACGTAAAATACAAAAAAAATTGGTTTTTTTCAAACAATTAATAACATTGAAATTCCCTAATATTAGATAATTATATAGGATAGCAACCGGAATTTCCAGAAAAACTAAGAAACTTAATTATAATAAGAACTACATATTAAAACTTATAACCCACACCTAAGACTACATGATTGACCCGATGTTATGATATCAATACCATTCCATAGCTTGTGTGTATCAGGAATCTTCTGGTTCACACGGCTTGGTGTTCGTTCCGTGGAGTCAGCGGCGTCAAGAGTTATATATTTTATACATACATGTCGCCCCGGCGATGTTCATTTATTTTTAATGTAGCGCTTACGTACCAATTTTACTAAGAGTTGTTAAAAGAAAAACTGCGAAAGATTTGTATGTAGAGTGACAAGGACTTATGATTGGTTTGTTCAAGGATATTTTAAAGTATAATTGGCATTTAAATTATAAAAGGCAATTTCCCAGCTTTAGCCAGGGTTTGCCTTACATGTTGTGAATAGTTTTGGCTAATTGTTTTTACTACCGGTCGCCTGCCTGACATCAGATATATACTTGCTATAGTATATTAAAATAACAATCAGACTTTAGCATGTACTTATATGAATAAAAGTAATATTTTTATTTTTTTGATGTTTTCATGACCAACCCGTTTTTTATTTTACGGGCAGATGAGATGAGAATGCCAATCATCACGGTTGCTGCAAAGTTACCGAAACGTCGGGAGTATACACTATACGTATGTATAGTTAAAATAATAAAAAACGTAAAGCACACCCAAAAATATTAGTCTTATTTAAATAATATATTGGCTTAATATAAATGAAACTAATATTATTATTTAAAACTACTTACATACTCCCGACGGAAACTTTACTGTACTTTGCAGAAACCGTGATCATTAAGACGAAATGTCGCAAAGCGTCAGGAGTATGTTGTTCGTTTTAATTAATAAAATAGTAATAATACAAAAATATTAGTTTTATTTATATGAATCTTCGCGATAGTTTTGAATCTCATTATTGGCTTAATATATTAACATTAGATAAATATTTTGTAGGTGGTAGAGCCTAGCTGTGGTCAAGGTACTACAGCTCGAACATGGTCTGTCTCGACATAGGAAGTACCACCCTCTCACAGAAGATCGGCGTGAAGTAGCCTTTAATGGCTGCGTTTCGTCCGATGAGTGTGAGAGACGGTTGCTCTTTACTAGTTCCCAGATGGACGGTAGAGGTGATCGTTTAACGCGTGAGATAGGGTCCCTTAAACCTATACCTGGGTCACAAGTCACAGTCACTGTTGAAGCTCCTCTCACTACAACGATGGACCCGACACACGCACCGTGAATACATGGAATGATGAGAGGTTTCGTCTCTCTATATATATTAAACCTACACCTGGGTCACAAGTCCCAGTCACTGTTGAAGCTCCTCTCACTACAACGATGGACCCGACACACGCACCGTGAATACATGGAATGATGAGAGGTTTCGTCTCTCTATATATATTAAACCTACACCTGGGTCACAAGTCACAGTCACTGTTGAAGCTCCTCTCACTACAACGATGGACCCGACACACGCACCGTGAATACATGGAATGATGAGAGGTTTCGTCTCTCTATATATATTAAACCTACACCTGGGTCACAAGTCCCAGTCACTGTTGAAGCTCCTCTCACTACAACGATGGACCCGACACACGCACCGTGAATACATGGAATGATGAGAGGTTTCGTCTCTCTATATATATTAAACCTACACCTGGGTCACAAGTCACAGTCACTGTTGAAGCTCCTCTCACTACAACGATGGACCCGACACACGCACCGTGAATACATGGAATGATGAGAGGTTTCGTCTCTCTATATATATTAAACCTACACCTGGGTCACAAGTCCCAGTCACTGTTGAAGCTCCTCTCACTACAACGATGGACCCGACACACGCACCGTGAATACATGGAATGATGAGAGGTTTCGTCTCTCTATATATATTAAACCTACACCTGGGTCACAAGTCCCAGTCACTGTTGAAGCTCCTCTCACTACAACGATGGACCCGACACACGCACCGTGAATACATTGAATGATGAGAGGTTTCGTCTCTCTATATATATTAAACCTACACCTGGGTCACAAGTCCCAGTCACTGTTGAAGCTCCTCTCACTACAACGATAGACCCGACAACCGCACTGTGAATACATGGAATGATGAGAGGGTTCATCTCTAATTAAATGTAATACATACATATATATTATGCTGGACATCGTCTGCCAAATAAGTTTTTAAAAAAAGCTGAGCAATGAAATAAAAAAAAAATATTAAAAAATAAAATGGATACCTAATATACAAAATTTGCAATTATTAAGCTTGATGTAGCCCCAAATACTATTTCAAGATCGTTGTATAGAATAGATGTATGACTTGAATAGAAGTGTTGGGATTCCCTCATTAAGTCTTTGTATATTGGTATAAGGAAAGACGTCATCGGTGGAATTTAAAAAATACTTGATTTAATTGAACATATATAAATATATATACAGGGTGACTGGTGAATTACTATCGATATTTGAGGACGTAATATTTGACGATCATATATGACAAAATAAAAATTAATATAACATAAATATTAATAAACTTCTAAGTAAAGTTAACCAAAAGTTGTGTAATTAATTACGCATCGTGTGAACACTCTACAGATTAGGTATACACACACACACACACACACTCGCGCGCGGCGGCGTGTGTTGTATCAGCACGCCGCCGCAAGCGTCCACACTTGGAACACTTGGAACGTGTACACACTTTATTTATTTATACGGAAATTTGGTCAAAAATTAAGTACCTATTTGTTTTACATAATTCGAATGAGAATCATGTACCGAGTATGCTCCTTAAATATTGATAGTAATTCACCAGTCACCCTGTATATATATAACCGTAAGAAAATTGTTTTATTCACCAAAATAACTCCAAATTTATATATATAAAATATATTAAAGTAAAACCAAACTCATCTTTTATAAAGTCGGTTAAAAATTTGAAATATTTGTACATTTTCATAGGCCTTTGTTCCTTAGTGGCAACTAGGCAAGCGATTTTTAATTCAGTACGCTGTTTTCTATCGGAGAGAGTTGACGTATGACAAAAACATTTAAAAGTAAAAATACGTAATATATTTATGTATAAATAAATAAATATATATGTATATGTATTTATTATGTGAAGTTTAAATATAATTAATTATTATTATGTTTTAAATTAATTGAAATAGTTATATATATGTTTTATGCATTGTAAATGCATCGTGTCTGTCTAAATTGATTGGTATTATTATTTAAAATTGTGTATTGATTTGAAGACTTTAAAATAGTGTTGTGTTTGTGTAAATGGTCAATCTATTTTAATTTGTGCACACATAAAATTATAAAGGTAAGTCTAAATGAAATCTAAGTACTTACGAGTATTCATTTAAATGAAACTAATATTTTCGTATTACTATGAGTATTTTGTTATTTTAACTACATACTCCCGAGGTTTCGGTTACTTTTCATCAACCGTGATCATTAAGACGAGAGCCTAAAATGTAGTAGTTTGAAGTAATAACAAATTCTACGTGTGTTATTGAAGATTTTTTTTATAATAATGTAATCATTTCAGTACTTTTAATTTTAAAACTATTATTTTGTTAAGTTATGTAAAAATATTAGTTTTGACGTTTAAGAATAAACCTGAAATAAATATATCTTTGCGATTTTCTTTCTAAGTAAATATCATGAAATTTTTCTTTGTTCTTTTATTCTATCAAGTTTGCTGAAGCTCTGTTCGTCTCCTAAAGACAATCTACTTTTCACAAAAACTATATAGAAATGGATTCAGCAGTATTGTACAAAGAAGTCATAAGTTATAATTTTATAATTTTCACGGGATTCCCTTGTCGATTAATAAATTATTCAATAGCCACACGTCTTTCCCAAGAGACCTTTTTTTTGTAAAACGTATTTCGTTGTTTAAATTTATAATTCACTTAAATTTATTATTAAACTAGTTTTTGGGTACGACTTCGTCTGCGTTAATCAGAATTAGTAATGTATAGCTGACCGGTCGAACTCTGTTCCTCCTTAAAGACAGTAGATAAGATTTTGGATTTGATCAACTTATTTTCTTTTTCAATCCTATGTAAAGTATCCTATGTCCTTTCTATGTTCTAATCTATTTCTCCACCAATCTTCATCCATATCCGTACAGCCGTTCTTGAGTTATATATAGTGTAACTAACACGACTTTCTTTTGTATATAAAGATTTAGGTACATTTTTTACTCAAACAATTAATGTACGGAAAATAAGAATAGAATTTATTGTAGCAATATAAATTATATGGCTGTATACTTAAAAATATATTGTACATCCCTACTAACATTATAAATGCAAACGTAACTCTGTCTGTCTGTCTGTTACGCTTTCACGCCTAAACCACTGAACTGATTTTAATGAAATTTGGTATAGAGATAGAGTTGTCCTTGACAAAGAACATAGGATAGTTTTTATTACAGACTTTTGAAAGGTTCTCTTGGAAACGCGATATAACCGAACTCCACGCGGGCGAAGCTGCGAAAAGCTAGTAAATAATACATTTTGTTTTAAATTGGTTATTGATAAATTTTTAATTTAATTACAGTTTAAAAATGAACGAGAAGTCTTCAAAATCATCAGCTGTAGCAGCTGGAGTTATGATAATCATCAATTTATTGTCTATGGTAAGTATTTTGTAAAAAAATTGTACGTGGAGTCCTTTCAAAGAAGTGAAACTTCGTAATAAAATGAAAACAGGAAGGAGTAGAAATAGATTTATAAGTAATCTTTAATGTTTCTTTAAAACAAACTTTAATAACATTACTTACAAGATAATTGATTGCATGCGTTCGTTCGATACGCATTACCTCAAGTCTGTTTCTTTCTGTTCCCCCTCCAGGAGCGTTAAACGTTTAACGTAACCATGTTGGAAGTTGCATAAGAAGTTTCACTCCAAAAATTATAATACTATAATAATAGTTTTTGTTGAGTTGATTTATTTTAGATTCTCATTACATTAAATTCAATGTATATTGTGTTTTATAAACTACTAGCTTTCCGCCCGCAGCTTCGTCCGCGTGGAGTTCGGTTATGTCGCGTTTCCAAGAGAACCTTTCAAAAGTGTGGGACAAAAACTATCCTATGTTCTTTGTCAAGGTCAACTCCATCTCTGTACCAAATTTCATTAAAAGCAGACAGAAAGACAGACAGAGTTACATAATATTAGTAGGCATGATTTTTCCAAATATTTTGGACAGTATCTTGGTTTTAAACTTATCTAAAATTTTTATTTCAGATTCTCTGTATTATCATATTCGCCATGGGTCTACTGGTGATAGCAGCGCCATCTACAGTGATGTACTTGGTTAATAACTTCGGAAGCAGTTTTATGAAGGTAAGCGGTTGTGGATGGAGTTCGCTTACTTACTCATCATTAGGATAGAGGAAATGCATCATAAGATGTTTAAATTTCAACGAAAATCATTAATATATATTATAAATGATTGCCAAAAAACATTTACATTTAAATGAAACTAATATTTTTCGTATTACTACGTGTATTTTATTATTTTAACTACATAATCCCGACGTTTCGGTTACTTCACAGCAACCGTGATCATTAAGACGAGATGTGAATGTCTCTATTTACATTTTTGATAGTTTTTCAGTGAAATTTACTTATAGAATTTAAAACTGTGATTCCTATATGTGTTGATGACTTTTTCGTTCATTATTTCCAAAGAAACAATATAATATAAGTATTATTTCACTCGTCTTTAATAAAAACAAATACATTATAAAGTAATTCGTCTTCAATCTATATATAAAAGAAAGTCGTGTTAGTTACACTATTTATAACTCTAACGACTGTACGGGTTTGGATGAAGATTGGTGGAGAGATAGATTAGAATATAGAAAGGAAATAGGATATTTTTGAATTTGTTGAACCAAAAGAATTTGTTAATTAAATCCAAAATCTGTTGTTTTACTGCCTGTAAATCGTAACAATTCGACTAGTCTATACATTTCTAATTATGAAACTAACGCGGACAAAGCCGCGGGCATAAACTAGTTAATGTTATAGAAGTTAAATCTTTAGTTGTTTTTATGTAAAATAGATACATTATCTCAATGTAGAATTACACTTAATAATCAAAATTGCATTCAAATGTTTACAATAAATTATTTTGACTAATTTCTTTAACAAACTCACATCTATCACAAAAGTAACAGTTTTTTTAAACCATCAAACTGAAAGTGTGCACGTTAAAGATAACACTACTAAAATAATTAATTTTTAGCTATCATTCTTTGTGTTTTTCGTTTATACGAGCATCTGTAATTTGAGTTCACTCGTACTAGGCACCACAATCGCGACCTACTTTCCCGACCTGACTTTATCATTAATGAACTAGTATTTCCCCGTGGTTCGTCCTTACACTGTTGCTACATTAATAACTGTTTCTTTGTAACAAGTTCATAATATCTACATATAATTTCATATAAAATCACATAGCATAAGATAAATTTACTTCATCATCATAAGCCTATCAGAGCCCACTGCTGTAAGTCCTCTCCTCACATGAAGAAGGTTAAAGCTTTAATTACCAAGCTCGCTCAAGACGGGTTGGCGATTTCAAACTTATAATTTGATATAAGTCCATGTTTCCTCATATTTTCCTTCATTAATCAGTGTTGTCTAAATACTCTTATAAAGTACATATGACTCGGAAAAACCACATTGGTACTTGCCAGGATAAAACCCGCGCCCTTGTGCAAGAGAGGCGGGCCTTTAACCTAGGCCACCACGACTAATAAATCTACATATAATGATTGAAAAATTAAGTTCCGCTTGTTGTGGTATATTAATTTTGATTACATCTCTCTCTCTTTCTATTGCAAATAAACAGACCATAAAGAAGTAAAAAAAAGATAATAGTTAGCTTTTAGGTCAATTAACTGCAAGGAACACTAGCAGGCTTACACTGAAATTAAATTGTTATTACTAGTAATCAAATAATTAAATAATAATAACTCTCTATCTGAGTCAGTGGTGGCCTAGTGGTTAAAGGTCTGCCTCCCATGCACGAGAGCGCGGGTTCGATCCTCGCAAGTACAAATGTGATTTTTCCGAGTCATATGTACTTTATAAGAGTATTTAGGCATCACTGATTAATGCATTCCCAAAGATGGTTGATGGCAGGCAGGCGGCTGGTCGTAAAAACAATTAGCTAAAACTATTCACAACATGTAAGGCAGACCCTGGCTATAGCTGGAAAATTGCCAGGTAGAAGAAAAAAAGAATAACATTCTATCTCACATTCTTCTTTCGCAAAAATTTCTCACAATTTTATATATCTATCATATTAAAATTGCAGCTTATAAATGAAATATCATTCCACTCTACTCATGAGGTAGTAATTTCTTCTTTATTTATTTATACCACTATTTCCCCAGCTATATCCAGGGCGTCACCGCACGCGATGTTCTATCGATCACCAATTATACAGAAATATATTGAAAAATAACGTTTATGGAATAAAAATTATTTATTGAAAGAATATAGAGTTGGTCGTTACTACGAGTACAGAAACGTAATACTTACAGTTAGATGGTTATGTACGAAATATGGATTATATGTATGTATATTATAAATAATGATTGAGAGGCTATTTTAGTTTATGTGGTAAAGCTATTGATTTTATATAACAGGTATATTTATAAATACTAGCTTTCCGCCCGCAGCTTCGCCCGCGTGGAGTTCGGTTATATCGCGTTTCCAAGAGAACCTTTCAAAAGTCTGAGATAAAAACTATCCTATGTTCTTTCTCAAGGTCAACTCTATCTCTGTACCAAATTTTATTAAAATCAGTAGGGATATATATCGTCAACAGAGTCCACTGCTGAACAAAGCCCTCTTCTCACATGGAGAAGGTTTGAGCATTACCACGCTTGCTCAACACGGGTTGGTGATTTCAAACTTATAATTTGATATAAGTCAATGTTTCCTTACGATGTTTTCCTTTATCGTCTGTCAGTCTGTATATATTAACTATTAATACATACGTCTTAATAAATATTTAATTAATCTTTGAATTATAAATTATTTTTGGTGTTGAAGAAAAAATTGAAATTTTAACAAAAGGCATTTATTTTTATCGTTTTCACAAAAAAAAATGCATTTATATTATAAACTTTTGAAATTCAAATTTAAAAGTATATTTAGAATTATTAAATTATTTTCATATTGACATATATAGAATAGTTGAAAAATATAATTGTTTGAAACAAAGTTTAAATCCCACTAATCATTATTACAATTTAGGACTTTACAAGTATAAATTATAAAGGCCCCTAAATAAGAGGACCTAGTACCAAGAATTGTTAGGCCCCTGAACACGGGGGCCTAAAAATAGATATATTTGTCATGACAGATAGGAGTGCATATTTTGTAGGTAGACAGAAAAATTATCTATTCTTATAGTAAATAACTAATATTTTATCCTGACTTTACTCATATACATATCCTTACTAATATTATAAATGCGAAAGTAACTCTGTCTGTCTGTTTGTTACGCTTTCACCCCTAAACCACTGAACTGATTTTAATGAAATTTGGTACAGACATAGAGTTGACCTTGAGAGAGAACATAAGACAGTTTTTATCCCAGACTTTTGAAAGGTTCTCTTGGAAACGCGATATAACTGACCTCTACGGGAGCGAAGCTGCGTGCGGAAAGCTAGTATATAATATATTTGATTCCCAAAGAGGGTTGATGTCAGGCAGGCGGGCGTAAAAACAATTAGCCAAAACTATTCACATATAAGGCAGACCCTGGCTAAAGCTGAGAAATTGCCCGGAAGTAGATATTTAATACGGGAAAATAAGATCATTTTCTGTTATAATTAAAAACCTAATATGCCCATAATAATTATCAAAATTTCAAGCTTATGTTTTAAACAGAGTCTTATTCAACCCCATTGTTCGTATTTGTTACAATGACAAAATAATAGGGTGACCGTTAGTTTAACATGAAGGGGCAATTAAGGTAATGATACAGGGGCAGTATAACTGTGACAAAGTTTAAACTCTTTGACATATATATTAAAATGATAAATTAACTTTTTTGGTTATGGTTCTATGTGTAATTTTTCGGTTAATCATTAGTCAGTGGTGTCCTAGTGGTTAAAAGGCTCGTCTCTCATGCACGAGGGCGCAGGCTCAATCCTAGCAAATGCCAATGTGATAATTCCGAGTCATATGTACTTTATAAGAGTATTTAGACATCACTGATTAATGCATTCCCAAAGATGGTTGATGTCAGGCAGGCGGCCGGTCGTAGAAACGATTAGCCAAAACTATTTACAACATGTAAGGCATACCCTGGCTAAAGCTGGGAAATTGCCAGGAAGAAGAAGAGTTGTTTAAAATCATTGATAAATGTTAAACCATTTTATTCTGATGTATGAGTTTTACGAGTATTCATTTATTAAAACAAATATTATTCGGATAACTTCGAGTATTTTATTATTTAAAAACTATCATACTCCCGACGTTTTTGTTACTTTTCAGCTACCATGATTTCCATCAAATCACCTTAGAGTATGTAGTTTTTTTTAACAATAGTATTTACTCGTAGTAAATCCGAAAATATTAGTTTCATTTAAATGAATACTCGTGAAAATCTTAGATCTTATTATGATGATAAACGTTATATGTACAATTTTATCCTTATATAAGAATTTGTATCATAATAAAATTGTATTCATATTTCCACAGGCGTTGGTAACTGAGGATACACTTTCTTTCCAACTGGGGATGGCTGGAGCGTTGGTATCTGGCTTCGTTTTTTGCATCTCCTTCATGGGATTGTATGGCGCTATCACGAGATCAAAGTTTCTTCTGTTTATGGTATTATTATAAATTACTTGACCCATCACTACATAGATAAAAACCAGAAAAACTAAATAGGCTGTAACAACTTGTATATTAATTGTGCCTTTGTTATAATTTTGTAAAAGAAATAAATCTATATATACAAAAGAAAGTCTTGTTAGTCACACTATTTATAACTCAAGAACGACTGTGCGGATTTGGATGGAAATTGGTAGACAGCTTAGAACGAGGTAAGGAGACATTTAATTCTATTTGAACGAAAAAAGAAAAAACTTAATAAACTAGAATATCTGGTTATTTATGGCCTCTAGGGCGGAATAGAGTTCGCCCGGTCAGCTATACATATATTACTAATGAAGAAATTAACGCGGACGAAGTCGCGGACAAAAACTAGTATCTTTTAGTATTTCGTCTATTCAAAAAGTTTTATTTCTTCTCAACTTGTTCTGATATTTTAAGTATAGAGCAAGCCAAAGTCTGGGAAGGCAAAATATAGCTATGTCTGACCAATAAAATGAGGTCTTATTTTTTCTATTTTGTTTCAGTATGCCGCCATAGTATTCTTGCTGCTACTTCTCGAATGTTCAGTGATGTACTACCTGTCCTCAAACTTAATAGAGGTGATCTAATTTACTTTGTTTCTGCATAGCACAACTTTACAACAAATTACCGTGTACTATAAGAAATGCAAGCTCAATTAACGAATTTAAATCTCAACTTTCATAACATATTATAGAAAATAATTGATATACCAACGATGTAACACACTTGTAATAATAACTTACTATCTTTAATTGAGTTCCAAATAATCTGACGACTACTTTTGTATTTTCACTTTTGTATTTTTGTTCTCATGTAAGTAAGACTATGTTTTTTTGAGAATAAATTCTTTAAGACCATAGTTTAATTGTATTAAATTTGACTATTTCAGTGCCCATGTAAGTAAAAAAATATGTCCTAGCCATAATAATCTGCATATAATTTGAAGATGAATAGGACGAAGCTGTCGAGGATTGATTACAAAATAATCAAGTTTATTTATGTCTAGATATTTAAATTTTATTATTACACCAAGAATTTTAATTAGTCCAAGCTTCACTCTCTACCAAATTTGAAATGTATCTCTAGGGCTGCCTTCGAAGTACGAGTACGTTCCAAGAATGTATTAATATTAGTTCTGGACAGGCCCAAGTCTTTTAGTAGGTTATAGAGAGATTTAGCTGTTATACCTTTCGCTCCCACCTCTACCGCGTACAAATCTACGACGAACCTATTTCGAGCGAGTTCGTTATTGAGCTCGTAATATTTATTGACCTTGATGGTATGGTCTTTGGGGATAATGAAAAAATGTGTAAAAATTAAAAGTGTTATTAGTAAAGATATAATTAATGGTTCTTCCAGAAAGGATTCCAAAACCAAGACGTCAATTTTAACCATATAGTGCGTGCGAACTTAAACTGCTGCGAATTAAATGTGACGTAAGTATTATAATTTAAGGTTGTTAAGTATATTTAATAAATTATAAATAAAAACAGTTATAAATTATCAAAATTATAAGTTAAAAATGGAAATACAATAAGAAGAGATGACAATTATGTGAGTACTTATCGTCATCAGCCTATCAGAGCCCACTGCTGAGCAAAGGCCTCTTCTCCCATGGAGAAGGTTTGAGCATTAATCACCACGCTTGCTCAAGACGGGTTGGTGATTTCAAACTTATAATGTGATATTATAAGTCCAGGTTTCCTCATGATGTTTTCCTTCATCAATCAGTGATGTCTAAATACTCTTATAAAGTACATATGACTCGGAAAATCACATTGGTATTTGCCAGGATCGAACCCGCGCCTTCATGCATGAGAGGCGGACCTTTAACCACCAGGCCACCACTGACTGAGTAGTGGTAGAATCGTGCAGTGTTTTTTGGCAACGTTATTAACAGCATTGGCACTTAGTATTAATTAATCATGTTTTTAAAGCTACGTATAAAAATATGTTAATTTTTTCTGTTCCTTTCATTCCTCAGAGTATATTTGTGTGTTGTACTTTGTTTGAATTCATGTATATATTTTTCCAGGTCCACATTAGAAGTAAATCCTCCATGGTCCTGTTGCAATGAAGAATTCTATTCAAATAACTGTACTATAGAAAAAGTTCACGATTTGGTGAGTGTAAAAATATATTTAACATTTCTGGGCAGGTTGTCATTCTGATAACAAAATTGCCACTGCACATGACAGTTACTGAAATCGTGAGTGTTTAAATTGCAAAACAATTTGAGTAAGAACAAATTTTAGACTATATAAGGATCTTCTAAAAAATAATCAATTATTTTATTCTTTTTGATAACTTAATATAGCAAAGAATATATTTATTTTCGTTTTATTTCAGGACTGCCAAAACGCCATTAGATCGTGGCTCGATAAGTTCGAGATACCAGTATACGCTACCCTCATTGTTTTCCATGTTATATTGCTGTCCTGCTCACTCCTAAGGCACTGTCTGTCTCGCTCGCACACCTAGCGACTACAGCGCCGCTCTGGCGGTGAGATGTGTCACTAATATTGGTCTTATTAATATTAGAACATAATTTATTATTTAGTAAAGTATTAGAAACAACGTAAATTAGTAGTGTAGGGCTACTATTTTTTCGGGAAATAAAAATAATATATGTATGTATGACTATTCATACTTTTTATTAATTTAATTGATATTGTAAGGAAGTAGAAAATATTTCAATAGTTAAGTCCTTCGCAAGTGTGACAAGGGGAGAAGTCATTTTTTTACTTGAAATTCAGAGTCCTATTCCCATTTTTAATAATAAATTAGGAATAAATTTGCCATTTATAATAATCATTTAAATTGTAAAAACTGTCAAGAACTTTCAGTTTAAAATAATGTTTAAAATTAAGTTTGATTTGCATAGTCACTAAATGCTATTTTTTCTATTCGATTGTCAAGAACTAAATCATTTTTTTAGGTCCAAGAAGTCGTTCAATCGGTACTCGAATATCACCAGGTCCAAGTTCTAATGAAGACGTGTTGATGCTGGTTTTGGGTCGAGGAAGAATAGGGTGGATCGACAAACAATAATGATGACATATGGGAACATTTTTAGCAAAAAAATCAAGAGGAATTAATATTGTCAGACTGCAAACGTTGCAGATGTCCAGGTCTGCAGGTCTGGCTTTGAAAAGCTAAAGAAATAAACTTAAGTTTTACTAGATATAAGTAGCTATGTGTTTTTAAATACTTGCCAAATACTTCGTTGTTATTTGTACATAAGAATTGCTCTTAGTAAATATTGCCAATGTACATAAGATTTTTTGTGATAAGCTCACAGCCTTCATTTGATTAAATTACTTTGTGTCTGAAAACTTTATAGTAATTAAAACATAATAAAAAAAACATATTTTATTTAATTCCCAAACAACACGTGAATTGAAACTCAACTATATACAATATTTAATATCCTAAATATATTTTTTAGCTTATTTCTATTGAATTAAACAATTTTTCTCATGTATAGGATAATTATAGAAACAAACAAAAAATCTAAGAACTATCTAGTCGTTGGGTCTATTTATTTCATCTTTCATTAGGACAAAGTTTAAATTACGTACAAAAAAAATATTTAAAACACAAAGATAAATGCATAAAAATTGCCATCAACGGACAAAAACACTCGATAATATGATATAACTACTGATTATAAGAAAACTTACACTATTTATGGATTTAAATTCATAATAATTAACAATTGTTCAGCTTAATATAGCACAAAACGGGTTAGAAGTACCGTACCTAACAGAGTTAGAAGTGAGAAGAAGTTTTTGGTTGCTAAACCTGGAAGTGGTGGAGAAGAACCAGTACAAGATTCCAGGTGACGGAAAAGTTCATTGTAATTCCTCGCTTCAGCGTTTATTGCGTTGTCTGAAGGCTCTGTGAGACCTATGGCTGTGTTCTTGAATAATAGGTCACTGACTTTGTCGAATGGCGAATAAATTTCCAGGTTGATTAGTTGTTTGGCGTTCGCGGCGTTGTAGCCGAAGTAGGAGTCTAAATTGTCTAGCAGAACGTTCAGGCTATTGGTGAGAGGATCGTTTCTGAAAAATAAAAATGAAAAATATATTTTTTAACCCATTTGAATAAATCTCGTTCGTATTTTCGAATTAATTTTTAAACCAGTAAACTTTTTTTTAAAGGTTTTTTTTTGTGGTAGTAGTCAACGTAACAATGGACAGTGCGTTGCTGACTTTGGTTGTTTAAGAAAAGGGAAGGGAGGGAATAAGGAAATCGTAGGAAAGGATGGAAACGTGACAGGGCAACCGTTTGTTTCACTCATCGGACGAAAAGCAGCCATTAAAGACTACTCCACCCCGATCTGCGGTACTTCCGAGGTCCAGCTAGCACATGTTCGAGCTGTAGTCACTTGACCACAGCTAGGCTCTACCACCTAAATATACTATAACCTTCGTTTTTGTTTGGTGAGCATCTTCAACCTTAGGTTTGTATTTTGATCTTCACAGGCGTTGCCACCAATTTTTATCGTTAGTTTTATCCTATTCTATACTTTTAGTAGATTAAGTTCTCTCACCTTCGTGCAAGAACCTCTGAATCCACAACGCTCGCTAGAAGACAGCTATCAGGAACCTGGACTCCGGCGCTTGGAGCGAGAGTGTTGTCTCTGCACAGCGCTCTCAGATCAGAAGCTTGAAGTTTAGCAGCGTTAAGATGAGCTGGAATATAAAGTGGATTGTTAATGTAGAAAATGCTAGAGCTATAATTAGTATTCATCATCATTATTAGCCTATCAGAGCCCACTGCTGAAAGGCCTCTTCTCACATGGAGAAGGTTTGAGCATTAATCACCACACTCGCTCAAGACGGGTTGGTGATTTTAAACTTACAATTTGATATTATATGTCAAGGTTTCTTCGATGTTTTCCTTCACCGTGCATCAGTGGTGTCTAAATACTATTAGAAAGTACTTATAACTCGGAGAAATCATATTGGTACCTGCCAGGTTTTCAACCCACGCCCTCATGCACGAGAGGCGGGCCCTTTAACCTCTAGGTCACCACGAATTTGGTTTTGTCAAAATTGTAATATCAAAACAAGTCTCAATCTTACCTTCAATACCATCCAGTTCGACGAAAGCAACATCGGTTGTAGGATCAGCGAGGCAGTTGATGCTACCATTGTTGCCATAGTACATATTAGTGTAGTCAAACGCGCAGGTGACTATCAAAAAGATAACACATGAAATTTTATAGAAAAACGTAAAATTTTCCATGAGTTATTATTTTTTAAACTTAATCAATACTTACAATTAGAATCGTTGACATTGACCGCTGGCTTGCAGACCGAGCATAAATTTGACGCATTGTATGACTGAAATCGGTATAAAAATATTATAAGCATTTCTAAGGAACCGTAAAAGTAAGAATAAAATTTGTTTTAGCAAAAAGTACAATAATATAAAGTTTTGTGGAGTAATAACTTACACTTTGAGTTATTTCATGGGAAGCAGCCATAGCTCCAGGGGCGCAGGCACCGTCAAAGAATTCACCCACTGCGCGTGCGTAGTCACATTCTGAACTACTAATGATGGAGCGTTCATGTGCAGTACGTAGGAACGCCACGTACGCTGAAACAGAATATAGGAATGGAGAATTCATTGCTGATTTGTTTCATATGTATATATGAGTTTGTGAGTTATAATACTGGATTTAAAACAGCATATTGCGGCAATAATTGTAGTTGACAAACAGAGGTAGATATGAATGGAGAATAAAGATCATTATAGAGATATTATATACTATAGCAGTAATTATTGGTGGTAAGATTGCTTGTCCAAGCAAAATTATAAGAATATGTTTTGTATAGGATTTTTCTTACATATTCCACCGAACTCCGGGAAGCAAGCCTTCTTCCCTCGAAGATTTTCAAATCTCGTGATGTTCCCTTGAGTAGCGGACTCTTTGACGAACGCAGCAACCCGCGAAAAGGAGTTAGGGTTGCCACGAAGGTTTTGGACGAGTTTCACAGGTGACAACTTGTAATGTCTATAAAATGTTAAACGAGATTATTATAGTGATGATCTATATGAATTAACTTTACTCTTAGGCTTAGACATTGGCGATACGTATAAGATATAGAAATAACTCAAAAGAATAGAATAAAAGTAGATGGAGTTTAATAAGCACAGCTAAATTCAACTTCTTGGAAAAGAAAATAGTCTTTTAATTGTTGTACTCACTGCCTTGACAAATAACCATAGTTGGATGGAACGGCGATAAAGTCAGCGGCGTTGTCTTTAATATCGGAGAGACATTCAAAAATGTTGGCTCTCATTTGACAGGAGATAGTGGGTTCTATGCCCAGGGTGAAGGCGGAGGCACGGACCCAGGAGCACTTATTGTGTTCTTCACTGGAAATGGTGCACCAACGGCGAGCTGGGATACAGGATGAGGAAGCATCGATCGTGGTGAAGTTACGACCTGGAGAAGTTAAACATGCGGAATAATATACAAAATTAAAACACATTTAAAGGCAGTGATAAAAATAGTCCTTATTTCTTAGATTTACGTTTTTTTATCACAAAGGGGGCAACAGAGCAGACGGCCTACCTGATGAAGGCAGTACCATCGCCCATGGACATCCGCAACATAGTTTTGCGGATGTCTTTCCACCCTTGATTAGGAAAGAAGGGAAGAAAAAAGTAGGAAAGGGAGGATAAAGGAAGCTGTAGGAAAGAATGGGAAAAAGAAAAAGGAAAGGGCACGTCTACATTACGTTATAAAATCTCTTTTTAAAACTTACTTTGGCTATAGTTTCCAGGTCCGGGAAGACTGTCTTCAAAAGAGACTATGCTTAAAGCGCCTCCTATTAAATTATTGTACAGTGATGACTGCCAGGAGTTTCCACCAGGGTTGGTTCCTGTGGGCCACCAGGTCTTGACAGCAGCACTCACATCATTTGCTCTGGTACTGAAAATTAAACACACATGATTATAAGCCTTAAAAAACTTATATATGTTTTGCCAAATACTGTATAAGAAATAGAAAGGACTAAAAGGACTACTGTCTTGTCTCTTGAGAGCAAAATAGTTAAAAATAATGATAACTAAGATTATCGCGAGTTTTAATTTAAATGAAACTAATATTTTCGGATTACTTTTCGTATTTTATTAATAAAATTAAATGATGTATTTCCATCTCGTCTTAATGATCACGGTTGATGGAAAGTAACCAAAACGTCGGGAGTATGTAGTGTAGTAATTCGAATAATATTAGTTTCATTTAGTTAAAAAGATGTAATAAGATGAATGGAAATGCATTCCCAAAGAGGGTTGATGTCAGGCAGGCGGCCGGTCGTAAAAACAATTAGCCAAAACTATACACAACATATAAGGCAGACCCTGGCTTAAGGTGGGAAATTGCCAGGTAGAAAAAGATGTAATAAGATGAATAATTCTTAAAAATCTTACGTGGTAGCCACGATAGCGCTCCAGGGCTGTCTGACGAATGAGCATGGTGATATATTGGAATTAGTAGCTTCAATCGTCAAAGGACGTAGGGAGCCATCCTCGCAAAGAAGGGCGTACGAGCCACGAATCCTTGGATTACGCACCTAGAATAAAATTCCAATTATTTTTTTTTCAAACTATTTCGAGTGATTAAAGTTATATAAATTAAGAAATTTTAATAACAATGTCTTCTTTATCTGACAATTTTATATGATATAATAAAAATACTGCTTAGAAATTCCATGGCAACAAAAGTACTTGAATTTTAGGCCCAGTAAGGTGTTTGTGATCAGCTTATAGTATTTATTAGGAAAATACATCACGATTTTGAGAACGCTGTATTTGAAGATTAAAAATAAAGATAAAGAGACAAATAGGCGTTCTACTGTCTTTTTTTATAATTTTCAATTATATCAATGATTTTATTTTAAAGTAAAAATATCTTTGACATAGAAAGCAGTTCTATTTATGTAAAAAATAGACTATCTTTATTGCTAATAGTAAAAAAAATGTATTAATATTATTACTCTCAATAAAAACATGTAAAGGCGTTTGTCCTGCAATCGTCTACGTAATTTAAGCTACTAATAAATTAGAGAATTTTCAAACTAGGAGTAATTTCCAGGATAACAATAAAAACAGCTTATAAGAGAGATTTAACCTCTCATCATTCCATGTATTCACTGTGTGTGTGTCGGGTCCACCGTTGTAGGGAGAGGAGCTTCAACAGTGCCTGGGACTTGCGACCCAAGTGTAGGTTTAAGACCCTATCTAACGCGCGTTAAGCGCTCACCTCCACCGTACAAGCTCCTCTCTCTACCTAACCAAATTTAAAAAGAACCTACTAGGGCTGCCTTTGATATATTTAAATTAATATTGAGTATCTCACGTTAAAGTATGTGCGGACGTGCTGCCAGGCAACGTAAGCGAATGTGTTGTTCTCATTGGACCTCATACACTCCAAGGCCTGGATGTGTCTGTTGTTGTTGTCAACATTGGCGATATTAGGGCCCATGTCGATGGAGTATTTGGAGCAGTCTCCGTTGGAACCGCACAGAGAGCACAGGTTGGGGAAACGGGATTCTGTTTAGGAAATTAAATCAGTTTAGTTCAATAAATAATCAAAACAACAGCTAAATTTTAAACATGAATAAGACTAAGATTAGCCACCAATATTTAAAAACGTTAAAGGTTATAAGATGATTAATATGTACAGGTGATCATTTTTATATTTATTTTTTCACTCCGTCCTTCTAGACCTACGCTTTTTATTCAGGATCGAACTTAATAACAGAGAATAGTACGAATAGAATAGTTGAGAAGCTATTATTGTAGTAATTTACCAAATAACAGATAGAAAATGGGATGGTATTTAATAATATTTTTTCATTATGAGACAAATATTTTTTAGCAAGCCGGAGATTTGGTACCTATAGGTATTAATATAAAAAAAATATTAAACTCTTACTTAAGTTTTTGTTCTTACTTTACTCTCTGGCACTTTATTGAAATTTCTAATTTGATTAGATTCAATTTACATCTTATATTTAATACGAAATCATAAATTTTTGGCAACAATGATACTTGCACATTAATCTTTCCAATAGTGTCCATAAAGTAATTTCAATGGACTAATATTTGTATTCTAATCATAATATTAGTAAACTATTAGTTAAACGATTTCACAATTTTCTTACTGAGGTCAGCATCAACTGTGGAGTTAGCGCTCCAAGGTCCAGGCCTGCAAGCAGCACTGAAGAAGGAATTTAAAGTTTGCACCTCAATCTCTTCAGCTGTTTTTCCATTTGTATCAATATCAGGGCAGCGATCAGTTCTAGCAGCCTGGAATGATATTTCAACACTTATAAGACGAAATAAGAATATATTTATGTAGGATACCTCATGGTGGTCTTGGCTTTTCATATCTATTATGGACGTTGTAACGATAGGAACTCATAAATAAAAGCACACTTGTACTATCCAATATCTAATTTCTCGATTTCTTTACAACTATATTTGAAATTACACTAAAATAATAAGATGAAAATGGATTATGAGCCAATAGGTTAAGCTTGTGCATTTTGTTTGACGGTTGTCCATAGCATAATTTGTACAATAAGTAGCCTGGTCGCTCATAATGTCCATGAAACAAATCAACTGAATTACTTATCAAATTTATATTAATCTAATTCAAAGTCGACGCGCCGTAATAAATATATATTTTTGATTTAGATTTTCCCCTCTCAAAACTACATTACAAAAAAACTATATTACAAAAACAAAAAAAATAATAATAGATAGTATACTCGTAAGTACATCTGCATACTGATTAATGAATTCCCAAAAGAGTCAGGCAGGCGGCCGGTCGTAAAAAACAATTAGCCAAAACTATTCACAATATATAAGGCAGACCCTGGCTATAGCAGGGAAATTGCCAGGTAGAAGAAGATACTCGTAAGTAAATCAAAAGACCAATACTAACAGCTCGTTCCAAAGTCTTGAGCACTCGTGGAGACCAGCGAGCCTCGGTTTCATCCAGGCCAGGGTGACAGTACTTCATGCCACGAAGTCCTTCTAAGCCACCAGTGTGACTCGCTGGGACTACAGCCACCGCTTCGAAGGCGTAGGAGCCTGGAAAGGAAATCAATATCAAATGTGTTGGAAAAACGATCTTCTATTGCTGGAAATAAAGAATTTATTGTAGAGAAAGAAGTCATTCAGTATTACTAAAGTATTGTTATTTTCCAAGATCACAGATCTATGATCTTTCTTTGTATGTATTCTCTATATTATTTTAATCAAAAAGAAGCTTCAAGAATACGTGTGCTACGATTTTCTAGTCGTGAAATCCAACGCTGAAGCTTCTTTTTTTGGTATGACCCCTATCGTCTTGATAAAAACTTGTTAAAAACTCCTATAACAATGAGTTATAGGAGTTCGTTATTTTTACATTAACGACTTGCGATTTTTCTGACCTTATGTCAAACTCACATAGTCCTATATTTTATTAGCTTATATTTCGAAAAATAACTTTTTTATGGATGTCAATCGATTTATTTTTTCGGTATATTTCTTCTTATATCTCTTAATATTCTTAGACTTGACAAATAATTGCAAAAAGTTTTTGTTTCTAAGGTAAGTTCTATAACACAATAGTTCAAAAAGTAGGGTATGCAAATATGTTAATATTTTTAAGTACATTCTATGTACAATGAGACTTCAAATACTGCTTTAAAATCTTAATGTTTTTAATTCGAATATCGTTACTTACCGTTGCTAAGTATATCTTTAATGGAAGCCACTACCCGGTTGTCATTAGGTTGGTTGTGAGCCATCAATACCATTTCCTCTTCAGAAAACACTCCGAAGTCTGAATCACCTCTATTCAGTCTCATGATGCAGTCTAATCTGTGAAGATATAAAAATTTGTTATATGAAAAGTTTAACAAATATCTTTATATATATAATTCTTCTGTGAGTGTGTATGTCACTGAACTTCTCTCAAACAACTGGACCGATTTTGATGAAATTTTTTGTGTGTGTTCAAAGGGATCTAGGAATGGTTTAGATTCACAATTTCGTCCGCTGGACAATGTTTTATTAATTATTTTTTAATTTATTAGTAGTTGTTGATACAAACGTTTTTTTTTTTTTGACATTAGATTTGACAACTAACTAATATGTCAATCATTCTGTCGCATTTCAAAACATGGAGATTTATGGCTTAAATAGGTAAACTCCAAAAATATAAATAAAAAAAATTAACAGATATTTTTTGATTCTAGGGCGATACGAAGTTCGCCGGGTCTTCTAGTATACGTATATATTTGTTTGTCAGTGGTGGCCTAGTGGTTAAAAAGGCCGCCTCTCATGCACAAGGGCGCGGGTTCGATCCTGGCAAGTACCAATGTAATTTTTCCGAGTCATATGTACTTTATAAGAGTATTTAGACATCACTGATTAATGCATTCCCAAAGAGGGTTGATGTCAGGCAGGCGGCCGGTCGTAAAAACAATAAGCCAAAACTATTTACAACATGTAAGACAGACCCTTGCTAAAGCTGGGGAAATTGCCAGGTAGAAGATATACATATATAAGAACAGTTTCTATATATCAAGTTGTTTTGATTAATGAAATGAGTTTTATTACCTAGATTCCACTGTGTCACAAATAATCGGACTGCCAAGACTTTGAAGGCCCTGACATTGAGAGGCGAACGACGGTGGCACGCAGACACGAACTGTCGAAAAAAGACATTAATTGCAGATAAATAAGGTTGAAATTTCTGCTTTAAGGGTATTGATATATATATATACAATTTTCAAGTCGTTTCACTCGCTTACAAATAATGTAAATGCGTAGTAAAGCCGAAATACATTCCTTTTATTTCAATGGATACTCGCGAAAGTTTTAGATCTCATTCTAAAGGCTACAAATGGAACAAAAACCAAAATACCCTCAATATGGCATAATAAATGTCGTTTTTTTTTTGGTGGACTAGAAAGTTTCACTGTCATAAATTTTATTGTAATCAATTAAAAGATTTACAAAAGCATATTTGATAAACATTGATTGTTATTGCTAGGAACTTAGAGCAATACTTAAAACAATTTTATTGATTTTTCATGGTGTTTCTGGTGAGATCAAATTAATTTCAGTATCAGGACTAAGATCATAAGTATCGTCCGTCCGTCATCTTAAGAACGCTTTTTTTATGTGAAAGGTATCAAACGGGCAGATAGCCTACTTGATGGGCAGTAGTCACCGTCACCCATTGACATTGCGTTGGCAGCCTTAATTGGGAAAGAGGGAGAGGGAAGGGTGGGAAAGAGAAAAACCAACCGTCTCTCTCACTCATCGGACGAAAGCCATTAAAGACTACTTCACGCCGATCTTCTGTGAGAGTGTGGTACTTAACCGGTTCGAGCTGTAGTAACTTGACCACAGCTAGGCTCTACAGTCTTAAAATATTCCTAACATTAAGAGAAGTTTTCCGTTACAAATTATTTTAAACAAAACCCATATTATATTAAATACACAGGAATTTAATCTCCATCGGCTCGCCTTTATAATCGATAGCACTGACACATGATGGTCAGATAAAAAAAGGATTGAGTAATATTCTGTAAGTAAAGAACGTGATTCACTGCAGAAGGATGTGTGTCATTCGTCAAACAAAATATATACTAAGATAACAATGTATTGTAAATCTAAGCACTTTTTTACACAAATCAGGCCATAGTTTTGAACATTTATGATCTAATTTAGCAAAATTAAGGCTATATGATGCTAATAGTATGACGAAATTGTGATATTTTTATTTTGTTTTAATAAAAATCCATTTTAAACTTTAAGTAATTGATAGAAGTATAATTTTTTCAATGCATTATGTCTACTTCAAGTCCTAAACGGATTTATATCTGTTAAAACTTATATATATATAAAGAAAATGTTTTTTAAGCATATAGAAGATAATTACTTAAAATATAGTACACTAGCTTTCCGTGGATTTGGGTTATATCGCGTTTCCAAGAGAACTTTTCAAAAGTCTGGGATAAAAACTATCCTATGTTCTTTCTCAAGGTCAACTCTATCTCTGTATCAAATTTCATTAAAATCGATTCAGTGGTTTAGGCATGAAAGCGTAACAGACAGACAGATAGACAGAGTTACTTTCGCATTTATAATATTAGTAGGATATGAAAATTATTATATAAGGAAAAATTTAACATTGGAAACGATACTATTTATAATTTTCATTTATCAGTATTGCTACATATTTTTTATCAAAGCGATGATGTCATATGTTCCACCCATTTTTATTGAGCACATTACTAGGAATTTGGATGATATTATATATCAAAGTATTTTAAATATTGCTAGGAAAATGTAGGAAAATTGTAATTATTTCTTATGTTTTGAGTAAATTGTGTTAAGACTTGTTTTACATATAAAAACCGGCTAGTTTATATAATCTAATTGATAAAAAAATACATAAAAATTTATGTGATTGCGATTAGACATCAATATAATTTTCATCTTGCTTATAGAACGCTTAATTAAGCACAACTAATATTAAGCATCTACAATTATGTCAGCTATACTTATAAAATTAATATTAATATATTTAATACTACAAAAGAAAGAATTATCATGCAACTTACATTCATTCTGTGCTGATGCACAAGCAATCAGTGCAAACGCGTATATAATAATTTTCCAACCCATTTTCACAAACACTGAACACAAACTACACCAAGATCCACTCTATGGCTCGATACCAATCCTTATCATTTTGAAAATTCGTTTTAAAGGTGTGTGATAAACTGATAAGGTGATAACGGACTGATTGTACGGGTGTCCCTCAGGGCTGGTATTAGTACTTCAACTATTGATAAGCTATACAAATAATATTATATTAGTGAGCTAGCAACAGTACGTGATCTGGGTTCATTGATTTGTAATTTATTGGTTTTGGATGATGAAATATATTACTATAAACTCCCAAGTAGTAGTTTTTTGCTTATTTAAATTATCGTATTCAAATTATGTGTTGAAATACATTTAGAGATAAAAGAAATCTTCGGTTTTTTTCTAAAATACTTCCAATAATATACATATATATAGGTGCTATCAGTAACAATGATGAATGTAACATAACAATAATTTGGATGTCATCAAATATTATAAAACTTCTTGGTCATAATAATAATAATTATTATTAAAAGAGAATTGAACTATTTTTGAATTTTAATATAAATACGAAGTTTGGACGCACGATAGTTAGGTTCAGTGAGTGCGGAGCGTTGAAGAATATAGAACCTTCTAGAAATACAAGGACATTAAGAAGAATTGAAGTATCACTATGGTTAATCTTGGAACGTACTGAAAGAAGTGACATAGTGACGTCACCATCGCTGACGTCACTCTTTTGAAAAACAATGAATTTGTAGTATATCCCTACTAATATTATAAATGTGAAAGTAACTCTGTCTGTCTGTCTATTACGCTTTCACGCCTAAACCACTGAACTGATTTTAATGAAATTTGATACAGATATAGAGTTGACCTTGAGAAAGACAGGATAGTTTTTATCCCAGAATTTTGAAAGGTTCTCTTGGAAACGCGATATAACCGAACTCCACGCGGGCGAAGCTGCGGGAGGAAAGCTAGTATATATGTTATATGTATATCTATATCTCCGGATATTGGTCATTGATGTTCCCTTGAATTAGTAGGAAATAGTTACTTCTTCAGAAAATTCTTATCGATAGATAAAATATTTTTATTATTACTCATTTTTTGAGTACATTGAATAATATTACTCACATATGTATAAATGGAGAAATCGTCTTGTCGTTCACAAAAGAAAAGGTTCCTTTTTTTATTTTAGCTTATATATTGTTTTAGCTTAATAACTTTTTTTTTAAGTTTGCTTTAATTTAAACTTAATATCACTTGCATGAGATTAACAATTAATAAGATTATTTTCTATATATTTAATTGTTATGTGGTCAATAAAAACTGGACGTTGAAAAGGCCCAATATACTGATAAGACAAAATATATTAATATCTTTACAAAATACGTAGAAACGTCTTTACTTGAGGTTTAGTGACAGCTTATTAATCATCATCATCATCAGCCTATCAGAGCCCACTGCCGAGCTGCCTCTTCTCACATAGAGAAGGTTTGAGCATTAATCACCACGCTTATTAATAAATTTTCAAAATTTTTGTTGATAATAAAGTAACTAAACTAAATATATGTATTTGTACGTTAATACAAGATGTGTATAATGTAAAGAATGTAAATTATTTGTAAATTTTTGGAGAAATCATATATTTTTTTTCTTAAATATCTTATAATTAAAACATAAACAAGTTATGGGATGGTAAACTTCGCGCTTTTTTAAAACTACAATTGAAGTAATTTTTTAACATAGGTCTTGGTAAAAATATAGATTTATATTCGTTTTTATGTAATTCGTAAACTATATAACTGTAACTGTAACTGTATAACTGTAAAAATATATAATAATTGTATATTGGTATAATTGTGTAACTGTAAAAATGTATAATTGTATGTATAAGTGTGTAATTGTATATATGGAGACTATTGTTTTTGCCCTTTAAAATACGGACAGAGTAATTTCTTAAATGCACTGGTTTAGGTTGCATTTTCAGTATTTTCAAAGAAAATCCAATATATGAGAGATTGTTATCCATACCTTATTTGATTTCTGACAAGTATTACTGGAAATTGTTTTATTTGAGGCTGTATTCCTATGCATGGCTTCAATTGAGTTTTCTAACAGCTTTTAGTTTAGCAGTTAACATTATTGTATAATCCCTACTAATATTATAAATGCGAAAGTAACTCTGTCTGTCTGTCTGTCTGTCTGTCTGTCTGTCTGTCTGTTACTCTTTCACGCCTAAACCACTGAACTGATTTTAATGAAATTTGGTACTGAGATAGAGTTGACCTTGAGAAAGAACATAGGATAGTTTTTATCCCAGACTTTTGAAACGTTCTCTTGGAAACGCGATATAACCGAACTCCACGCGGGCGAAGCTGCGGGCGGAAAGCTAGTACTAATATATTTCAGATTGTAACAAACTTGGTAACAAATTATTTTTATTTAGAACAAACTAAGTGACATAAAAAAGAATCGTTTGTTCCTTGGTAAATATTAAGTATCAAAATATAATTACTTCTGTTTCAATTCTTTCATTGTGTAAAGACATCAGGAATGATTTTAAACTTTACTATAATACGAGTAGCTATTGATAGTCACCTGGTCATAGGGAGTTGTAAGAGAACAGATCTCTGAAGAAAGACTTTATTTAGCGCCGTTATTTCATTAGTGCAGTTATGAACAATTGCTAATCTATTATAGTCTCTTAAAAAGTTATAAAATCAATTATTAAATCCAAGTAACACTTCAAGGTAACTCTTAAAGATAAGATTATTTTGTCAGACCACAGCGAAAGCTTTAAATGAAATGTGACAGTTGATGGTCAAATGAAAGTAGACTATTTAATTTGTCTTTATATAGTTGAAACTTTTTTTTATTTTCTTTTTTTTTTCTAAGCACAGTAAATAAGCTTTAATTAGCTAATGTGTGAAGTGAAGTATTATGGAAAATTCTAGCTGTGAGCTCTATCCTGGTGTGTTTAACGAAATTAATTTCGAGAACATTTACAATGCAGTCGTTTGATGATAAAATTAAAATAATTACAAAGAGAAGTTGTATGCCCAGTTAGATTTCACTGAAAAACTGTAATTTTATTTGTTCTTATAAAGAATATTAGATAAGGGGCCCCTTAAACTTACACCAGGGTCACAAGTCCCAGGCACTGTTGAAGCTCCTCTCACTACAACGATGGACCCGGCACACGCACCGTGAATACATGGAATGATGAGAGGTTTCGTCTCATAAATATAATTGGCAAGCAAGTTGTGTACACATAAATAAGTTATTTTTTTATTTTATGTAAACGCGGCGTTGACGATATTCAGCAGTATTATAACAGGCGCGTGTTTTAAGAAATTATACATAGATAATGTTTTAAATGAGTGTCGTAGTCGTTATAAAACTTTCAAGACCTGAAGTTTTTCAAATTACTTGCTAAACAATGCTTTGTATTGTGGTAATTTCACAGACGAACCAATCGTCGATCTTCTTAACATTCGTTCTGTGAATCTTCTCAAGAATGAGCTCTGATATTTTTTATTTCAGATGAATTAAAAAGAGGTATATATATAGATTATTTAAAAGATATATTTCCACAGTTTACAAATTATCAAAATTAATATTAAACACTCTAGTGAATAGCCAAACATTTGAACGATAATTCTGTCGCTTGAAAAGAATTAATGCATGTTTACGAAACACACAGGATCAAAAAAAGACTTACAGATTAGTCCCTGGATGCAATTGATATAGAATTTTTGACTATTTTCAAACGATATTATTATTTTTACCTATTAATTTATGATGTAAATCTTTGCCATAGAGGAACCGCAGTCAGAAAGGTGAAGTGGTACACGCTTCTTGTTGCAAAAACGTTAAAATGGACGGGTGTTCTTTACAAAGAAGGTTATAAATACTTACAGAAGTTTTGCCTCGACCGCTTTCGGTAGAGTACAATAAGCTGAATATACTATCAGAAGTCAGTGGTGGCCTAGTGGTTAAAGGGTCCGCTTCTCGTGCACGAGGGCGCGCGTTCTATCCTGGCAAATACCAATGTGATTATTCCGAGTCATATGTAGTTTTTAAGAGTATTTTAGCCACCACTGACAGACGGTGAAGGAAAATCTAGACTTATAATTTCACAATTATAAGTTTGAAATCACCAACCCGTATTGAGCAAGCGTGGTGATTAATGCTCAAACCTACTCCATGTGAGAAAGAGGCCTTTGCTCAGCAGTGGACTCTGATAGGATGATGATATGACTATCAGTTTCAATAGTTTACATTTAGTTGATCGAACTTCATATAATGTCAAGGAAGGCAACGCTTAAGCAATAACCAAAATGAAAACATTAAATGTACCTCTAATATTTATTTATCCAGATCCTCAGATGCATGGTGACGAGTCATCGATCGTGGTGAAGTTACCACCTGGAGATGATCATCATTAGGAATTAATACTAAAACATGGCCTTATATGTGACTGAGAACACAGATTGAAACAAAACATTATAGTTGGAATAATTTATTCGATTACCTTAAAAATACATATATAATAGTGATCAAATAGAAAAGCAAAGTGTTATTATAACTTTACGTACTTTGTATGTAAGATCCAGGTGTAGGCAGATCGTCTTCGAAGTACACAACGTTCGGGAAGCTTCCTATTAAAGCTGTATACATCACTGACTGCCAAGTGTCACCTCCAGGGTTGGAACCCGAAGGCCATCAGCTCTTGATGGAACTGCTTACTTGGCTTGCCTTCGCACTAGAGAACAATAAAATATATTAGACATATATTATCATATACATAGAAATGTTGACAAAAAATATCTTTAACTTACGTAGAAGCAACAATAGCGCCCCAGGGCTGTTTGACGAACGAACAAGGAGCGACGTTGGAGAGGGTGGCTTCAAGAGTCAGTGGACGGAGGGAGCCGTCTGCACAGAGGAGGGAGTATGAGGCACGGATACGAGGATTGCGTATCTGGAATGAACACGATGATATATTATTATATTGCTAAACTGACCTTTTTACGAATAGTTATTACTTTATACTAATGTTTCAAGCTGTGTTGACCAGTACATTCCTAGTTTAGTTTAGTTAGCTTTAATTATTGCAAGTTTAAGAACAAGAAGACAGGCTTCTTAAATTATTTTCCAAATGTTGTCAAGTAATTTTAAATAATATTCAACTTGTATTATTATTTCTTCAAGTATGTTTATAACTCACGTTAAAGTATGTGCGGACGTGCTGCCAGGCAACGTAAGCGAATGTGTTGTTGTCATTGGACCTCATACACTCCAAGGCCTGGATGTGTCTGTTGTTGTTGTCAACATTATTGATGTTAGGGCCCATGTTGTTGGTGTACTTGGAACACTTCGCGTTCTGACCACACAGAGCGCACAGGTTCGAGAAGCGGGATTCTGTTCGGGAAATTCGATTTAAAGCCACGAGTAAAGCAAAATGAGGTTGGGCCCAGCTCGTCACACTTTCATATCTTATATGAAGAGTACTGCTAGCCAGTTATTATATTCTTTTACAATTGAGTCTTTTTGAAATTCAGTTAGCACAAAAAAGTATTTGCCATATTTGAAAATATTCTAGTTTAACCGAATGTTAATGAGCTCATAGTTGTTGTAATCATAATAAATAGAATAATATGGTTTATTAAAATTATATTTCACAATCTCCTTACTCAGGTCAGCATCAACATTATCATCATCACTCCATGGTCCGGGTCTACAAGCACTCTTGAAGAAGGAGCTCAGAGTCTGAACTTCAAGTTCTACATCAGCGTTGCTTTCAATTTTTGCAGCCTTAAAAAGTTATATTGAAAAAGAAATAATGAATTTAATAAATATTGAATGGTATTATTGGAATTCTTTTGTTAATTCAGCAGCTTTATTTAAACATTTCTGTTATGTTTCATCTACATATCTGGCACCAAATACATAATAATCTTATTTTAATCAATAGTATAGTAGTTTCATCCAAAAAAAATGATCAATTATCCCCAAAAATAAAACGAGCTCGTTTCTTGTGCTAACAGATAAACTGTGCAACAGAGAAAGAAAATCAATGAAAATAAAAAAACCGTTACACCAATTAACCGCCACTTAGTCTAAATTTTGAACCGGACAATCGACTCTGATTATGTATCTTGTAATATTTCTATATATGTATAATATTATCAATACTAACAGCTCGTTCCAAAGTCTTCTTCACTCGTGGAGACCAGCTCGGCTCCGAGTCATCCAGTCCAGGGTGACAGTACTTCATACCTCGGAGACTCTCCACACCACCAGTGTGACTCGCTGGGACTACAGACACCGCTTCGAAGGAGTAGCCGTCTATGAGGAGAGGACAGAACAGTGAGTTAGTATTAATAGAGTTAATGAAAAGAAATGTTTTCCGGAGAATAGTTGTGTCACTGTTTAAGCAATTACAGTAGCAAAATTCTTCACTTAAATTTCTTAAAACTCCACAAAAATGTTGTTAAATAAATGTATTAATTATCAAAATATGTATCGTAACCGCGTGATTGAAGTGTTCTCAAAAGTGAACCATTGAAGTACTCGTTAGTGTGTTGTTTTGTGTTATGTTCTTTATAACAGTAAGTGAATAAGTTTCCATCAATACATACCTTTCCTCAGTACATCTCTAACGGACGCCACGACCCTGTTCTCGTCAGGTTGTCTGTGTGCCATCAACACCATATCTTCATCAGAGAACACTCCAAAGTCTGAAGAACCGTTATTCAGTCTCGTGAGGCATTCATCACTAAAAATATAAAACAGATATATTACATTTTTCTTTCCCAGGCTTGCCTTTTCTCTGTTCTGACATTCTTCATATATTCTCTGTCCTCGTTTTATAATAATCTACAAGTCTTAATCTGTATCATGTTAATTTGATCACTATGCTCGTATCTATCATTACCTGGACCCCACTCCATCACAGACCACTGGACTGCCAAGACTCTGCAGTCTGTCACAGTATGGAGCGAACAACTCCGACACACAAACACGGACTGACAATAAATAAACATTTGTTAGTGATACGATTGATTTTTTTTTTACTACATTTAGGGGACCTTAAAAATATAAATAAAACAGAAGTCTTCATTTTCAAAAGACTGGAAAGGGCACTTCGAAACTGAAACAAACTATGTATTTGTGCAAAGTTTTTTCTTATTAAGAACCATTGAAAACGTCTCACTAGAGTTATGTGTCTACTGACAGAATAGACTAGATTTTACCAACACTGTAACATAACTACACATATTCTTCTTACACCAGTCTTTTAAAGCTGTCTAAAATATACTCCATAGAAAACTCTACAACCCAAATCCTTTAAATCAGGTCTAATTCAATGAACCATAATTTTAATTTTGTTAGTCATTTTTTCTTTTGTATATAATGATACAACTCTCTACTCTAAATCTCACCATCGTTCTGTGTCGTCACTCCAGCTACCACCGCGATCGTAAAGATAACTTGCCTCCAAGCCATTGTACAAGAAGTTCCACCTTAAACTGATGAATGTATGAATGGCTCCAATATATATACAACTACTGGAAGATTATAAAGAAATGAGATCTGAAAGATAAAAGATAAGCAGTTGAGGAGTGATTATAACACACCCTTACCATGATGTCGCGTAGTTAAACGACACACTCACTGTTGATGGTTTTTACTATATAAATCCACACACGTTATACTATCAATGTAGATATATGAATGAAGAACAGGAAACTGATCGTGTGTAGTTTGTTGTACACGCGTGGTAAGGATTTAGGTGACAATTAAATCGTGGAGATCCTTTATACTACATACATACAAAAGCTGTAAGGAATATAAAAATTATTGAATGAATTTAACAGAAGTGTTCAGTATTATATATGAATAATATGTAACAACTTTCTTCACGAAATATCATAACCAAATATTAATTGTTCATATTTATCAAAGAGGCTTTGGTGTTCAATAAACTTTTATGAACACACACACCGATCTATGAACAACTCTCAGCAGTGTTGTTATGATACGAAACGAACGAAACGACTGAAAAGAAGCTTCGTACTGTATCATTGAACAAACGTCACCTGTCACTAGTTTGTGAGGTTGAGACATTGTGTGGTCTCCTGTAACAAAAGTAACAGATTGATTTGTGATAGAAAGTTAAAGAATAATAATAATAATATAGAATTTACTCCTGACAGTTCTTTATAAGCTGCTATCAAATAATAAGATCTATCAGATAATATAAAGTACCTCACACTGAACAACACATTTGTGTAGATTACAAAGGAACACTAACAAACTTGGCAATACGAGACTAAATTTGCTAATTTTAGTGACCATTTTTGCTTCATCTTTATAATCTTGTCGTTGTAATACTCGGTACTATGTTCAATACTTTGATAATATATAGAGATAACGCTCCTGACGCGAGGGCTGTTACAAAGAAAAACTAAAAAACTGTGTTCAACTTCAATACATATACACTGAAATATATTACGATTCAACTTATTAGGCAGCTGTTATAAGTTGTGAGACTTGTCTAGTACTAGCTTTCCGCCCGCAGCTTCGCCCGCGTATAGTTCGGTTACATCGCGTTTCCAAGAGAACCTTTAAAAAGTCTAGGATAAAAACTATCCTATGGTTCTTTCTCAAGGTCAACTCCATCTCTGTACCAAATTTTATTAAAATCAGTTCAGTGGTTTAGGCGTGAAAGCGTAACAGACAGACAGACAGACAGAGTTACTTTCGCATTTATAATATCAGTAGGGATTTTAAATTATGTTACATACTACATCTCCCTTAATATATTTTATACTAGCTTTCCGCCCGCAGCTTCGCCGCGTGGAGTTCGGTTATATCGCGTTTCCAAGAGAACCTTTCAAAAGTCTGGGATAAAAACTATCCTATGTTCTTTCTCAAGGTCAACTCTATCTCTGTACCGAATTTCATTAAAATCAGTTCAGTGGTTTAGGCGTGAAAGCGTAGCAGACAGACAGACAGACAGACAGACAGACAGACAGAGTTACTTTCGCATTTATAATATTAGTAGGGAAGTAGGGATAAATAAATGTAAAAAAAATGATTTAAGTACTATCCTTCATTTAGTTATTCATTACGAAGCAACGCGTCGGAAGCGTTCAGTCAATGTATGTAATAATTATTATAATTAATAAAAGTATTGAATAAATGAACTCAAAAAATATTCACGCTTACTATAAATAATAACAGAATAATATTAAATATTCAACAGTACATACCGTCACACTACTATCGTACATCAGCTACATACACTTCTCTTCATAGAAGGTTTCCTCTCGTCCGCAGACCACGTCCTAACAGACGCTCCACCAACAGCTTCGACCCTCATCTTGAATTATATATTCTTACGAGTCCTGGAACGTTACAAATAATACTATTTCATATAAAGACTATCCACTTCATAATAAATTATTATTGTTCATATTAAAAATAGCACATATTTTAGGATGTGGTCAAAGATTATCTAACAACAAAAAAGTTAAAATAAAAATAGTAATGAATTAAACCAAACTATCAAATTAATAAGCCTTCGCCAAATATAGCGTTTAGAAAATAATAATTTTCTTAAGACTGCGGTCCTCTACAAAGATTTGTTTGGATATCATTAACTTTACTTATCTTTATATTTTAAACAAACATATATTTCATGATCGATGGACAGACCATGTAGTGAAAACATACGATGGTAGTGGAACTATGAGTACTTTGATTGAGGAAGATGTTTCTGTAGGAGAGCTCTAAATTGTTTTAAATAAATTAAAATTAATTATCTTTCTATGTATACGTACATTCCAGGAGGTTCTTTGATATCAATAGACACATCAAACACGTACTGTACATGTTTATAGTGAACACACTCCTTATATTGTCTGGAGACTGCTACAATTGATACTTCAAGTCTTCTCTATTCTAATATGTTACACTAACCGAGTCATTCTCCTCTTCATATAATTCTATGTTTCATCAATACTTGGTTCATTGTTAGTTTTCATCTAACACTTGATGATCAGCCGTCATCTCCTGATGGATGAATCTCAAGTACAGTCCAACAACACCATCTGTAATACATAATACAATATTGTTCTTATATAAAGACATACAAAGACACTTACTTTAATTATTGTCGGTTTAAAATAAATTATTAACTGTTTAAAAAAATTACAAAAACACTCGTTTATAAAATGACAGACTAAAAGTAGCATATTTTTAATTATTCAAAATAAAACTAGAATGATAAAAAAAGACATTCATTTAGTGTTTAAGTTCGTGGAGTGCTAGATACTTCTATTCCATTGATTATTTCATACAAGGCGAGTGTGCACTTTGGGTACATGAGAGCAATTCCATTCACTTTAGGCTAAAACACATGGACGTACTCTTTTCCCATTGTGTACACTACACTCGCCTCATATTATGATTAGATATCTGTAAGGGTACCGTTATATTAAAAAGATATGCCGTACTTTTATATTTAACTAGCTTTCCGCCCGCAGCTTCGCCCGCGTGGAGTTCGGTTATATCGCGTTTCCAAGAGAACCTTTCAAAAGTCTGGGATAAAAACTATCTTATGTTCTTTCTCAAGATCAACTCTATCTCTGTACCAAATTTCATTAAAATCAGTTTAGTGGTTCAGGTGTGAAAGCGTAACAGACAGACAGACAGAGTTACTTTCGCATTTATAATATTAGTAGGGATCTAGACTACTTTTCTTATGTAAATTAAAATATGATTTTCAGGGTTTCTTAAAGAATGAGAAGTATCGGTGTAAGGCTTAAAAAACATACCTCAGATATAAAGAATAGACGTGCGACGAAGTCAGCTGAGTGTGGACACACAACGGACAAAACAAACCACTACAACAGGTTTGACAAACACAGATCCTCGCTCGTGAAGACAGAGATATACAGACATTGATTGAGGCTACTGAAATAAAAAAACATCCTAATTACAATAAAGAAGATGACGGGCAATGAGCTATCACTTGGGATTCCTTCACTGACACATCTCAAGGTATATGTGGTGCACTCTGAGTGTATCAAGAAAAGGAAAATTAAGGAATGATTTATTGTAGATGTACAAGTAACAAGACTTACTGACAGACACTTTCATCTCAATCAAATACAGTAGTCTTTAACAGTTAATACATATTTGCTCGGCGAGTATGATCTCTCTAAACACATTTACCTTTATTATCGTATTTATTTTTGTTGCACTGAATCACATATGGTTTCTGTTTCAGTTTCAAATGCGTTCATAATTTATTGAACTTCAAAGTTATCACACTAAACAAAACAACTCTCAGAAGTCACATTTCTAGACACACATTTATAAACAACTCCCAGTACATAGTGTTGTGTGGTCCTAAACGAACGAAGATTACTATCAATATGATCTAAGACTTTCACAAGTATTTATTTAAATGAAAACTAATATTATTCGTATTACTTCGCGAATTTTATTATTTTAACTACATACTGCCGACGTTTCAGTTACTTTTCATCAACCGTGATCATTAAGACGAGATGTGAATGTCTGTCAGTTGGTCCTATTATTTATCATCTACCGACATTAACTTCTTAATATTCTGACGTACCGCTCTGGATACCGGCAGAATGCGCTTACGGTGACCCGAGGTCTAGCATTGTGGTTCATTAGTCATATTTATTATATAGTTATTAAGAGTTCCATCAATATATATGAACAGTCCAAAACAATGATCTCAAATGTTGATACAATTTCAAATTATATGTAATTTGGGTAGATTCTTATCAGAAAATAAAACCTTTAGAAGTAGGAGAATATATATTTATAGAAAACAAAATTACATATATGAATCAACTTAACAAAAGGACTTTATTATTGTCAAGTTTCTTGGCACTGGCAGAGCAGCCGAGTCACAGATATTAGCTGACCGTGTAGGTCAGTGTAGGACTTATAATATCACTGTTCAGTCATCAAAGTAACAGAAGGAGTGTTCCTATCGTATACAGTACACAGATAAGCTGTCTTCGACTACGCGTCTTATGCTCTGTCTTAGAACGCATCGAATTTCATATTAAATCTTCTTCTTCTACCTGGCAATTTCCCAGCAATAGCCAGGGTCTGCCTTACATGTTGTGAATAAGTTTTGGCTAATTGCTTTTACGACTGGCCGCCTGCCTGACATCAACCCTCTTTGAGAATGCATTAATCAGTGATGTCTAAATACTCTAATAAAGTACATATGATTTTCATACTAAATATTTCATCTTAAATCACATTTCTAGACCCACATCTATTAAAAGCTCCTAGTAGTCTTGCTGTGGTCCTTAACGAATGAAAATTACCAATAATGACAATCATATAGTTTCATTTAAATGAAACTCATTTTATTCGCATTACTACTTGTATTTTATTATTTTAACTACATACACCCATACTTTTCATCAACCGTTTCATTAAGACGAGATGTGAATGTCTGTCAGTTGGTCCTATTATTTATCGTCTACCGCTATTGATTTCTTAATTTACGAAACGTCGGGAGTATGTAGCTTTTAAAATAATACAATACACGTAGAAATACGAATAATATTATTTTAATTTTAGATCACCACCAACAAAGCTCATCTCTTCTTAGTTTATAATGTCAGGACACTGAGTCATCTCCTGCTAAGTAATAGCTTGATTTGTGATATAAATCCAAAGAATAAGTAAAGTTACAGTATATAATATAGTTCAAACACTACTCTATAAGCTGCTATCAAATAATAAGATCTATCAGATAGTAAAGTGTCCCAGGACGTCATACATTTGTGTAGATTACAAGGACGAGTAAACAAACTTGCCAATAACATACTAAATTTGCTAATTTTAGTGTCTATATTTGTATTGTAACATATATCAGTTGTAATCTCGGTGTTATAATGGTCATGCTGCTCGATGTATATGTTGATAATATATAAAGATAACGCTCATTGTAACCAGGACTGTTTGAAACAAATAATAATTTGACACAACTATATATGTATTTGATTTAAGGTTCATAGGTACGGAGTTTATGGAGGAATGAACTAGATTCTGCAGAAATAGAATGATTATAAATAGTGCAACTTTGATATATGTACTGAAATATATTAAAAAAGGTAATTGTTAATAATTGTGAGCTTTCAAACAATGTAAGTATAAATAGTTTCATTTAAATATGTGGTCGCGAAAGTGTCATATATTTGTTGAAAAAGAAAGGCTTTGATCAAGACTTTAGATTTTAATTTAATCCTTCAATTAGAGGATTTTCCGTGTAATTGATAGGTAATTATGACAATGGGTGGTTGTTCTTACAAGCTGGAAGAGAGGTGATAGTTTAGAAGTAATGATATTAATTAATGTTCAGTCAGAAGCGAGCTAATTATTTGTAACATTTCTTGTATTCCCTTCACAAAATTAAGAAATAAAACAAGGAATAACTATGTTCTGTTTTATATGTACTAGGTAATGCAACTGCTTATGTTTTTCACGTTAGGCTGGGTAAAACAGGTGCTAGTTAAGTGTTACCTTAGCGTTTTGGTACCAACCCATTTTGGAAATGGGTTTCGTTTCCCGCCAACAAAATCAAAATTAATGGTACCATCTTATTTTTTTATATAAAACACCCAGATAACGTGATGAAAAATCCTCGTCTCAATTCGACATTCGGTTGGCAAGATCATCTCCGTGGATGAATGACCCTTGTTGCCAGGACGGCGTTCCAAGAATATTTTGTAAAATATTTAATACGCTCTAAAGATAACCTTTCATCTTTTTTGTGAAAAACAGTCGCAGACAAACTGTTCCAATACTTTGTTATGAGCATAAGAAATATACAGATGAAGATAGAAGCGTCTGTCTGGTTATCTGAAGATAATAGTGGGGATAGAGGAATCAAGTTATGTCATTCCTGTGTGAATTCTCCAAATCGTATCCTATAATATATTGAGAGAGTGGCTAAATTAAATCCGTGCTTACGACTCGCTAGGTGGGTTATAACCAAATCGTGGCCGCACAATATACATATACATGTCTTTTCAATTAAATTAGTTAATGAACTTAGCAAAATTTATATTTTAAGCCAATGTTATATGCAGAAACTGAATGTGTTTAATACATTTCAAAGACTTAACTGAAATATTTTGAAAGCTGGAAGATATATAATTTCTCTATCTCCAAAACTTCGAAGAAGAAGATTCCTCCATAAACCCCATTGATTGAAATTAAACTATATACCTACTTATACTATTTTTTTTAGTTTTATTTTATAATAAAATTTGCGTCAAGAGTTTTATCTTTATATATTATTATCGAAGTATTGAACATAGTTCCGAGTATTACAACGACAAGATTATAAAGATGAAGCAAAAATGGTCACTAAAATTAGCAAATTTAGTCTCGTATTGCCAAGTTTGTTAGTGTTCCTTTGTAATCTACACAAATGTGTTGTTCAGTGTGAGGTACTTTATGTTATCTGATAGATCTTATTATTTGATAGCAGCTTATAAAGAACTGTCAGGAGTATGTTCTATATTATTATTATTATTCATTAACTTTCTATCACAAATCAATCTGTTACTTTTCTTACAGGAGACCACACAATGTCTCGACCTAACAAACTAGTGATAGGTGACGTTTGTTCAATGATACAGTACGAAGCTTCTTTTCAGTCGTTTCGTTCGTTTCGTATCATAACAACACTGATGAGAGTTGTTCATAGATCGGTGTGTGTGTCCATAAAAGTTTATTGAACACCAAAGCCTCTTTGATAAATCTGAACAATGAATACTTCAAATGAACATTTGGTTATAATATTCTGTGAAGAAACTTGTAAGAAATTATTTATTATTAAAATTCATTCAATAATTTTCATATTCTTTACATCTTTTGTATATATCTCTTATAAAGGATCTCTACGATTTAATTGTCACCTAAATCCTTACCACGCGTGTACAACAAACTTCACACGAACAGTCTCCAGTTCTTCATTCATATATCTACATTGATAGTATAACGTGTGTGGATTTATATAGTAAAAACCATCAACAGTGAGTGTGTCGTTTAACTACGCCACATCATGGTAAGGGTGTGTTATAATCACTCCTCAACTGCTTATCTTTTATCTTTCAGATCTCATTTCTTTATAATCTTCCAGTAGTTGTATATATATTGGAGCCATTCATACATTCATCAGTTTAAGGTGGAACTTCTTGTACAATGTCTTGGAGGCAAGTTATCTTTACGATCGCGGTGGTAGCTGGAGTGACGGCACAGAATGATGGTGAGATTTAGAGTAGAGAGTTGTATCATTATATACAAAAGAAAAAATGACAAATAAGATTAAAATTATGGTTCATTGAATTAGACCTGATTTAAAGGATTTGGATTGTAGAATTTACTGTGGACTATATTTTTAGATAGCTTTGACAAACTGGTGTAAGGAGAATATCTATAGTAATGTTTTAGTGTTGGTAAAATCTAGTCTATCCTGCAGCAGACACATAACTATAGTGAGATATTATCAATGGTTTTTAATAAGAAAAAAACGTTGAACAAATAGTTTATTTTAGTTTCTAAGTGCGTATTCTAGTCTCTGAAAATGAAGACTTTTGTTTTATTCATATTTTTAAAGGTCTCTTGAAAGTAAGTCTCATGTCAATCGTATCACTAACTAATGTTTATTTATTGTCAGTCCGTGTTTGTGTACCGGAGTTGTTCGCTCCATACTGTGACGGACTGCAGAGTCTTGGCAGTCCAGTGGTCTGTGATGGAGTGGGGTCCAGGTAATGATAGATACGAGCATAGTGATCAAATTAACATGATACAGATTAACACTTGTAGATTATTATAAAACGAGGACAGAGAATATATGAAGAATGTCAGAACAGAGAAAAGGCAGGACTTGGAAAGAATAATATAATATATCTGTTTTATATTTTTAGTGATGAATGTCTCGCGAGACTGAATAACGGTTCTTCAGACTTTGGAGTGTTCTCTGATGAAGATATGGTGTTGATGGCACACAGTCAACCTGACGAGAACAGGGTCGTGGCGTCCGTTAGAGATGTACTGAGGAAAGGTATGTATTGATGGAAACTTATTCATTTACAGTTATAAAGAACATGACACAAAACAACACACATACACACACATAACACTAACGAGTACTTCAACTTTCACTTTTAAGAACACTTCAATCACGCGGTTACTATACTTATTTTGATAATTAATACATTTATTTAACAACATTTTTGTGGAGTTTTAAGAATTGTAAGTGAAGAATTTTGCTCCTGTAATGACTTAAACAGTGACACAACTATTCTCCGGAAAACATTTCTTTTCATTAACTCTATTAATACTAACTCACTGTTCTGTCCTCTCCTCATAGATGGCTACTCCTTCGAGGCGGTGTCTGTAGTCCCAGCGAGTCACACTGGTGGTGTGGAGAGTCTCCGAGGTATGAAGTACTGTCACCCTGGACTGGATGACTCGGAGCCGAGCTGGTCTCCGCGAGTGAAGAAGACTTTGGAACGAGCTGTTAGTATTGATAATATTATATATAGAAATATTACACTTTTACTATTGCTTGGTTCAACATTTAGACTGTCGCTTGACAGTTAATTCAATTGGTATATTTATTGGTTATTTCAATTAATTTTACATGAAAGTTAAACCATACATATTAGACTCTGGATAATGTTTAACATGCATTTAAGTTATAAGTACAACAAAATCTTTTCAACTCTTGTTATAGAATTTTAATATGTGTGTTATATTTAAATGAAACTAATATTTTCGGATTTACTACGCGTTTTTTTATTTATGAGATGTGACATCTCGTCTGCCCGTAAACTCGGTTGCTGTAAAGTAGCCGAAACGTAAGGAGTGTGTAGTTTATAATCAAAATAAAAACGCGTAGTAAATCCGAAAATATTAGTTTCATTTAAATGAGTACTCACGAAAATCTTCGATCTCATTGTGTGCGCTATATTTTGAGTGGTAAACGAGTTAATTTTATTTTTGGGGATAATTTTAAATTGATTAAAATTGGGTTATTATGTATGTGGCGTCAGATATGTAGAACACACCAGATGTGTTCCCAAAACAAAACAGAAGTTGTTTAAGAAAGCTCCTGTATATAAATAGAAGAGAAGAGAAGAGACAATATCATTATCTCTTCTTTCTATTTTGTTATTAACACAACTGTTTTGTAGGTTGCAATAATCGACAGCTGTCCTGATGTAGAGCTTGAAGTTCAGACTCTGAGCTCCTTCTTCAAGAGTGCTTGTAGACCTGGACCTTGGAGTGATGATGACAATGTTGATGCTGATCTGAGTAAGGAGATTGTGAAATATAATTTTAATGAACCATGTTCTATTTATTATGATTACAATAAATATGAGCTCATTAACATGACATTTTAGAAGAATATCAAGTTTAGCGAATACTTTTTTGTGCCAACTGTATTACAAAAAGACCCAATTATAAGAAATATAAATTTGACTTCTTAACAATTAGTTTAGTTTTATCTTTAATCCAACACGACATGAAAAGTATTCTTACAATTTATGAGTTATGCTTGTAGCCCTCTTCATATTAGATATGAAAGGATGACGAACTGGGCCCTACCTCATCTTAATTTACCGGTGGCTTTAAATCTAATTTCCCTCACAGAATCCCGCTTCTCGAACCTGTGCGCTCTGTGTGGTCAGAACGCGAAGTGTTCCAAGTACACCATCAACATGGGTCCTAACATCAATAATGTTGACAACAACAACAGACACATCCAGGCCTTGGAGTGTATGAGGTCCAATGACAACAACACATTCGCTTACGTGGCCTGGCAGCACGTCCGCACATACTTTAACGTGAGTTATAAACATACTTAAAGGAATAATAATAATAATTGAATATTAGTTGAGGTGAGGAGTTTGAAGTTTGTACTACGGTAGGTTATACTTGACTACAGTTGGAAAATAATTTAAGGATGCTGTTTTCTTGTTTTTAAACTTGTAATAATTAATGCTGACTAAACTTATGTACAAATGTACTAGACAACACAGCTTGAAACATTAATATAAAGTAATAACTATTCGTAAAAAGGTCAGCTTAGCAAAATAATAATTAATCAACGTGTTCATTCCAGATACGTAATCCTCGTATCCGTGCCTCATACTCCCTCCTCTGTGCAGACGGCTCCCTCCGTCCACTGACTCTTGAAGCCACCCTCTCCAACGTGTCTCCTTGTTCGTTCGTCAAACAGCCCTGGGGCGCTATTGTTGCTTCTACGTAAGTTAATGATATTTTCTTGGCAACATTTCTATGCTTATGATAACATAATATTCTTAATATCTTTTAGTGCGAGAGCAAGCCAAGTAAGCAGTGCCATCAAGAGCTGGTGGCCTTCGGGCTCCAACCCTGGAGGTGACACTTGGCAGTCAGTGATGTATACAGCTTTAATAGGAAGCTTCCCGAACGTTGTGTACTTCGAAGACGATCTGCCTACACCTGGATCTTACATACAAAGTACGTAATGTTATAACAACACTTTTCTTTTCTATTTGATAGTCACCATATACATATGTGTAATAATTCAGTAAATTTCTTATACTCCTATATTTCTTATCGATCTATGTTCTCAGTCAAATGTATGTCCATGTTCTGTTAATAATTCCTAATAATGATCATCTCCAGATGGTAACTTCACCACGATCGATGACTCCTCATCTTGTATGTGAGCTCGTCACGACTGGACCGTCTCCAAGGAGACACACATCAAGTGCCCCTCATTCACTATGGATGGTTACATATAAATAAATATTGAACATACGTTTGATGTTTTTATGTTGGTACCTTATCCTTCCTTATGATACCTTTTGAATTTCAATTCATTATGAACGCTTTTGAAACTGAAACAGAATGAACCATATGTGATTCAGTGCAACAAAAATTAAAGGGATAATTAATGAAAATACAGTTCCAAATAAAACACTCTAGTAAACATTATTGGGAATCGACTCTGGCACCCATCGTAATCTTCCAGACATTGTAACTTGAACTTCGTACTAACATAATTATTCTTTGTGTTATTCCTTTATTATGTGAAGGGAATACAAGTGTTACAAATGACTAGCTCGCTTCTGACTGAACACTAATTAATATCATTACATCTATACTATACACAACTATCACCTCTCCCTTCCATCAAGTCAGAACTATCACCGATTATCATAATAACCTATCAATTATAGGGAAAATCCTCAAATTGAAGAATTAAATTGAAATCTAATCTAAAGTCTTGATCGAAGCCTTTCTTTCTGCACAAATATCTGAGACTTTCACGATCACTCATTTAAATAAAACTATTTATATTGTTTGAAAGCTCACAATTATTAACAATTCCCTTTTTTAATATATTTCAGTACATATATTAAAGTTGCACTATTTATAATCATTGCATATCTGAAGAATCTAGATCATTCCTCCATAAACTCCGGACTAATGAACCTTAAATCAAATACATATATAGTTGTGTCAAATTATTATTTGTTTCAAACAGTCCTAGTTACAATGAGCGTTATCTTTATATATTATCAACATATACATCGAGCAGCATGACCATTATAACACCGAGATTACAACTGATATATGTTACAATACAAATATAGTCACTAAAATTAGCAAATTTAGTATGTTATTGGCAAGTTTGTTTACTTGTCCTTGTAATCTATACAAATGTATGACGTCCTGGGACACTTTACTATCTGATAGATCTTATTATTTGATAGCAGCTTATAGAGTAGTGTTTGAACTATATTATATACTGTAACTTTACTTACTCGTATTAAATCACAAATCAAGCTGTTACCTTCTTTGCAGCAGATGACTCAGTGTCCTAACTGTCCTGTTGGTGGTAATCTAAAATTAAAATAATATTATTTGTAATTATTACTACGTGTATTTTATTATTAAAAAACTACATACTCCTGACGTTTCGTAAATTAAGAAAACAATGACGGTAGATGATAAATAACAAGACCAACTGACAGACATTCACATCTCGTCTTAATGATCACGGTTGATGAAAAGTAACGGAAAAGTCAGTATATAAAAGCAACATTTGTTCAGTTACTTAGATGACTGAAGAGTGAGATTGTAAGTCCTACACGATCAACTGATATCTGTGACTCGACTGCTCTGCCAGTGCCAAGAAACCTGACAGTAATAAAGTCCTTTTGTTAAGTTGATTGATTTAATTTCATTTTCTATAAATATACATATATTCTCCTACTTCAAAAGGTTTTATTTTCTGATAAGAATCTAACCAAATTATAATTTGCAATTGCAGCAACACTTGAAATCATTGTTTTGGACTGTTCATATAAATTGAAAGAACTCTAAATAACTATATAATAAATATGACTAATGAACCACACTGCAGTACCTCGGGGCACCGTAAGCGCATTCTACCGGTATCCAGAGCGGTACGTCAGAAAATTAAGAAAACGTTGGGGGTAGATGATAAATAAAAAGACCAACTGACAGACATTCACGTCTCGTAACCGAAATGTCAGGAGTATTTAGTTAAAATAATAAAACACGCGAAGTAATTGGAATAATATTAGTTTTCATTTAAATAAATACTTGTGAAAGTCGTAGATCATATTGATAGTAATCTTCGTTCGTTTAGGAAAATAACAACACTATGTACTGGGAGTTGTTTATAAATGTGTGTCTAGAAATGTGACTTCTGAGAGTTGTTTTCATTGGTGTGATAACTTTGAAGTTCAATTCATTATAAACGCTTTTGAAACTGAAACAGAAACCATATGTGATTCTGTGCAACAAAATATAATACGATAATAAAGGTAAATATATTTAGAGAGATCATACTTGATGAGCAAATATTAATTGTTAAAGACTACTGTATTTGATTGAGATGAAAGTGTCTGTCAGTAAGTCTTGTTACTTGTCATCTACAACAAATCATTTCTTAATTTTCCTTTTCTTGATACACTCAGAGTGCACCACATATACCTTGAGATGTGTCAGTGAAGGAATCCCAAGTGTTAGCTCATTGCCCGTCATTTTCTTTATTGTAATTAGGATGTTTTTTTATTTCAGTAGCCTCGATCAATGTCTGTATATCTGTCCTCACAAGCGAGGATCTGTTGTTCGTCAAACCTGATGTAGCGGTTTGTTTTGTCCGTTGTGTGTCCACACTCAGGTGACTTCGTCGCACGTCTATTCTTTATATCTGAGGTATGTTCTTTAAACCTTACACCGATACTCCTCATTGTTTAAGAAAACCCGAAAATCATATTTTTATTAACATAAGAAAAGTAGTCTAGATCCCTAGTAGTATTATAAATGCGAAGTAACTCTGTCTGTCTGTCTGTCTGTTACGCTTTCACACCTGAACCACTAAACTGATTTTAATGAAATTTGGTGCAGACATAGAGTTGACCTCGAAAAAGAACATGGGATAGTTTTTATCCCAGACTTTTGAAAAGTTCTCTTGGAAACACGATATAACCGAACTCCACGCGGGTGAAGCTGCGGGCGGAAAGCTAGTTAAATATAAAAGTACGACATATCTTTTTAATATAACGGTACCCTTACAGATATCTAATCATAATATGAGGCGAGTGTAGTGTACACAATGGGAAAAGAGTACGTCCATGTGTTTTAGCCGAAAGTGAATGGAATTGCTCACATGTACCCCTCGCCTTGTATGAAATAATCAATGGAATAGAAATATCTAGCACTCCACGAACTTAAACACTAAATGAATCTCTTTTTTTATCATTCTAGTTTTATTTTGAATAATTAAAAATATGCTACTTTTAGTCTGTCAATTTATAAGCGATTGTTTAAGTAATTTTTTTAAACATTTAATAATTTATTTTAAACCGACAATAATTAATTGAAGTGTCTTTGTATGTCTTTATATAAGAACAATATTGTATTATGTATTACAGATGGTGTTATTGGACTGTACTTGAGATTCATCCATCAGGAGATGACGGCTGATCATCAAGTGTTAGATGAAAACTAACAATGAACCAAGTATTGATGAAACATAGAATTATATGAAGAGGAGAATGACTCGGTTAGTGTAACATATTAGAATAGAGAAGACTTGAAGTATCAACTGTAGCAGTCTCCAGACAATATAAGGAGTGTGTTCACTATAAACATGTACAGTACGTGTTTGATGTGTCTATCGATATCAAAGAACCTCCTGGAATGTACGTATACATAGAAAGATAAATAATTTTAATTTATTTAAAACAATTTAGAGCTCTCCTACAGAAACATCTTCCTCAATCAAAGTACTCATAGTTTCACTACCGTCGTATGTTTTCACTACATGGTCTGTCCATCGATCATGAAATATATGTTTGTTTCAAAATATGTATAAAGATAAGTAAAGTTAATGATATCCAAACAAATCTTTGTAGAGGACCGCAGTCTTAAGAAAATTGTTATTTTCTAAACGCTTTATTTGGCGAAGGCTTATTAATTTGATAGTTTGGTTTAATTCATTACTATTTTTATTTTAACTTTTTTGTTGTTAATCTTTGACCACATCCTAAAATATGTGCTATCTTTAATATGAACAATAATAATTTATTTTGAAGTGGATAGTCTTTATATAAAATAGTATTATTTGTAACGTTCCAGGACTCGTGAGAATATATAATTCAAGATGAGGGTCGAAGCTGTTGGTGGAGCGTCTGTTAGGACGTGGTCTGCGGACGAGAGGAAACCTTCTACATATGAAGAGAAGTGTATGTAGCTGATGTACGATAGTAGTGTGACGGTATGTACTGTTGAATATTTAATATTATTCTGTTGTTATTTATAGTAAGCGTGAATATTTTTTGAGTTCATTTATTCAATACTTTTATTAATTATAATAATTATTACATACATTGACTGAACGCTTCCGACGCGTTGATTCGTAATGAATAACTAAATGAAGGATAGTAAACATTTTTTACATTTATTTATATAAAATATATTAATGGAGACGTAGTATGTCACATAATTTAAAATCCCTACTAATATTATAAATGCGAAAGTAACTCTGTCTGTCTGTCTGTTACGTTTTCACGCCTAAACCAATGAACTGATTTTAATGAAATTTGGTACAGAGATAGAGTTGACCTTGAGAAAGAACCATAGGATAGTTTTTATCCCAGACTTTTGAAAGATTCTCTTGGAAACGGAATATAACCGAACTCCACGCGGCTGAAGCTGCGGGCGGAAAGCTAGTACTTATATTAAGGCGAGTTTCACAACTTATAACAGCTCCCTAATAAGTTGGATTGAAATATATTTCAGTGTATATTAAAGTTGAACATAGTTTTTTTAGTTTTTCATTATAATTTTACTCGCGTCAGGAGCGTTATCTTTATATATTATCAAAGTATTGAACATAGTTCCGAGTATTACAACGACAAGATTATAAAGATGAAGCAAAAATGGTCACTAAAATTAGCAAATTTAGTCTCGTATTGCCAAGTTTGTTAGTGTTCCTTTGTAATCTACACAAATGTGTTGTTCAGTGTGAGGTACTTTATGTTATCTGATAGATCTTATTATTTGATAGCAGCTTATAAAGAACTGTCAGGAATATGTTCTATATTATTATTATTATTCATTAACTTTCTATCACTAATCAAACTGTTACTTTTCTTACAGGAGACCACACAATGTCTCAACCTCACAAACTAGTGACAGGTGACGTTTGTTCAATGATACAGTACGAAGCTTCTTTTCAGTCGTTTCGTTCGTTTCGTATCATAACAACACTGATGAGAGTTGTTCATAGATCGGTGTGTGTGTTCATAAAAGTTTATTGAACACCAAAGCCTTGATAAATCTGAACAATGAATACTTCAAATGAAAATTTGGTTATAATATTTCGTGAAGAAAGTTGTTACAAATTATTTATATATAATACTCACCACTTCTGTCAAATTCATTCAATAATTTTCATATTCCTTACATCTTTTGTATGTATCTCTTATAAAGGATCTCCACGATTTAATTGTCACCTAAATCCTTACCACGCGTGTACAACAAACTACACACGATCAGTTTCCAGTTCTTCATTCATATATCTACATTGATAGTATAACGTGCGATAATTTATATAGTAAAAACCATCAACAGTGAGTGTGTCGTTTAACTACGCCACATCATGGTAAGGGTGTGTTATAATCACTCCTCAACTGCTTATCTTTTATCTTTCAGATCTCATTTCTTTATAATCTTCCAGTAGTTGTATATATATTGGAGCCATTCATACATTCATCAGTTTAAGGTGGAACTTCTTGTACAATGTCTTGGAGGCAAGTTATCTTTACGATCGCGGTGGTAGCTGGAGTGACGGCACAGAATGATGGTGAGATTTAGAGTAGAGAGTTGTATCATTATATACAAAAGAAAAAATGACAAATAAGATTAAAATTATGGTTCATTGAATTAGACCTGATTTAAAGGATTTGGGTTGTAGAGTTTTCTATGGAGTATATTTTTAGACAGCTTTAAAAGACTAGTGTAAGAAGAATATGGGTAGTTATGTTTCAGTGTTGGAAAAAACTAATCTATTCTGTCAGCAGACACATAACTATAGTGAGATGTTTTCAATGGTTCTTAATAAAAAAAAAACTTTGAACAAATAGTTTATTTCAGTTTCTAAGGGCGTATTCCAGTTTTATGAAAATGAATATTTTTGTTTTATTCATATTTTAAAGGTCTCTTGAAAGTAAGTCTCATGTCAATCGTATCACTAACAAATGTTTATTTATTGTCAGTCCGTGTTTGTGTACCGGAGTTGTTCGCTCCATACTGTGACAGACTGCAGAGCCTTGGCAGTCCAGTGGTCTGTGATGGAGTGGGCTCCAGGTAATGATAGATACGAGCATAGTGATCAAATTAACATGACACAGATTAAGACTTGTAGATTATTATAAAACGAGGACAGAGAATATATGAAGAATGTCAGAACAGAGAAAAGGCAAGCCTTGGAAAGCATAAATATAGTATATATCTGTTTTATATTTTCAGTGATGAATGTCTCGCGAGACTGAATAACGGTTCTTCAGACTTTGGAGTGTTCTCTGATGAAGATATGGTGTTGATGGCACACAGACAACCTGACGAGAACAGGGTCGTGGCGTCCGTTAGAGATGTACTGAGGAAAGGTATGTATTGATGGAAACTTATTCACTTACTGTTATAAAGAACATAACACAAAACAACAAACATACATAGACATAACACTAACGAGTACTTCAATGGTTCAGTTTTGAGAACACTTAATCACGTGATTACGATACATATTTTGATAATTAATACATTTATTTAACAACATTTTTGTGGAGTTTTAAGAAATTTAAGTGAAGAATTTTGCTGCTGTAATTACTTAAACAGTGACACAACTATTCTCCGGAAAACATTTCTTTTCATTAACTCTATTAATACTAACTCTCTGTTCTGTCCTCTCCTCATAGATGGCTACTCCTTCGAGGCGGTGTCTGTAGTCCCAGCGAGTCACACTGGTGGTGTGGAGAGTCTCCGAGGTATGAAGTACTGTCACCCTGGACTGGATGACTCGGAGCCGAGCTGGTCTCCGCGGGTGAAGAAGACTTTGGAACGAGCTGTTAGTATTGATTATATTATATATAGAAATATTACACTTTTACTATTGTTTGGTTCAACATTTAGACTGTCGCTTGACAGTTAATTCAATTGGTATATTTATTGGTTATTTTAATTAATTTTATACGTAAGTAAAACCGTACACATTAGACTTTGGATAATGTATAACATGCATGTAAGTTAAAAGTACAACAAAATCTTTTCAACCTATGTTACAGAATTTTAATGTGTGTTCCATTTTGTGTAGCGAGGAGACGAGTTAATTTTATTTTTGGCCACAAAAATGGGTTATTATGTATCTGGTATCAGATTCGTAGAACACACTGGATGTGTAGCCAAAACAAACAGAATTCGTTTAAGAAAGCTACTGTATATACAAAGAAGAGAAGAGACAGTATCTCTCATTATGTCTTCTGTCTATTTTATTAATATTAATACAACTGTTTTGTAGGTTGCAATAATCGACAGCTGTCCTGATGTAGAACTTGAAGTGCAGACTCTGAGCTCCTTCTTCAAGAGTGCTTGTAGACCTGGACCATGGAGTGATGATGACAATGTTGATGCTGATCTGAGTAAGGAGATTGTGAAATATAATTTTACTAAACCATATTGTATTTCCTATGATTTCATCAAAAATGAGCTCATTAACATGAAATTTTAGAAGAATAATATTAAGTTTAGCGAATACTTTGTTTATGCCAGCTGTATTACAAAAAGACCCAATTAAAAGAAATATAAATTTGACTTCTTAACAATTAGTTTAGTTTTATCTTTAATCCAACACGACATGAAAAGAATTCTTATAATTTATGAGTTATGCTTGTAGCCCTCTTCATATTTGAAATGAAAGTGTGTTGAGCTGGGCCCAACCTCATTTTGCTTTACTCGTGGCTTTAAATCTAATTTCCCTCACAGAATCCCGCTTCTCGAACCTGTGCGCTCTGTGTGGTCAGAACGCGAAGTGTTCCAAGTACACCATCAACATGGGTCCCAACATCAATAACGTTGACAACAACAACAGACACATCCAGGCCTTGGAGTGTATGAGGTCCAATGACAACAACACATTCGCTTACGTTGCCTGGCAACACGTCCGCACATACTTTAACGTGAGTTATAAACGTACTTCAAGTAATATAAATAGTTGAATATTAGTTGGGGTAAGGAGTTTGAATTTTCTACTACGGTAGGTTATACTTGACCACAGTTGGAAAATAATTTAAGGAGCCTGTCTTCTTGTTCTTAAACTTGCAATAATTAAAGCTAACTAAACTAAAATAGTAGTTTTTGGTGGTCAACACAGCTTGACACATTAATATAAAGTAATATAAGTATTCGTAAAAAGGTCAGTTTCGCAAAATAATAATTAATCATCGTGTTCATTCCAGATACGCAATCCTCGTATCCGTGCCTCATACTCCCTCCTCTGTGCAGACGGCTCCCTCCGTCCACTGACTCTTGAAGCCACCCTCTCCAACGTCGCTCCTTGTTCGTTCGTCAAACAGCCCTGGGGCGCTATTGTTGCTTCTACGTAAGTTAAAGATATTTTTTGTCAACATTTCTATGTATATGATAATACATGCCTAATATATTTTATTGTTCTCTAGTGCGAAGGCAAGCCAAGTAAGCAGTGCCATCAAGAGCTGGTGGCCTTCGGGCTCCAACCCTGGAGGTGACACTTGGCAGTCAGTGATGTATACAGCTTTAATAGGAAGCTTCCCGAACGTTGTGTACTTCGAAGACGATCTGCCTACACCTGGATCTTACATACAAAGTACGTAAAGTTATAATAACACTTTGCTTTTCTATTTGATAGTCACCATATACGTATGTGTATATAATTCAATAAATGGCTTATACTCTTTTATTTCTTATCAATCTGTGTTCTCAGTCAAATGTATATCCATGTTCTGTTAATAATTCCTAATGATGATCATCTCCAGATGGTAACTTCACCACGATCGATGACTCCTCATCTTGTATGTGAGCTCGTCACGACTGGACCGTCTCCAAGGAGACACACATCAACTGCTCCTGATACACCATAAATAGATACAGATAAATAAATATTGTACATAAATTTAATGTTTTTATTTTGGTTGTTCTTTACTAAGAGCTGTTTTCCTTTGTGGAATACCATTTGAAGTTCACTCAATTATGAACGCTTTTGAAACTGACAAAGTCAGAACCATAATGTGTTTTTATGTAACAAAATTTATTTTGATTATAAAGAAAAATATAAAAAAGTGAGAGGTTATCATGGAGGAGTATTGAATATTTTACAAAATATTCTTAGATACTTTTGTTATGATATTAAATCTGCTGCTCTTTCATAAGTTCTGAAGGATGCAATTTTAATCAAAAATATTGTAGGGTAAAAACATAGAGATAAATGTAATATTTTCCCCCTTACCTATTTATTCTTAATTCTTAAAAAGTAATTTAAAAATTAAAAGGATTTTTAAAAAGTCTCCATGATCATATTAGAGATTTTAATCGTATTCTTTGTCTAAGATAAACATGCAGGCTAAAAGTATTCACAGTTTTATTCTAAGATTAGAAGAGACAGTAGAAATCTGGTTACCCTGTCAGTGATGTAGCGTACAATGATAAGTACTGGTCAAACAACTGATAGAAGTCCTGTTTGAATCAAAACAGATGAAGACAGCTTCACATAAAACACGTTCTAGTACTCATTGTTGGAAATAGACTCTGGCACCCATCATCATAATCTTTCAGACATTGCAACTTCAACTTCGAAAAAACATAGTTACTCTTTGTGTAATTCCTTGAATTTCTTGATTGTGTGAAGGGGATACAAGTGTTACAAATTATTAGCTCGCTTCTGACTGAACATTAATTAATATCATTACTTCTACACTATGCTCAACTGTCACCTCACCCTTCCACCAAGTCAGAACTATCACCCATTACCATAATAACCCATCAATTACACGGAAAATCCTCTAATTGAAGGATTAAATTGAAATCTTATCTTAAGTCTTGATCAAAGCCTGTTTTTCTGAACAATTATCTGTGACTTTCACGACCACACATTTAAATAAAACTATTTATATTGTTTGAAAACTCACAATTATTAATAATTCCCTTTTTTAATATATTTCAGTACATATATTAAAGTTGCACTATTTATAATCATTGTACATCTGAAGAATCTAGTTCATTCCTCCATAAACTTTGTACCTATGAACCTTAAATCAAATGCATATATAGTTGTGTCAAATTATTATTTGTTTCAAACAGTCCTCGTTACAATGAGCGTTATCTTTATATATTATCAACATATACATCGAGCAGCATGACCATTACAACACAGAGATTACAACTGATATATGTTACAATACAAATATAGGCACTAAAAAAAGCAAATTTAGTATGTTATTGGCAAGTTTGTTTACTTTACTATCTGATAGATCTTATTATTTGATAGCAGATTATAAAAAACTGTCAGGAGTATGTTTTATATTATTATTAACTGTTGAGGTTTTTTTCTAGCTTTGAAGTGGTTTTAACTTTTAACCATATTTACGAGCTAGATCCAGGTTAACATAGGTAGTTCTCATCCTCACCATCATCGTCATCGAAACTTCTCATCATTCAATGTATTCACGGTGCGTGTGCCGGGTCCATCGTTGTAGTGAGAGGAGCTTCAACAGTGACTGGGACTTGTGACCCAGGTGTAGGTTTAATATATATAGAGAGACGAAACCTCTCATCATTCAATGTATTCACGGTGCGTGTGCCGGGTCCATCGTTGTAGTGAGAGGAGCTTCAACAGTGACTGGGACTTGTGACCCAGGTGTAGGTTTAAGGGACACCTATCTAACGCGTTATACGCTCACCTCCACCGTACAAGCTCCTCTCTCTACCTAATTTGAAACGAACCTACTAGGGCTGCCTTTGATATACGTTCTAAGAATGTATTAATATTAGTTCTGGACAGGCCCAAGTCTTTCAGTAGGTTGTAGAGAGATTTAGCTGTAATACCACTCGCTACCACTTCTAATGTCATAAGATTTATGACTAAACCTTTTAACGCCGATGAAGAAGGAAAATATACACAAATAAAAACAATAATTAGATGAGAAATATTTTATATTTTAATTGTATTTACAAATAATTAGTATGCAATAACATTCATAAGACCCTGTTGTCTGTCTTAAATGCTGAATATGGAATAACAAGTTTAATAGAACTTAAAATAAACTGGAGTAATATTAAAATATTTATTTTACATGTTCATAGTTAATATTATATTTATTCAAGAAACAAATAAATCAGATATAGTACATAAGGATATACATATAAATATATATGTATAGTATATATTTTTTTTAATATTCGAAGGCAAGTTTATCAAATATTTAGTGTTAAGTTCTAATAATTATAATATATATAACTTAGCAATCGTTCATTAAGATAATAAAATGTATTTATACAAAGAATTATATTTATATGGAATAACAAAATAAAATAAACAAAAATTAACGATACAATTTATAACAGAAACAATGAATTCGAGAATGCTCTATGAAAAGATCGCATATCTTTACAAAATGTCACTGTCAATTCACATGTCAGGCGGCTGTCAATGTCAGTTACAAAAAGTGACAGCTGTCAATGTCAGTTACAAAAAGTGACAGCTGTCAATGTCAGTTACAAAAAGTGACAGCTGTCAATGTCAGTTACAAAAAGTGACAGCTGTCAATGTCAGTTACAAAAAGTGACAGCTGTCAATGTCAGTTACAAAAAGTGACAGCTGTCAATGTCAATTACAAAAAGTGACAGCTGTCAATGTCAATTACAAAAAGTGACAGCTGTCAATGTCAATTACAAAAAGTGACAGCTGTCAATGTCAACTAAAAAAAATGATGACAGCTGTCAATTAATTAAATACACGCAGCTGTCAATATCATTGTAACAATATAACAGCCATCACAGTTTCTCAACAGTCTAAGCTTGGGGTCCATTTAAGATGTCGTCTGTGACGTCACCAGAGGTCGTTGAACCTTGTAGTTCTGTAGCGCGGTGCTCATGAGCGTCATGAGCTCCTTGTAGAGGATGCAGCGTCGGCTGGTCGGCTTGCAGATCTCCCTGTGGTCCACGGAGACCCCGTGGAGAGAACCTACACCTGGGTCTGAAGAAACATAGATTATTTTAATATATATAATTCTTCTGTGAGTGTGTATGTCACTGAACTACTCTCAAACGACGGGACCGATTTCAATGAAATTTTTTGTGTGTGTTCAAGGGGATCTGGGAATGGTGTATTTTAACAATTTTGTCCGCTGGACAATGTTTTTTTAATTAATTTTTAATTTATTAGTAGCTGTTGATACAAACTTTTAGATTTGACAAATAACTAATATGTCAATCATTCTGTCGCACTTCAAAACACGGATATTTATGGCTTTAATAGGTAAACTCCAAAAATATAAATAAAAAAACATAACAGATATTTTTGATTATAGGGCGATACGGAGTTCGCCGGGTCTTCTAGTTTATATATAGAATGTTCTGTTTACAAAGATAAGAATACCTGCACTATCAACGCTCACGATCCTCAGATACAACAGCGACATGAGAGTCCGGTCAGTCTCCACCAGGCTACGGACGGGAGGCAGGGAGGAGGCTGCGAGACGCCAGCGGTCGTGGAGATGAAGGACCAGGTCACAGTCTGAAATACCAGACGTATACAGGGTGACTGGTGAATTACTATCAATATTTAAGGAGGATACTCTGTACATGATTCTCATTCGAATTATGTAAAAAAAATAGGTACTTAATTTTTGACAAAATTTCCGTATAAATAAATAAAGTGTTGACACGTTCCAAGTGTTCCATGTGTGGACGCGTGCGGCGGCGTGCTGATACAACACTACGCCGCCGCACTCGTATGTGTGAGAGTAGGTGTATACCTAATCTGTAGGGTGTTTACAAGATGCGTAATTAATTACATAACTTTTGGTTAACTTTACTTAGAAGTTTATTAATATTTATGTTATATTAATTTTTATTTTGTCATATATGATCGTCACAAATCACGTCCTCAAATATCGATAGTAATTCACCAGTCACCCTGTATATAACTCTAACGACTGTACGGATATGGATGAAGATTGGTGGAGAGATAGATTAGAACATAGAAAGGACATAGGATACTTTACATACGATTGAAAAAATATAAGTTGATCAAATACAAAATTTTATCTACTGTCTCTAAGGAACAGAGTTCGGGCGGTCAAATATATTTCTAATTATGAAACTAACGCAGACGAAGTCGCGAGCAAAAACTAGTTATGTATAATTTTAACCGTTAATACAAGTTTTACAACCAGTGTTTGCATGTTTTAAAGTGTACATATAGTTCTGTTTATTTTACACGTACATATTTCCAAGACTATTCCATTCTAATTTCTAATTCTAGAACTAACGCAGACGAAATCAAATATCATTCTTAAACCAACAATTTCTTCATAAAAATAAACTAGCTGCCAAAAACATATCCCATGATCATCACAAAACTTAATATATAATATAATTATTTTATGTAATGCCAAAAAAAAACACATATTTTTGGGCCATACACCATATATCTGACATTCAAAATGAATTCCATTTATTTTATGTATGGTCCACAATTAAATTAATATTATTTTTGGACCAGACACCATATATCCACTTCATGACCCTACCTTTACATATTTCCATAAGTTCCACACTCCTAGCTGTGACCGGCGTCTTTATGTCCGCTAGCGGCGAGCCTCGGTGAGGCACGGAGTAGAACATAAAGCCAGCAGACTTGTGATAGATTGACGATAGCTCTTCAACAGACAGACAAACCAACAAATAAGAACTCATTACTTCTCATATTAAATATTTCATCTTAACTCACATTTCTAGACCCACATCTATTAAAAGCTCCTAGTAGACTTGCTGTGGTCCTTAACGAATGAAAATTACCACCAATGAGATCTAAGACTTCCATTAGTTTCATTTAAATGAAACTATTACTACGTGTATTTTATTATTTTGACTCCATACTACCGACGTTTCGGTTACTTTACAGCAACCGTGATCATTAAAACGAGATGTGTCGTGTACGTACGTAAAAAAATGCATTTTTACATTTCATGACTTATAATTGTTTCATTTAACCCTTTTAATTATAGTTAACGAAAAATAAAATACAGTTTCTATTTAATAAAATACAGTTATAAATTTTTTATCAAACAGAAAATTTTTGCTTATTCTTTATATCTAATATCCAAAAAGCTGTACCGATTTTAATGATCCTTTCAATAAAAGATAACATGTTACAGAACTTGTCATATTACCAAAATTAAGCTTAAACCAGATATAAATAACATGAGCAGAATTTAGACCTGTAACTTCTGGAAAATTACAGCTGGAAAGTAGATATAGCATACTCACCACGAAGATCTGGATGAACGATTTCCTCATTCATTCGTTCACTTCCTTTTACGCCTCCATCATCTACAGAGTCATTGTATATATTATCTAAATTACATGTAACTTCATTTATTTCTGTTTCATTTGAAACATTTTCATTTTTATCACCTAATATATCACAGCTAGTTTCATTATCCGTGTGTTTGTCTATACAATGATTAATTCTATTGTCGTTGTTACATTCGCTCGTATTTTGTTTATTTGATTCTGTTTCACCGTTTTTCATTTGCTTCGTATACGCGTCGTAGGCTGGAAATAGATTTAAATGAAGTCATATTAATGTAAATGAAATGTTCTTAAATGAAGTTGAGTATTATAGAAAGTATATCCAGATTTTTACATATAAAATTGTGTGAAAAGTCAGATATTTAGAAATTTTTTGGTGTTAATAAAATTATTGAATCTTAATCCAGAAGAATGAATACTTCAAAGAATACAATAAAATCAGATTTTAAGGCCAGAAATATAGTCAAAAATCTACAAATAAAGCCTAAAAAATAAATATTGATAGAAATTTTATGTCTACTTATTTATACAAATGTGAATAATTTTATATAAGAAAAATTACCTTCACAATAAATATGTTTAATAAATAATCCACCCTTTGAGTGTCCAACCCATATGATGGGTCTTTTTCCGACGCCCAGCGCCAAGAGTTGGCTTATCATTTGATTGGCACGCTCGTGGAGACGAAGCCTTTGAACGATTATACAGAATTAGGCAGAAAGCATTGACAACTATATATATTTTACCATATATTTCAAGTAGGTCTATATTATATATATGTTATAAAGGTGCTTTCAGATAAGAACATTGTAAAATTGTTAAAAATATTTAAGGTAAAATTGGTTTCTATTAATGTCAAAGAAACTTTACATTTAAAATATGATATCACGATTAGGATGCTGCTTTCGAAATTCATTTAAAGCTAGAATAAAAGTGTCTTAGTCGACAGCAAATATGATGAGGTAATGAATTTAAAATTGTAGTAGAAAAAGTTCATAAAATCACTTATGTAAACATATATTACAAGTATTTTATTAAAAATCATGTTATATATTAAAAGAGAAGAACTAAACACAATAGTTTCATAATCAGATCTCAAACTTTCGTGAGTATTCATTTAAATGAAACTAATATTATTCGAATTACTTCGCGTATTTTATTATTTTGACTACATACTACCGACGTTTCGGTTACTTTACAACCGTGATCATTAAGACGAGATTTGAATAATATTAGTTTCATTTAAAATCGTTACATGTATCATGCTACTTACCTTTGACTCGGCTTAATCCACAGAGGTCGCCACAAGTAAGGGTCGCTCGTATAGTTTATAGAGATCACTCTGGCCCCTGGATAGTCAACCTGCAACCAGTCCCGAGGCCAACACGGCGAGTAACATTTATCACACAGACATCCACAACCAACTTCACATTTCGCTTCACATTTACAGTCCCCCGGCTTCAGTTCATTCGCCATATCAAATAAATCCCTAACGAACTGAGCTTGAGTATCGTAATTCATAATTTCTATTTGATGGTTGGTATAGAATTTTTCTGTTATAAATATATCGTCTTTCGTTATATTCTTAACATCCAAGGTGTCTTTTTCATTTATTTCATTTATTTCCGTTTCATTTAACGTCATTTCTTTCATTCTTGTTTCATTTACATTCGTTTCATTTGACGTCGTTTCATTTACTTCTGTTTCTTTTGCATTTTCGCTGCATGTGATTCGTTCCTCCGTGCAAGTGCAGGTTGGTGTTGAATGCGGTCTTCTCAATGGCACTATCTTAATTTCCTTTTGATATCTCGATCTCCATTCGCCTTGTCTCCACGTATTTGCTAGAGAACCTACCATTGAAAAATATGAATTTATTAAAGCGATGTAAAGACGGAAATTATTATAGATTATTGAATACATAATAAAAATTGCAAAACAATATTGTTATTTATCTTTATTATAAGTTTTTCATAAATTTTAATAGGTTTTTAATATATTCTAGCATAATCTTGACTTTGTTGTGCAATATATATTATCTTATGTCATTTATAAATATGCATAAGTTCTGTTTGTTAAACATATTATGTATGAAAAAATCTAGTTAGTTATAACTTCCTACTAATAAATTGAAGTACATATGTAAGTATGTATGTTTGTTTCTCTTTCACGCTTAAAATACTGAGCGGATTTCAATGAAACTCTTTATTAATGAAGCTTACAGACCAGAAAAGGATATAGGATATGAATCGTCCCGAAATTTACTATTTTTCGAGGCATTTTTAAATTTTTTAAAAGTCCAATTCTAAACCCACGCAGACGAAAATGCGGGTAAGAACTACTAATAAATTAAATAATGTTAGAAATTTAAAAACTCATTAAGATGTTTAAAACTTAATTTAATATTAATTCGATATAACAGTATATATATGTGTGTGTGTGTGTGTCTGTGTTTGTGTGTATGTGTAATCGTCTTGCGCCAAATAAAAAATCTTTATGTAACTTACACAAATAAGTATAATAATTTGACTTGTTCTCATTTCATAGATAAGTGATTCTTTACGAAATTAAAAATTGATCTGAACATTCCTAGTCAATGTGACTCGAGAATAAAAATTCCTTAATATTTAACATAAATTAAAAATCTCACTGGTCAATGATTTATATATAATAATATTTAGAGCAGAATTATCAAAGAGTATATTTTATTGTCAACTATATTCAAAATTGACCTCGCCAGCCACGGTCAACCATTTACCTTCTAAATTTTGACCTCCAAAAAATCATTAAGAACATTTAAGCAAATTTTATAGAACCTTGATTACTGAATTAGATATAACATAAATAAAAATTGTATCAGAATAAACATTTATAATAGAATATTTTGAATTATACTCTTCCCAAAGATGGTTGATGTCAGGCAGGCGGCTGGTCGTAAAAACAATTAGCCAAAACTATTCACAACATGTAAGGCAGACCCTGCCTAAAGCTGGGAAATTGCCAGGTAGAAGAAGAAGATTGTTAATTATGCTCTATTTCTTCTCTCTGTCCACAAAAAACTAGATCGATTTTGATGGTTATCTATAAATGTTCTGACAATCAATTTTTTGGAGAAATCTTCCAAATTAATCTATTAGTTTGCAAATCTATCCACAAGAAAGAGACGAAACCTCTCATCATTCAATATATTCACGGTGCGTGTGTCGGGTCCATCGTTGTAGTGAGAGGAGCTTCAACAGTGACTGGGACTTGTGACCCAGGTGTAGGTTTAAGGGACCCTATCTAACGCGTTAAACGATCACCTCCACCGACCAAGTTCCTATCTCCTAACCAAATTTGAAGCGAACCTACTAGTTCTACCTTCGAAGTACGTTCCAAGAATTTATTATGTGAGTTCTGGACAGGCCCATGTCTTTTAACAGATTGTAGAGAGATTTAGCTCTTATACCTCTCGCTCCCACTTCTACCGCGTACAATATTTTTCGTATTTTCCATTAGAATAACTGAAAAATATACACATACGAGAGACTATTGCATTTCTTATTATTCCGCTGTCATTTGACGCGATGCTATAGCATAAACATTCGCGATAAGAGGAAACGACTATAGTCTTGGAAATACGTGTATATGTACGCTTTAAAACATGCAAACACTGGTTGTAAAACTTGTATTAACAGTTTAAATTATACACAACTAGTTTTTGCCTGTGACTTCGTCTGCGTTAATCAGAATTATAAATGTATATCTGACCGGGCGAACTCTGTTCCTTTTTAAAGACTGTAGGTAAGATTTTGTATTTGATCAACTCATTTTTTTTCAATCGTATGTAACGTTTCCTATGTCCTTTCTATGTTCTAATCTATCTCTCCACCAATATTCATCCATATCCGTACAGTCGTTAGAGTTATAAATAATGTAACTAACACGACTTTCTTTTATATATGAAGATTCTGAATTATATCAAAATTACGTCATTCCATTTTTACTAATACTTTCTCTTTGATTAAATATTATATGATTAAAATTTAAGTTTCAAAATATTAAATGAAAGTTTACTTGAATTTTGCGTAATAAATACGTAATATCAAATATTCATAATATAATGATGCTAGTTTATGACCGCGACTTTGTCTGTTTTGTTTTTCAGTATTGAGTTCAGAGAGAACTTAAAAACATAACAATTATAAGAGCGCCAGTTTTACTTACTTGTTAGTGCTTCATACGAAATTCAACTTTCAATAAGTGTTACTTAAGAAACTAATTTGTTTTTGGCTAAATTATAATCTATATTTTACTCTAATATCTAAGTTACATCACTGGAAAGTTTCATCAGAATATGTTCATAGTTTTCGAGTAAAAGTGTAACAAAAGAGACGACGAAACTCATCATTCAATGTATTCACGGTGCGTGTGTCGGGTCCATCGTTGTAGTGAGAGGAGCTTCAACAGTGACTGGGACTTGTGACCCAGGTGTAGGTTTAATATATATAGAGAGACGAAACCTCTCATCATTCAATGTATTCACGGTGCGTGTGTCGGGTCCATCGTTGTAGTGAGAGGAGCTTCAACAGTGACTGGGACTTGTGACCCGGGTGTAGGTTTAAGGGGTCCCTACCAAACGCGTTAAACGCTCACCTACACTGTACAAGCTCCTCTCTCTATACAAACTTTTATGTCTAATATATTAATAGCAATTCCTTACCGTATAGCCCATGGACGAAAATAACGTCAACTTCTGGATCATCTGGTGAATACAGCACTGAGCAATCCACCAGCGGTTCAGGATGCAAGTGGTCATAGTTCGCTGGACGAGGTTTTGGCTTAGGAGCTGGAAAATTACACTCAATGAGACCAGCTTTTCCATACAGCTTATATGCTAGTTTAGCTGGGAAAATAAGCTTCTGCTATTTCAATGTATATTCCTTGGTCTTTCTTGCAATACGATAACTGTAATGATTTTGATTTAAGTTTGCAGAATGTAAAGAATTAAATATAATGCAAAAAATGAGTCTAAAATATGATTGTTATAATTTGATGCTATTTTAAAACATATGTATTTATATTAGGAAATACTTATATTTGATTATAAAATTCAATCAATAATAATTAAAAAATCATATTAAATTCGGAGGATAGATATAAAAACATTACGTTTCATCAATGAATATAATTGTGGCGATATTTCGAGTCAATATTTCGAGTCAAGTTACTACAGCCCGAACATGTGCTGTCTCGACCGGGGAAGTAACACCCTCTCACAGAAGATCGGCGTTAAGTAGACTTTAATGGCTGTGTTTTGTATGATGAGTGAGAGAGACGGTTGCCCTTTCCCTTTCCCACCCTTTCCTTCTCCATAAAAATCAAGGTCAGCAATGCGTTATCATCAGCTATTAAGTTGCGGATGTCCATGAGCAACCAGCGACCGAGCCATCTGCTTTTACACCTTTATTACCTACTAGCTTTCCGCCCGCAGCTTCGCCCGCGTGGAGTGCGGTTATATCGCGTTTCCAAGAGAACCTTTCAAAAGTCTGTGATAAAAACTATCCTATATTCTTTCTCAAGGTCAACTCTATGTCTGTACCAAATTTCATTGAAATCAGTTCAGTGGTTTAGGCGTGAAAGCGTAACAGACAGACAGAATTACTTTCGCATTTATAATATTAGTACTCAACCTGTTGGTGCTGGTGTCGTGATGAGGCGATGCAGCAGGAGAGTGGCTGAAGACCAGAAGGATGACACACACCAACGTCTGGAAGAATAGGATATAATAAGGAAATAGCTGTTTTTCAGTAGGTATATATTTTTTATATATATACCTACTGAAAAACAGTAGGGTTATAGCAATTATTTAAATAATTGACCTCATCCTTCAATATATTAAAATTTATAACATTTATCGTGGCCTTGTGGTTAAAGGCCCGCCTCTCATGCATGAAGCCGCGGGTTCGATCCTGCCAAGTACCAATGTGATAGTTCCGAGTCATATGTACTTAAGAGTATTTAGACATCACGGACTGATGAAGGAAAATATGAGGAAACCTGGACTTATAATATCAAATTATAAGTTTGAAATCGCCAACCCATCTTGAGCGAGCGTGGTGATTAATGCTTAAACCTTCATATGTGAGAAGAGGCTCAGCAGTGGACTCTGATAGACTGATGATGATTATTATAACATTTATATTAAGGATATGTATACACTTTAAATGAAACTAATATTTTCAGATTATACTATGCGTGTTTTGTTTGATAAATTGGGATTCAAACATAGTATTATCGTCTTTTTAGTTACATAAATATATTTTATTATATAAAATAAATAATTAAATTGATTATAATGTTTAAAAATCCATTTATATTTAATATTAAAAAATGTATTAAAATAATACGCATTAGGTATTAGTCAAAACCAATTAGAGCTTAGCCCGTTACGACTAAGCGTGGGCTGGCGGGTTACGTACATTACATGACTGCTAATGAAGACCTAAAGGTGTTATTGCGTCAGAACACCACACAGACATATACATATATATATAGTAAACCTCGATAATAATAATTTAGCCCTGAAAAACTAATTCAAGGCTTTTAAACAGGAATATTCGGAAATTCTTCATCAATCTTGTCTATTTGGTAGAGCCTAGCTGTGGTCAAGTTACTACAGCTCGAACATGGTCTGTCTCGACCGTAAGTACCACCCTCTTACAGAAGATCGGCGTGAAGTAGTCTTTAATGGCTGCGTTTAGTATGATGAGTGAGAGAGACGGTTGCTCCTTCTCTTTCCCACCCTTTCCTCTTCTTCTGCCCCAAAATACCTTTGCGAAATCTATGGGTGACTGTACTACCTCCATCAGGTAGGCAGTCTGCTCGATTATCCCCTTCGATATAAAAAAAAATCAAGAATGATTGTCATAGCTATAAATTCTATTTCATAGTCTCTCTGCACGGAGTGGGTAGATCTAAAATCTTTACCAGAACATAAACAGCTCTTAATCAAACCAAGATGTTGAAGTATACGAGGTCTTTTCACTATGAAGAGGTACAAATTGGATAAGGACTTGGATGTTGGAGAATAATTATAATTCCAGTTAAAATAAGACTTAAAGAGACGAAACCTCTCATCATTCAATGTATTCACGGTGCGTGTGTCGGGTCCATCGTTGTAGTGAGAGGAGCTTCAACAGTGACTGGGACTTGTGACCCAGGTGTAGGTTTATTATATTTACATATATTTCTTTGTGATAATTGTTGTGTGTTTTTATTTGGAGAAAATATAATTATTAAAGATTCTTTATGTTTAAAATTTTCTTATTGCTTCGCGTTTTACGATTACATGAGAACAGACATTCACATCTCGTCTTAATGATCACGGTTGTAAAGTAACCGAAACCTCGGTACTATGTAGTTAAAATAATAAAATACTCGTCGTAATACGAATAATATTAGTTTCATTTAAATGAATGAAAAGTTTTAAATATTCATTTAGTGTTGAGATGATTTAATAAAGAGACTATTAGATGGGAAAGGATCATGGAAATTAGTAAATAAAATTATGAGACAACCAAAGAATAATAAAAAATATGCTTAGTAAGAAGAATAATAATATTATATAGCACAAACATATATCTACATATATACAAAAGAAAGTCGTGTTAGTTTCACTATTTATTACTCAAGAACGACTGTACGGGTTTGGATGAAGATTGGTGGAGAGATAGATTAGTACATAGAAAGGACATAGGATACTTTTGAATTCGTTCAACCCAAAAATATTGCTAATAAAATCCAAAATCTATTTCTTTACTGCCTCTTATCAAAACATTTGGTAGGTCAGCTATTATGAAAATACGCGGACGAAGTCGCGGACAAAAGCTAGTATTACATATGTTCTCATGTTAAATAATACTGCTACATTGAAATTGATATATTAATATGTCTCCAACGCTCGGCCTTGGCATTGTACGTGCTATGACACACTACTATACATACATATTATATCTATATATATAAAAATGAATTGCTGTTCGTTAGTCTCACTAAAACTCGAGAACGGATGAACGGATTTATCTTATCTTAGTCTTGAAATGTTCGTGGAGGTTCAGGGAAGGTTTAAAAGCTAAAAAAAAATTATTAATTTAAAGGAAAACCCTAAAAACAGCGCTTTTTTATTTCCCATACAAACGGTTTTTTGACATTAGATTTAATAACTAACTAATATGTCAATCATTCTGTTCGATTGAAACAGGAGAAACCTGATTATTTATAGTCTCTAAGACGGAATAGAGTTCGCCTGGTCAGCTATACATATATAACTAATGACGAAATTAACGCGGACGAAGTCGCGGACAGAAACTAGTATATATATATAAATATACATAACTGTCTAACTATTTATAGCGACCTACCTTGATTTAATAGGCATTCTAGAACTAGAAAATAACTCATTAAAGTTTTAAAAATCATTTAAAAGATCACTAAATGTAAGTTCATACATATATTATTATTAATTAAATTGATTGTTTCATTTCTTTGATTTTATATAAAAATGGTTTAAACTTATTGAATTATACTTTAAATGTATATAATATAAAGAAACAAATGATAAAAGATATAATGGTAATATTATACAGTGATTATGGAAAATAATTTTTGTATATCAATTCATTGTTTAAACACTAAACGTACATATGTATGTCTGGGCTCTATGTAATAATCAAAACTAAATTCATAATTTTGTACAAATTTTTTTCCCGTCTCAAGATTGACAAAAAGAGAATAATTTTCAAAAAATAATTACCTTACCTTAAAACTAAGAAATAATGATAGAATTTCAGACAAAAAAATAATTAAAGATAAACATAAAAACGGACAGATATATAATATACTAGCTTTCCGCCCGCAGCTTCGCTCACGTGGAGTTCTGTTATATCGCGTTTCATAGAGAACCTTTCAAAAGTCTGATATAAAAACTATCCTATGTTCTTTCTCAAGGTCAACTCTATCTCAGTACCAAATTTCATTGAAATCTGTTCAGTGGTTTACGCGTTAAAGAGTAACAGACCGACAGACAGAGTTACTTTCGCATTTATAATATTAGTAGAGATATACAGGGTGACTGGTGAATTACTATCAATATTTAAGGAGAATACTCGGTACATGATTCTCATTCGAATTATGTAAAAAAAATAGGTACTTAATTTTTGACAAAATTTCCGTATAAATAAATAAAGTGTGGACACGTTCCAAGTGTTCCAAGTGTGGACGCGATACAACACCACGCCGCCGTACGCGTGTGTGAGTGTGTGTGTATACCTAATCTGTAGGGTTGTCACACGATGCGTAAATAATTACATAACTTTTGGTTAACTTTACCTAGAAGTTTATTAATATTTAATTTTTATTTTGTCATATATGATCGTCAAATATCACGTCCTCAAGTATCGATAGTAATTCACCAGTCACCCTGTATATGTAGTAAAGCAATAATACTACATTATTTGAAGTCGGCTAAACGTTACACTACGACAGGGAACCGAACAGATGGAGTAATGACAGCGGAAGACGCAATGAACATACTCAAAATAGATTGAGATCAGTGTTAGTATATTTATTGTTTATCTTTTAAGAAAAGGAAAGATAAAGAAAGGAAATAGAATTGATAATCTTTATTTGTATAAATAAACATTTTTTCTTGGTCAAGATATATGTCAAGACTAACCCCTACTAATATTATAAATGCGAAAGTAACTCTGTCTATCTGTCTGTCTTTTACGCTTTCACGCGTAAACCACTGAACTAATTTTAATGAAATTTGATATAGATATAGAGTTGACCTTGAGAAAAAACATAGGATAGTTTTTATCCCAGACTTTTGAAAGGTTCTCTTGGAAACGCGATATAACCGAACTCCACGCGGGCGAAGCTGCGACCGGAAAGCTAGTATAAAATATATATGACAATGCAATAATTTGATAACAGTTTTCTATTATCTTTATTTTTATAGTTACTAACACCGTCCCTGGGTCTAAATATAGGCCTTGGTAGATAATATACAACTATTGCACATACATATGTAGTTTTTGACATCTTTTAGTTCCAGCTCATCTCTAAAACTAAACCTATTTGGACGAAACTTTGACTAAAAATCAGATAATATAATTGTTTTTAACTTAGAATACTTTAATTTTATAAAATGTATATATATTAATTAAATAACTATCGCAGCTAATATTTAATATAATTTAAAACAGAAGCACGTCACTCACTATTTTACCAGGCCTCTTTACAGTTGACCCCTACTTGATCCCAAACACACGTGACCATATAAAACAAGATTTTTATTTCAACCCGTGGTTATAAATTAACTATTAACTTAATAATGAGGTCTAAGACATTCACAACTCGTCTTAATGATCACGGTTGCTGTAAAGTAACCGAAACGTTGTTGTATGTAGTTTATAATCTTCTATATATATAAAAATGGATTGCTGTTCCTTAGTCTCGCTAAAACTCGAGAACAGCTGAACGGATTTATCTTATCATAGTCTTGAAATGTTCGTGGAGGTTCAGGGAAGGTATAAAAGCTTAAAAAAATTGATTCATTACTGAGAAAACCATAAAAACAACCCTTTTCTATTTCCCATACAAAAATTTTTTTAGACATTAGATTTGACAACTAACTAATATGTCAATCATTCTGTCGCACTTCAAAACACGGAGATTTATGGCTTTAATAGGTAAACTCCAAAAATATAAATAAAAAAACGTAACAGATATTTCTTGATTATAGGGCGACACGAAGTACGCCAGGTCTTCTAGTCTAAAATAAAAAGTTGCATATACATACATCCAAAAAATATAAGTTTCATTTATGTAAATAACTATTAACTTTACTTGTCTAGTGTGAGTATGCTACATGTAGTTTAACTTGACAAATTTTACCCGACATCCATTTTAACTTGACAAATTTTGACATCCATTTTAACTTGACAAATTTTACCCGACATCCAGAAGGAATGAATAGTTTTCGGAAATTTTATCAAAGACTAGCTGTGACCGCGATTTTACTTGAAGTTAAGTAGTAGGGTAGTATCCTTCTTTTTCTATTTTAGTGCCTATTAAATCAGCTAAAGTTTCATTAAAATAGCCAGCAGTTTCCGAGATTGGTTCTAGACATCTGTTTGGTATATATATGTATACACACACATACACAGATATATATATATATATATATATATATATATATATATATATGTGTATATATATATATATATATATGTGTATATATATATATATATATATATACACACACACATATATATATATATATATATATATATATATGTGTATATTGGCAATCATACAATGTTAAATACTTGTTATCTAATACATTTAAACTAGTGTTGGGACATAACCGATATAATATATTTAACGATTTAATAATAATATATTATTTTATACACAAATAATCGATAAATAATTATGGCCATAAGAAGTAGATAATATAGACGAATTCTTTTTAATTTTAAATGTTACTGTGTTTAAACTTTTTGCCTAAATCTGGTATTTATTTATAAGAACACTAAAAGGCATTTAAAATAATATTAATATGTACTTTATAAGAGTATTTAGACACCACTGACAGATGAAGGAAAACATCTCGAGGAAACATGGACTTATATCAAACTATAAGTTTGAAATAACCAACCCGTCTTGAGCGAGCGTGGTGATTAATGCACATGCTTAGACCGATTTGATTATAGTGATTCTAAAAGTGACAAGGTTTGATTAATAAAATAATTAATTCCGGCTTTTTGCCTTTATAAAGAATAAGTTTATTAAACTTACAAAATGATATTTAATTCAGCTATACTTAAATCTCAGGTACTACTTAGTTATAGCTCTAACTACTTTAGATACTATCCATGAATGTAGTAGTATCTATATATATTTCGCGATACTAATAATGAGGACAAAATATAAGGGAGAAACAAAAGATATTTTTTCTTGCTTAACTCTCCGATACATTATAAACGGTCAGGACTTGTAAAAATATTATATATTAAACAATTAAATTCCTAAAACTATTGACATACACTCAAACACACAAGCAAACACTATTTCTTGAACAAAATATTATTATATATATCTATATTTTTCTATCACTATTCACGCCGTTCCCGGTTCATTGACCCTTTGACATTGGCGTGGCCGGGCGCCAAAACTATGACACGTGATTCAAACATTAAAATTAGCACATTAAAAAAATACTCTAGTTTCTTTCGTGTACTAAATTGAAAAAAAAATATTTTCTCTTATTCCTCACTAGCTTTCCGCCCGCAGCTTCGTCCGCGTGGAGTTCGGTTACATCACGTTTCCAAACGAACCTTTCAAAAGTCTGGTATAAAAACTATCCTATGTTCTTTTTCAAGGTCAACACTATGTCTGTACCAAATTGTATTAAAAACAGTTCAGTGGTTTAGGCGTGAAAGCGTAACAGACAGACAGACAGAGCTACTTTCGCATTTATAATATTAGTAGGGATGTGTGTGTGTGTGTGTGTGTTTTTTTTTCAAAATTAGGCTAAAAGCGACAGATTTGGGTCAGAATAGTATTAAAAATTAAGGAAGTTGTAAGCAGAGATTACTTTATCAATGTACATTTATTATTTATTGATAAGTCTTATCAAATCACACTTACTTTTTATTTATGAAGCAAAAGAATATATCTTTTCTATTTAATTTAAAACTATAATTAGGAATTATAATTGCAATCTCATTTTAATATATAATTATCTTACTCCCTATTGTTACAATGTTATATTTAAATATGTATATAAACAAATGTTTCCATTAAATGAATGAAGATTATATATATAAATGGAAGTATTGTTGGATGTTTTTTCCTACCCCTCTGTATACATATATATGTATATATATATATATCATAATCATATATAGTATATATCAAGTCTCGTGACATACACTATATGAGACGAAACCTCTCATCATTCCATGTATTCACGGTGCGTGTGTCGGGTCCATCGTTGTAGTGAGAGGAGCTTCAACAGTGACTGGGACTTGTGACCCAGGTGTAGGTTTAATATATATATAGAGAGACGAAACCTCTCGTCATTCAATGTATTCACGGTGCGTGTGTCGGGTCCATCGTTGTAGTGAGAGGAGCTTCAACAGTGACTGGGACTTGTGACCCAGGTGTAGGTTTAATATATATAGAGAGACGAAACCTCTCATCATTCCATGTATTCACGGTGCGTGTGTCGGGTCCATCGTTGTAGTGAGAGGAGCTTCAACAGTGACTGGGACTTGTGACCCAGGTGTAGGTTTAATATATATAGAGAGACGAAACCTCTCATCATTCCATGTATTCACGGTGCGTGTGTCGGGTCCATCGTTGTAGTGAGAGGAGCTTCAACAGTGACTGGGACTTGTGACCCAGGTGTAGGTTTAATATATATAGAGAGACGAAACCTCTCATCATTCAATGTATTCACGGTGCGTGTGTCGGGTCCATCGTTGTAGTGAGAGGAGCTTCAACAGTGACTGTGACTTGTGACCCAGGTGTAGGTTTAAGGGACCCCTATCTAACGTTAAACACTCACCTGCACCGTCCAAGCTCCTCTCTCTACCAAATTTGTAACGAACCTACTAGGGCTGAATTTGACGTACGTTCCAAGAATGCATTAATGTGAGTTCTGGACAGGCCCAAGTCTTTTAGTAGGTTATAGAGATTTATCTGTTATACCTCTCGCTTCCAATTCTACCGCGTACAAATCCACGACGAACCTATTTCGAGTGAGTTCCTAATATTTATTGACCTTGATGGCACTCATGTATACTAAAATATGTCAGCTCTGAAGGCCAGCGCCAACTTTGATAAAAGGGTTTTATTTAAATTACAGACGAGGAAAGGCCAGTTTAAACGTGAAGTTAAGTATTTATAGTACATCCAAGCCTTAAAGTTACTGATCACGTGATTTTTAGTCATACCTTACAGACTATTGGCTAACATATATTTTGTATTCTAACCACGCATTTTTAGTCCAACCTCAATTCAGAAATCCACACGATAGAAGATATAGGATAAAACTAGTATTACAGAACTAGTGTATGTCCGCAATTTCGTCCGCGTTAATTTTGGAATTAGTAATATATGTATAGCTCTCCAGGCGAAATATATTTCGACAAAGAGGCCTTAAATAACCAGATATTGAATTTATTAAGTACTTGATTTCTTTTTTGATCGTACAGTATTAAATATCCTATGTCCATTCTATGTTCTAATCTATCTCTCCACCAATCTTCATCCAAACCCGTACAGCCGTTAGAGTTATAAATAGTGTAACTAACACGACTTTCTTTTATATATAAAAATTAATACTCGATAATCCACGTAGAAATAAAAATAAAGATATATTGAGAAAAGTGCATCGTAAAATACAATTATATTGCTAAATTAGTTTAAGTGTTTGTTTTCAGACATCTTTAACATTAAAACATTTTTTTATTATTAAAATGAATTACTTATTATGGTAATTAATAAGTTAATACTTCCTAACACTACTTCGTAATACTCAGCCAATTATTCGTAGTGAAAGTTGAAAGTTCGTTGACCTCGGGAATCGAAAAAGTAATTTGGACATTGTATAACAAGAGACGAAACTTCATCATTCCATGTATTCACGGTGCGTGTGTTGGATCCATCGTTGTAGTGAGAGGAGCTTCAACAGTGACTGGGACTTGTGACCCAGGTGTAGGTTTAATATATATAGAGAGACGAAACCTCTCATCATTCAATGTATTCACGGTGCGTGTGTTGGATCCATCGTTGTAGTGAGAGGAGCTTCAACAGCGACTGGGACTTGTGACCCAGGTGTAGGTTTAATATATATAGAGAGACGAAACCTCTCATCATTCCATGTATTCACGGTGCGTGTGTTGGATCCATCGTTGTAGTGAGAGGAGCTTCAACAGCGACTGGGACTTGTGACCCAGGTGTAGGTTTAACACCCTATCTTTCCTTATAATTTAATAATATTTTTGTACTGTACTCAGAAACAAAACAAAATAGCCTTCTAATAGCCAATCTTCTTCTTCTACCTTTCAATTTCCCAGCTTTAGCCAGGGTCTGTCTTACATGTTGTGAATAGTTTTGTCTAATTGTTTTTACGACCGGCCGCCTGCCTGACATCAACCCTCTTTGGGAATGCATTAATCAGTGATGTTTAAATACTCTTGAAGTACATATGACTCGGAAAAATCACATTAGTACTTGCCAGGTTCGAACCCGCGCCCTCATGCATGAGAGGCGGGCCTTTTCACCACTAGGCCACTTTTAATTCTCTATTTCATATAAAACCTATTTTATTAAGAAACTCAACAAGTCATAGATTTTCCATATAAATGAATTAAACATTATTTAATTAACAATAGGATTGCTCAATCACAAACAATTCTTTCAAAACCAGGTCGGCTCTCTGGACTTTGGATGTTTTTAAAAATAATACTTATAAATACAAGTTTTTAGTACAAACTATAGGTTCTTCAGTTTACTACAAGACAAACTAAACAGAGAAATTAAACTAAAATTTTTATATTACTACGCGATTTTGTACGCGGTAGAAGTGGGAGAGAGAGGTATAACAGCTAAATCTCTCTATAACCTACTATAGGACTTGGGCCTGTCCAGAACTAACATTAATACATTCTTGGAACGTACATCGAAGGCAGCCCTAGTAGGTTCTTTTCAAATTTGGTAGAAAGAGGAGCTTCTATGGTGGAGGTGATCGTTTAACGCGCGTTAGATAGGGGTCCCTTAAACCTACACCTGGGTCACAAGTCACAGTCACTGTTGAAGCTCCTCTCACTACAACGATGGACCCGACACACGCACCGTGAATACATGGAATGATGAGAGGTTTCGTCTCTCTATATATATTAAACCTACACCTGGGTCACAAGTCCCAGTCACTGTTGAAGCTCCTCTCACTACAACGATGGACCCGACACACGCACCGTGAATACATGGAATGATGAGAGGTTTCATCTCTCTATATATATATTAAACCTACACCTGGGTCACAAGTCCCAGTCACTGTTGAAGCTCCTCTCACTACAACGATGGACCCGACACACGCACCGTGAATACACTGAATGATGAGAGGTTTCGTCTCTCTATATATATTAAACCTACACCTGGGTCACAAGTCCCAGTCACTGTTGAAGCTCCTCTCACTACAACGATGGACCCGACACACGCACCGTGAATACATGGAATGATGAGAGGTTTCGTCTCTCTATATATATTAAACCTACACCTGGGTCACAAGTCCCAGTCACTGTTGAAGCTCCTCTCACTACAACGATGGACCCGACACACGCACCGTGAATACATGGCATGATGAGAGGTTTCGTCTCTCTATATATATTAAACCTACACCTGGGTCACAAGTCCCAGTCACTGTTGAAGCTCCTCTCACTACAACGATGGACCCGACACACGCACCGTGAATACATGGAATGATGAGAGGTTTCGTCTCTCTATATATATTAAACCTACACCTGGGTCACAAGTCCCAGTCACTGTTGAGGCTCCTCTCACTACAACGATGGACCCGACACACGCACCGTGAATACATGGAATGATGAGAGGTTTCGTCTCTCTATATATATTAAACCTACACCTGGGTCACAAGTCCCAGTCACTGTTGAAGCTCCTCTCACTACAACGATGGACCCGACACACGCACCGTGAATACATGGAATGATGAGAGGTTTCGTCTCTCTATATATATTAAACCTACACCTGGGTCACAAGTCCCAGTCACTGTTGAAGCTCCTCTCACTACAACGATGGACCCGACACACGCACCGTGAATACACTGAATGATGAGAGGTTTCGTCTCTCTATATATATTAAACCTACACCTGGGTCACAAGTCCCAGTCACTGTTGAAGCTCCTCTCACTACAACGATGGACCCGACACACGCACCGTGAATACATGGAATGATGAGAGGTTTCGTCTCTCTATATATATTAAACCTACACCTGGGTCACAAGTCCCAGTCACTGTTGAAGCTCCTCTCACTACAACGATGGACCCGACACACGCACCGTGAATACATTGAATGATGAGAGGTTTCGTCTCTCTATATATATTAAACCTACACCTGGGTCACAAGTCCCAGTCACTGTTGAAGCTCCTCTCACTACAACGATGGACCCGACACACGCACCGTGAATACATTGAATGATGAGAGGTTTCGTCTCTCTATATATATTAAACCTACACCTGGGTCACAAGTCCCAGTCACTGTTGAAGCTCCTCTCACTACAACGATGGACCCGACACACGCACCGTGAATACATTGAATGATGAGAGGTTTCGTCTCTCTATATATATTAAACCTACACCTGGGTCACAAGTCCCAGTCACTGTTGAAGCTCCTCTCACTACAACGATGGACCCGACACACGCACCGTGAATACATTGAATGATGAGAGGTTTCGTCTCTCTATATATATTAAACCTACACCTGGGTCACAAGTCCCAGTCACTGTTGAAGCTCCTCTCACTACAACGATGGACCCGACACACGCACCGTGAATACATGGAATGATGAGAGGTTTCGTCTCTATATATATTAAACCTACACCTGGGTCACAAGTCCCAGTCACTGTTGAAGCTCCTCTCACTACAACGATGGACCCGACACACGCACCGTGAATACATTGAATGATGAGAGGTTTCGTCTCTATATATATTAAACCTACACCTGGGTCACAAGTCCCAGTCACTGTTGAAGCTCCTCTCACTACAACGATGGACCCGACACACGCACCGTGAATACATGGAATGATGAGAGGTTTCGTCTCGTCTCTTTCTTTAAAAAATACATACTCTCGACGTTTCGGTTACTTTACAGCAACCGTGATCACGGACAGACATCTCGTCTCGTAGTAAATGAGAAAATATTAGTTTCATTTTAATGAATACTCGCGAAAATCTTAATCTCATTAACAAAGAAAGTCTAGTTTCGATAAATTCAATTTACTTATACGAATTAACTTAAAAATCATTAAAAAAATCATTAAGGCCTGCTAAAAAATTAAAACAAAAATTTTATATATTAGTTTTTGTCCGCGACTTCGTCCGCGTTAATTTCGTCATTAGTAATATATGTATAGCTGACAGGGCGAACTATATTCCGACCTAGAGGCCGTAAATAACCAGATATTGGTATTTATTGATTATTTTTTTCATCTTCAATCGTATAAAAAGTATCCTATGTCCTTTCCATGTTCTAATCTATATCTCCACCAATCTTCATCCAAACCCGTACAGTTGTTGTTGAGTTATAAATAGTGTAACTAACACGAGTTTCACAATTATTATGTCAATATTAAAATATATTATAATTTGTTATGTCATTTGTGACATAATGAGATTTAGACTTTCGCTAGTATTTAAATGAAACTAATATTATTCATACTATTCGTATTTTATTATTTTAACTTCATACGACAACGTTTCGGTTACTTTACAACCGTGATCATTAAGACGAGATGTGAATGTATGATAATAAAAATACACGACGATATTAATACGAAAAAGATTAATTTCGTTTATGTCACTGTATACTTTACTTAGCGTTTGTTGTGTTCGGCCAAATAAGACCATTTGTGGATGATATATTCGTCGTATTTGACATATTTGCACAAATAACACACACACACGAATACGCGAAAACGCGTAAAGAATTTTTTTGCATGCCAAGTGTGGATGTCGTGTTTGTGATATTTGGACTACGTACAAATATGTGCCACTTAATAGAAAGCCGAAGAACGATCTTTTGCGTCATAATATGTTATAGGAAGCCTTATAAACTTATTTATGTAACTCAAAGGTCAAGTAAATGTTTATTTTTATTGCTATGATTGCATCACAAAAGAGGTTTAAAAAGAAACCTAATAAAAAAAAAAATCATAGATATTACTAGAGTAATATTGAGTAATTAATGGAAGAATTATGGATAAGCTTCGCCCGCGTGGAGTTCGGTTATATCGCGTTACCAAGAGAACCTTACAAAAGTCCGGGATAAAAACTATCCTATGTTCTTTCTCAAGGTCAACTCTATGTCTGTACTAAATTTCATTAAAATCAGTTCAGTGGTTTAGGCGTGAAAGCGTTACAGACAGACAGACAGAGTTACTTTCGCATTTATAATATTAGTAGGGATTATAGCAACACTTAAATAGAAAAAAACTCTAGATTTCTTAATAAAACTTAACAAAAATAATTAATTAGAAAAACAGCTAAATAAAATAGTAATTTTATATATCAATTTCATACCTCTCTTTTGTTTTAATTAGTATATAGAATTGTAATTTACAAACACCATCAAAATTTGTTCACCCTTATACACACAAGCAATACAAAATTCCTTATAAACTCTGCTATAAAAATCAAAACTTTATCGAAATCGTACAATTGTTTTAGTAATTAACTTTATATACTTACACGAGAGCTATTATGTACGGATGTTTGAAATCTCCAAGTGACACTACCGCAGCCATTTTTGATCACGATCGACCTTAAACAAATAAAATATAATAAAATTGTTTACTAATTAATTAAATCAGTGGTGTCCTAGTGGTTAAAAGGCCTCTCATGCATGAGTGAGGTTCGATTCTGGCAAGTACCAATGTGATTGTTCCAAGTCATATGTACTTTATAAGAGTATTTAGACATCACTGATTAATGCATTCCCAAAGAGGGTTGATTTCTGGCAGACGGCCGGTCGTAAAAATAATTAGTCAAGACTATGTATTACAACATTTTAGGCAGACCAAACAAAAATCAAATTATTTGATTTTTGTAAATTAAAACTACGAATTATATGTATATATATTTAATTCTTAACCCATACACGAGATGTACATAATATATAATTGGAAATTTTATTGATAAGCGCCATTTATTTTAAAACAGAAAAAATCTAACAATACATTTTTTTAAAATTTCAAATGATACAAATCAAAGGTCAATAAACTGTCAGATATATCACGCGATCGTAATATTAATTCAAAAAAAAACTAGTAATAACTAAATAAAGTACTGAATAAGTGTGAAGAATAATTACATTGAAAATATTTAGTTTAACACCATAAATATATATAATTACAAATTCCCGCCAAATCATTTTACCATATAAACTAACGCCATTACCTTAAAATAGAATTACTTTACATTTTACTTCTTTTACTTCTCGTAAGTAATATTAGCAAGAATAAAACATATTATCTATTTATATTTTTAATAATGAAGATTAAAATGATAGATTTTTTTTTAAATAATTCGTTAATCGGATAACAGTTCATAATATAATGCCAACTTCATACGTATTAAAAATAATATTCTTTTATATTATAAAATAATATCGGTTGTATGTAAAAATTGAGGGAGAACAACCCTTATCACTTAGGGGTATGAAAAATAGATGTTGGCCGATTTTCTGACATACTCAATATGCTCACAAAGTTTCATTAAAATGGATCCAGACGTTTCGGAGGAGTTCCCTGTCTAACACCGCGACATAAGAATTTGATATATACCTATGTAAGTTTAGGTACCAATAAAAATATTAACAGTCCGTGCAATAATTTCGTTTAACAATGTAATAAACGAACTTAATTCTGATCTATTAGGCATAATTATCATTATTATTAGTTATCGGTTGAAAAATAATCAAAGTATAAAAAGTGAATTGTTCAAATATTTCATTGTCGTTTATACTGACAACTATCTCACATATTTCATGAATGTCTCTTGAAATGCGCATTAAATTAGTTATTTTGAACCTATTAGAATAGATAAAAAAACAATGCAAATTAATTAATATTAGATATTAATTGAGGATGCATGATTTTAGTATTTTACGAACTTCAAACTAAAAGTCTAAAATTATATTTTTTAATTATTGGTAATCAAAAAGAACGTTATCCTTTGTATTCAGCCTTAGAATTAAATATTTACCTTTCAACATTTCCATCATACGAAATACACAAAATAAAAACAATTTATCAACTTTTTATCAAACGGACGCCAGAAATATTTATTATATAAATACTTTTTTTGTTAAAAACTATTTTTTACACACAACCTAGCGCTACGCGCCTCCCGCGCCACTACTTGACTTCTGGTACGTATCTGACACAAAAAGATCCTATATTACATAAAACAAATTAAAAATAAACTCTAAAATTTTCATCTAAAGTTCAATTTAGCTTGTATATTGAGCGAGAATTAAAATACAGCTCTTGCTTTGTGTTTACTTGAATATTTTAACTGAAAGTAACCTTATTTTTGTGAATTAAAGTTTCTTTTCGCTCGTAAGGTGTATGCATTACGACATTACAGACGCGTAAAGTGAAACGAGTTTATCAAGACGAAATATTCGCCTTTACAAAAATGTTTCATATTATATACTAAATATAATGAAGCTTATCAATGTCTGATGTATTGACTAATACTCCTTTGTTTAAATTCACATAGATTTTAGTATTTTCTATCTATTGGTTTTTTTGATACAAGTAACAAGATCATAACAAAGTATATAATATTACAAATTTGGAAGTTTAATTATCTATCTTCAATGTCTTTTTACAAATAGTTTTAAGTATTAAAACCTCATCCAACTCGAATTTCTTTACGAGTTTCGTCAACGGACAAACATATTATATAATAATGTATAACCTACTTTTTAAAGTCATTAATACAATTTTTAAGATGGACTCAACAAAATATGTAAACGATTGTAATGTAGAGAAATATATTTATTTAATTATTTTTTTGCATTTTTAATCCTCTTAATTATGACAGCACTATAACAGTGTTGTCATTTTTAATTTATACTATTTTTTTCTGTCTTCGTTCATTGTACATTATTTGAAATGCATAATTAGTTTTTACTTGCAGCTCCAACTCAAATTTTCTGCTTAATTTTTAAAAATACATATAGTCTTTTAATAACAGGTGTATAATCGATATGATAGTATTTTTAGTATCGCGTTATATTGAAACGAAGTGATTAAAATTATATATGATTTTAGTATAGCTACATGTGGTTTTAATGACAAAAATATGCTTCAAATGTATAAAAAATATATAATGAATATAATTTGGAGCATTGCTCGTTCTTAACCGATTATTTTTATATGTCACTAAAATATAAACATGAGCTAGCAACACCGTGTGACGGTCAAACCTGCCATCAAAAGTCACGCGAAGTAAAAAAAATATGTAAATTACCAACTGTTGTAAAATATTTTATGAAAAAACAAATAATCATTAAAAAAATTATTTTCGAAACAACCTAAAATGTGGTGTTGTGTACACGAATTTAGTGCAACATGTGATGTTTAAGTGATTTTTATATTGTTTGTTTTTTGTATACACGTAAAAAAATTTTAAGACTAAGGTTTCTTTTTTATATCGATTATAATAATAGCGTAGCTGTTATTACGCTCACATACTATTAAACAACCATGTTTTACCCCTCATTGTTTGTAAACAAAATAAACTTCTTAAAACTTTGTTATTGAAGTATCAAATCTAGAAAAACCATAATAAAAATGAATGAAGACATCACACCTGATGTGGACCCGTTAAGTACGTATTTAAGCTATCCTCTAACCAACTACTCCGCACCTCTTGAATACCAGAACTCTGTAAAACAGGAAAACTATGGATTCACCCTTTATGATAACACTCTCACTCAACAAGCACCTGTTGATAATGATAACGTAAATAACAGAATATCTGACGATAAAATAGATATATCAAATAGTAATAATGAACAAAACACAAATACAACACCGTTAGTCGATTTCAAACCATGTTTACCGAGGCGGAGAAAAATTAAGAAAGAAAAGAGTTCATACTTCTCCGAGAAGATCATGGATAAAAACTTCCCGTTCTATGGCTGTGCTGTTTGTAATATAAATTTTAAGACGCTCCAAGAATTAGATTCACATGTGCCTATACATAAAGACAGGATAACGAGCTACGATCTGAGAATAAAGAATCAGATTAAAAAAAAGAAGCTACAGAAAGAAATGAGGAAGAATAAGAAAGCGAAGAAGAATATTAAGAAGGAGTTCTCCATAGACGTTGATATCAAACCCGAGGATGGGTACATCGGTGATAAGAAAGCATCGGAATTCACAACGGAATCGGACAACCAGAGCTCGAAAGAAAACAACATTAATATGGAAAGTAATGAACAAAACCAGCATAACGGACCCACGAAGTTGAACACATCGGACAAAAATGACGAGGATATCGCAAAGAGACAGGAGAGAATGAATTTACAGAAGATATATAAATGCTTTGCATGCCAGAAGCAGTTCATGCTGAGTTACTACTTGAAGCTGCATGTACGATCGCATACAGGTAAGCATGTGCATTACATATGCATGCATGTATATATACTGTAAGGTCAGCGGTGAACTAGTGGTTAAGAGACCCACCCTCATACATGAGGGTGCCGGTTCGATCCTGGCGAGTACCAATGTGATTATTCCGAGTCATATGTACTTTATAAGAGTATTTAGACATCACTGATTAATGCTTTCCTAAAGAGGGTTGATGTCAGGCAGGCTGGCCATAAACTGGCCGGCCATAGACCGGCCGGTCATAAAAACAGTTAGCCAAAACTATTCACAACATGTAAGGCAGACCCTGGCTATAGCTGGGAAATATTTATAACTTTTATAAATTAGTTGTATATGAACTTAATATATAAAATGTATTAAGATTTTGAAAGACATATTAACATTATACTTTTATACTCAAATCTCAATAAGAATAAAAGTTTCCAAATAATATACTGTGCTATAATTATAATTAAATTTGCACATTAGTGTATGTTTTATAGCATTTATTCTGCAGATTAAGAATTTCCAATTCCCCTCAAACAAAAACACATTTCTCCTCTAAAATATATGTGAATAAAGACCTATCTATCATGAGCTTTTCAATCTCTTCTAGATGAGAAGCCCTATTCCTGCAGTCAGTGTGGCCAAGCCTTCATCACGGCGAGCAAACTCGGGAGGCACAACAAGAGGTATCACCTCGCAGTCAGACATCAATGCAGGATATGCTATAGGTTTTTCTCCAGGTAATGTTTATGTTTTACGTAGTCTCGATAGTTCAATTTATAACATGAGCAATATTCTAAAAGTCTCAGGTTCGATTACAGATTTTTTTTTGTATTTATTAATATATGTATGTAACTGTTGTTTGCTAATTAATTCTACTCGTAATTATGCCCATTTTTTGGACATTTTTTATAACATAAGTACATATAATGCGAGTAATTTTATGGTAACAAGAAAATTATTAAAAATATGCTTGAAAAAGACCAGAAATGAGCTTAGACAGTCAGAAAAAGTAATTGTATGCTTTGTCCCAAATTATTGGCGTAGTCCCAAATTATCCCCAAAATTTTCCTATACCTATTACTCTGGGAAGATAGTGCTACATTTTATCTGTCTTTAACAGTACCTTCCTTATTTCATGTCGGATGAAAGGATTTTTATCGTATAGTAATAAAAAAAACATAAAAACAGTTTTTTACAGTTTACAAGTACATTTGGGACCGTCATTTCTTTGCACCAATGTTCACTTCATCAAATGAGTCAGGATTTACGAAAAATTTTAATAATTTAAAATATAATGAAATCTAAGACTTTCGCGAGTATTCATTTAAATGAAACTAATATACACCATCGCTATTAATTTCTTTTTATGTAGCTACCAAAAATTTAACATAAATTTTTTTTACAAATTTAATTTATTTCATAAAAACATATTTTTTCACAGATTCGAATTCCTAACTCGTCATTTCGATAAAAAGCATCCGGACGATAAATTGGAGGGAGAACCGTATGGTAAGTAAATTAATTGGATTTGAACCGGTACTAAATGATATTTACCGCCGCTATAACCAATGAACCATCGTGTCTCCATACATTGTGTCAAAATTACTATATAATTGTATTAATTTATATTTTTTCACAAACTTTTTTATCTTAAATATTGCTATATTGTTCCAAATATGTATGAGATATTTAAATACACAAAAAATGCATACTTTACGTACTTTTAACTAATTAAAGTAATTTTCTCTATGTATAATATAATTTTTATATTATGCAGACTACAACGCCATCTTGCCGTATCTGAAAGAATTAGAAGCAGAATTAAAAGAGAAGACGGAATCAAAGAAAGAAGACAACACAGAAGAATCATGGTCCGAGCTCGTAGAAGACAATAAGGATTATATCATTAAAGAAGAATTACAAATTGAAGAGGTATTATATACATATATATTAAAATGTCTCTTAAAATGACTAGTTTGTATGAAAATCGCTAACGCTACCGCTTCCGCTTATTGAATGTTGTCGTGAGCTCATTCTTATAGTATATATATAATATTAAAAACAAGTTGAATTGATCCTACATATAATGTATTAAAGATGGCAATCTTTAATATGAGTTTCCAGTTACCTACACACGGACAATTTGATCGTTAATACATTCATTTAATATATTTGTATATAAAACTATATAATAGTAAAATTATAATAGATTTAGTTTAAAACATTTATTTATATGAGCTGGGTTTGAATCTGTGATTTGTGTATTACAGACGCTTTGCTAACTGAGCTATTACGTCCCCACATATTTTGATGATTTTTCATCAATTAATTAAGAAAAATGTTATTTTGCATGAAAAAATGATAGTTTAAAATGATTTTGTAACCGAAAAAAAGTATGGCGTTACATAATTTTGTGAATATTTATACTTATAGGTAAAAGTCGATATGGATGTCGAAATAAAGTTTGAAACCGAATTAGAGGAAGCCGAGGAAAAGGAGGGAGTAAAGGAGGAACTTCCGGGGGAGGAAGACTTGAAGGAGGAGGAGGAAGGGGGAAGGAGTCCGGGTGGAGGGGCGCAGGACGATAAGTGAGTATATCCTACTAATACTATTATTGCGAAAGTTTGTGAGTGTGTGTGTATGTTTGTTACTTCTTCACGCTCAAACGGCTGAACCGATTTTGGTAAAATTTTGTATGCATGAAGCTGACGTCCAGGAATAACACATAGGCTACTTTATATCCCTGAAATCCGCTTGTAACACCGCGAGGCGCAGCTAGTATTAGTCTAAGAGCCCGTGAACCCCAGACCTTCGTTATTTTATAAAAGCTGAAAGTTTGTCAGCGCATGCTCCCAACACAGGTAAGAACGAAGGTCCATTATGAAATTCGGGTTGTAGTGGCTTTGGCAGGTAAACGGTACTAAAGGTGTGTAAAATACTAATATAGTTTCGTCAAATTATACAGAGCGATTTTTTGGTATTACCTTTAGAATGTTATTAAAAATCACATTATTCATTACCAGACACTTAACATCGTGGTAACCCCTTGCCAGACACCCTTAATGTTCAGGGTATAATAATTCTACTTACGTTATAGTATAAAAGCTGATTTTTATACAGGATACTTGGGTAATGAGTAGATTAAAATTAATTCACATTTTTTCAATGTCTCTTCAGAAAATAATATTGTTTTTCCACTACTTTGGTTGCAAATAACACAAATTAATGTATCACCCATGATTTTTTTTCAATACAAATTCACTTTTATTTTAAAAGTCACATGAACAAATCGTAAACAAATAATCTACTTATCATACACTACGTATCATCCACTAATAATATTGAATTCACTTAATAGTTTTGATGTACTTTTTTTTTTTTTTTTTGATGACGTAGTGGAAACTCTTTTTACGAGCCGTCCAACCGACCTTGGTGGGGCCGGAAGGGATGTGTGAGGCTCGGCCTGGGCAGGCCCCTACTCACTAAAACCACTGCGAAAGCCATCGGCCGCTATGTCGGTGTACCCCGGATCTGTCAGCGACAGGGCACACCAGCGACTGGCCGGTCCTGGCAAAGACCGGGCTTACTCCCTCGGAGAATGGGGGCGATCCCGGCAATTAGGACCACCCCGACGACGCCGGGCTTTCAAAAGGGCCGGGTTACCACGCCGACCCCAGCCCGGAACACAGGGGTGCTATTGGAGGCGTAGGAATTGCCTCCGTCGCACCCCCCTACGTCGCCTGCGGGGGGAGGGAGCATCAGCCGCCCTCTCCCTTTCCCGCTGAGATGCCTCCTTCGTGGACATGACCGTCTCACAGAAGGAGGACACCGCCAACCAGGACCCATCACTCTCGAGCATCTTCTCCACGACACTCGAAAGCGACAGGTCCACTCCGCCGAGAGCCGCCACAAGGTCTTGGCGCTGCGCAGCCCATCTCGGGCACACCTCGAGGGTGTGCTGGGCCGAGTCCACCGCAGCGCCGCACTCATGGCAGCCTTCTCCCGGCTTATAATTAATAATGAATATTAAATTTATCTTTAAAAATAGCATATATTAATTTTACTGACATACGCATGTACAAAGTAGTAAACAATACAAGCGCATCTCACTCGCACTCACATATATATACTACCTCGCGCTCGTTTCTACAGCGACCCTACATACTTGTCTGGCAAGGGGTTGGAACTATCAAAAATGTCTGGCTATTGAGAAAATATCATCTACTCATTACCCAAGTATCCTGTATAAAAATCAGCTTTTATACTATAACGTAAGTAGAATTATTATACCCTGAACATTAAGGGTGTCTGGCAAGGGGTTACCACGATGTTAAGTGTCTGGTAATGAATAATGTGATTTTTAATAACATTCTAAAGGTAATACCAAAAAATCGCTCTGTATAATTTGACGAAACTATATTAGTATTTTACACACCTTTAGTACCGTTTACCTGCCAAAGCCACTACAACCCGAATTTCATAATGGACCTTCGTTCTTACCTGTGTTGGGAGCATGCGCTGACAAACTTTCAGCTTTTATAAAATAACGAAGGTCTGGGGTTCACGGGCTCTTGCTCTATATGTGTATATATTAAAAAACGTTTGATTGGAAATTGACTTGTATCATATATAGGGGGGAATTTAAAGGTTTTCCTACAATTTTATGCTTTTCCTGTAAGGAAATTCCAGATATATTCGGTTACTCACATTAACTCAATCTTGAAACGTAGTTATGGCGGTCCTAGTAGGTTCGCTTCAAATTAGGTAGTGACGAGCTTGTACGGTGGAGGTGAAAATTTAACACGTTAGATAGGGTCCCTTAAACCTACACCTGGGTCACAAGTCCCAGTCACTGTTGAAGCTCCTCTCACTACAACGATGGACCCGACACACGCATCGTGAATTCATGGAATGATGAGAGGTTTCGTATATATGATACGATATCAAGACGTACTTATCACCTACCCTCACATCACAAATTATCTAACCCACAGTTCCGACTCCGACTATTTCCCACCATCAACTTGGGCGGCGCCCCCGGCCTTCGCCCCCGGGCTCAGCTGCCACGTGTGCAACAAGACTTTCAGCACGCGGAGCTACATGCGAGTACACATGCGGACACACACCGGCGAGAGGCCTTACAAGTGTTACGTGTGTGGCGCGGGCTTTATAACGAGCAGCAAGATGAACAGGCACGTGCTGACACACCCGGGGACATGGGACGGTGAGAAAACTAGAAACTAGATGGATGTAGATGAAACTAGATGGATGTAGATTGAAACTAGACGGATGTAGATGAAACTAGGTGATGTAGATGATACTAGATGGATGTAGATGAAACTAGATGGATTTAGATTGGAACTATATGGATGTAGATGAAACTAGATGGGTGTAGATGGAACTATATGGATGTAGATGTAACTAGATGGGTGTAGATGAAACTAGATGGATATAGATTAAAACTTAAGATCGTCTATAGATGACATTCCTCGTAATTTTGTAATTTATTAGATAAAGTTTTACACTCATACATTTGTCTGAAGAAAAATACATATTTTGTTATTTGTATGAGATCAATTAACTATTGTATAATTTGTAGGGTAGAAATATAGTTACCACACCACACGGGTCAATTTAAAATGGCTGTAATATTATTTTCACAGAAGACGGAGTTAAACAAGAGAATAAAGAAGGAATGAAGACAGAAGAAGAAGATGACGTTAATGATAAGACGAAGTGAGTTTGAGACTTGTTTGTTATACTAAAAGTAGAAATCTGCTGGACGGATTTTGATGAAACTACATCATCATCATCAGAGATCACTGCTGAAAGGCTTCTCACGTGGAGAAGGTTTGAGCAATAATCACCACGCTTGCTTAACGGGTTGGTGAAGTCAAACTTATAATTTGATGAGTCCATGTTTTCTCATATTTTCCTTCATCTGCCAGTGATGTCTAAATACTCTTAAGTACATATGACTCGGAACAATCACATTGGTACTTGCCAGGATCGAACCCGTGACCTCATGCATGAGAGGCGGACTTTAACCACTAGGCCACCACTGACTTCTATCTATTTAATTATTGGGTATACAGCCACGGGCAAAAGTATTAGGCACCCTACAGTAAGACAAGTTTTAGGGTGTTTTGGCATAGCGAGTGTAAATAAAACTGCATTTATGATTACAATGGTTTATTTTAAGAAAATAATTAATATTTTGTAGGTCCACCTTTTGACTTAATAACCGCAGCCACTCTTTTTGGCATTGACTCTACCAGCCTGAAACATTCTTCTCTTGATATATTTTTCCATTCCTGCTGTAACGCGGCCAATAGAGCTTGTTTATTGCTAATCGAGTGCCTGCGGATGTTTTTCTTTAAAATGGACCAAATATGCTCAATCGGGTTGAGGTCTGGTGATTGTGGTGGCCAGTCCAAAAGATCAATATGATTTTCAGCAAACCACTTCATGGTGTGCGCGGACTTGTGGCAAGTGGCGTTGTCTTGCTGAAATTTCAGGCCATCGGTGTTTGTATCACCGAAAATTTGCGTTATCGACGTTGCTAGTGCTGTTTCCAGAACTTCAGTGTATTTAACACTATTCATTCGTCCCTCACACAACACCATTTCGCCCACTCCGTCGGCAGCCATGCAGCCCCAGATCATTATTGAGCCTCCACCATGCTTAACAGTGGGAACCACACATTCTGGGTTGTATTCTTCGCCAACCCTTCGCCTAACATAAGTCACACCGGGTGTTCCAAACACCTATGCCAAACGAAAAAAACACATTTATTTTCAAAGTTATTATTTTTCTTGCAGTACGTTATTTTAAAAACATTTATGTGTTTTAATATTGTACATAAAATAAATAACAATACCTCAAAGTTAGATTCGTCTGACCACAGTATGTTGGACCAATCTTCCACTGACCAATCTCTATGTTTGAGTGCCCACTCCAACCGATTTTTCTTATTGTGTTCTGACAGCCACGGCTTCTTCCTTGCTTTACATCCTTTTAATCCAGCTTTAAGAAGTCTTCTTCTCACAGTATAAACACTCACTGAGCTGCCTTTTGCCTCAGATAATGCTGCAGCGAGCTCTAAAGCAGTTTTTTTCCTGTTTTGTAGAGACTGCCTAATCAACAATCGATCTTCCCGTTCAGTAGTAACTTTTCTTCTGCCTGTTCTTGGTCTATTTTCATGGGTGCCAGTCTCTTTGAAGCGATCCATAGCATAGTGAACTGCACATCGCGAGCACTTCACTTCTCGGGCTATTTTAACCTGAGACATGCCTTGTTCATATAAAATCTTAATTCTTAGACGCTGTTCAGCACTAAGTTCAGATTTTTTCGGCATGATTAACACGTTAAATGTTAGTCTTTAAAATTGTGATAGGAATAGTTGCGTAGAAGACGTGTATGTTCACTGCAAGCACTGATAACACACTATAACCCGAAACGCAAAAAAAGCATATTCGAAGAAACACCGCTTAGGAGCACACCTGGATGTCATAAATATTTTCTTTTATCTTAATTTGGTTAAAAATTGCCGCTAATACAATAGCTAAACCATAAAACACAGACTTGACCGCAATATAATGAGATAGTGACTAACAATAGGGGTGCCTAATACTTTTGCACGCAGCTGTATTTCAGAGTAAAACTAAATTTATTTTATTTTCTACGTCCACTCAAATATTCAATTATCATAACTTTTTTGGATCACCTGGTACATTTCTTCTTCTGCCTGGCAATTTCCCAGCTTTAGCCAGGGTCTGCCTGGTATACTTCTACCCCAGCCTAACTATAAAGTCCACGAGTTATCTCCCTAACCAATATAACGAGCATTAAATATAATATTATAAGAGTTAAGACAGAATAACTACCAAAAATATTTTCATCTCTACTAATATTATAAATGCGAAAGTAACTCTGTCTGTCTGTCTGTTACGCTTTCACGCCTAAACCACTGAACTGATTTTAATGAAATTTGGTACAGACATAGAGTTGACCTTGAGAAAGAACATAGGATAGTTTTTATCCCAGACTTTTGAAAGGTTCTCTTGGAAAAGCGATATAACCGAACTCCACGCGGGCGAAGCTGCGGGCGGAAAGCTAGTACTTTATAAAACATATTCCATTGATTAAAAAATCGATTATTACATAGAAACTATATAATAATAATCGTTTATGTGATTCTATCCTTCCAGAGTGAAAATGAAAGCTGTTCTTGCGAAGTTCTCTAAGAAACAGAAAAATGGGGAGAAGAAGAGAAGCTCGCAGAAGAGACCGCACGCCTGCGAGTACTGTCAGAAGAGATTCTTACATTTAGAGACTTTGCAGGTGACTGAAACATATACAGGGTGACTGGTGAATTACTATCGATATTTGAGGACGTGATATTTGACGATCATATATGACAAAATAAAAATTAATATAACATAAATATTAATAAACTTCTAAGTAAAGTTAACCAAAAGTTGTGTAATTAATTACGCATCGTGTGAACACCCTACAGATTAGGTATACACTGACACTCACACATACGCGTGTCGTGACGTAGTGTTGTATCAGCACGTCGCCGCACGCGTCCACACTTGAACATTTGGAACGTGTCAACACTTTACTTATTATTACGGAAATTTTGTCAAAAATTAAGTGCCTATTTTTTTTACATAATTCGAATGAGAATCATGTACCGAGTATTCTCCTTAAATATTGATAGTAATTCACCAGTCACCCTGTATATATATATATATATATACTAACTGCGCCTCGCGCTGTTACCCGCGGATTTCCGGGATGTAAAGTAGCCTATGTGCTATTCCTGGACGTCAGCTTCCTGTATACAAAATGTTATCAAAATTGCTTCAGACGTTTGAGCGTAAAGTAGTAACAAACATTCGCAATTATAATACTAGTAGGATAAATGGGAGATTTTATCATGGTTTCTATCATCTTAGCATGATTTGTATGTTTGTGTATGTACGGACTTATTTTAAACATGTTCAATCCAATTTAAGAGTAGTTTTCATTATTCTATCAATACATTAAAAAATCTCAATGTTTTTAATGAAATCAAGAGTCGAGCTAATATTAGACTTAATGACTGAATACAAACATCATTAAACTGAGTTTGATAACAATTAACAAAGAAACTTTTATGAGAAAAAAAGTATTTTATCAGATAAAAGTATTTTATTAACATGATTATGAACACCCACACAACACACCACGATTTTTTACAAAATATTAAATAATATTATAGTAAAACATGTACATTTTAATAGTAATTTAATTTAGTTAGATTAAGGTGTCGTTGTTATAAAACTTTTTAGACAATGCTGTGAATACCTGTAATAGGTGTACATATAACCTATACTTTTGACTGTATTTTTTTATTTAAATGTTGCTTATGTGTACTAAATAAAAATAAAATAAAACACCCTGTATTTTATAGGTACACAAGAAGTCCCATTCCGGTGAAACTCTTCGTCACGAGTGTCACTATTGTCTGACTGAGTTGGAAGATGCCGCCGCGCTTAGGGTACACGAACAGGGACACGAAGGTACACAAGGGACGGAAGGGACACCCGCCAGGCCGTACCTGTGTACTATATGTGGAAATACTTATCAAAAGAGAGAGAGTATGGTGAGATATATATTTGTTATAATATTTTGTGAAACAAATTACACACACACACTACTCTGCCACTGCACCGAGAGTGATGTATAAATAAATTAAAATTATATTTGATATTTACAAATATTTTCTACTATTGATACTAATATAGATTTATATTTAAAAAAATGTAAATAAAATTAATCACTAGGTAACTTAAATTAATTATCTTACTATTATATATACATTATAATCACAAATTAAAAATAGTTTTTGAATTAGTTGTTAATGTATAGTATTTTTCTCTTTTTTTATATATTGTTCTCGGTACATTTTCAGTGTTAATTCTCAATGTTCGTTACTTCCAGTCATGTAACAGAATGTGTGTGTCCAGTATGTATAGTTTACAGACACGAGTTGATGCTCATGTTGATACATTACAATGGTTCAGTATTATCATTCATTATAATCACTCATCATGATAATTGGAAGGATTATAGTATTAGTATAACAGATGGCGCTACTTGTGATATAACTTTATATGGTCCATTAATCCCCTACCTCCTCTTTCAGATATATCACCGTAAGTCCCACACTTCCCCCAAGTCGTTCCAGTGCACTCTCTGCCCCGCGCGTTTCTCCGCGGCCTGTAAACTCTCCCGACACTCTCTGTCTCACCGCGCGGCGCGCTACACTCTCCGCTACGAGTGTCCGGTGTGCGCGAACATGTTCAACACGAAATATCACATACAGATGCATCTTACTACTCACCAGAAGGAAGGGCTGTAAGTAGAACTATATATATATATATATATATATATATATATATATATATATATATATAATTAGTAGACATATAGGAACTATATCGTCGGGGATAATGCAACTTATTAACTACCATTGGATGATTCCGCGTATCAAAATTACTTAGTTCAATTTATTACTAATTGTGAGAAAATTATCTTAAAAGTCATTAATATAGAAAATATTTTATCTTAAATTTTCTTCTGATAATCTGCTTCCAATGAAGATATGAGGAATTATCCAATGCTAGTTACATTGATTTGCACTATAAGAAAAACCTTATAATATCATCAGTCTATCGGAGTCACTGCTAAAAGGAATCTTCTTATATAGAGAAGATTAGAGCATTAATCACTACGCTATAGCTATGGCTTATATGTAAATGAAACTTATTTTATTCGTATACTACTCGTATTATTATTTTAACTACATACTACCAAGGTTTCGGTTGCTTTACAGCAACCGTGATCATTAAGACGAGATGTGAATGTCTGATACTAAAATACTCGTAGTAATACGATAATATTAGTTTCATTTAAATGAATACACGCGAAATTCTTAGATCTCATTAAGGTTTATACTGAGTCTCATGGAATAATCATATGTAGAATTAAAAAACTATTAAAATTTACAGTCGTCGTATAAAGACAATATTTTTTAATAACAAATCGAACTTCAACTAGAACAAACTAATTATTATCTTAAACCGAAACACCTTCAATAAGTTAAATTCAATAATTTACAAACACAAACCTTTATACTCCCGAACGCACCCGAAGTGACGTTAAAGAGATGACGTTTGATTTGTTCACTTTTACGAGGGAAAGTATTTGTAACACGACTTGTGTGTTTATAAATTGAATTTAACTTATATATACTGCACTAGCTTTTCGCCCGCGTGGAGTTCGGTTATATATCGTTTCCAAGAGAACTTTTCAAAAGTCCGGCATAAAAACTATCCTATGTTCTTTGTCAACTCTATCTCTGTACCAAATTTCATTAAAATCAGTGGATTTAGGCGTGGAAGCGAAACAGACAGTTACTTTCGCATTTATAATATTAATAGGGATATATATATATAATATAATACATATTAATAAATAATTATATATATTTCAGCATACAAGAGGAAAATAGAAACGAAATACTAGCTATGGTATTGCAGAACGCACGAAAGATACCGAAAACTCCAGAACTAGCTGCAAACGACGCGATTCAACCAGACGAGCGGAGCCGCGTGTGTAACATATGCGGGGAAGTGTTCCAGCACTTCTACTTCCTAGAAGAACATCTAAAAAGCCACGGCTCAAAGATAACCATTGATGATGCAGAGGAAACTAAAAAACATATATGTTCAATATGCAACAAAGGCTTCAAATTACATTACTATTTAAAACTACATAGCTTCACTCACACTAAAGAAAAGCCGTTCATATGTCAGCAATGTGGAAAAGGATTTATCACACGAGGAAAACTTAAAAGACATCTTGAAACTCACACCGGCTTGAAGAAATATCAGTGTCATATATGTTATAAATTCTTTACTCGACCAAGTTACTTGAGAATTCATGTGCGGACCATACATGGGACTCAAGATTATAATTTCAGATTGGAAAAGCAATACGGACTCACATCTCTTCCAGTTACCGAGCAGATTTGATATTATTAATTGAAATAATATATATATATGTATATTTGATAATATGTGATGCGGGTTATATGGTGTAATGATAGGTATATGTTAAAAATATATATATATGTATATAAGGTGACGGTCATCACTATTGTACTTATAATTCTGATTATCAGAATTTTAAATTTATCATGTAATTGTATAAGTATATTGTTTCAATGTATATGTAAATTTTTAAAAGTTTTTTTTATATAAAAATGTCAATTTAATAAGTAAATAATGAATTTGTTTATTATTTTAATAATGAAATGGTTAGTGTAAGCGATTTTACAAGATGGTTGTTGAGTTTTAGAAAGAATATAATAAATGACTCAGTTTTTAAGGTGTTTTTATTTGTGGAGACATCATCATCAGCCTATCAGAGACCACTGCTGAGCCTCTCCTCACATGGAGAAGGTTTGATCATTAATCACCACGCTCGCTCAAAACGGGTTGGTGATTTCAAACTTATAATTTGATATAAGTCCAAGTTTCCTCATATTTTCCTTCATCAGTCAGTGATGACTAAATACTCTTTTAAAGTACATATGACTAGTGACTCGGAACAATCACATTGGTACTTGCCAGGATCGAACCCGCGCCCTCATGTACAAGAGGTGGACCTTTAACCACTAGGCCACCATGACTATTTGTATATAATATATAAATACAATATTTACAATTTTAATATTTATTTTATGAAAATTATTTAAAAACTACAGAAATTATTAGTGAGTCCAGTCTCTTGAATGATTTTTCAACTATAACTAAAGAATATACTAGTTTTTTCTCCTGGCTTGACACGATTTTTCCTCCTAAATTAAATAGCTCTGCTGCCTAAATCCTGGAAGTTTATCAACATTGTTCCTGTGCAGAAGAAAAAAAACTAGTACATACATTTTGCTAATTATCGTCCAATTTCAATTACTTCTATAATTTGTTAGATTTTGTTCCGATTTTTTTAATGGAAATCTCATGGCATACCTATACTAGATATTGTAATTATTTATTGAATTTGATTGATAAAATCCTACTAATATTATAATTGCGAAAGTTTGTGAGTGTGTGTGTATGTTTGTTACTTCTTCACGCTCAAACGGCTGAAACGATTTTGCTAAAATTTTGTATACAGGAAGCTGACGTCCAGGAATAGCACATAGGCTACTTTACATCCCGGAAATCGGGTAACACCGCGGGGCGCAGCTAGTGTTTAATAATTTTTAATATTAATTTGTGAATTGACTCACTTGTGCAAATGTTAAGAAATTATACGAGGGAAGTTTTCAAAAACATCAGCCAATTGTTATAATGTGTTTAATACAACAGTCAGTTAATTCCCATCCTTTGGTCGGCGAAGACTTCATCAAGTGTGGTCTGAATTGTGTATATATTGTTTCAATGAGTGCTTATATTTTGTGAGTAATGTGTCTTTTGTATAATTTTCTAGCTATAATCATTTCACTAACTAAATTAATGACTGTCAATTAGTAAAATTTGATATAGTGGGGTGGTCTTGAAACTTAATTCATATAGGTGAATTGAATTAAAGCTAGTGATTAAAAGTTAATCAAATATCACAACAAAGATTATGACATAAGTATGGACTCGTATTGTTAATGTATATATGTAAATATATTTTCAGTCATAAACAAAAAATTAGGGTCATTGAGACACATATTTTACAAAGGAGAGTTACTAGCGGAAGCTCTACCAGTTAGCAGATAATTTACCTTTGCTCTGATAAATCCTTAAAATTAAATGTAATTGTGTAATACATAATTTTGTTCTATGAGATTGATTTGTTAATATATTGTGATAACTTCATTAATATTGAAGTAGTGTTAAAAGTTGAGTTCTTGTTTTGATTTTGTCTTTTTTGAAATCTTGATTCACGGCATTGTTCTTTTCAAAGTACCATCGTATAATATAGTTATAAAAATTACATTTGAGCAATCGTGGTTTGTATCATCATAATTTCAGCCGAAAGACGTCCACTGCGAACATAGGCCTCCCCCAAGGATCTCCACGACGACCGGTCTTGTGCCACCCGCACCCAGTGGATTCAAGCGACCTTCACCAGGTCGTCCGTCCACCTTGTTGGAAGCCTACCCACGCTGCGTCTTTCGGATCGTGGTCTCCACTCAAGAACCCGTTGGCCCCATCGGGCATCGGGCACTAACACTTAAGTGTTGGAATTCTTCGGGCTATGTCGGTGACTCCCGTTCGTCTGCGGATCTCCTCATTCCTGATTTGATCACGCAGTGAAACTCCGAGCATGGCCCTCACCATTCACCTTTGGGTGAGCTTTCTATATTTTTACATAAATAAAGGGTGATAACAATTGTGTGATTACTTATAATGAATGTTTCTGGTGGATTACTTTCCAATTTTCTTCATATCGAATACTGTGTAAGTTTATCCGTGATTATTATTCATTTTATTTTTGAAATACATACATTCCTTTTAATTCTTGTTGTTGAATATAACATGTGGAACGAAAAGCGCAAAAGTAAGAGTGATTTGAGAAACCATAGAATTCTCCCTCTCGCGTCATGAACGCGACTCCCATTGTAGGCTGCGTATAATTAATCTGTACGTATATTTTTTTCAGCTTCAAATATTAACTTAATTGGGTTATAATTCCAGTTTCTAATTTCTATACCAAAATCAATGATCTTGAAGTCTGGTGTGAGAAAGTTGACCACGCTGGAGTTAAATGAAAACAAACTAAAATTTCATCATCTTCCTTCGTTAAACATAAAATAAGTTTGAACTTATAAAAACGGTATATTTTTATGTTAATAATAGTTTTTTTATATAATAAAATTACAAAAAAATATGTATATACAAAATTAATGAAGTGATCATGTGGAAAAGTGAGCTATCGCTAGGATTTAATTTAATTAGAATTTTTTAACTTATGATAATTTTAAAATGGTACGTCGACGTACGTAATGGTAATGATGTAGGCTTAAACACAAAGTAATTTATTTTTATAAGACTTAATACTGTAATTATGAAAATAGCTTTCATATAAACGCCTCATGAATGGCAATTTATAAATAGTAAGTATGTTATCCTTAAGAGATAGAGATATGCCGTCCCGGACTTATCTGTAGACCTATATTACATACACAATTCCACATCTTCAACAAATATCGTTAATGTACACACAAATCGATATAAAACCTTAACAAATTATATATTAAAACCTTTCTCGAGAATCACGCTATCGAGTGGTGGAAACTGCTTGATAATCCATGCAGTACTTTTTCCGTTTTTCCCGAACAGACAGACAGACGCGACGAGGGACTTTGTTTTATAATATGTATGGATTTCCTTATTTTGAAACTCCAAAATTGTGTCAGATCAAGGTCGCATGTTCCAAAGTTTGGAATTTACAAAATCTGTAACATGCATGCATCATTCAAACGAGCAAAATGAATGCTACTGTTGCTTTGAAGGTACCAACAACAAATCAATGGTCGAATGATTTAAATGAAACTAATATTTTCGGATTTTACTACGCGTTTTTTTTTATTTTTATTACAAACTACATACTCCCGACATTTCGGCTTTTTATTTTATCAGATAAAATAACAAGACCAACTGGCCGACACTCACATCTCGTCCGAGTCCGTCACACAAAATCCGAAAATATTAGTTTCATTTAAATGAGTACTCGCGAAAATCTTAGATCTCATTAATGGTCGAATGACTTGTGGCGCTTGTAACTACTACTTAATATGACAAAGCAGACCAATTTGTTGTCTGGACCTACATTCGATATCGAAGCGACCACACATTATACGTAATCTTGTTCTAGAAATCGCTTCCGAAAACGCACATCCAAATAGTGACATAAACTTCCATGAATCTTTGAAATAATTCATTTTTTTTTATCCTAAAACAGGCTCGGGCAACTGGCAAGTTTCAGTCGGGAGTGGTTAAGCCGCTTCCTCGTGGTCGATATAAACTGCAGCTCTTGACGGCTTCATATGGAAAATCAATTCTGGCGACGGCAGGTTTCAAAGTACTTGGCGAGGTGAGTGAACTCCAGAAATTGTGTAATCATTTTGTTCTATAAGATTAATTTTTATATTTGTGATATATCTATTAATATTGAAGAAGTGTTAAATTTATATTGTGTACCTGTTTTGTTTCTGCCTTTTTTGTTAAGATTAAACCATTTGTTCTAAGAATATTCTATATCCAAGGTTCTAACGTTATTAAAACCAAAATTTTACTCCTAAACTGCAATGAACTCCTGAGTGAATGACAAGATGGATATAAGTGAATAGGTTGACTGGCATCTTCTGGCACACGCTACACATTGCTCTCGCAGCTTCTGTTTAGCCTTATTGGTGAACTTTCTATGTATATATTCCCTGGACTGATTGCTTGTATTTCTGAGTTTTTAATGGACCTTGCTCTATAAAAATATTATTACGTGGTGGTCATGTGGTGAACAGCAATCATTGTATCAAAATTTCAGAGGTTTTTCCTTTCCGCTGCCTCTATTTTTGATTTATTGAACCTTATCCTGCAGTTATAAATATACTCTCGACTTTTATAGTATATACGTTGAAGAACTATTTATTCTTTTTATATTAAACGGTCCCAGTTCCCTTCTTCATTCACAGCAAAGTACTGAAACAGTTGCCTGTAGTATCTTTCTCTTTTCCATAATTTGGAAGACTTCAAGGAAATAGTAGAATAGGGATTATATTATCAGGAAAAGAATTCTAATAGAAGTCGAGTTCTGTCCAATTGGTGATGAAATAAATATAATTTATGTAAATAAAACGTCAAAATTATGTCTCTTTTTTATTTGTGGGAACAACACTCTCGATAACACAGAAACAACAGCGCTTCAACAGAAAGAAGCAGTCACTGACTATAGCGAGGAAGAGGTCGCTCATATCACCGAGGACATCACACAATTTGTTGTTCTGGTCTCCGCCAACAGCTTTGAACAACTCCTTGAAGAACGACAACAGACTGTAGCAACAGTTACAACAGTTCGCCTTTAGACATTTCCTCAAATATTCGTAAGAGTCCTCCGGGCTTAAAGGTTTTTTCTTGTCTCGGCCTCTCTTCAAATATTCTTCGTCATCTTTTTCTTTCTTGTCCGATTTTTCAGCATTTTTTGAGAAGTATTTCTGAAATAAATCAATGTCTGGTTAAATAATATTTATATAAGAACTTCATCAATCTACAATGTGTCATTATTTTCGTTGAATCTTCTGGACTCGAATCCAGGTCCTCGGTAACTTCTGTATTTCAATATTTCTGCTAAGCCATGTTTATGAAATCATATTTCTATATTTTTATTCAACATATCAGACGACATAATTGATTTGATAGTCTCAATTAATATCATTTTACTTGTCTGTTTCAAAGAACCGCTGATAGGACTTCCTCTCATGTTAAAAGACCATTATTTTTGTTCCATTATACCCAAAATTATACATATATATATTAGTATCCAGAGATACTATTACATAAATAATGACCATTTAAGTTTACACAAAATAATTCCTTACTTTAAACTTCGTGTCCGCCATGTCTCTGGCTGGTCCCTTTCTATTTTTCACAACATCCCTGTATCTTTAGCTCACTTCAATAATTTACTCAAAACAACTAAATTTTCATCTCGACATCTGTGTCAATGTTCTATCAAAACTTGGGTTCTTAATATGTTAGAAATCATTTTAAGCCAGTTTGTATTTAACAGATTATATTATATACAATTAAATACCTATATATTGTTTTAAATATTATTTAGATTATTTTCTGCTCGTGTTAAAAATAAGAATTATTATAATTTATTGTTATCATAGATATAAATAATATAAAAATTAATTTTATTTAATTAATTTATTACAGTGAAACTTCTTATGCAACCTCCAAGAAGGTAGCGTTAAAGATTTAACGCTCCTTGGGAGAGGAATAAAAAGAGATAGAGCGAGAGGGAATGCGTGTCGCTCGGACGCATGCAATCAATAGTGTCTTGTAAAAAATGTTAATAAAGTTTTTCTTAAAGAAACAATAAAGATTACTTAAAAAACAATTTATTCTTCTTCCTATTTTTATTTCTACATAACGAAGTTTTATTTATGAGAGGAGGGATTCCACGCACTGTTTTTTTTTTTCTTAATAGTTTTCATTTCTTTAATGTTCAAGAGACGTTTATCACGTCGATTTTTTAAATTATTACATTTATTTATTTAAATTCAGGATTCAGGATCAGGTCAAATAAAACACTATATTACATAATAAAAATTTCAAACAGCATATATTGTAGAAATAAAAAAATACATGTTACAAATAAAAACTCTTTTTTTAAGCTAAAAAAAAAATCCTTACTCTATACGTGACGGAGGATAAAAAAACATCATTTTATAAACTAAAGTTTATTTTTTGATTAATAATAATAATGATTGAATATAAACACAGAAACAACTTGTCATTTTAGGGACTCTAGAATGTTCTAGGTAATGTCAAATCGTCTGTTTCCGGTCGCGTGACGTCACATCCGCTACACTTACATCTAGAACCTTCAAGCACGCTCGTGGAGGGTAGTCGCCAATAAATACAAAACACGCTCACGTCTCACAATACCTCATTTATATAATTAAATCTATACAGATTTACTGTCAAATCTGTATAGATTTTCAGTCAAATCTGTATAGATTTTCTGTCAAATCTCTATAGATTTTCAGTCAAATCTGTATAGATTTACTGTCAAATCTGTATAGATTTAATGTCAAATCTTGACAGATCCGATCCGCCAGAGCGCTGTCCGCGTGTATACATAAAATAAACTTCATAAATATCAACATCAAGAAGGCAAGTCACATGTAACGCTATCCAACAAATATATTTTTACGTCCAAATAAGCGATCCTCAAATGCGATTACTAAATACTTTTTTTTATATTAAATTGTTGTTTTTTTCTTTCAAAGCGAGATGGCAGTGTCGTGGTCGTGTTTTAACTGAAACAAATTAAGGAAAAATATTATTTTTCTATAGTAAGCATATTTTCGTGGAGAAATCGGAACATTTCGGAACATTTTAATGTTATGAAAATAATTTTTTTGTACTATATTTTTAAGTAAAGTTCTATTTTGGGGTGTATGATCTTTGCACTATATGAAAAATCACAATGTGTATACTATGTTTATTGTTTGTATGTCTGTCTGTTTGTTCCACCTCTAAGCTGGCTGCGGCGTGTTGGACTTCTCCTTTTTCTTTTCCTTCTTCTTCTTGAGGAAGGAGGGCGTCCGGAGGCCTTTCTTCTTCTTCTTGTCCTTCTTGGGAGAGTCTTCTGTGGACACCTCCTTGGAAGGAGAGCCCTGGGATAAGCAAAATTCAACACATTATTACTTTGTTGGAAAAAAATTGTGGAAAAGACTATAAATGCTATAAAAATGCAATTACTTTAATATTTTTTCTCTGCAAAATGTTTTTTTATTGAAATTTCATTTGAATTTAGCATTATTTACGTATATTCTTCTCTATAATCTTTTTTCGTCGTATATATCAAACGTGTAAATAACACAACTCACCTCTTTACTGCTGTGTGAGAAGGTGCTCTGGTGAGCGTCAGAGTGGTCGCCGTTCAATGTCTGTTCGCCTGACACACAATAATACATAAATATCATCATTTATATACATAAAAAGACAAAAAACAAATTATTGACATCAAATATATATCTTACAGTTAGTAGACTAACAGAATGCATGTTGAAACAGCGTGCAAAGAAAACAGAGGCGAGTGGAATGATTATTATCCGATTGCATTTGAAATTAATATCTAATCACGTCTTTCTATAGTTTAACTTGGCATTTTATATACAATTGATTATTATAGTTGAACGTATTCGGATATATTCGGCCATAGCTGGTCGTATTCGGCCATAGTTGAATTTATTCGGACATATTCGGCCATAGTCGGTATATTCATATGTATCGGATAATCAACATTTCCACTCTGAACAAACACATAACATCAAAGCCGTACTCACCTCCGCCCATCATCATTGATCTCCTCACACGGAACCAACCGAAAGCTTATCATGCAACGAACACACGGACAAACACAACAGTACTTTAATATAATGTTGTTGTCGTCCGGTAGAAGAGTTAAAGCAAAACAAATTAGTTAGAAAAATAGTTTATTAGTTAGTGATAGACAACACACATGCGACATACATAGCTATGTCAGGTTACTAGTAGCTTACATACAGCTTAAATAATTACTAAAGAATATAATAGAAATTAAAAAAGCAATACAATACCCAAATAAAAACCAGACTTAATATAAACCGGCTGTCAGAAACTGCCGCATCTTTTTTGCAGGTGACTCAAATCGAAACTCTCTGTGAGCCTGAATTTGGATATGATTCTATAGAACAAGGTATCATCGTACGGTGGCCAGGTCGAGTGGAGTATTTTGTTACCCCTGGATCTAGAATTGTAGATATATTTGTCGTCGATTGTGGAATCGAATCTGGAACTTTCGCAGGTGTTGTAATTTGAGGTGCTGGTTTCTGCTTCATCTGTACATCTGGAGCGTTTTTCAATAAAATCGGATTTTCTATCGTAATCCACAACTAGGAAGCTAGGTAGTTTGTTGTCTGAGAATTTCTTGTTGGATTTCGGTGAAGGTTTTTCGATAACTAAATTATCGTCGAAGGACAGCCAGTATTTGATGCCGCCGCTGTGCACTGTCTGGGACATTGATATCACGTTTATTTTCTTCACGAAGGGCGAGTCAGCGTCGCAGATGGATTCATTTATAGATCCTGTCCTTCTTATGGGCGACTCGGTACAAACCTCGAACACCTTCCTCAGAGGAGATGAAGATCTGTTATAGAAATCTGAATCCACGAACGCCGTGTTCATAACTTCGACATCAGCGACGAAACTTTCGCTCAAATCCTTTGGGTTTTCATATTTTTTTAGGGAATTCTCTAATAAATCGTCTATTATCTCTGAATGTATGTCCGTTTGGCTATAATACGTGAAGGACGCATCAGCATTTTCACTGATTAATGTAGAGTTAAGTGTCGCTTCATTACACACACTGTCACTGCAGTCATTCTGTCTGCTTTCATTTAAACCCATTCTACCATCATCTACAGGAACTTCATTTATATCTTTCAATCCAGAATTATCTTCTTTCTGTCCATCCGTGATAGAAGATTCATGTAGGTAGAGAATATTATCAGATGTCGTATATATAATGTCTTCACAATCCACAACAGTGACGACTCTCTTTTTGTTATCTTTCTTCTTATTTTTTCTATCACAACAATAAACAGCTCTGTCGAATATGAAGTAGACAACAGCTTCTACTATCCTCTGTGAATAATTCACTTCTGTTTCGCTACTCTCACTTAATTCTGTGTTACTATAGTTTAAATTCTTCTCATAATCCAGAACCATTTCCGTGATGGAGAAAGTAGCATTTTTATCTTCTTCATCTGTTTGTAAATCGATCGTTTCTTCGTGCGTCTCTTTGTCCTGTTTCTCGTTTATATGAATTTCAAATCTTTTCAATATAACACTCACTACATCAGCTATTAATTCGTATTTTTCAAACTCAACTGTTGAATCTAAGCTGAGAACAGTCAATGAACTTCCACCACTGAGAGAGCTTATTCTTTTCCCTTTCTTACTTTCTTCTTCAACAAGTGTTTTTTTATTTGTGTCATGATTTTCATTGCTTATAATACAACTTTCGTTTTGTGCTAAATCTTCTATTTTCATATCGTTTTCCAAATCTTTTCTATTATTCATTCCATTTGTATTTTCCTCTCCTTCTTTAAGCACTGTTTCATTATATATAATAGTCTTATTGCTATCACTGCATGAATCTGACGAGCTTTTAGATTCTTCTAGAATCGGTTCTAACACAGTCTGCACCGTATGTTCTAGTAACTTCTTCGGCGACTGTTTCCTTATATCATTTCTGTTATAGTCCTCACAATAAAAGTCTATTGGCACTGAATAGTCCCTTATGTCCTTTTCAACCAGCGCTTTAACCGGACTATCGTACACAGCGTGATCAAAGTCCATATCATCTATAAAACTGTGATAATCTCCTTCACCTGAGCCACCATCCTCATCTACTTTAACATAAACCGCTCTATATATATCGTCTTTATTTTCCTTTCCTTTATTCTTAAGTTCATCTAAATTTGTTTCTATTTTATCTACATTCGTAATTTTCTCAACAACTGTCTTATTATCTGAAGAAAAGCTATGTCCAATGTCCCCTAAATAATTATCCTCATTAAACTCTTGACTATCAACGAACTCATTATTGGACACTTTGAACACGGGTACAGTGTCCTCTTTGACTTTAACCTTTAAAGGCTTAAAATCTATTTCATTCGGACCTTTATTAGCTATATTATCGCACGAGAAATACCTCATAGTGTCACCCAAATACCTAGAATATGAATGTATGATGGTCCCGCAAGAATTACATTTGGGCAAATGATAATGATTCGGTTCCGGGTCCTTTATATACGAATTAATAAAACCGCTGTGAGAATTCGTTCTATATAGATTGCCGAATCTAGATATAGATCTATTTCTAGATGAATCTATTTTACATCGATCCAAATCTATAGATGGTATAGATAATAAACTTGACCGACTACCCACGCTATCAGAATTACACGACATATAGTTAGACATCGCTAGTTTATGATGAAGGCTGGTTTTACATTTGGGTATCGTGTTATATTTCTGTAGGGTGCTATCGAAATTTGGTGTCCGGGAGTATTTGTGCAGGGAGCGCTTGTTGGATGATAATGCTTCGTGTTTTCTAGATTCCCTTGAACCTGTTAGTAGATACAGTGGAATGTTAGGTGAGCTTATTAGGCAGACCCTGGCTAAAGTTGGGAAATTGCCAGGTAGAAGTTAGGTGGGCAGCATGAATGTTATTTAGATCAGATGTATGTATGTCGGTGACAAGATGCTATGGAAGAATGTGGAATATGATCAGGACATAACGAGCCTACACATAGAGACGATGTATCATGAAAGACGAAGACGAAACACAAATAACCATCACCAGACCTAGTCTGTCTAAAAACTCTTTAACTTGTTCGTTTCCTACCCTTTTATATATAAAATACAGAGGAAACAATCAGCTTAAGATTCTTATTTATAAAGGAATAGGTTACGCCCGCGATTTTGTCTGAGTGGATCTCAGAATCAAGTTTAGATACAAAATACTGATATACTTAAATAATATAGATAAAGTAATTGCATGGAATATTAACAATACAATACCCTATTTTGAAGCTGATTAGAAAGTTTCATGAAAATCCATTCAGTAATTTCTTGGAAGTACATCCTCAAAAACTATCGCTATTACATATTAATAGGTTAATTAGAAAAATCTCCACAATTTCTCTTTTTTTCACTCTTTCTCACTCTTTTCGTACCTTCTCTCTCTCACACACATCTATACATAACATTATCTGTTCTATATAACCTAACTACCCCCTCCTACGAATACCCCCCCCCTCTCACCTCTGGCGACACTGCTAATGCTACTCGTTGTTCTACTGACGATCACAATTTTCTTCGGTTCCGACGGCAAGAAGACCTCATCATCGGAAAGTAGGTAGGGGTCGCGGGTAGCTTAAGATTATACAAGTATAGAAATACCAGTATTATACAAGTATAGAAAACCAGCTAAGGCTCCAAACACAACAACGACTTATACGATGTATATTAGTAGAAGAAAAGTTAAGCTTAAAGATCAGTTAGAAAAACAATAATAATACATGCGAGTGCAGAAATAACATGCTTGAAATTACACAAAATATACCTACTTCATGTTTTTGTATGATTAAGATATCATCTATGTATGTAAAAAACGTCAAGTAGGTATGGTGCGTTTAATTTAAGCTGAGCTTTGCATTTGTGTGAGTGTACACGGATAGTGTAGGTGTGATGTCAAATTGTTAAATGCAATGTTCTTTTCTAGTTTTGAACCGGTTTATTCTGCTTTTACTCCGCCCCGCACCTTCCTCACTTCACCTTTTGTACTGATAGCAATATCAAATGTTGAAAACGCAATGTCAAGTGAAGAAGAATTTGTATAGTTTTTTCAACATTTTTATTAATTAATTAATTTTTTTCCATAATAATATTTCAATCTGGCCTTTTACAAGTCTTGTTATTTTTTATTTTTAATCTAGAATAGCTCTAGCCCTTATGTATCTATTTAAAATATAATAGAATTTAATTCTAAAAGTTTTTTGTCTAACTCTACTTTTATTTTCACTCACACAAATGCAAAGCTCATCTTAAGACTATATCTATATATACTAACCTCTGGTTCGATCGGCGTGGTCGCGTTCAGCGTTCAAGAAATCTGACGGGTCTAAGGACAAAGGACATGCTCACTAAACTATATAGATCAAACGGCTATAACTTAGCCGGCTAGACTTGAATAAATAATGAATCATGCCTCATACAAAACAAGATTCAAATGATTTTAACTACATTATTAATATGTCAAACGATTATTAAATGTTTCATGCTGACTAAAATCTATGTAAAAGCTCAAGAAAACTTCTTATATATGTGAATCTGAGTTTTTTGAGGGTAGTTAATTGTAGAACTTACCATCACTCAGAACAACTTCGGGCTGGCTCATCACGGGGACTTGCTTCGTCTCTATTCTCAGCACGCGTTGCTCTGAAAGTTACATCAGAAATGGTCTAACTTATCTTCTTATAATAATCATCATCATCATCAGCCTATCAGAGCTCACTCCTGAGCAAAGATCTTCTCACATGGAGAATGTTAGAGCATAAATCACCACGCTCGCTCAAGACGGGTTGGTGATTTCAAACTTATGATTTGATATTATAAGTCCATGTTTCCTCACGATATTTTCCTTCACAGTTTGTCAGTGATTTTTAAATACTCTTATAAAGTAAACATCACATTGGTACTCGCCAGGTCCCGAACCCGCGCCCTCATACACGAGAGGCGGGCCTTTAACCTCTATTCTATAACTTAAAACTGATTCAATTATACTATATTGAATAGAAATTCTTTTAACTGTGTTGTTGTCAATGTTTATCCCTATCTTATATATATATTTGTCTGTTGTAGTAGTCGTGAGTTACCTTCTCGCGACTCGTCCTCAGTGTCGGGGGCGGAGCGCTGCGGCGCGCTGAGAGCCTCCGACTCGGATATGTCCGTGTCGTCTGCACACAGGAATGATTATAGATTATATTATTAAAGATTATATTATAAAGTAAATCATGATTTTTCCACTCTTTTAGTCTTCTATATCAGAGTTTATTCAAAGATTTCTGATATTAATTATGACATTTTATTTTCCATATAACACTGACACTCTTCTCATCACTCTCCTACACACTCGCACACCTTCTCATCACTCTTTTATACAGTCACACCCTCCTGATCACCCTCCTATACTCTCACACCCTCCTGATCACCCTCCTATACCCTCGCACCCCTACACTCACACTCCTGTCCCCGCTGTTTCCTCTCCACCACCCGCTTGTACTCGTCTATATCGGTATCCGTGACGTGGTCGAATGGGTTCCTGGCGTACGGCGCGCTGTACATGGTCGCGTTGTGCTGATACCCTCGCTGTATGATGCCCTTCGACGCCGCTCCCATTAAGATCTAAAACAATATTACAGTTTGTATAACACACAGACAAATATTATGATCAACTAGCTGCGCCAGGCGGTGTTACCCGCGGATTTCCGGGATATAAAGTAGCCTATGTGTTATTCTTGAACGTCAGCTTCCTGTGTACAAAATTTTAACAAAATCGGTTCAGCCGTTTGAGCGTGAAGTAGTAACAAACATACACACACACTCACAAACTTTCGCAATTATAATATTAGTGGGATTAAGAATATTTATTATGTATATTGAAGCACAAGTGGCTAAGTATTTATTTATTTATCTCTTGGGATGTATAGTTTTGGTGAATCAGGAGTTTTGTACGATATTGAAGAGTTCAATAACATTTTATAGAATAATAATAGAGTAACGTTGTAGGAAATATAATAAGAGTTTTGACTAAATTGAAAAATGTTAAAAGTAACTATACTCAATATATAGATGGCAGTATACATATGTGTGTGTATATAATGTTATTTCTGTGTTTTGCAGCTATTTAGTTATTTACAAATTGTTCATTTATATAAAAACCGTCAATCAGATATTTCAATATATCTAAGACAATTTAAATGGGATCCATTAAATCTCACCGAGATAGTCTTTCCTGTGTCTGTGCGTGCCTGTATGTGTGTGTTTCTTTTTGTATGTATGTATATGTGTGTGTATATATAATATTATTTCTGTGTTTTTCAGCTTTGTAAGTTCCTTACAAATTGTTCATTTATATATAAACCTACAGTCAGACATTTGGAATATATCTAACACCTTGAATGGAATTCACCACATGGCATATAGATTTTCTCATCAGGGATTGTCTGTGTGTGTTTGTCTGTATGTACGTACAGTAGAAACTCTATTAACCGGACTAATTGTTGTCGATAGGCATTCGGATAATCGAATGTATGAACAAAAGGCGGTTTTGTGCTTATGTAGTACATAATATTACATGTTTATTTAAAAAATAAATAACAATATGTATTTGGTAATTTGCAATTGGTGATCATGAATTATAATAATAAATATAATTCGGTTTAGAATATTTGTTAATTGTCATTTGACGTACGTCACTCTCAACAACACCACTCTCTTACGCTTTACATTTTTTCTTGTCCGGACTTGTCCGTAGTCCGGATAATCGCGAATCGGTATAACTGAGGGCCGGATAATCGAGTCTACTGTATATATGTCTGTCTGTCTGCCTGTATTAGTGTGGGAATCTGTCTGTATGTGTGTATGTCTGTCTATGTATGTATACCTGTCTGTCTGTATTAGTGTGGGAATCTCTCTGTCTGTCTGTCTGTGTATGTACTCACCACATGGTCCCCGGTGTGGGTGCCGGCCGCGTCCTCGGGCAGCAGGCGCGCCTCGTCCCTAGCGACTCCCTCCAGTATGTGTGACTGCGGCCCGGCGCTGATCTTGTCCGCGCGGCGGTTCTCTTTTATCTTTATATATATATTGATAATACCATCAACTAACAGATTGCACTTCTAAGTTCTTACAAGAACCCTATTATAGATCTTGATGTTTCCAAATAACTTTAGCTTTTGACATTATGACCTTTCATTATATACTAGGTTTTGTCCTCAACTTTTTGCGTTAGTTTCATAATTAGTAATGTATTTAACCGAGCGAACTCTGTTTCTCATTAAAGATAGCACATAAGATGATTTTGGATTTGATCAGCCTATTATTTTATATTTTTTAATGACATGAAAAGTATCCTATGTCCTTTTTATGTTCTAATCTATCTCTCCATCAATCTTCATCCAAACCCGTACAGCCGTTCTTGAGTTATATAATGTAACTAACACGACTTTCTTTTATATATAGATTATATATAGCCTATGTATATAATGTGTATATAATCATTATGTACTATTTAAGTCAATTATTACATATTTATAAGAGGTTGTTGTAACTCAAGGTACAGTATTAGAACCCACTCTGTATTATACCTAAATCAATGATTTAGTCAGGAATAAAAGATTAAGGATATATTATGATAAAAGATAAAGATATAATATCATATCTTTTTGCAATTTTTCTTTCTTTAGATACATCTCTTGATGTTTGTCCATAGGTAGTTTTTAATTTTGTCTTTTTTTATATATATAAAATCTTTAGATACTCATTTACCAAACCTATCTATATATATTTTGCTAAACCCTTTTTGATGAAACTCAATTGAAAACTGATAATAATTAACAAATAAAAAAATTTCTTCGTTTTGTTCATAAGTTCAATTATTATTGCATTAACTTGTCTTTATCTGTATAAATTTAGATTTTTTCAGTATTAATCATGTTTTAGACTATATATATATATATATTTTCTATTTTATTTCTCTGTATGTATGTCTGTCCGCGTGTTACCTGTTGCTGCAGCTGTTTGAACTCCTTTGGGTTCGTATTTTTAGGCACGAATTGTAGTGTGTCAATCTTGACCGGCGTCGAGTGTGCTGGCGAGCCGTCTTGCACCCACTGTGCAGGACAAAAGGAAATGTTAATGTTGCCAGATATTAGGGTTAGATTAGAGGTCATTATACAGAGACCCGGCCATCGAGCTTGTACAGGTAAAGTAACAGGAAAAAATATGTATTTATATATAGTCGAGGATAGTGCTAAACGAGGAACTAACATTGGATAATGTAGATATACATTGGAAGCAGATTATAAGAAAGTTTGAGATGAAATATTTTGTATATTAACGACTTTTTAGACCATTTTTTTCACAATTAGTAACTAATTGTGAAAAAATTGGCTTAAAAGTCGTTAATATAGACAATATTTCATCTTAAACTTTCTGATAATCTGCTTCCAATGTATGTATACATTATACAATGCTAGTTACGTAAATTCGCACTATCCTCGACTACATATATATATGTATATTATAATCCCATGCAAAGCGTTACAAGGAAGGCTATAACTGGCAACATTTCCTTCACTTTTGCCCTACACTGTACACTCTCGATGTTTGTGTCCGGGGAAAGGATTGTATTAAAAATTTGTTATTTGCTATGCGATAAGGTTAAAGGTTATATCCCCATATATATATTATATACCATGATTATATTATATATATATATATATATATATATATATATATATATATATATATATATATATATATATATATATATATATATATATATATATTCTTCTTCTTATGGCAATTTCCCAGCTATAGCCAAGGTCTGCCTTATATGTTGTGAATAGTTTTGGCTAATTGTTTTTACGACTGGCCGCCTGCCTGACATCAACCCTCTTTGGGAATGCATTAATCAGTGATGTCTAAATACTCCTAAAGTACATATGACTCAGAAAAATCACATTGGTACTTGCCAGGATCGAACCCGCGCCGTCATACATGAGAGGCGGGCCTTTTAACCACTAGGCCACCACTGACTTTAATATATATAATCAGGTATATAATATATAGAAAAAAGACCATGATAGGAAAGTAATATCAACAATAATTATTACCTCTTCATCCTTAGCACCCACCCACTGTAAAACACATCAATATTAGTCCACACAGCAAAAAACAACATTTTTAATATGAAAAACACAAAAAAAAACCATCTCAATGAAAGAAAGACGAAAACATACATGTTATATATTTAATTCAGAAAAAAATACAAGCGGATCCAGATTACTCAACTAGTATAGAAGCATATAGTAAGCTAAAAACGACAATATGTTTTTTGCGCGTACATAATTACACTAAGGGAATGTTCACAAATTTATATTTCCTATATTCATAGAAATAAAGTATTTTTTTTATATATTTAGATCTTAAATAACATGCACATATATTATTACATTTCTTTATATATTATAGATTTACTTTTTTGTTTACAAACAGTAATTATGTAATGAGTTAGTTGGTTAATATATATATTATAATGTTCTATTACTTTGATTGTTAAAAAGAAAATCTTCTATATATATATTTTTCAACACTATTATTCCATACTATATATATAGCTGAAGGTACAAACTGTATTTTAGGTATTAATTGTAACATAGATAGATGAACATAATTAGCTTTAGATCCAAAACTAATTACAGTCTGATACATACATATGTTGGCAGAACCTGGCTAAGGCTGGGAGATTGCCAGGAAGAATATATAAATTACTTCTTTATGTAAGAACATACTTTGCTTAAAGAAACATTATTATATGTTATTATAATATATATTGGAATGATATTAGTATTACTTATACACAAAAAAAAACTCTAATATACATATACAGGGTGACTGGTGAATTACTATCAATATTTAAGGAGAATACTCGGTACATGATTCTCATTCGAATTATGCAAAAAAAAAAGGTACTTAATTTTTGACAAAATTTCCGTATAAATAAATAAAGTGTGGACACGTTGCAAGTGTTCCAAGTGTGGACGCGTGCGGCGGCGTGCTGATACAACAACACGCCGCCGCGCGAGTGTCTGTGTATGTATACCTAATCTGTAGGGTGTTCACACGATGCGTAATTAATTACATAACTTTTGGTTAACTTTACTTAGAAGTTTATTAATATTTATGTTATATTAATTTTTATTTCGACATATATGATCGTCAAATATCACGTCCTCAAATATCGATAGTAATTCACCAGTCACCCTGTATATAAATTAAATTGAAACTAAACCAATCATATGTCAATATGAATCAGACTGTATGTAATCATTATTACAATTACAAAATCATATAAACTTGGACTCTAATATATAATGTATAGGGTACATAATGATGTTGGTGATTATACAGGGTGCTCGGAAAAGTATCTGACTGATTTTTTGACTGGGATTAATTCACTGGCTTGATGAGAGAAAGGATATATATATATATATATATATATATATATATATATATATATATATATGGGTCCTATGTATAAACGCCAATGTAGCAATTAAGCAACTTTTTTGTGCTTTAAACACTTCTTACTGTATTCTACAATATCCATTTAAAATATGTATTTGTTGGTAGAAAGAATTTGGTTTTATTGCAGAAAAAAGCATCAAAAACACACTTTTTAATATATATTATAAAAAAATATTTAAAAAAAAGGTTTATCAATCTTAAATGTCGTACATGTATGTCATACATAGTTGCTGTTCAATGTTTCACAGCATCAGTTGTATGTACAAGATACATTTAAATCCAACTTAAAACTCTACTGAATGATTATATTTGAACATTGGACTTTATATGTAGGAGCCATCATATATGTATATACAGTGCAACCTTAATATAACGTACCTCAATATAACGAATTCCTCGACTGAACGAATCTTTCGTAATCCCCTTGAATTGTCCATACGAGTCAATATAAAATATACCTCTACATTGCGAACATTCTTTTCGAACAACCTCTTTATAACGAATTTTCAACTATCAAGAAAAGTATTCATACCTCTAATTAACGAATTTTGTCAACCCAAAACCTTTATATAAAGTTCCCACCAATAATATAACTCTTAATCTTATATTGTAGGTAAGGTACTGTAAAGCGTGAAAGGTGTTCCTTATCGGGCGCAGAAAAGCGAAAAATCATTAATTATGCTGACCAAAATCCTAATGTTGAGGTAAATAAAACTATGTATTATTTTACCTTTTTATAACGAATTTTAGACCACCCTTACCTCAACATAACAAACCTCAGTTCAACGAATTACTTGATATTACGAATATTTTCTTGTTCCCCTCCGATTTGTTGTATCAAGTTTGCAATGTATATATATTAATCTATATATATTCTGTCCGAGCACCCTGTATACCCCATACTCTTTACTCGGCCTCCACTCGCAAGTACTCTACCTTTGTGATCCTCTTAGGGTCCGAAGTACCAGTCTCCAATAGTTCAACCTTCTGATACACGTTCGGTGAGTTCAGCCAGCGCGTACGTTCACCGGATTTACCGCCCTTCTTCCACAATCTGGAATGGTGGGTTATAATTTTAACAATGATACAGAGTATATACAGTAGAACATTATAAATCTAAAAAATGTTTTGTTCCCTTTTCTTAAAACACCAAAACCTATAATACTCGAAATCTCTGTAACTTGAATTTTGTGACATTTCCTTCGATATGTAGAAGTTGTTCAGTATATATATTGTAGATGTAGCCGAGGGGCAAGTGACATGTAAGTAGTTGTCAAGAGATCAGGTATCTCTTTTCGTATCTGATACATTAATCAATATTATATTTTTTATGTTTAAATCATTCATTTATAATAGACTAGCTTTCTGCCCGCAGCTTCGCCCGCGTTGTCTTCGGTTATATCACGTTTCCAAGAGAACCTTTCAAAAGTCTGGCATAAAAACTATCCTATGTTCTTTCTCAAGGTCAACTCTGTCTGAACCAAATTTCATTAAAATCAGTTCAGTGGTTTTGGCGTGAAAGCGTAACGGACAGACAGAGTTACTTTCGCATTTATAATATTAGTAGGGATTATGATTTCATTTCACGATAACTTAAAACCGAGATAATTGAAACTTATTAACATACAATCGTGTCTAGTTTTGTGTACATTCAATAATATTATAGTAAAATTGTATTGAATTTTATTTTTAAGAGTCAATTCTGTTCTTGTTTCTATCAGTAGATATATCCTACTAATATTATAATTGCGAAAGTTTGTGAGTGTGTGTGTATGTTTGTTACTTCTTCACGCTGAAACGGCTGGACCGATTTTGATAAAAAATTGTATACAGGAAGCTGACGTCCAGGAGTAACACATAGGCTACTTCACAACCCGGAAATCCGCGGGTATCCGTGGTGTGTGTATGTTTGTGTATATTCTCACCCCTGCTTGTACAGCTCCTCCTCTTCCAACAGATATCCCAGCGAGGACACGGCCGGCGGAACTTCCACGTCACTCTTCGGCTTGGGAACGTCATTCTATGGACATACATTAATATATTCAAGTGTGGTGGGCTACACTCCAATCTTATACTTGAATGAAGGCAATTATAATATATATGTAAATAAAAATTGAGAAAAATCCTTATATAACTATAGTTTTCTTTATACATATATATGTTATGGGCCAAGTATTCACAATGCCTAACCTAAATAAATTTTAAACTATTTAACATGTTTTATTATTGCTCTAGTCAATAATGAACTTCATTTCTTGTAATGCTCGGTCTATCAAAGTATAATCACATTGTAAACTCTTATCATAAATTATTCATGTGATAAAGGTTAACCTCTCATGCATGAGTTAGGTACAAAATCTGGCAAGTACCAATGTGATTTTTCCGAGTCAAACATTTCCGAGTCATATGTACTTTATAAGAGTATTTAAATACCACTGACTGATGAAGGAAAACATCGTGAGGATGTATGGACATGGACTTATATCAAATTATAAATTTGAAATCACCAACCCGTCTTGAGCAAGCGTGGTGATTAATGATAAAACCTTTTCCGTGTGAGGAGAGGCTTTTCAGCAGTGGGCTCTAATAGGCTCAGGGGCGGATCTACCTAAAGGGTTTTTTGGGCTGCAGCCCAGGGCCCCGCGAATACAGGGGGCCCCAAAACGAATCGATAACAAAATGCGATATTGTCAATAATAAAAACTATCTAGAATTAAAAAAAATCCGATAGTAAGGTTTGCAACATTACGATTCATTAACCCGTGTGCGCATCTGCGCATCATGCGTGTCAAAAGGAACGGGGATTTCCCAGTCGTTTGTTTTCAGTTAGTGTTTTTCGTGTATTGTCTTTGACTTCCCTCCGCTACTTGCACCAAGATTTTTTTGTTATTTTTGCGCACTTCTGCTATCGGAGACTATTTTGAGGAATACACTATTTCATTGTTAGAAATGTGTTAAGTGAGTGTGTTTAGTTTACCAAGTTGCAGATAACTTAAAACTTATGAGGACCGGACCTTTCTTTTAATTTACTAAAATTTAACGTATACAGCATAACTAGACTAACTGCTTTTAATAGGCAGCAGGTTAGTAGAAAGTATTATAAAACGTGACTTTTTTATTTTTATTTCATTTTCCAAAAGTAAATGAATCGAACTTGTTCGATATTTGATGATTGCAATTTGTGACTTGCTGTACTCATTACAAAGTAGGTATTAAAATTAACAGGTCTATCCAGTTCTTTGTATATTTTTACTCAAATATCTTATTTTACAATATGTCTGTTAGAAAATATAAGAGTGGAGCAGAAAAAAGAAAATTACAGTTTGTTAGAGAAAAATGCGCAATAATTTAAACTTTTTTTAAATCAGAACATATAAACGCGTTTGAAAAAATATAAATCCATTAAAAATCGTAATGAAAATATGTAAGATTTTGAAAACAAAAGTCTGAGTAAACCAAGGACTCAGTAAAAGTAAAGACGATTATGGATTTAAAAAAGAAGCCAAGCCTATGAGACCTACAGCAAAAAAATTAAATTTTTAATTTATTTGCAAGAAAAAATCTAGAACACGTATATCTAGAAGGGGTATGTAATATAATTGATTATTATCAAAATGACATTCATTTAAAATCTTACTTCAATCTACGACATAGTGTTATACTTCCTGCAGAGACATTTTTTGGCTAATATATTAAAAGAAACTTGTTGATGTTTTCCCAAATTGCTATACCATCCTAAAGATATTTTAACGATGCCCATATCTAGCTGTAAAGCGGTGCGCTCTTTCTCTAGGATGTCATATATAGAAAACAACTGCAGGACACAATGTCGAACTATCGACTTAATCTTATATCAATTCTTTCGATAAATTGCGATTTAACAAAGGACCTACAGTGCGATGACCAAATAAAAGAATTTGCAGCATAAAAATGCAGGAAGGTTGCTTTTTAATTTAAATAACATAACCATATATAACCTTTCAATTTATGTTGCAATAAATAATGTTTTAATAAATAAATAAAATCTACTTAACATATATATTACATTACATATACCTACATCACTACAGAATATACTTTCTTGTCAAAATGGCAATTATTTAAGTAATTAGGTAGGGCCACTAAGCAGTATTAGCCCAGGGTCCCAGAAATCCAAGATCCGCCCCTGGATAGGCTGATGATGTATAACTATTCTATGGGGCCGTAACATATATATATGTATATATACATGTTTGTCGCCCCGTCTCTGCCTGTGTGTGTATACCTTGACCAGCGGGTGTCTGTACACGTGGCCGGTCCTGTAGCCAGCGTTGTCCATCATCCTCATGAGAGCCTCGAACTCCTCCCCGCCGATGCGCCACTTGGATGAATCGGAGGGAGGCTTGCGGGACGACTCGTACATCTGGAACAATATTAACATGACCTTTTACTACTTGGTATATGAGAGAGAGATAGAAAGAGATAGAAAGAGATTCACACTTGTTTCTAATATTCTCTTACACGTTACACACGTATTACACAGAGGGGCCATCTTAAAATCAGTGCTGTGCAGCACAGCTTATACTGAGATGAACCCATTGCTACACTGTATTCTTTAAATTTAATTTTTTTCTTCTGTATAATCTCTGTAATGTATGTGTGAAGCAAATAAATGGTTTATTCATCATATTCGCTTCCGTCATCCATGTTCACCATCTCTCTCACTCTTTCATATATTGCTATTTCATTTACACATCTACCATTTCTTTCTTTTATCCCCATGTCCCTCTTTAGATTGCTAATACAATGTTCATTTCAATTGCTAATGACTAAAAGCATTATGTGGTCAAAGACTATAATATACTAGAAGACCCGGCGCACTTCGTATCGCTCTATAATCAAGAAATATTTGTTACGTTTTTTTATTTATATTTTTGGAATTTACCTATTAAAGCCATAAATCTCCGTGTTTTGAAGTGCGACAGAATTATTGACATGTTAGTTGGTTGTCAAATCTAATGTCAAAAAAAAAGGTTTGTATCAACAACTACTAATAAATTAAAAATTAATTATAAAACATTGTCCAGAGGACAAAATTGTGAATCTAAACCATTCCCAGATCCCCTTGAACACACAAAAAAAAATTTCATCAAAATCTGTCCAGTTGTTTGAGAGGAGTTCAGTGACATACACACTCACAGAAAAATTATATATAAAGATACATATATAATCTCAATGGAAGTTGTCATCTGTTCATCACGATCATACTTCTCCTTAGATATCTAACACTGTTCATTTCATGTACTAAGACTATATATACAGGGTGACTGGTGAATTACTATCGATATTTGAGGACGTGATATTTGACGATCATATATGACAAAATAAAAATTAATATAACATAAATATTAATAAACTTCTGAGTAAAGTTAAACAAAAGTTATGTAATTAATTACGCATCGTGTGAACACCCTACAGATTAGGTATACACACACACTCACACACGCGTGCTGATCCAACACTACGCCGCCGCACGCGTCCACGCTTGGAACACTTGGAACGTGTCAACACTTTATTTATTTATACGGAAATTTGGTCAAAAATTAAAGAACCTATTTTTTTTACATAATTCGAATGAGAATCATGTACCGAGTATTCTCCTTAAATATTGATAGTAATTCACCAGTCACCCTGTATATTGAGGGGCCAAGTTATACTGGTCACCAGTATCCACCAACCTGTCTCCTAGTATCCTCATCTATGACCAGTAAATCATCTTGAGGTATGGATGCCAGTCTTAGCTGAACGTCGCAGGCAGCTGTCAACATACGCGCGTGGTAGAAGGCTTCTTCCAGGGTCTCCCCGCAGCAGAGAGCTCCCCCACCAGCTAGTACTAGCACCTTGGAGTGAGGTCCTAGGGCGCGGACTAGCTTATCACGCTCGGAATTGTCCAAAACACCTGGAAAATATACATATACATATATAATACTATATAATAAACATAGTATGTATATTATTTGTATATGGAGAAGGTTAAAGCATTAAACACGACGGGTTTGTGATTTCAAACTTATAATTGGATTATAATTCCATGTTTGATATTTTCCTTCATCGGTCAGTGATGTCTTGATACTCTTAAGTACATATGACTGAGAAAAATCACATTGATACTTACCAGGTATCGAACCCGAACACGGAAAAGTCGGGCCCTTAACTACTAAGTCACCACTATTATGAGTATATGTATATATATTTGTTGCTTTTAAATATACTACTGGACATATTTCGATGAAACTATGTAGTGATATAATATGTAATACACTTGTGTATATATTTTTTTCGCAATTAGTAATCTAGTGTTTAATTTATTACTAATTATGATTAAATTACCTTAAAATTCATTAATATATAAAATATTTCAGCTCAAAATTTCTTCTGATAATCTGCTTCCAATGTAGTTACGCGGATTTGCACTATCCCCGACGATGTGTTACCATACACAGTGTGATCATATATAATAAACTAAGCAACCACTGACTATATTGCCAGATTACAACATAACATCTAAAATAGTGTATATACTATAATATCCCTACTAATATTATAAATGCGAAAGTAACTCTGTCTGTCTGTCTGTCTGTCTGTCTGTCTGCTACGCTTTCACGCCTAAACCACTGAACTGATTTTAATGAAATTCGGTACAGAGATAGAGTTGACCTTGAGAAAGAACATAGGATAGTTTTTATCCCAGACTTTTGAAAGGTTCTCTTGGAAACGCGATATAACCGAACTCCACGCGGCGAAGCTGCGGGCGGAAAGCTAGTACTATAATATTTTGTTAATAAGGTCTTAATAAAAAATCAACGCCGATAAGTAGCTGATGACATCTTGTTAATATATGCTAACACTTATCTTCTTCCTGGCAATTTCCCAGCTTTAGCAAGGGTCTAACACTTATATTCATATATCGTGTATATATCCCCCCCCACTCACCTGCGGGCACAGCGTGGTATGCCACGTCTCCTAGCAGCACAGCCTCTCCACACAGCGGCATAAGGCGCCGCTTACTAGCTGACACGGCCAGAGCAGCGGGAGAGCGGACGTGCAGCACGCAGCGTAGGTCCGGCCGGGCCGCGTGGACAGACGCGTGCAGGGAGAAGCCTGGAGAATAATTGATATATATGAGGAAGAACAAAGAATGTATGGAGAATGTTGTAGAATATTCTCGACGTTTAACGACAGCGCCATCTCGTGACGAGCGCACGAACTATTAGTTGTACGTTTACTAGAACACTCCTATTGTGAATGTTTGTAAACAAATAGACATATAAATGATAATGTTTTGGAATGTTCTGAAATATTCTAGTAATGAGATCGTTGTATTTAAAGTCCGGAAGGTAGATTTAAGATAGTCCTTTGAGAAACGACATTACCAGCAATTATAACAAATTGATTATTTATGTTTTCTATCTTATCATGTTTGATGTTATGTACCACTCTATATAATTATCAAACCCTACCTCGTAAAAATATAGCTAAATCTACAAGCTAACTACCAGTTATCCTGGAACCTCTGATTGCCATCACATTTCAATATATTAATCAAGTTATATGAATATGTATTCATTGTATCTTATATATTATTCGTTAATAAAATGTATTAATAAAATGTATTGGCCTAGTTCAGTAACAATTAATCTTTAGGAAATCTTGTATGGCCTCCGCGTGATAGGTTTAGTTTAGGCCTAGTGTGGAGACCAATAGTTAATTATTATAGTTACTGTTAACGTTTTTTCAAAAATAAATATATTATTATTATTATTATTCTACCTGTCAATTTCCCAGCTATAGCCAGGGTCTGCCTTACATGTTGTGAATAGTTTTGGTTATTTTTTTTTACGACCGGCCGCCTGCCTGACGTCAACCCTCTTTGGGAATATATTATTATTATTATTATATTATCTGTCATACCTTCAACATTAACAGGGAAGTTGGTAGTTCCCTGATCTTGAACCACGCCTTGCATGTCTAGCTTCACGAGCGAGCTGGCAGTCACCTCGTGAGGAAGTAGACCTCGTGGAGTCGTTAGAACTTGCTCTACAGCTGTATTCAGACGAGCTGTGATCTGACCGGATATACCACCTGGAAATATAACATATACATATAAAAGAAAGTCGTGTTAGTTACACTATTTATAACTTTAACGACTGTATGGGTTTGGATGAAGATTGGTTGAGAGATAAATTAGAACATAGAAATGACATAGGATACTTTACATATGATACAAAAATAAATAATAATTAGTTGATCAAATCCAAAATCTTCTTATCTATTGTCTTTCTTTAAGGGGGTCAGGGGACAGCTCAATCGTCAAAACATCTGAAATACCGGAAGATCGTAGATTCAAATCCCTATCACATGGATAAATTAATAAATTAATGAATAAAAATAATATACTTCCGTGTGATTAATTAATTATTAATTAAATTAATATAACGACCATTAATATGTTCATGATCCAATTAGCAGACTTAATAAAAACACTATATCTATCACATAATTAGTGATTAAGTATAGAAATATATGGATTAGGAAAAGTGCCAGGTGAAAGTAAGTTGGACATGTTATGTCATGATTAGGGTGACCATACATATTGGAAACGTAGGACGAAATGCAAGCATTTACTCTAAATATAGATAATAACTATTACTTTGGATGCTAGATTACTTTATCCCCAAAAAAAACTATTTTTTTTTTCATGAATGTCCTAATACCTTAGAAAACCATAGTAAACTGTCTTATTTCTCATACGTATAGGTCCTTTTATTTTTGGAAACCTTAGTAAAAAATGTCATTTCTCATGGGAAGTCTTACATTTTTAAAAGCCTTCTAAATAATGGTTCATTTCTCATTTATAGGTCCTATATCAGAATCATTTCTTTAAAAGTCTAAGTAAAAAAATGTCTTAAGCTCACCAAAATATTTTTATCTTTAAAATCCTTAGTAAGAAATAATTATTTGTCATGAAAATCTCTGTATCTTTGACAACTTTATTAAAATGTCTCATATAGGTCCTTATATCTCTGATAGCCTAACGAAAAACGGATAATTTTCATACATTTCCTTATATCTTCGATAGCCTTATTAAAAATGTCTTTTTTTCTCATTTATGTTCTAAAAACCTTAGTAAAAAATGTGTTTTTCTCATATATGTCCTAAAAACCTTAGTAAATATGTGTTTTTTCTCACATATATCCTGAAAACCTTTGTAAAAACTTGCTTCTTTCCTCGTGAATGTCTTAATATCTATGGAAGTCTTATCGCTACTCACTCTGGGTCCAGCCGAACAGATCCACCAGTCGGTACACAGCTGCCAGCTTACATCGGAGTATCTTCTCCCCTTTTTCATATCCAACGCCTTCGATGCCGCGGATATCGTTGATGGGTAACATACAACTTGGACCCTAGACACAAAAACACTATTAATGACCCAAATTAGTAGAAAATTTTCGTTTTAATATGAAACTATGCTAAATTGAGGAGTGATTTGAGCATCACATAGCAAATGACTTTCCTATATCAATAAACTCAGATTCTGGGCAAAAAATATCAATGTAAGACCAAAATTCATATAAAATTTAATAATGCTTTGGAATTAACGGTAAGAATATCCAATAGACAGGTACCCTATACCCTATATGTCATACTCTCGTATAGTATGTGTGTTTACGCGACATAGGGGCCGTTCAAGTATTACGTAAGCAGAATTATTACAATTATTTACCCCCCATCCGCCTTGTCAGCAAAAGTAAGCAAAGCTCTTACCCTCCATGCTTACGTAAACATTTTCAATTACCGTATTATTTTTTTTCATATAAATCCAATAAAAAAAATATAATTATATTTTTTATGGATCTTCTCGATGTTACGATTAAAATTTAAATAACTACCGATGACGTAATCATCACCTAGACTCCCCTACCCCCCATGACATCCAAAATCATCAAAGCATAGACGCCCCCCTTCCATAGTGTTTACGTAATACTTGGACAGCCCCATACTGTATGGTCAACTATATGTCGTACTCTCGTATAGTATCTGACTTCAAGCGACCTACTATATGTCAACTATATGTCATACCCTCATGAAGTGACGCGACCTACTATATGTCATACTCTCGTATAGTATATGTCGTCTATATGTCATACCCTCATGCTGCCAGCGCCCAGCCGTCCGCCGACCATCTCCCGGATCCTCTGCAGCAGCGGCGCGTCGTTCCCCTCGTGCGCCTGCTGGTCCAGCACCCGCTCCAGCTCCTCGCGGAACATCTTCGAAGACATGATCGCCTCCACGCGCTTCCTACGCTCCATCTCGCGGACATCCTGACATACATACACATATAAATATATAATGGCCTATGTAAATCTCCCAAATAAATAAATATAATTAGCTGAAACGACAAATATTGTTTTGCCATATAAAAATAGGGGTTGGTGATAAAAATTTTAGGTTGTATGTATTTTTAATGCTACATTATATAAAAACGAAAACATAAAAATTCATACAAAAAAAAATTATGGGTGAACAACCAATATGACTTATGGGTATGAAAAATAAATGTTTGCCGATTCTCAGACCTACTTAATATGCTCACAAAATTTCATTAAAATCGATCAAGCCGTTTCGGAGGAGTTCTCTATTTAACACCGCCACACGAGAATTTTATATATAAGATTTATCAAAATCTGTCCAGCCTTTAAGCGATTAGATGTAATATATAGATAGACAGAAAGATAAACATTTTATTTTATGTAAATATTATATATAATTTTATCGCGTTTAGTGAAAGTCACTAATTGGAAATAACAAATCGACATAAAAATTTTATTAATTAATATAAACATATATGTATGTATATATAAAACGATTTTTTTTATTTAAACGAATTTAAACTTATAATTGTGGAATTATAAAGTCCATGTTTCTTCATATTTTCCTTCATCAGTCAGTGATGTCTAAATATTCTTAAGTACATATGACTCGAAACAATCATATTGGTACTTGCCAGGATCGAACCCACGCTCTTATACACGAGAGGCGGACCTTTAACCACTAGGCCACCACTGACTTCTGTTTATATATATGTGTGTGTGATCTTAAACTTGACTCGTCACAGCTACCCGGGTTTCCACGAACGTAACATCTACATGTTAATTATAACTAATGAATACAGACATACATAATTAATCATATATTTAGTGATTCATAACTGTACACGGACGAATCGACCTATATATACATATAAGATAATTGCACCAGAATAAAAAAAATACATATAATAATATTCGTCTCTCCGTCTCTTTGTTCCGTGTTATCACTAAAACTGCTGGACCGATTTCAATTAAACTGTCACAATCGGATAGCTGAGGTGAAGGATAACTCAAACTTAATATTATTAACTTATAAACAATAATAATACGCGGGACAAGTCGCAGTCTCAACTAGTATATGTATATGTATATAAAAACAATATTTAATAAAAATTAATTACGTTTATAAACATGTTAAGTATATGAAATTAATTCTTACTATAACCAATGAATGAAAAAAAAGTTACAACTAATCAATTCAATACTACGACTATAAAAAAACACTATAAAAATAGTATAGAAGATAATTAAAACATTTTCCTTTACCATAATTTATATATACTATTTTTATTTAAAATGTATTAATAACTCGGGCGGATCCGCGGGACAAAGCTAGTATCGTAATATTTGTAATCGAATCAGATATCGTGTCCGCGTAACACATGAAGCGTGAAACAATCATAAATATTAAATAACGATGAAACTGTAGGTTTGCAGTTACTTTACTATTACTGACAGACTGACCGTATTGTTATTGTAGTTTGCAATACGGGTCGGTAAGTAAGTTCCTAAAATCGTAAGAAAAATCGTAAGAAATTTGCTTAAAAATTCCGAAATTTTCTTAAGAATTCCGAAATTTCCTCAAAAATCCTAAAAATCCGTAAAAAATCCAAATACTCCTTAAAAAGTCCGAAATTTCCTTAAAAAGTTCGAAATTTGCTTAAATATTCCGAAAACTGCTTATAAACTCCGAAATCTCCTTAGTAATTCCGAATTTCCTTTAAGAAGACCGATATATTAAAATTCCGCAATCGTCTTAAAAAGTCCGCAATCGCCTTACAAACTCCGCAATCCCCTTAACCAGTCAGTCCCTTCCCTATCCAGAGGTAACTCACCGCGTCGATGTCAGCCGGCCGCTGCCTCAGCCTCTCCTCCTCCTCAGCGCTGAGGGTCGCGTTTCCGTTGGGAAGCGTCTCTGTATCCGTATCCGCCATCTTGTTTTATTATCTGTCAACAATAATATTATCATTAATCATTAATCACACAAAATATTTTCAATACTTAATCACTTACAATATATAAAGTTTTTAAAATCGGAACTAATGTTTATAAAAATAAAAGATTTCTTTAAAAACATACAAACATATACAAATATAAAATATGCTTAATATATAACATATCAACGTCACAAATAACTTTTATAATCACCAAAGATTCCGTGTGAAAATTACCCGTCCCATTCGAAGTCTGTAAAATTAATTTTTATATGACAATGGCATAACTTTCACTAAAATTCTCTCGTAAGTCGTGTGAGTTCTGGAGATCATCGCTATACACAGACGGACAGACAATGCATTGCATAACAGACAGACAGACGAGCGTTGTGTAATAGCTTACATAAGCTGAGCTTAGCTTACACATCACTACTCTCGTGACACATAACACATAATACTGTACGGAGTCACGTGCAGAAGCTGTATATACTATATACTTATATCTATTTTTTTATCATCCTATCAGAGCACACTGCTGAGCAAAGGCCTCTTCCTCACATGGAGAAGGTTTGAGCATTAATCACCACGCTTGCTCAAGACGGGTTGGTGATTTCATATAATTGTGAAATTATAAGTCCATGTTTCCTCATATTTTCCTTCATCTGTCAGTGATGTCTAAATACTCTTATAAAGTACATATGACTCGGAAAAATCACTTTGGTACTTGCCAGGATCGAACCTGCGCCCTCATGCACGAGACGCGGCCCTTTTAACCACTAGGCAACCACTGACTATATATATCTTTATATATAAAAGAAAGTCGTGTTAGTTACACTATTTATAACTCAAGAACGACTGTACGGATATGGATGAAGATTGGCGGAGAGATAGATTAGAACATAGACAGGACATAGAATATTTAATACTGTTCGATGGAAAAAAAACAAATAATAAACTCCAATAACTGGTTATTTACTGCCTCTAGGTTGTAATATAGTTCACCCGGTCAGCTATACATATATTACTAATTTCGAAATTAACGTAGACGAAGTCGCGGACAAAAACTAGTATATATGTATATATATATATATATATATATAAACATTCTTTTATTTATCTCAATCACGTCCAAACTGCCAAAATCGCGTTAAAAAAACTAGGTTTTAATTACAATAAAAAACAACTCAAAACGATTTAATTTTACAAACACATGTCTAAATGTTTTTTCTACTTATCTCAGTAAATCATGAGCTATAATTTTCAACTTCAATCGGACATCGAACCCGCTATCAATTATTATCTTATCCCTACTAATATTATAAATGCGAAAGTAACTCTGTCTGTCTGTTACGCTGTCACGGCTAAACCACTGAACTGATTTTAATGAAATTTGGTACAGATGTAGAGTTGACCTTGAGAAAGAACATAGGATAGTTTTTATCCCAGACTTTTGAAAGGTTCTCTTGGAAACGCGACATAACAGAACTCCACGCGGGCGAAGCTGCGAGCGGAGAGCTAGTTTAATAACTAAACATAATTTTATACTTAATTGTATACTACGAATGAGGTGGAGTTTTGGTATGTGGGAGTATTGAATGGAAAAAATTATCTTGTTTTTGTTGTGATTCTTAAACGACTTACGAGGTTCATTGTTTTATTGAAACACCATCATTAATAATACAGCCGTTTGACGTGGTGAAGTCACGATATAAAAAATATATAAGCTACATTGAAATGTAAGATATACCGGGAAGAATGAATAGACAAAGAAAGTAAGTCTAAAATTGGTACGCATCAGATGAAACATAGAACTTTCCTAAGTAGAGCCTTTTTTTTTTCGGAGAGAAATTCGCTTACAGACTACCCACTGCCCTGGCTCGACAGTGGGACTTGTGTGGGGGTCGCCCAGAGCCCGATGTTGTTGGCCCTGGGAATACCCACTAAAACTCCCCGGCTTCCCTTCCTGCCCGTATTTGGGGGCGATTTGGGACCTGCTATGGCAATTCACCAATTCACCCCTGTTCCTAAGTAGAGCCTAGCTGTGGTCAAGTTACTACAGCTCGAACATGGTCTGTCTTAGGAAGTACCACCCTCTCACAGAAGATCGGCGTCAAGTAGTCTTTAATGGCTGCGTTTCTGATGAGTGAGAAAGATGGTTGCTCTTTCTCTTTCCCACAATTTCCTCTTAATCTTCCCAATCAAGATGGTCAAGCATCCGCAACATCCTTCCGCCAATTAGGTCGTCTGCTCGTTTTAATCTTATCTCATAAAAAAGATGACTTCTGTCATACAATCGTTAGAGAATCTAATTAGCGAGGTCATAGAATGAGGTCAGGATCTATTCCAGTGTTTATCGTGACCTAGGTAACCATGACCCATTAATGGTACCTTCATTCTGAATTATGGTATCCAATCTACTAAGGTCGAATAAGATAGACTAACTAAGAAAAGGATAAAATTAATAACTACATATGTATATACAAACTTAATAAGTGATAGTGGCTCTTAGACTATAGCAATTAATAAAAAGCTATCATAATAAAGTCTAAGACTTTCTCGAGTATTCATTTAAATGAAACTAATATTTTTCGTATACTTCGTGCATTTTATTATTTTAACTACATACTACAACGTTTCGGTTACTTTACAACCGTGATCATTAAGACGAGATGTGAATGTAACCGAAACGTCGGCAGTACGTAATTAAAAATAATAAAATACGCGTAGTATTTATAGTATATAGTAGTATAATATTAGTTTAATTAAAAAAACTATCAAATTAGTTTCATAACTAGAATGTACAGACACACATACAATCTCATAAACAAAGGCGACAAACATAAAACTAAAGAAATCTTCCAACAGGTCGACAAAAAATTATGTATATAAAAAATCAACTATGTATAAATGTACGTACATTTAAGTCATTACTCGTAACTCCTAAACTGACAAATCTGTATGTACGCGTGTCACTCACACGAGAGAGGAATCACAGCATTCAATGATCATTAGAGAGGCTCAGGGTTTGTACAACGAATAAAACAAAATAATAAAAAAATAACTTTGATCGTTTAACGTGATAGATAGGGTCCCTTAAACCTACACCTGGGTCACAAGTCCCAGGCACTGTTGAAGCTCCTCTCACTACAACGATGGACCCGACACACGCACCGTGAATACATGGAATGATGAGAGGTTTCGTCTCTCTATATATATTAAACCTACACCTGGGTCACAAGTCCCAGTCACTGTTGAAGCTCCTCTCACTACAACGATGGACCCGACACACGCACCGTGAATACATGGAATGATGAGAGGTTTCGTCTCTCTATATATATTAAACCTACACCTGGGTCACAAGTCCCAGGCACTGTTGAAGCTCCTCTCACTACAACGATGGACCCGACACACGCACCGTGAATACATGGAATGATGAGAGGTTTCGTCTCTCTATATATATTAAACCTACACCTGGGTCACAAGTCCCAGGCACTGTTGAAGCTCCTCTCACTACAACGATGGACCCGACACACGCACCGTGAATACATGGAATGATGAGAGGTTTCGTCTCTCTATATATATTAAACCTACACCTGGGTCACAAGTCCCAGTCACTGTTGAAGCTCCTCTCACTACAACGATGGACCCGACACACGCACCGTGAATACATGGAATGATGAGAGGTTTCGTCTCTCTATATATATTAAACCTACACCTGGGTCACAAGTCCCAGGCACTGTTGAAGCTCCTCTCACTACAACGATGGACCCGACACACGCACCGTGAATACATGGAATGATGAGAGGTTTCGTCTCTCTATATATATTAAACCTACACCTGGGTCACAAGTCCCAGTCACTGTTGAAGCTCCTCTCACTACAACGATGGACCCGACACACGCACCGTGAATACATGGAATGATGAGAGGTTTCGTCTCTCTATATATATTAAACCTACACCTGGGTCACAAGTCCCAGGCACTGTTGAAGCTCCTCTCACTACAACGATGGACCCGACACACGCACCGTGAATACATGGAATGATGAGAGGTTTCGTCTCTCTATATATATTAAACCTACACCTGGGTCACAAGTCCCAGTCACTGTTGAAGCTCCTCTCACTACAACGATGGACCTGGCACCCGCACCGTGAATACATGGAATGATGAGAGGTTTCGTCTCTCTATATATATTAAACCTACACCTGGGTCACAAGTCCCAGTCACTGTTGAAGCTCCTCTCACTACAACGATGGACCTGGCACCCGCACCGTGAATACATGGAATGATGAGAGGTTTCGTCTCTCTATATATATTAAACCTACACCTGGGTCACAAGTCCCAGTCACTGTTGAAGCTCCTCTCACTACAACGATGGACCTGGCACCCGCACCGTGAATACATGGAATGATGAGAGGTTTCGTCTCTCTATATATATTAAACCTACACCTGGGTCACAAGTCCCAGTCACTGTTGAAGCTCCTCTCACTACAACGATGGACCTGGCACCCGCACCGTGAATACATGGAATGATGAGAGGTTTCGTCTCTCTATATATATTAAACCTACACCTGGGTCACAAGTCCCAGTCACTGTTGAAGCTCCTCTCACTACAACGATGGACCTGGCACCCGCACCGTGAATACATGGAATGATGAGAGGTTTCGTCTCTCTATATATATTAAACCTACACCTGGGTCACAAGTCCCAGTCACTGTTGAAGCTCCTCTCACTACAACGATGGACCCGACACACGCACCGTGAATACATGGAATGATGAGAGGTTTCGTCTCTCTATATATATTAAACCTACACCTGGGTCACAAGTCCCAGTCACTGTTGAAGCTCCTCTCACTACAACGATGGACCCGACACACGCACCGTGAATACATGGAATGATGAGAGGTTTCGTCTATATATTTTTTATTACAATACAATTCATATATATTATATATTTGTATGTTTATATATAATCAATAAACTGTCTGTCTGTCAGCCCTATGAACAAGACGCGCCCGGTCATCGACCCCCCATGACATTTTGACACGCGTACTTATAAACAACATGAACCGGTCGCTACGACTTATGGAGGTTTTTTGTCAACGAAAAATTTGTATGAGCATCGTATAATATATATATAATACTAGTTTTTGACCGCGACATCGTCCGCGTTAATTTCGGAAGTAGTAATATATGTATAGCTGACCGAGCGAACTACATTCCTCTTTAGAGGCGATGAATAACCAGATATTTTTTAAGCTTTTTTTTCATCGAACAGAATTAAATATCTCATGTCCTTTCTACATATGTTCTAATCTATCTCTCCACCAATCTTCATCCATATCCGTACAGCCGTTCTTGAGTTACAAATAATGTAATCAACACGACTTTCTTTAATATATAAAGATTAGTATTTATTGTACTACTTACTGGGTACATAAAAAATATATAAAAAACTAAAGCTAAGAAGCATATACATACTGTATAAATATATATATGTATCATGTATGTTTGTGTGTGTGTATATAACACCAGTAGTTAATAACAACACAAGGACACTGGTATTCCTATTAAGGTGGATTACGACCCACCCTGGAACCCCTAACCCCCTCCGACCCCCAGCAACCCCCAGCGTCAGCTGGTGACCCCTATAAGCCGCTAATTAGAGAAGGCGGTCAATCGTTAAATATCACGTTACACGTGACACTATACCTATATTACTTTAATATTATATGTAACGCTTTCAATGATCTAATTTAACACTAGCTGAGTTCAGCGACTTTGCTCGATATCAAAATATTTTGTAATTATTATATAATTCATATTTATATTATATGTTATATGATAATATCTTAAAGATTATTTTTGACGAACATGTATGTACCACTCTTAATCAATAATATATTTTTCTATACACTTGTTCGGATACTTAAATTTTTTACTATCAGCTGATTGCACAGCTGATCAGAGACAAAACATAGTACCACACAGACAGACAGACGATAAAACACAATACCTTTACATATATATATATATATATATATATATATATATATATATATATATATATATATATATATATATATATATATATATATACGAAAATTAGTCTTTTCAATATATATAAAAGTCGTGTTAGTTACACTATATATAACTCTAACGACTGTACGGACATGGATGAAGATTGGCGGAGAGATAGATTAGAACATAGAAAGGACATAGGATACTTTACATACGATTGAAAATTTAAAAAAAAGTTGATCAAATCCAAAATTTTATCTACTGTCTTAAACAGAGTTTACCGTGTCAGCTATATATTACTAATTCTCAAACTAACGCAGACGAAGCCGCATACAAAACCTAGTATATGTCATCACAATTTTAATTCGCCACACAGAGCCGGCCTGACACAATCAGGTCGAAGGAATCCTTACATCGTACACGTAGTAACTTGACACGAACGGACGGACGGACGCTACATTATATATATATACTAACATATACAATAAGTCAGTGGTGTCCTAGTGGTTAAAAGGTCCGCCTCTAGTATGAGGGCGCGGGTTCAATCCTGGCAAGTACCAATGTGATTATTCCGAGTCATGTACTTTGAGTATTTAGACATCACTGATTAATGCATTCCCAAAGAGGGTTGATGTCAGGCAGGAAGCCGGTCGTAAAAACAATTAGTCAAAACTATTCACAACATGTAAGGCAGACCCTGGTTATAGCTGGGGAATTGCCAGCTAGAACTCATATAATAGGTCAAAGGTCATATAATGTTCATATGAATCTGACCTCTATCTCTGTAATAAGAGATAAAAATTTATATAAGATGAGCCTTATCAAATATCTCAAAAATGCAGCATCAAATCTTATATTCGTTCTGGTTTGTCTAAACGGGGTCATTATTTCAGTGGGTCAAGGGTTAATACTTAAGCGACCTCATATTCTATATATGCAACGATGAATATAGACTTAAATATGTATATTATTATATACTAGCTTTTATTATTATTTATATAAAATATAATCGTACACAATTTTAGAATATAGTTTCTTAGTTTTTGTGTAATTCAACTACATACATACATCGAATAACAAAAAGGCGAATCGCGGTCAAGAGCTAGTTATTATTTTTACTAATGACCTAGCTTAAAAATAGCACCTACCCTCACTCGATAAATATGAATTTACACTGTAAAAGTCATTACCATCACACAAAAATAACTGTAGCATTGATTTAAATTACAGAAATCACTCAAAACAAGAAAACTAATAAACATAATATGTTTAATATTAAAAAATATATACTTATTATAAGTCATATATATAATTATGTGTGTGTGTGTAATTCATCAATAAGTAACATCAGTCTTATAGTTGTGATTGTCAAAATCTTGTTTTATTTAAACGAATATAAGTAATAAAGACGAGAACAAGACACGTCCGTCCCATACGACGCTCGGCCGTGGAATGCTCTTCCGCCGTTCCATATTTAAATGTATATATTTGACGTTTCTTTTTCTTTCCAATTTTAAATCGGAACAGACCATGATCATCCCTATGCATCCCAGTTGTTTTGATCAAATATTTTTTTATCGTCATTCCTTTCTATATATCGTGTATCAAATGCACTTCAAACCGCAGCTCCGGTGACCCTTTACCGTCATTTTAACCACTGAACTATCGCTTCACGTGATGTTGCAACCTTATCTACTTCAAGATAACGCCAATATTACATACATCATAATTATAATATTTAGGTAAAACAGAATATATATGTATGCAGAGTCCTTGACAGTCACCATTAATATTTATTAATACACAAACTACGTCTGTCCGTGTGCGTGGGTATTAACTTCTATTAATATATAATGCTCCATATATATGTATGTATTATTATATTATACTTGTTTTATATATAAATTTACTCTCAATATACTTATATACATGTACTATGTATATTCATAGTAAATAAGCCCAGAGGTCATAAAATCACAAAGCGAATACTAATGTATAATGTATGTATTACAATATATAAATACTCCAAGAGTTATGTATTTGTATGTACTACTTATATATTGAGTTCAAATTGTGCGTTTTATTAAATAAGTAATAAATAAATGCGAGCAAGTAAAATATTTATATATAATATATATGTATATAAAACAAATTAGAATTTAATATTAACGATAAATAACAACTTTAATGATTTTGAAATTATTACTACATATATTTGATATTGGTTTTGAAATAAAAGTTTTATCAGATTAAGCCTATATATTATTTAAATATTATCTTTACATATATTAATAAATTATTATTATAAGTCAGTGGTGACCTAGTGGTTAAAAAGGCCCGCTTCTCATGCATGAGGGCGCGGGTTCGATCCTGGCCCGGGCAGGTACCAATGTGATTTTTCCGAGTCGTATGTACTTTATAAGAGTATTTAGACATCACTGATTAATGCATTCCCAAAGAGGGTTGATGTCAGGCAGGCGGCCGGTCGTAAAAACAATTAGCCAAAACTATTCACAACATGTAAGGCAGACCCTGGCTATAGCCGGGAATTTGCCAGGTAGAAGAATATATTAATAAATTATTTATATGTAAAATCACTTAACAATGAAATTTATATTAAACGTTGACGTCCACAATAGTATAGTCCTGTATCGTGTACATCGGGTCATTTCTAGCAGACACGATTCGGTAAATTTTTACTACTCTTATAAATAATACTAATATATTTAAAAATATCCCTACTAATATTATAAATGCGAAAGTAACTCTGTCTGTCTGTCTGTTACGCTTTCACGCCTAAACCACTGAACTGATTTTAATGAAATTTGGTACAGACATAGAGTTGTCCTTGAGAAAGAACAGGATAGTTTTTATTCCAGACTTTTGAAAGGTTCTCTTGGAAACGCGATATAACCGAACAATACGCGGGCGAAGCTGCGGGCGGAAAGCTAGTATTTAATATATATACATATCATCATCATCATCAGCCTATCAGACGCCCACTGCTGAGCCTCTTCTCACATGGAGAAGGTTTGAGCATTAATCACCACGCTTGCTCAAGACGGGTTGGTGATTTCAAACTTATAATTGTGAAACTATAAGTCCAGGTTTCCTCACGATGTTTTCCTTCACTGTATGTCAATGGTGTCTAAATACTCTCAGAAAGTACATATGACTCCAAAAAATCACATTGGTACTTGCCAGGTTTGAACCCGCGCCCTCGGCAACGAGAGGCGAGCCCCTTAACCACTAGGCCACCACTGACTATATATATTCGTATTATATACAGTCTTTCTGTGTTGTAGTGTGTGTAGCGTGTCCCAGTGCGGGGCGCCAGTCGGTCGTGGAAGGTGGAGGCCGGTCGATACAAATACTGACGCTGAGACTGACGTAGCAACAGGACAATATAACGATATATATGTATGTATATATATAGGAAATTCGTGTTAGTTACACTATATATAACTCTAACGACTGTACGGATATGGATGAACATTGGTGGAGAGATAGATTAGAACAAGGAGACAGACATAGGATACTTTTATAGGACATAGGATAATCCCAATCTTATTTATTACCTCTAAGTAGGAATAGAGTTCGCCTGGTCAGGTATACGTTACCAATTTCGAAAGAAACTTATACGAAATTACTAAGTATGTATATTATTATTATTATTATATTGAGAATCTATGTATTTTTGTTGACATTTTTATGTATTATTATTATTATTTTTGTGAATGAGTCATTGTTGCTTGATGGTGTAAATAAATAAATAAATAATAAATAAGTATATATATGTGTCTGTGTGTGTGTTTTAATATCAAATTCATACAAATATATTTTTAATATATTGAAGTACATACACAATAATGATTATTGTAACAAAGGCCTCTACAACCTCTCGATAAATTCAGTTTTTATCAAACAATGGTGTACGGTACAGTCAGCTTACATTGAACTGGAACACCGCATTGCGTATACAGAGTTGGAACAACTTCATAGATGATACTATAATTATATATACATTAAAAGATATCTTTGATCAGTTGAATGTGACCAATTTAAATATTCGATACTATAGTTTATTGTCGGAATTAAAATATAATTTTCAAGTGTATTATATATACATATATGAGTAAATAAGAACCTCATTTAAAACATATATATTACATAGATATATATCTATAAATATAAAAATGAATTGCTGTTCGTTAGTCTCACTAAAACTCGAGAACGGCTGAACGGATTTATCTTATCTTAGTCTTGAAATGTTCGTGGAGGTTCAGGGAAGGTTTAAAAGATGAAAAAAAATTAATTAATTTCAGGGAAAACCCTAAAACCAGCCCTTTTCTATTATTTTTTTTTATTTTTTTTTTTTTATGTTATAGGTGGCAAACGAACAGACGGCCCACTTGATGGAAGGTGGTTACCGTCGCCCATGGACAACCGCAACAAATACATATGTTGTGGATGCGTTGCCAACCTTTTTTTTTTAGGGATACGGAGAGGTGGGAATAAGGAAATACAAGGAAAGGTTGGGAAAAGGGAAAGGGCAACCGTCTCTCTCACTCATCGGACGAAACGCAGCCAGTAAAGGCTACTTCACGCCGATCTTCAGTGAGAGGGTGGTACTTCCCCGGTCGAGCCAGGCCATGTTCGAGCTGTAGTAACTTAACCACAGCTAGGCTCTACCACCTATAAAAATTTTTCCCATACAAACGTTTTTTTATGACATTATATTTGCCAACTAACTAATATGTCAATCATTCTGTCGCACTTCAGAACACGGCTTAAAGGTAAACTCCAAAAATATAAATAAAAAATTATTTATTTATTGAGGCAGTATAAAGTCTGGCGGGTCAGCTAGTATATATATATTTGTGTCTCAGCCAGTCCCATTTCGGGCGCCAGTCGGTCGCTTGACTCGCCGATCAATAAACAAGTCACGCATGAAGGCGAAATTTATGTTTATACATTACTATGATTATTAGTATTAATTTATAAAATACTAGTTTTTATCCGCGACTTCGTTCGTATTAATTTCGTCATTAGTAATATATGTATAGCTGACATAAACTATATTGAGACCTAGAGGCTAGAAATAATCAGGTTATGGAATTTATTAAGTTTTTTTTATTTCAATCGATCAGAATTATATATTATATGTCCTTTCTATGTTCTAATCTATCTCTCCACCAATCTTCATCAACCCGTACAGTCGTTAGAGTTATATATAGTGTAACTAACACGACTTTCTTCTATATATGTGAGAGCGAGAGGATCCTTAAAAATCCATAGTCCTTTAAAAGATCTTTGATTCTATCCGTTCAGTACCTATGACGATGGACGGGTTTCCATTTTAAAGCAAAGATAGTCTTCACTCAAAATGATACTTACAACTTCTCATTATAGAATTAATTCAGTACAACTTTTATATGTTAAATTCTGTATTACAATACATGAACAAAACAAAGTTTGAGATCCTGATATAATATTAATTCAAATTTTAAAATGCATGGTATTCATAAATGAGATATTTCTCAATTATATATACATTTGTGGTTCAAACCGGATATTAGTAAGAAATATTCTAGATATATTAATTCCCAAAGAGGGTTGATGTCAGGCAGGCGGCCGGTCGTAAAAACAAATAGCCAAAACTATTCACAACATGTAAGGCAGACCCTGGCTATAGCTGGGAAATTTCCAGGTAAAAGAATACATGAACAAAACTAATCACCTGATGTATTAAAAAGATTATTTACATCGATAAAGTGGTAGTTTAAAAACGATTATACTGAACGAATACACGAAAATGAATATTTTTGATACGCCTAGCCCTCTTCGCGCGACAATTATATAAAACATATATATAATGAGTGGTGTTAGTATTAAATTTCTCATGTACGCCAATTCCCAGTAAAAGGGTTGGTTCGGTCATATTAGGTTTTCCAGGAAGTTTACCACGAGGGGTGATTGTAAGGATGTGGTGGATATTTGGAGTCATGAAATATTTTCCTATCTATATATACAGTACTAATATTATAAATGCCAAAGTAACTGTCTGTCTGTCACGCCTAAACCACTGAACTGATTTTAATGAATTTTGGTACAGAGGTAAAGTTGACCTTGAGAAAGAACATAGGATAGTTTTTTATCCCAGACTTTTGAAAGGTTCTCTTGGAAACACGATATAACCGAACTCCACGCGGACGAAGCTGCGGGCGGAAAGCTAGTATACAATACATTAGTTCCTATATATTGATTGAATATGTATGTGTTTTCAGTACAAATCCTATTAATATTATACCGTGGCCTGCACATAGATTTGTGGTAGCGTATGCATTTTTATCATTATTTCTTCCTCTAAAACATTTATGATTATTAGATCTAAGACTTTCGCGAGTATTCATTTAAATGAAACTAATATTTTCTGATTTACTACGAGACGAGATGTCTGTCCGTGATCACGGTTGCTCTAAACTCTAAAGTAACCGAAATGTCGGGAGTATGTAGTTTAAAAAAGTAAAATAGGTACGTGAAATGTACGAAAAATATTAGTTTCATTTAAACATTGATAATATTCGCTCATAAAATTACAGCTGACCGATCAGAACAAACATCTATATATATTATTAAACTGAATATATGTATATATATATAAAATTATATTAATGGATTAATATTGGATTGAACATATGTACACATTACGAGCCACTTTATTTCTTTCAACAAATATTACGAGCAACTAAGTCTAAATTAAATTCCCACACAATGTCTATATAAAATAACATCATGAATAGAATTTATAAATAGTATACTGATAAGATGATTATAGAGACAAAAAATACCAACACAACGATATGAACATGCTCTGGCATTCGTCCAACGAGGAATTTTGACACCAGACATGAGCTTTGATACGTACGTACTGACTGAATAACACAAATATATATAATTATACTAGTTTTCGCCCGCGACTTCGTCCGCGTTAGTTTCGTCATTTGTAATATATGTATAGCTGACCGGGCGAACTCTATTCCGTTCTAGAGGCCATTAATAATCAAGTTTCTCCTATTTCAATCGAACAGAATGTTTGACATATTAGTTAGTTGTCAAATCTAATGTCAAAAAAAACGTTTGTATCAACAACTACTAATAAATTAAAAATAAGGTAAAAAAACATTGTCCAGCGGACAAAATTGTGAATCTAAACCATTCCCAGATCCCCTTGAACACACACAAAAAATTTAATAAAAATCGGTCCAGTCGTTTCAGAGAAGTTCAGTGACATACACACTCACAGAAGAATTATATATATAAAGATATATAGAAAAATAAGTTCTCCATACTTAATAATTATGTATGTCTGTATTCATTAGTTATAATTAACATGTAGATGTTACGTTCGTGGAAACCCGGGTAGGTGTGACGAGTCAAGTTTAAGATCACACATACATATACATATAAACAGAAGTCATTGATGTCCTAGTGGTTAAAGGTCCGCCTCTCATGCATGAGGGCGCGGGTTCGATCCTGGCAAGTAGCAATGTGATTGTTCCGAGTCATATGTACTTTAAGAGTATTTAGACATCACTGACTGATGTAGGAAAATATGAGGAAACCTGGACTTAAATCAAATTATAAGTTTGTAATCACCAACCCGTCTTGAGCGAGCGTGGTGATTAATGCTCTAACCTTCTCCATGTGAGAAGAGGTTTTCCAGCAGTGGACTCTGATAGGCTGATAATGATAAAATATCTAAAAAACTAGTTAAAATCCAGACTACGCCTATGAATTTTTTAACACGCTATTGTATATTTGAATTTCAATTAACGCATTATAAACTAACGAGTTATGGAGGGTAGGTAACAAATCTACATCCACCCGTAGTCTTTTGAGGGTACTTGAATAAAAAAAATACACGTAAAACACGCCATCAACCCCGAGCTGAGGACTCAGTTTCAATGGGGATGTTTTAATGATTGCGGATCCGCGGTTATTTCGTGGGGGTTCCAACCCCTGGCAACCCCCAACCCTCACTCGTGAACCTGTGGGTCTGGATTGAAATGTAAATCTAGACCCGCTTAGAGCCCGTCAGACTGGAAGTAATGATATTTTTTTTCACAGCTTTTCCTCTCAATGTGTATTATCTAGTTTATGTAAGTCAGAAAAAATATTTTAATCACTTTTATGTATGTATTCTATAACTAGTTTTTGATCGTGGATTCGTCTGCGTTAATTTCGGGATTAATGAATAGTATATCTGACCGGGCGAACTGTATTCCGACCTAGAGTCTGTAAATAACCAGATATTGGAATTGATTAAGCATTTTTATCCTTATCAATTGAACAGAATTAAATATCCTAGGTCCTTTCTATGTTCTAATTCGTTGTAGTGAGAGGAGCTTCAACAGTGACTGGGACTTGAGACCCGGGTGTAGGTTTAATATATATAGAGAGACGAAACCTCTCATCATTCCATGTATTCACGGTGCGTGTGTCGGGTCCATCGTTGTAGTGAGAGGAGCTTCAACAGTGACTGGGACTTGAGACCCGGGTGTAGGTTTAAGGGACCCTATCTTATATTAATATAACTTAACGGAAAATATTGTAGAAAGCAACTTGTCAAAAACTTGAAAAAAATATACATCGATTTGAATTCCGCCAAAAAGGAAAGGTCGTTAAGAAATAAAATAAAGATAAGATAAGATAAAAATAAAGAGAAAGCTTGTCAATACGCGACCCGTCCGCCATTTTCTTTTGTTCCGATCTAAATGAGCGTACTACAGCTCGCTACCAACCACGCTTGCGGCCTGCGACTGGCATTTTTTTTGTGGTTTCCACGTTTAAGGATTCGTTTACACGACACAGGCGGAGCGTATTATCGATTTGATAACTAGAGGAGCGGAAAAGAAGCTTGCTTCTAACTTTATTTATTATTATACAAAGATTAGTTCATACAAAAAAATATTAAAATTAATTTAATGGATACGCAATAATTGAATTTAACTTCGATAATAAAGTGAGGATAATATATATCCTACTAATATTATAATTGCGACAGTTTGTGAGTGTGTGTGTGTATGTTTGTTACTTCTTCACGATCAAACGGTTGAACCGATTTTGATAAAATTTTGTATACAGGAAGCTGACGTCCAGGAGTAGCACATAGGCTACTTTACATCCCGGAAATCTCGAGTAACACCGCGGTTCGCAGCTAGTATATAATATATGTTTTCTTATACTGGAACTTCGATAAAAACTCACCATTAATTCTTAACAGCTTGAAGTTCTGTAGTTATTAATGTACAACGTCAGTGAAGACCTAGCCCTCAGTATTTAGGACAAGCCAGGAGCCCTAACACGATCGATAAGGTTCAACGACCTACAGACATCACGGGACCCGGCGACGTCAAAAAACATCCACATATTACTAATATTATAAATGCGAATGTAACTGTCTGTCTGTTACGCTTTCACGCCTAAACCACTGAACTGATTTTAATGAAATTTAGTACAGACATAGAGTTGACCTTGAGGAAGAACATAGGATAGTTTTTATCCCAGACTTTTGAAAGGTTCTCTTGGAAACGCGATATAACCGAACTCGACGCGGGCGACGCTGCGGGCGGAAAGCTAGTATGTATATAAATGAAAACTAATATTTTTCGTATACTACGATAATTTTATTATTTTAACTACATATTACTAAATTTTCGATTAGTTTGCAGCAACCGTGATCATTAAGACGAGATGTGAATGATAAAATACTCGTAGTAATATTAGTTTCATTTAAATGAAAACTCAAAAGTATTAGATCTTTTTTTCATTATAAATAAATAAAATAAAAGCCTTTCATTTCTTGCATTCCATAGTAGTTTCTTTAAGTGCATGCAAAATAAATTAAAAAGAAATTAAAATTAATATAATCATGATTAAAAAATAATTAGTTTGTAATAATAATAATAAATCCATTGTATTTTGTGGTTTCATTTAAAAAAATTAAAACAATTAATTAGTTGTTAATTTAATAATCAGTTAATATTGTAACTGATATAGAAATTTATCAATATTTATTTTAATATTTTTTTAGCAAGAACCCTCTTCCTTTTATCATTATTCTTCTACCTGGCAATTTCCCAGCTTTAGCCAGGGTCTGCCTTACATGTTGTGAATAGTTTTTGCTAATCGTTTTTACGACCTTCCGCCTGCCTGACACCAACCCTCTTTGGGAATGCATTAATCAGTGATGTCTAAATACTCTTATACAGTACATATGACTCGGAAAAATCACATTGGTACTTGACAGGATCGAACCCGCGCCCTCATGCATGAGAGGCGGAACATTTGACTACTAGGCCACCACTGACTATAACCTTTTTTCATTATGAATGTTTAATTTTTAGCTAAACTAATTTCGATGCAACGCTCTGTATATATCATAAAATCTTTTGGAACTGTAATATTAGGCACACAATGAAAGCTTATCCACTGTGATTTCAACAAACGTTCTATTCATGGTCGAAAATTTAAGCAATTACCGCAATTAGTGGAATGACTCACACAAACGGGCAGACAGCGCCTTGTACGGTAACTACGAACTACTATATATATACTAGTCTTTACCCGCGACTTCATCTGGCTTCTTCTTCATCCCTACTAATATTATAAATGCGAAAGTAACTCTGTCTGTCTGTTACGCTTTCACGCCTAAACCGTTGAACTGATTTTAATGAAATTTGGTACAGAGATAGAGTTGACCTTGAGAAAGAACATAGGATAGTTTTTATCCCAGACTTTTGAAAGGTTCTCTTGGAAACGCGATATAACCGAACTCCACGCGGACGAAGCTGCGGGCGGAAAGCTAGTTTATTATAAAGCTGACCTTGCGAACTCTATTGCACCCTAGTTTATTTTGTCTGTCTCTATGTCCTTCTCCTTGTTCTAATCTATCTCCTCACCAATTTCCATCCATATCCGTACAGTCGTTCTTGAGTTATAAATAGCTTAACCAAACTAAAACAACTTTCTTATATACATATACTATCTTGTGCCTTCGACTTCGTCCTAGTTAACTTTAGTATTTCACTCAGAGAAATAAAAGTCGTCTTTATATATATATACATATATAATATGAACTACGGAGAATTCCGTGATAAATTATATTACACACCCTTTTCCCATATCTAATCTATACTAGGATAGAGTTTCATCAAAATCAATCCATCAGTTTTTCAATCAAACAACTATACCGCCACATTACAGATATCCTTTAAAACTTTGCCTTTTTACTATCAGTAGGACTTAGATATTAAAATATGCTGAGTATTATATATAGGTATATTTCTGAATTTACTTAAAATCACTAAATAAACAGTCAAATATATATATATGTGTGTGTTTTTGTGTGTGTGTGTGTGTGTGCGTCGAGAGAGCTTTTCATACATCTGATGTAAGCCATTGTCAATAATTAATGATCATTATGTATTACAAAGGCTTTATAGGAAGCTGGCTTGTCCAGGCCAACGAACCATGACTCACGGCGCGTACCCGCCGCGGTATGGTTACGACATACAAGTCAACATTCACTAGCTGATGCACGCGACTCTGTCCGCTTTTTAATATATCGACAAGAAGGAAAACATAATATTTATTATGCAATTCTTATTTAAATTTGTTTTATTAAAGTATTGTAAGTCAATTTATAAGAAAAGAATGGTCCAGAACAAGACATTAATATAAATAAAAAACACTAGGTTTCCGCCCGCAGCTTCGCGCGCGTGGATTTCGGTAATTTAGCGTTTCCAAGACAACCTTTCAAAAGTCTGGGATAAAAACTATCCTATGCTCTTTCTCAATGTCAACTCTATCTCTGTACCAAATTTCATTAAAATCAAGTCAGTGGTTTAGGCGTGAAAGAGTAACAGACAGACAGAGTTACTTTCGCATTTATAACATTAATAGGTTTTTATTTAATAAATGTATGTATGTCACCTAGTAAATTAAGAACCCATCTCCTAAACGCATATACCACATCCGCTTCATCGGGCTAAATAAAAAATATAATTCTGTTTTGTCTTATTAATTTGTCATAGAGCTAAGTACAAGTTTGGATCGTATGACTGTAAACTGACAGTTATTTGGTTTTGTTATCACAGTACACACATGACATGCGACAGACGTTCAAATTTTACGTATTCACTTCGTCGTTTCAAGCTCGGACTAACGGTAATCATATTTTTAGGTGAATGATTACGAATGCTTCCTACTAAACATCGAATGTCATAATAATCCTAGCTTTTATGTTAACGATTTCTCTCGTAACAAAACAATATACATTCATAAAAACTATGTACCATTCAAAAATACATATTACATAAATATATTTATAGAAATCGAAAAAGTCGTAGCCGTTCATGCTATACGTATGGAGTTCTGAAATCGAGACACGTAATAGGAATAAAGAACATTGGACACTCGACTTTAGAACCAATACTTAGGTATTAAACAATAAAAAAATGAGAAGAGAAGTAACGTCGAAATATTGTCATACTAATAAATTTATTAAAGAAGTTAGAAAAGATCTACTTAAATGATTTTGATGAGACTTAAAAAAATGTAGGACAGACATCACAATAATATATATGCTAAAATACTTTATAGTTTTAATTGTATAGTGATCGGTTACCTATATATTCCAAATCACTTTCAACTTCCAAAATAACATAGACGAACCCACATGCAAAAACTAGTATATACATATAAATAAAATCACGTGGTACATTCAATGAATCTGTACATCCTCACACCGGAAGTTGGCTCGTGACCACCTTGACATAATAATTATATAACGTGAGCGGATCCGCTGGAGGCAGGATGGTGACAATTGGGGTAACGGGGGACGGGGGGAACAAGGGAGGGAAAGGGGGGGAAAAGGAGGGAATAGAGGGGAATAGGGGTCATGCTGAGGGGAACTCACGACGAGGAGGCGCGGCGATGTCGCGTGGTGTACTATCATTAGCGTAAAAGAATTTTATGATAGTTTATATTAGGTCATGAAATTTATTGCGTATATATACTAGTTTCTGTCCGCGACTTCGTCCGCGTTAATTTCGTCATTAGTAATATATGTATAGCTGACCGGACGAACTCTATTACAAGCTAGAGGCCGTAAATAACAAGATATTGAAATTTATTAAGTTAAATTTATTTTTCATTATTAAATATCTCATGTCCTTTCTATGTTCTAATCTATCTCTCCACCAATCTTCATCCATATCCGTACAGTCGTTCTTGAGTTATATATAGTGTAACTAACACGACTTTTTTTTATACATAAAGATACTAGCTGACCCGGCAGTCTTCGTACTGCTTCAATCGATAAATAATTAATTTTTTATTTATATTTTTGGAGTTTACCTATAAGTCCTAAATCTCCGTGTTTTGAAATGCGACAGAATGATTGACATATTAGTTAGTTGTCAAATGTAATGTCAAGAAAACGTTTGTATGGAAAATAGAAAAGGGCTGTTGTTAATATAAGATAAATCCGTTCAGCCGTTCTCGAGTTTTAGTGAGACTAACAAACAGCAATTCATTTTTATATATATATACAGGGTGACTGGTGAATTACTATCAATATTTAAGGAGCATACTCGGTACATGATTCTCATTCGAGTTATGTAAAAAAAAATAGGTACTTAATTTTTGACCAAATTTCCGTATAAATAAATAAAGTGTGTACACGTTCCAAGTGTTCCTAGTGTGGACGCGTGCGGCGGCGTGCTGATACAACACTACGTCACGACACGCGTATGTGTGAGTGTGTAGTGTAGAGTAATCTGTAGGGTGTTCATACGATGCGTAATTAATTACACAACTTTTGGTTAACTTTACTTAGAAGTTTATTAATATTTATGTTATATTAATTTTTATTTTGTCATATATGATCGTCAAATATCACGTCCTCAAATATCGATAGTAATTCACCAGTCACCCTGTATATATATTTATATATATACAGGGTGACTGGTGAATTACTATCAATATTTAAGGAGCATACTCGGTACATGATTCTCATTCGAGTTATGTAAAAAAAAATAGGTACTTAATTTTTGACCAAATTTCCGTATAAATAAATAAAGTGTGTACACGTTCCAAGTGTTCCTAGTGTGGACGCGTGCGGCGGCGTGCTGATACAACACTACGTCACGACACGCGTATGTGTGAGTGTGTAGTGTAGAGTAATCTGTAGGGTGTTCATACGATGCGTAATTAATTACACAACTTTTGGTTAACTTTACTTGGAAGTTTATTAATATTTATGTTATATTAATTTTTATTTTGTCATATATGATCGTCAAATATCACGTCCTCAAATATCGATAGTAATTCACCAGTCACCCTGTATATATATTTATATATATACAGGGTGACTGGTGAATTACTATCAATATTTAAGGAGCATACTCGGTACATGATTCTCATTCGAGTTATGTAAAAAAAATAGGTACTTAATTTTTGACCAAATTTCCGTATAAATAAATAAAGTGTGTACACGTTCCAAGTGTTCAAGAGTGGACGCGTGCGGCGGCGTGCTGATACAACACTACGTCACGACACGCGTATGTGTGAGTGTGTAGTGTAGAGTAATCTGTAGGGTGTTCATACGATGCGTAATTAATTACACAACTTTTGGTTAACTTTACTTAGAAGTTTATTAATATTTATGTTATATTAATTTTTATTTTGTCATATATGATCGTCAAATATCACGTCCTCAAATATCGATAGTAATTCACCAGTCACCCTGTATATATATTTATATATATATATATATACATATATGTTGATGACGTCACTGGAGCCTTATCCCCAGCTCCAAGTGAGCCAGGATGCACGCTCCAGTGGATCACATTGACAGGGCCCGAGCCATGACATCATTATGTACATGACCTTAGCTCAATTCAGGCAATCATACTAATATGTGTGACGTCAGCACTACATACACAAGCCGTACACGCGGCTATGTCTATGAGAAAAAATAATTTTGTTATTTGTATGGAATAAATGATATTAATAAAAAATAATCCGACATAATCTTTAATATCTGTGTACAGTTTCATCATAAACGATCCAGCTTTTGAAATACGTCGGAACGAACAAAAATTTAATATTTTCGTATTGTTATTTGTAAGGTTAAAAAACTTTTTTGTTTTACATACAAACGATACAGTATTATATGTATATACATATAGATATATTTAAAAAATAATTTGTACATACATACCTACTTATCCCTACTAATATCATAAATGCGAATGTAACTCTGTCTGTCTGTCTGTCTGTTACGCTTTAACGCCTAAACCACTGAACTGATTTTAATGAAATTTGGTACAGACATAGAGTTGACCTTGAGAAAGAATATAGGATAGCTTTTATTCCAGACTTTTGAAAGGTTCTCTTTGAAAGCGATATAACCGAACTCCACGCGGGCGAAGCTGCGGGCGGAGAGCTAGTACATACATATTACAACATTCAGTACATTCTCGTAACAGACAAACCGACATACAAGTATCACCATAAACCACAATTACGTTCCTATAAAGCTCACAAAAACTTACGCTGCATGCGTGGGGTCATTGACCCCGTGACGTCACCGCCATTGTCCGACGCCATCTTTAATCATTATCAAATCTGGTAGCAGGTTCGATGCCCGTTTTTACATTGGGGATACTTGAAATTCATACTTATTGTATATTTAAAATATTTTTTTATGGGTCATATACATTAATTGGACGAAGTCGCGTTAAACAACTAGTATTTAATAAAAAATTACTATTAAGATACTAAAACAAGAAGAGATGACGTTCATCCTTAGTTTGAGTTGGAAACTTTAACCTACAAACGAGACGTTTTCCGTTTGTCATTCAATAAGACTCAGACTGTGAAGGTCATCGTAAATCAGTACGCGGGAATCGAACCTTGGAACGTTGTTAAATAACTTCCCCCGCGCTGACATCATCACTTTATTGAACCAATGATGGCATTACGTCCCATAACTGATCTACATAATAACTTACTCCTAGTTACACGTAATACGATAACTGTTAAACTATCAGTTTTGAAGTCAGTGGTGTCTTAGTGGTTAAAAGGCCCGCCTCTCGTGCACGAGGGCGCGGGTTCGATCCTGGCAAGTACCAATGTGATTTTTCCGAGTCATATGTACTTTATAAAGGTATTTAGACATCACTGATTAATGCATTCCCAAAGAGGGTTGATGTCAGTCAGACGGCCGGTCGTAAAAACAATTAGCCAAAACTATTTATAATATGTAAGGCAGACCCTGGCTGAAGCTGGGAAATTGCCAGGTAGAAGAAGAGTTTTGCAGTACACGTTTACTACTAGTTGTAGAAACTACAAACGCAGCGTTAAGAGTTTTACATATATACTAGCTTTCCGCCCGCAGCTACGCCCGCGTGGTGTTCGGTTATATCGCGTTTCCAAGAGAACCTTTCAAAAGTCTGATATAAAAACTATCCTATGTTCTTTCTCAAGGTCAACTCTATCTTTATACCAAATTTCATTAAAATCAGTTCAGTGGTTTAGACGTGAAAGGATAACAGACAGACAGAGTTACTTTCTCATTTATAATATTAGGGTTGAGAAACGTGAAACTGGTCGTGTGGAGTGACTACAAACTTGTGGTAAGGATACTGTTTGTATAGATACTAACGATTCACACTTAATATAATCTTCTTCTTCTTCTACCTGGCGATTTCCCAGCTTTAGCCAGGGTCTGCCTTACATGTTGTGAATAGTTTTGGCTAATTGTTTTTACGACCGGCCGCCTGCCTGACATCAACCCTCTTTGGGAATATACACACTTACTACATATAATATGTATTTAAAAATGCGAGTTTTCCATATGAATGAAATAACACAGTAAATACAATAAAAAAACATTACAAACTTTACCGACTCTACTAAATCTCATTCCGGATCTATTTTTATATGATAATACCAATCAAAATGTGTTCAGCCAAATTACTCACTTCCTTTTCATGAAGTCGTCTAGATAATAGTTTATAATTGAAGAATTATTCTAAACGACCACTTCTATATGTATGTCTGTCTGTGACACATAATGTGTTCCCTGGAAACTCATAAACTGATCATTGTAATAGGCACGTTCATTTAATGACTAGCTTTTGCCCGCGACTTCGTCCACTTTAATTACGGACTTGGTTGCATATATTGGTAATATATCTGACCGGGCGAATTCTATTCTGACAAATAGGCCATAAATAACAAAATAGTGTATTTTTTTCGATCTATTAAATATCTTATGTCCGTCTCCTTGTTCTAATCTATCTCTCCGCCAATCTTCATCCATATCCGTACAGTCGTTCTTGAGTTATAAATAGTGTAACTAACACGACTTTCTTTTATATATATAGATATAGTTGTAAATTTTTGGTATATTTATAATATGTTTAGTGCATACCTTATAACAAACACACAAACATACATACACATTTCCAATTAATATTCTTTATATAGTTCTGAGAAGTCATCACAATTTTAAGTACAATGCTTATCTTAAATTACATTAAACTTTTATCTTTTTCCAAGACACAACCTTATCTTTTTAAAAAGAAAAAATATAAGAAAAAAACCTAATCTTTACGAGTCGATTCCCTTATTTTATTTTAATATTAAAGATAAAATTCCAAATAATCTTTCGAGTTTCGAGTTGTAAAATTTTATCTTTTTATTATTATCTTATCTTTTTTAACCGAGATATTTACAAATGCAATGGTTTGTTAGCAATTCTTTAACCATAATATTAGTTCTTATTCTTCTACCTGTCAATTTCCCAGCTTTAGCCAGGGTCTGCTTACACGTTGAGAATAGTTTTGGCTAATTGTTCTTACGACCGGCCTGCCTGACATCAACCCTCTTTTGGAATGCATAATCATTATATCACTATGTATATTTAATTGATTTTTCTATTTAATTATTATTACGTTAAAAATAATTACATATAAATAAATAGCAAACCAAAATAATAATTTGAAAATATTAAAAGTCAATTTACATACGTATAAAAATAGGTACTTAGTAATAAGAAAAGAAATTATCATTACTTAAATACGGTAAGCTAAAACAAAGATTTCTGAGCACCCAAAAATCTTTCACTGTCCCCCTTAGTCGGGCGAAGCCCTGGAACCGGTGGAACCAGTCTTACAAACGGGTCCATCAATATATGTACTGACATACACATATATATATGTATATATGTTGTTTGAATAACGTTTTAAAATAACCGTCCTGTTATATACATATATATATATATCTTATATATATAAAATTTTCGTATCGCGGTGTTAGACAGAGAACTCCTCTGAAACGGATGGACCTATTTTGATGACATTTCATACCCTTAAGTCATAAGGGTTATTCACCCTTAAATTATTATTTTTCTCGGACAAATATTTTTTTTTTATTTTTTTGTAATTTGGCATCAAAAATATGTACAACCTAATATTTCTACTTTTTTATCATCAACCCCTATTTTTTTCCCAAAGAGGGTTGATGTCGGGCAGGAGGCCGGTCGTCAAACCAATTAGCCAAAACTATTCACAGCATGTAAGGCAGACCCTGGCTAAAGCTGGGAAATTGCCAGGTAGAAGAAGAAAGATATGTATAGGAAAATAATAGATAGAAGATACTTCATCAAGTTCAAATTTCTACTTAGATGAATTTATAACAGGCATTTAATGGCAAAAAGAATAAAAAATATTATTAAAAGTTATATGTATATAAATATATCTTTATATATGTATATATGTGATATAGTATAGTATAAATACATCATCGATTTTCATAGAGTGTGTGTAAACAAATAGTGCGGTCAGCGTAAACATAGGCGAGTTTATTTTAGAACCGACTTAGGGACGAAGAGGCAGGGAATGGTGACGTCATACACATAAAAACTCACGAATTAAGTAAAATAATACAATCGAGATTATTTAGTCAGTGGTGGTGGTGATTATTTAGCTAGTGGTTAAAGGGTCCGCCTCTCATGCATGAGGGCGCGGGTTCGATCCTGGCAAGTACAAATGTGATTTTTCCGAGTCATATGTACTTTATAAGAGTATTTAGACATCACTGATTAATGCATTCCCAAAGAGGGTTGATGTCAGGCAGTCGGCCGGTCGTAAAAACAATAAGCCAAAACTATTCACAACACGTAAGGCAGACCCTGGCTAAAGCTGGGAAATTGCCAGGTAGAAGAATAAAGTCGAGATTTTAAACAGAGATAAAACTCATCATTTCATGTATTCACGGTGCGTGTGTCGGGTCAATCGTTGTAGTGAGAGGAGCTTCAACAGTGACTGGGACTTGTGACCCAGGTGTAGGTTTAATATATATATAGAGACGAAACCTCTCATCATTCCATGTATTCACGGTGCGTGTGTCGGGTCCATCGTTGTAGTGAGAGGAGCTTCAACAGTGACTGGGACTTGCGACCCAGGTGTAGGTTTAATATATATAGAGAGACGAAACCTCTCATCATTCCATGTATTCACGGTGCGTGTGTCGGGTCCATCGTTGTAGTGAGAGGAGCTTCAACAGTGACTGGGACTTGTGACCCAGGTGTAGGTTTAATATATATATAGAGACGAAACCTCTCATCATTCCATGTATTCACGGTGCGTGTGTCGGGTCCATCGTTGTAGTGAGAGGAGCTTCAACAGTGACTGGGACTTGCGACCCAGGTGTAGGTTTAATATATATAGAGAGACGAAACCTCTCATCATTCCATGTATTCACGGTGCGTGTGTCGGGTCCATCGTTGTAGTGAGAGGAGCTTCAACACAAGTCATTACATACACAAGTCATTTCTTAAATAAATATATAAGTAAATGTTTTATTATATATTTCGTAATACATAAATGTTTTTGATGAATTCATACTCTACCACCTACATCATAAGTCTCATAATCGCGATGTTAGTGTATTTGGTAATTGATAAGAGGACGACTGATAAGTGATAACACTATCAGTGTATTTATCATTGAAATTATTAATAATATACAATATGAGCATATGATATGAAGAAAATCGTGTTAGTCACAATATTTATAACTCGAAACGGCTGTTTGGATTTGGATGGAATTTTATGGAGAGGTAGGTTGGAAAAAGGAGACACCTGTGACCTGGGTCACAAGTCCCAGTCACTGTTGAAGCTCCTCTCACTACAACGATGGACCCGACACACGCACCGTGAATACATGGAGTGATGAGAGGTTTCGTCTCTCTATATATATTAAACCTACACCTGGGTCACAAGTCACAGTCACTGTTGAAGCTCCTCTCACTACAACGATGGACCCGACACACGCACCGTGAATACATGGAATGATGAGAGGTTTCGTCTCTCTATATATATTAAACCTACACCTGGGTCACAAGTCCCAGTCACTGTTGAAGCTCCTCTCACTACAACGATGGACCCGACACACGCACCGTGAATACATGGAATGATGAGAGGTTTCGTCTCTCTATATATATTAAACCTACACCTGGGTCGCAAGTCCCAGTCACTGTTGAAGCTCCTCTCACTACAACGATAGACCCGACACACGCACCGTGAATACATGGAGTGATGAGAGGTTTCGTCTCTCTATATATATTAAACCTACACCTGGGTCACAAGTCACAGTCACTGTTGAAGCTCCTCTCACTACAACGATGGACCCGACACACGCACCGTGAATACATGGAATGATGAGAGGTTTCGTCTCTCTATATATATTAAACCTACACCTGGGTCACAAGTTCCAGTCACTGTTGAAGCTCCTCTCACTACAACGATGGACCCGACACACGCACCGTGAATACATGGAATGATGAGAGGTTTCGTCTCTCTATATATATTAAACCTACACCTGGGTCACAAGTCCCAGTCACTGTTGAAGCTCCTCTCACTACAACGTTGGACCCGACACACGCACCGTGAATACATGGAATGATGAGAGGTTTCGTCTCTCTATATATATTAAACCTACACCTGGGTCACAAGTCACAGTCACTGTTGAAGCTCCTCTCACTACAACGATGGACCCGACACACGCACCGTGAATACATGGAATGATGAGAGGTTTCGTCTCTCTATATATATTAAACCTACACCTGGGTCACAAGTCACAGTCACTGTTGAAGCTCCTCTCACTACAACGATGGACCCGACACACGCACCGTGAATACATGGAATGATGAGAGGTTTCGTCTCTCTATATATATTAAACCTACACCTGGGTCACAAGTCACAGTCACTGTTGAAGCTCCTCTCACTACAACGATGGACCCGACACACGCACCGTGAATACATGGAATGATGAGAGGTTTCGTCTCTCTATATATATTAAACCTACACCTGGGTCACAAGTCACAGTCACTGTTGAAGCTCCTCTCACTACAACGATGGACCCGACACACGCACCGTGAATACATGGAATGATGAGAGGTTTCGTCTCTCTATATATATTAAACCTACACCTGGGTCACAAGTTCCAGTCACTGTTGAAGCTCCTCTCACTACAACGATGGACCCGACACACGCACCGTGAATACATGGAATGATGAGAGGTTTCGTCTCTCTATATATATTAAACCTACACCTGGGTCACAAGTTCCAGTCACTGTTGAAGCTCCTCTCACTACAACGATGGACCCGACACACGCACCGTGAATACATGGAATGATGAGAAGTTTCGTATCAAGAACGGCTGTACGGGTTTGGGTGAAAATTGATTTATTGGATAGTTTTCATCCGATCAAAAAGAAATAAAAAAACTATGTTGATCAAATACAAAATCTTATCTACTGTCATAAATAAGGAACAGAGTTCGACCAATCTACCCATTACTAATTCTGAAATTAACGCAAACCAAGTCGCGGACAGAAACTAGTATACTTTGTTATTGTGATGTATTAAATATCATACATACATACATACAAAACAAGTTACATATAACGTGTGTAATTAATAATACAATAATATTATTAGTTCTATCCTATTAATGGAAGAACCTTCGAGCGGGTAACGCCGGGGAATAGAACCTTGTATACTACCTAGTGACAATACATATATAGACGACCAAGTACATGCTGAGATTAATCTCTAGAGAATACAGAATATGTGTACTTGTTTTTATTTCCATATCACAATTTTAGTTCCCGAAGAGTGTTGATGTCAGGCAGGCGGCCGGTCGTAAAAACAGTTAGCCAAAACTATTCACAACATGTAAGGCAGACCCTGGCTGAAGCTGGGAAATTGCCAGATAGAAGAAGAAGAAGAATGTTAGTTAAAGTACTCCTTTGAAATGGCTTTAAAGATTTTTACCAAATTATTTACGTATTCAGTAGGTCTAAGAATCGGCTACTATCTATTTTTCGTATTTTCTATGATAAGAGTTTTTCACCAATATATTTTTTTGTTTCTCTTTCTTATAATGTAGCATTAATAGTACGTACAACCCTAAATTTTTACTTTTTTATCACCAACCCATATTTTTTATATGGAAAAGCAACGTTTGCCGGGTCAGCTAGTATATATGTATATAAGGTACCGATCTGAACCGAATACAAAATTTTAGCAAACGAAGTCACGAACAAGAACTAGTAAATAATTCTTTTTCTTCTACCTGGCAATTTTCCCAGCTTTAGCCAGGGTCTGCCTTACATGTTATGAATAGTTTTGGCTAATTGTTTTTACGACCGGGCGTCTGCCTGACATCAAAACCCTCTTTGAGAATGCATTAATCAGTGATGTCTAAATACTGTTAAAAAGTACATATAACTCGGAACAATCACATTGGTACTTGCCAGGATCGAACCCGCGCCCTCATGCATGAGAGGCGGGCCACCACCACTAGGCCACCACTGGCTTATCACAAGTAAATTATTTTTGATAACTTTATGGTAACCGTGACCACGGACAGATGGGAAGGAAAATGTGTAACAAATGTCGACAGACAATTATATTTTTTTAAAAAGGGTTTGTATACGAAAACCTTAGTATCATTTCAATTGGTATCCACACACTACAAACAGACAGTTTTCAGTCTGCCAATAATAAATTCCAATAGTATCATGGAAGAAGAATTTTAACTTTATTGACGATGCAAACTCGTGCTAAGGACGAAGTTACGAATCAATATAAAAATATTCAATGATTGACCAAATGCAAATCTATAAAATAATATAGTGTCAATGACCTCCTAAATCAAAATAACCGGTATATCAATCAAGAATAACGAATCGCTAATATAATAATAATGTGTACAACACTAGCTTGTTGAAATATACGATCTTTTGTACATAAAACGATATAATACTTTCAATGCTATAAAAAAAGGTAATATTTAAAATTTACATATAACTGTGATGGTTTTTAATAAATTTTAATCAAAAATCAGTCAAACCGATTTCTTTTTATACATAAAAATAAAAAAAATATATGAAATTTTAAATGAGTACTCGCGAAAATCTTAGATCTCATTATAAAAAAAATACGCCGATTACGTATTTCTTTCGACAAAGTCGACTCTGAACATAAATTTACATTAAAAACAAATGATTTTCATTGACCCTATATATACATATGTATATATTAATGAAAAATTTTCATTTATACTACCCTTAAAAACATAGTAGATTTAGAAATTGTGGTATATACAAGAATGTACTTGATTGAAAATTCCTAATGCACTCTAATATTACATACTTGGTATTGGCTGCGGCTTTATCTACATATCATTATTTGTATCATATCATGAGATATATATCATACCACTATCATGAGTTTTCATTTAATTCCACATCGACATATTCATTAGATCATGAGAAAAAGAAGTTTTGATTTCCTCATCTTTGAAGTCGGTTAAAAAGTATCCCAACTCACTCCTTATACTTTACCTACCACCAAAGAAGATACAATCAAAATCAGTCCAGCAATTTTAGACAATTTGTATCATACACATAGTGATATATGTGTTTATAAGAAAGTAGAGTGTAGACTAAATTACATACAGAACAATGAAAATTCTTTTTATAATAATCACTAATAATCATATATATGGAATATTTGCTTCAACTCTCATTCTGAGTTGTTCATACACAATGCACAGACAAGTGGCTGTTGTATCTGATATAGATAAGATGGTCATGTGGTATGATGTACACACACACACACACACTCACATATAAATATTAAACACTAATTTATTAGTAATTGTGAAAAAAATACCTTAAAAGTCATTAATATAGAAAATATTTCAACTAAACTTTCTTCTGATCTGCTTCCAATGTAGATACGCGGAATTATACTATACTACTTACGAGGATTTGCACTATCCCTGACTGTGTCAATTTAATCATATATTAATTGATTTTTCAAGTTATTACTTAACAAACCTACATACATACATTTTATTTTAGCTGATAGAAGAATCTATACTGAATTGTGAATCTTCATATTAAGCTAGATATACTATTACAATAGAAGAGCATAAGAAAGAAATTTATTAAATTTTAAGAACATCGGAATTAGAATATGTTGTTGCCAACCCATCCTAAGTTAGACTGCACTCAAATCAACTTAACATGACTGTAAAGTCACTTTGCACCATGGAGAAGTTCACATTAAGAATATATATATATATGTATTATGTATGCTAGATATATATCATATAAGGCAAGAGTCACTTTTACAAACCTTACCTACATTTAATATATACATATATAATATATATTACTATGTGGGTCAAGTATGTTACGATAGAACCAAGTCTGGCTAGACTTATAAATATATCAGTCTAGATTCTAGTCTAGACTGAACAGATTTATTTATGATTACAGTAGAACTCCAATTATCCGATTTAATGGGGACCGGGACACATTCGGATAATCAAATATTCGGATAATTGGAGTTTTGTTTTTAATTGCCATTGGAGAGAAAAAAAGTTACGTTTTGATATTGCGCTATTTTATTGAATTAAATGAAAGAAACATGATATTTTCACATGTTTTAAACATAAATAAATTGTACTTATGTACAAGTTTAGAAATAAAAATCATTGTTTTTTAAACATCTTCGTCAATGTAAGATGTTTTGCGGTCTTAACTTGCCATTGTGCCAACACTGACTTCGCGGAGGGAAGAATAATAGCACACTTAGAATTTTTTTGGACAATTATTTTTCTGAAAGTGATTCGGATAATCAGCGATTCGGATAGTCGGAGTTCGGATAATTGGAGTTCTAATGTACTATTGTGTGTAACTATAGTCCTGGCATATTAAAATGGATAATATTTGGACCAAAAAACCTATTAATAGAGTATATTTATGTTACAAAAACTAAAGATTCTGACTATACTTAAAAAATATATTTTTTATCACAAACAAATACCCAATCTCTTTATCTGCATGACACAAAAAATAAATGACTGTCACCAAAATAAGTAAAAAATACTGTGTCTTTCGGAAAACACATTTTTTATGATGATGAATGTAATAATTTTACTTTATTTAAATAAATATATGTTTGTGTGTGTATATTACTAAACTATAATAATCTTGATACAACTAATACTAAGAAATAATAAAATACTAAGACAGCCCTAGAAGGTTTGCATCAAATTTGGTAGAGAGAGGAGCTTAGACGGTAGAGGTAAGTGTTTAACACGTGTTAGATAGAGACCCCTTAAACCTACACCTGGGTCACAAGTCACAGTTACTGTTGAAGCTCCTCTCACTACAACGATGGACCCGACACACGCACCGTGAATACATGGAATGATGAGAGGTTTCGTCTCTCTATATATATTAAACCTACACCTGGGTCACAAGTCACAGTTACTGTTGAAGCTCCTCTCACTACAACGATGGACCCGACACACGCACCGTGAATACATGGAATGATGAGAGGTTTCGTCTCTCTATATATATTAAACCTACACCTGGGTCACAAGTCACAGTTACTGTTGAAGCTCCTCTCACTACAACGATGGACCCGACACACGCACCGTGAATACATGGAATGATGAGAGGTTTCGTCTCTCTATATATATTAAACCTACACCTGGGTCACAAGTCACAGTTACTGTTGAAGCTCCTCTCACTACAACGATGGACCCGACACACGCACCGTGAATACATGGAATGATGAGAGGTTTCGTCTCTCTATATATATTAAACCTACACCTGGGTCACAAGTCACAGTTACTGTTGAAGCTCCTCTCACTACAACGATGGACCCGACACACGCACCGTGAATACATTGAATGATGAGAGGTTTCGTCTCTCTATATATATTAAACCTACACCTGGGTCACAAGTCCCAGTCACTGTTGAAGCTCCTCTCACTACAACGATGGACCCGACACACGCACCGTGAATACATGGAATGATGAGAGGATTCGTTTCTGACTTAGAAATAACTCTGTTAAAACTGTCATATGTTGTTTTATTAACTATAGTTTAAAATAAAATTAAAATGTATTAAAAATACATTTATATATAACAATGGTTAAATAAATCAGAAAAAAATATTAATGACTTATATAAATAATAAGTTAGAGGTATCTCATTGTATACAACAAAGTCAATATATTTTTCACACACATTTTTTTCTTATCTTAAACATTGTTTAATCCATTTTATATAGGATTATTTAAGTTTCGAGAACCAACAACTTTTATAACTACACATATTAAAAGAAGCGGACAAAGTCGCGGTTATTTCCTAGCAACAATATTAGTTACAAAAAATACGTGATATTCCTGATATAAGAACTAAATATAGATAAATGTTATATGAAGCAATTGATTACAAGATCAAACAATGAGTCGCTACGGTCAATACGTTTGTACGAGATTACGGTTCCAACCCGACCAAGTTAAAAATACTAAAGTAGAAGGAGAGTGTATTATGGACTCCACAAATCGGCTGGGTTACTTGGCCATCCGCGCCCTAGCGGTGACATCATAGGTCCATTCACGATAAGCAATTGAAATTATGTCACGCCCAATATATAGCACTAAATAACACTTCTATACCATCACGGTGCTCGTAATACGATAAGTATAACATAGAATTGATTTAATTATAGTCACCTTTGAAAAATATTATGGAAATGACGGAAGGATTTCGGAAATATCTATGTAATCGCGGCAAGCGTGAATAGTCCATAAATATATAACTTGAGTCATTATACAGCGGTCGGGCTAAAAAAAACGACCCAATTTGATCTTCAACAGTACTCGCGTCTAAACCACACCCAGATCTTGAAGTGATAGTTACGGCGATATAACGCTACGATCTTATAAGAACAATGATTTATAAGCTATTAAGAGTCAAATACGAGTTCTACTCACCGGTATCGCTTCCAAGAGATGATAATTCAAATTTTGTCACGGCACAAGATCACTCCACTATAGCGTAGCAATGTAAATTAACTTACACTAAGCACACTCACGGCATAATATTGCTAACGGACACATAAAATAATGTTCTCCTCCTCTTAATGCACCAACACCACAGACATAACGCATTAACTTTATTTTATATTCGTTCGTGTTAGTGGACCGTCTGCTCACACTGCTTCCGTAAATCGATGTCGGAGTTTCGATTCGGCACCGCGGCGACCGCGTCGCTGGCGTCGGCTGTCGTTAAAAACGATGCTCACTCTTAGCACCAGGTGGCGTGGTGGTCGTCAGGGTTCCCAGGTGTAAAATGCGGTCATAAATATTATGAAAATACATGTAAATTTTTTATATATTACAAAATATTTCTTAAACTGTTTGCATTTATTGACACGAATATTATGATATAATGTATTTAAATATATATATTAGACAATTTCTACTGTTACTAAACTTAAAAGATACGAATTCAAAATGATATAAATAAGCAATTTATCAAGCAGGATTTAAATTTAACATAAAATTTACTTTATATCACAGAACAATACTAATAGAATAAAATTTAATATATAAAATACACTTAAATAAAAATAAATAGTATGCGTAACATGAAACGTATAGGCGCGTACCGCTCCTAGCGCCGTCAGTGGCCGATCCGTCAGACCGTCACTCATTTCTAAAATGGCGATCGTTTAGGTTGTGTGTTACTGTTTTATTTTATGTTTTTTTACAAAATTGAAACTGTCTTGATATTAAGGTAACTATTAAAACATATAATAATAATTGAAATTTATATAGTTTTAAATTGAAGTGTTTATGTTAAATTTGTATGAAAATTTCAGTTAGTATGGGTCGCTCGCCGAGTCCTCGGCGGCGTGAGGAGAGGCGAGATCGGAGGGACCGGGACCGGGACAGAGACCGAGAGAGGCGGAGACAGCGGACCCGGTCCAGATCAAGGTCCCTCGAGCGGCGGCGGCGGTCCGCGGAGAGGCGGCGCTCACCGTCTCCTCGGCGGCGCAGGTCACGAACAGCTTCTCCGTCCACATCCTTCGTCCCGAAGCCTAAGAAGAACTTCGGCGAGCGGCCTATCGTCACCCCCGCAGACTTGGAGGGAAAATCCCCCGAGGAACAGGAAATGCTCAAAGTTATGGGCTTCTGCGGCTTCGATTCCACTAAAGGTAAGAAAGTCGACGGAAACGTTGAGGGTGACGTGCACGTGGTGCTGAAGAGGAAATACAGACAGTATATGAACAGGAAGGGGGGCTTTAATAGACCCCTGGACTTTGTTGCTTAGTACGGTAATACACAACCTACGTCAGTCAGGCCTGCAGGGTCGCATGTAATGTGATACTGGTGTTTAAAGCTTGTCTTCGTATGTACTCGCAGAACACTCTAGAACAATCCAGAAACAGAATTAGATATTAACATACACAATCACTTCCCACCCCGTCTGTGACTCCATATGAAATACTATATGAAGGCAATCTTTGAAACCATTTTTTTTACTTAGCATTAAGTGTTACATTTCAATATTGCGTTAACACAATGAGTATCGGCTGCAATATGAATAACACAAAACTAACTACATTTAAACTTACATCCACAATATTGCAACCGAAACTCATATATTAATTAATATATTGCCACAAACACATTTGTAAATATAAATTGATTACCAAACTTTACCGATATCTGGTTATCATACTACCGATATCAAGCACTTCACCAAAATTCCTCGGCTAAAGAGACAGTTAGTTTGTGGCAGTTTAGTTAAGTTAGTATAAGTCCGGTTACCTCAGTGCCCGCGCGCCACGCCCGCGCGGGTTCAGTACAGCGCTCAGCGCACCAAGAAACCAACAGGAATCGATCTGGGTCTGATTATAATGGCTTATCAAGTTGTATATATGACAACCATCATTAAATACTCTCCGAGCTATGATGACCAAGTTACAACCACGTACAAGTCGATTCAATGATATAATTACTGGTTTATTGATGAGAAATTAATACTTATATGAAGTACCGAACACTTAGAAGTCGATTCAAAGATCTCATTACTGGTTTATTGATCAAATTAATAGTTATATGATCATAGTATTAATGTATGGAGGTTTTAACAACTTGATAGTCGTGCAATAAGACTGAGCTGTGTCCACGTTGAACGTTTCCCGCGCCACGCACACATAGTTATATTTATACACTATACACCCTTACCCCCTCATCCTCCACATTTACAATAGCCAGGCCGAGTTCTGACTGGTCTCGGGACACTCGAAATTCTTTTACACTCATCCGGCACTATTTACATGTGTCCGGAGACCGAGTTCTAACCCGGCCACCTTTATAATATACAAATGTTGCTTGAATGTGATATTTTTTTAAGTAAGCGTAGCGCGGGGGTCCCAGCAACGATCAGCCCACACCGATTCCGGTTGGTTTGTCACACCACTCGCACCACTTGAATGGATCCCAATTAACTAAATTACAAATTCTTCTCCACCGTATCTGATAATCATTTGAAGAAGTTCATTAAGTTTTAAGACTGATGATTAATAAAGCAAGTTTTGAATTTAAACGAACCGAAATTATTAATAAAGTACCCAAAATTTTTACAACATTAGGTACTTGATTTTTTTGTATCTAAATCAAGAATCTTAGCGATTCATTCCCACATGTACATACCACAATGCATTTTGGTAATATAAAGTTTTTTTTTTTGTTTAATTTATTTTGTGAACACATTAACAACCTTGGATGGAAAATATTTTGTTTTTGTAACTGAAAATTTTAATTAATGTATAAAAAATATTGTTTAAGTTAAAATGTTGATGGAATTGTTTAAACATTTTTCACTCTATATACTTATTGTACAATTGTGATTTTCATTCAGTAAAATACCAAGGTTTACAAATTAAATAAAAAAATGATTTGGACTATTATCTTTTATTTATACAAACCCCTTCGAAATATTTTTATTAATGCCAATACTTCACCTAAAATGTTTCTATCTTAAAAATGAACAGACAAACAGAGTTAAAAATATGATGACTAATGAACAAGTTTAACATAAAAAGTAATATAAATACAATAAAAGAAAAATGTGTTCAGTATTTATGAGTGATATGAGACTCAGTACATTTTACAAGACTGTACACTATATATAAAAAACTACTGTAATATTGAAGGATCCAACTCTGTCTTATTAAAATTTCTAAAATTCTAAACATTATTGATTTATATGTCTATATATTCTAGCTGACCCGGCAAACGTTGTTATGCCATATAAAAATTTGGGTTGTATGTATTTTTAATGCTACATTATAAAAAAATAAAAACAAAATATTTCGTCCGAAAATAAAAAGTTAAGGTTTAACAACCCTTATAACATTACAACGTACCCACTTAGGGAATGAAAAAAATGTTGGCCGGTTCTTAGAGCTACTCAATATGCTCACAAAATGTCATCAAAATCGGTCCAGCCGTTTCGGAGGAGTTCTCTGTCTAACACCGCGACACGAGAATTTTATACATGAGATTAAAACAAAACAGACTTCATATAGATATATAAATATAACTTATTATTATTGAGGAACTGCTATATTTACTATAACAGATAAAATAATTGTTTAAAACTTTCTCAAAGTTACAAATCTTATAGAATAAGGGAGATCGCTTTAAAAACTTAAATGAATTCTAATCACAAAAAGTTTCATTACAAAGAGTTAAGATTCATCAGGATTGTGTTTGCAGAGAAATTAAAGATTAAATAATATTTTTAGTCTATGTAACAAGATTTTATACAAAATTTTAATTTTTTGGCGCGAATTTAATTGACCCTCAAGGAGTTTTACTATAGATTATTATAGTAGAGATGTAATTCTGCTGGAAAATGTATATACAATATGTATGTACATAATTAGATCGTATCATGATAAAGATACGTAGATTAAAGTAACTGTAGTACTGCAGGTTTTGAGTGAAAACATAAACAATTTTATAACTATACAGGGTGACTGGTGAATTACTATCAATATTTAAGGAGCATACTCGGTACATGATTCTCATTCAAATTATGTAAAAAAAATAGGTACTTAATTTTTTACCAAATTTCCGTATAAATAAATAAAGTGTGTACACGTTCCACGTGTTCCAAGTGTGGACGCGTGCGGCGGCGTGCTGATACAACAACACGCCTCCGCGCGCGTATGTGTGTGTTGTGTGTGTATACCTAATCTGTAGGGTGTTCATACGATGCGTAATTAATTACACAACTTTTGGTTAACTTTACTTAGAAGTTTATTAATATTTATGTTATATTAATGTTTATTTTGTCATATATGATCGTCAAATATCACGTCCTCAAGTATCGATAGTAATTCACCAGTCACCCTGTATAATATTATTGAGATGGAACTTTTAAAACCGGATTTATTTGTAACTATTTGTAAAGAAATGCAGCTGGAAGATGGACCACACCAATTACCTATTGTGACAGAACCCGATGTTTAATTTCGGGGTTGGCATTGACCTTGGACAAACCCTCTACAAAAACTGACCCCGGCTGGCTTGTGGGAAATTAACCAGTTTTAAAACTAACTAATAATATCTTTGCTGTGATTTGTGAATAAGATTTATCTTCCTTGGTGTGACTCAATCGTTTTAGGGACCATAATGAAGCGTTTCTTGTAATCTGGTTTGACGGTTGACGGAAGCAAATAAATAAACATCTATTTGTGGAATATAGTTATAAAGGAATTCATCCACGTTTTAAAGAAGTATTTTAGTATTTATTTATATCCAAACTGGTCAGAATCATTAAACAACTAATGTTATGGAATTGACTAACAAACTGGCCATCATGTACGATTTATCACGACCTTGGACCTGGGAAGACAGCAAAATAACTAAAGAAAAAGTATTTATAGGTTGTAATATGATTAAGAAAACGTGTACATTTATTCCATTTTGTACTAGCTTTTGAATGAAATGAAATTCTCGTGTATATGTGAGTTATTCCCTAAAGTCTCTATCTATCTCTATTCTCTAAAGTCTCTTCTTGTCAACTAAAGCTGAACTGTAGTTTATGGTTCTATCCGTGTAGTTTATGGATTGGGATGAAATATTGTCTGATTATTTGTATGATGGGTAGGTATCACGATACAAAAATGTGGTGTGCAGTTTAACTTCTCCAGGGTTCCATCATTCTCTATACCAAATTTCATGAAAATCAAAATAGTGTGAAAACGTAACAAACAGACAAACAGAGTTGCTTTCTTAGTTTTTAATATAACTTGGTTTTACACATAAAAAGCTATGCAGTGGTCGCAAAAAAGAGGGACTTTTACTAGACAGATAGGAGGTCTTTTATTTAGTAGATAATCTGTCATCTTTTGCTAACAGATTCTTTTGTAGGTGGTAGAGCCTAGCTGTGGTCAAGTTACTACAGCTCGAACATGTGCTGTCTCGACCGTAAGTACCACCCTCTTATAGAAGATCGACGTGAAGTAGTCTTTAATTCTTTTCACACCCTTTCCTCTCCCTCTCCTACAATACATCCGGCAATACGTATCTACGTTGCGTATGTCTATGAGTGACGGTACTACTTCGATCACGTAGGCCGTCTGCTTGGATGCCCACTTTGTCATAAAAAAATAACTAATTCAGATGCTATATGGACAATAAGCTGAATAATATTTCAAACTTACCCAGTTGAACCACTTACCTAGTCAAATATCTATTTTATAAAAACAGTTATATAATTTAACTCAGTAATGCAGTACGTCTTAATAGTATCGTTAAAAAAAACAATTTAATTTGATATTGGCTGAATGGTAAAATATTTAGGCAATCTAGCGCGCGAAAGAGTTTGGCTTCCCGCCATTAATAATGTCAATCGAAAGATATCCCAATATAAATTGTAATTTGTTTACGTTTAAATCGACAAAATTATAAGTACCTATATGCACTTGGGGTTTAAAATATTAAAAGGCGAGATTTCATTTTATTGAGAAAGGGAAGATAAATAGTGTCGAATTGACTAGTTTCAAAGTCGAACGCTCAATACATTCCTTGGTAAATCTAAGTTTTTTTTTTGTGGAAACAATGTGAGTATTAATAAAGCAGAAGGATATTAAAGGTATCATTTTTGTTATTAATCAGTAAAAGATCGAATCAAAGAAATAATAAACACGCTTTTATTTATATATATGCAAACACTTCTTTATTATCTTAATATAATATATACTTATATAATTTAACATTTTACACTATGTATGTGGCTTGTACGAAGCGAAGTAAAGTTAATAAACTATTTGAAAGCTGTTTTATGCCATACATATATTAATGAGAATTTTCCAAAGAGGGTTAATGTCAGGCAGGCGTAAAATCAATTAGACAAAACTATACACAACATGTAAGCCAGACCCTGGCTAAAGCTGGGAAATTGCCAGGAAGAAGATAAGATAAATATACTTTATTGTATACCGAAACAAAAGAATACAAGAAGCAACATAACAAAATAGAAAACATGGTACAAAAGGCGGTCTCATCGCTAAAAGAGCGATCTCTTCCAGACAACCTTTGGATAGAGGACATTGAATAACAAGAAAGGGGTTCGGAGGTGTACACTTTTAAGTAAACCATACATACACATACATAACATATTTACATAACATACATACATACGATTAATACATTATATACATATATAATATATAAATACGTATATAAATAAAATAATACATGTTTTATAAATAAATACATATAAATACATAGGTACTTATATATAAAAGTACAACAATTTACAAAATTAAGATATATATTAATGAGTGAAATTTGTGTATAAAGCGAAATGAAATACGACATTGTGTTGTAACATTTATTATGAGTGACATCTCGCTTCTTACAGCCGTTCTTCGTTAAGGGCGCGTTGTAAGAGCAATAGGAACTTTAACATTAGTTATCGAGTGCGGCCGGGGCGGAGGCCGAGTCGTGCGTCCACCGGGGCTGATATGTACAGGGTGCTCCGGTCTAGAATGGCGCTGCGTCGTCCAGGGTGTGAAGCCAGTTGAATATCATCATGTTCCTTTCGTACTTGGAGAGCGGACGGCCTCGTTCCCGTTCCAACTCAGACGCGGTCAGCGCCAATTGAGCTGCTTCTGGGGCTATATATAATATTAGTTATATATATGTCACAATAGATGACGTTCATAAATCATTTATTTATTTATTTATTTACAACAAGCACACTTACAACATACATATTGAACATTTACAGTTAAAATGACTATATTAAAACATCAGATATGTACATCAATGACAAGTGTACATGACATTTACTAACCATAAACAGTGCACGACTAAAAAGTTTACATACTAATTTAAAGATAAAAAATAAAAATATTACGTAGAAATAACAAAATAAAATAAAAAACATCATCATCCTATTAGAACCTAGAACAAAAGCCTCTTTCTCACATGGAGAAGGTTTGAGCATTAATCACCACACTCGCTCAACACGGGTTGGTGTTACAAACTTATAATTTGATACAAGTCCAAATTTCCTCACAGTTTCCTTCATTAATCAGTGATGTCTAAATACTCTTATAAAGTACATATGACTTGGTACAATCACATTGGTATTTAACCACTAGGCCATAAGTACTATATGTTTTTACCAGTTACTTATCAATACTCACCGCTGGTGGTAGGCACAGCTAGTGTGACTCCCCCGGCGCCGGCCGCCACCTGACACACACATACATACATTATGCACATTCAGATGTGTTACAATATATATATGAAGTGTTATCACCTCCAACTTGTCCAAATTAAACTCTGACTGCGAGAGGCGCTCCAGGGCTCTGTATGTGGTTAACAGGCGACGCTTTATGTAGTTCTGGCGGACCTGGAAATATATATAGGAATATTATTTCAAACTAAAATAACTTTATTCAATATAGAAGCATTAGTTTCTAATTGATGGTCACTTGAGACACAACCACCGGTTCGAAAAAAATACCCTGACCTGAGAAGAACCGGCGAAAGAAACTTTTTTTTTAACTTTTTAAGGTGGTAGAGCCTAGCTGTAGTCAATTTACTACAGCTCGAACATGGGCTGGCTCGACCGGGGAAATACCACCCTCTCACAGAAAATCGGCGTAAAGTAGTCTTTAAAGGCTGCGTTTCGTCCGGTGAGTGAGAGAGCCGGTTGTCCTTTCCCTTTTCCCAACCTTTCCTTTCCTACCTTTTCCCCCTCCTTTTCCCCAATGAAGGGCGGCAACACATCCGCAAATCTACGTTGCGGATGTCCATGGGCGACGGTACCTACCTACCATCAAGTAAGCCGTCTGCTCAGTTGCCCCCTTTTCCCATAAAAAAAAAAAAAAAAAAAAAGAAACCGGAAAACATTAAGAACAATAGGCTTCATCATCATCATCATCAGCCTATCAGAATGAAGAAATTACTAAGAAATTCATATTTACAATAGTGTATTAAAAATTACATAGACATAGTCTGGATTTTAACTAGTTTCATACAGATATTTGTCTTTGAGAATAATCATCATCATCATCAGCCTATCAGAGCCCACCGCTGAGCTTCTTCTCACATGGAGAAGGTTTGAGCATTAATCACCACGCTTGCTTAACGGGTTGGTGATTTCAAACTTATAATTTGATATAAGTCCATGTTTCTTCGCGTTATTACTATGATTAAAGAATTCTTTAACAATATTGACTCTGTAGAATGGTTCTACTAATTGGGCAGACCCTGGCTAAGGCTGGGAAATTGCCAGGAAGAAGTAGAAGAACGGTTCTACTAATGTTACCTTTTTATTATCAGCGTGGACCCTGGGCGGGGCCGGCGGGGCTCGCTGTGGAGAAGGGAGTTGTGAGCCGCCCACTGAAAACATGGAAAATATATTATTTGATATTGTGGTCTATTCACACACTATTAACCCCTTTATGTACTACAAGTATTATATATATATATATATATATATATGTATATAGGAGCATTGAGAACAATTGAAGTTTCATTTTAAAATATCATGGACCGTACTAGAAGAAGTGACATTTGTAACGTCAGCGAGGCTGGCGTCTCTCTCTCTTTAAAATCAACGAATGTGTAATAAATCCGATATATATTACAACTTAATATAATAATCACATATTAACACTTATGCCAGTTAAGTTTCCACTACTGTTTTAACAGGATAGTGGACTAATTTTTATGTAACATAAAATACAAGTATTACATAATTAATTACTAATAAGTAAGTATTTTTCACAAGATTATAAAATTAACTTAAACTATTTTTAAACAGATCAATGTGTTTATTAGATTATGACTATTACAAGATCTTAGAATAAAAGAATTTTTGAAATAATTAGATTTACAAATAGGTATTGAAAAAGTATCCTGAGAGCGAGCGATAAAACGAGGACATTTAAATAAAATATTACTGAGCAGATATGGAGAATCAATTAAATTATTTAATATTTTGTAAAGAAACATTTGGTCTCTTTGTTCTCTACGTTCTTCAAGTGGCATAAAGGCAGAATCAGGAAAAGTAAATTTATATCGGAACCTCCTGATAAATTTGTTTTGTATATTTTCAATTAAGTTGACATATTTTGCATTTTGTGGATTCCAAACAGTTGACGCATACTCTAATATTTCTATTTTGATATAAATACTATTTATATCAAAATAGAAATATTTCACAACTTTTAAATGTCTAAATCTTACAAATGACTTAAATAGAAATAATTATGATAAGACTTGTACTGACTGCTTTTATGTAAAAATATATGTATTTTATGTAAATATATCGTACCTGCTACCCATGTGCTACATGACCGTGAGGCTGCGCTCATGGTGAGGGCCTCCAACGCCGCGGATAAACCCAGCTCTGACGTGGCGCTGAAACAGGCGGAGTCAGGATATATTATATGTATATAAGACACATTTAGAGCTAAATATAGTACATGAAAGATTTTGCAAAGACAATTCTGTCCAAGGCTTCTTCATCATCAAGAAATGCATTGAATGTGATGCATGCAGCATTTGGCAAGAACGAATTTTATGTATAGTTATTAGCTATTAAAGTTACGGGAAAATTTTAGTTTGAAATACATATATTTGTTTTTAAAGATAATATCCTTGTCATTTTTAACCTTAATTTACTAACAATTAATTATTTGTAAGCTTGTCATCTCCAACTTTATCATTGTAAGTGGTATTCACCTTAATAGGTAATGCATTTAGTTTTAAGTTGTGTAAAAATGTTATACCTTTGTATTTATTGATGTATTTACCACTGGTTAATCTTAAATAAATATACAATGAAAATATTGTATGACTAAAATCCATCACGAGCAGGATTCAAACTCGAGAACTTTTCAACATTACATGTTTCAATTCCTTTACAATATGAGCGATCATGTACTAATTCTCTCACTCACATAAACACACACATATTATCTCTTTCTCACTCACACACACACACTATATCTCTTTCTCTCTCACACACACACACCAGATTCCACCACTCTGAAGTCATTATAAGTTTTTTTTGGGTATCAAAATTCACTCACCCCCTGACCGGCTTGCCTCCGCCCAGGGCTGCGCCCGCGTCATCCGCACTGAACGACCTTCGGAGCCCTAACTGAGCACACAGCGCCGCGCAGCCAGCTAGGAGCTCCCGACTGGCGTCTGACTGAGGTAAGGGGCCCGAGCCACATCTACAAATATATAACTTTCATGAAGTACAAATGTCTGAATACCCTCTAAAAATTATCCCAAGAAGGCCTCCTTTTATCTTTATATATAATTCTTCTGTGAGTGTGTATGTCACCGAACTTCTCTCAAACGACAGCACCGATTTTGATGAAATTTTTTGTGTGTGTTCAAGGGGATCTGGGAATGGTGTAGATTCACAATTTTGTCCGCTGGACAATGTTTTTTTAATTTATTAGTAGTTGTTGATACAAACGTTTTTTTTGACATTAGATATGACAACTAAACTCCAAAAATATAAATAAAAAACGTAACAGATATTTCTTGATTATAGGGCGATACGGAGTTCGCCGGGTCTTCTAGTATCTGTATAGAAGCCTAGGATGATTTGTAATATCATTTAGATAGGAAACTTATAGTGGTTTAACAGTAGATGAAGAAGTGTGGAAACTAAAAAATAATTAATAGCTACAAAATAAGTTTGAAAACCTCTTGTATACATGGATAATGTGTATAAACTGATCTCATTTCAATGAAACAGAAGTTTAAAAATAGTTTAAAACACAGACAAAGTTGTATTAATAGCTAGTATATAGTGGTAATGACCCTACTTGAAAGCTTTTCCATCAGGATTGGGGCTGGCAACCCTTAGAGAAGGATCGGGACCTTGGCCCGCCTGGAACAAAAATAGTAAGAAAATATACACATTTATTTCATAGTATCTACTTCTATGAGACAAAACTCATCATTCAATGTATTCACGGTGCGTGTGTCGGGTCCATCGTTGTAGAGAGAGGAGCTTCAACAGTGACTGGGAGTTGCGACCCAGGTGTAGGTTTAATATATATAGAGAGACGAAACCTCTCATCATTCAATGTATTCACGGTGCGTGTGTCGGGCCCATCGTTGTAGTGAGAGGAGCTTCAACAGTGACTGGGAGTTGCGACCCAGGTGTAGGTTTAATATATATAGAGAGACGAAACCTCTCATCATTCCATGTATTCACGGTGCGTGTGTCGGGTCCATCGTTGTAGTGAGAGGAGCTTCAACAGTGACTGGGAGTTGCGACCCAGGTGTAGGTTTAATATATATAGAGAGACGAAACCTCTCATCATTCCATGTATTCACGGTGCGTGTGTCGGGTCCATCGTTGTAGTGAGAGGAGCTTCAACAGTGACTGGGAGTTGCGACCCAGGTGTAGGTTTAATATATATAGAGAGACGAAACCTCTCATCATTCCATGTATTCACGGTGCGTGTGTCGGGTCCATCGTTGTAGTGAGAGGAGCTTCAACAGTGACTGGGAGTTGCGACCCAGGTGTAGGTTTAATATATATAGAGAGACGAAACCTCTCATCATTCCATGTATTCACGGTGCGTGTGTCGGGTCCATCGTTGTAGTGAGAGGAGCTTCAACAGTGACTGGGAGTTGCGACCCAGGTGTAGGTTTAATATATATAGAGAGACGAAACCTCTCATCATTCCATGTATTCACGGTGCGTGTGTCGGGTCCATCGTTGTAGTGAGAGGAGCTTCAACAGTGACTGGGAGTTGCGACCCAGGTGTAGGTTTAATATATATAGAGAGACAAAACCTCTCATCATTCCATGTATTCACGGTGCGTGTGTCGGGTCCATCGTTGTAGTGAGAGGAGCTTCAACAGTGACTGTGACTTGTGACCCAGGTGTAGGTTTAAGGGACCCTATCTAACATGTTAAACGCTCACCTCCACCGTATAAGCTCCTCTCTCTACATAACACAATATGAAACTAATAAAATGTAGTTTGTTTAGTGACAAACTGACAAACTTAACAAAATCTCCTTTCTTCAATCCTTGTTAAATAATTTTTTATAATTATATAAATAGTAATAATATTAATATAGTAATAATTAGCAATAAAGTGAGACTTATTTCTTATAATTAATTAGTACAATGTTTAATATCAAAAAACCAAGATCTGTATAGATTTGAATATAATCTAGAGATTAATTGGGATCTTCAAAGATTTCATTACAAAAAATATCAAGTAGAAGTAGATTATTGAGTAGTAACACTCCCAAGTACTAGCCATATAACATACATATTTCTAATACGACTCTCCTTATAATTAAAATTATTTATTTTAACTAGATGTGGTTGATAAAGTGTATTATGTTATTCTCACCCTGCAAGCGAGTAGTCTTAGTACTTTAGCATCACTAGCTGCCGAGGACACACTGAACAAACTCAGTTCTGTGGTGACGGACTCGTGCGACGGGGACCGAGCCACGCCTCCGCCCCTCCAGCCATCTCCAGGGCAAAGCTCCACTACACCAGATATAACAATATAAAATCATGATGTATAGTTAATTGAGAATCTATACTAAATTTTGCTCAACAAAGCGGCTTTGTAGGAAAGTAAAATAATATAAAAAAATTGTTTTTTTGTAAGATATATAATATCATTAATCAATTTTACGTCGAATAACAGTAGGTGAGCTAAGTGTAAAGTAATTAAAAAATATAAACGCGAATTGAAATTAATTGTACAGGAAACTATAAATAAAGAAAATAAATAATTATTTGGTTGAAATATATATAATACTTACATAATACAATAACGTAGTGGATTTAACGAAAATAAACACGTATTATTGAAAATAAGCTAAGAAATGAAAGGAAAAATAATAAAAATTCAATATTTATTTATATAGAAAAAAAAATCCGGCGAATTTATTTAAGCGAACATCAAATGTATTGATCACCGTTGATGTTGGGCTCCACGATGAGGTTTCTCTCGCAGCTTCCAGAGACGAAGATGATCTGACTCCTCTCTTATAAATTTATTATTTATATTGTAAACAATAATTTCAGCGAAAATACAATCTGCGTCTACTCCATGACACTACGGACGTATGTTCAGAAATCTAAACATACACGAAAAATATTATAAATAAATATATTAAATTTTATAAAGGTATTAAATAATAAATTCATATAATGTAAATAAAATTATCTTAATAATAATAACACATATTAAAATATATAATTTGACAACTAGCGAAATCTATCGAAAGAAATTGTAGTTTGACGTAATTAACTCACACAAAAATATAACAGATGGCGCCAGCAGGTTTATAAATGCAGGCCTTGATACGTAAAAATATAAAAGTACATTTTAAAACATTGTTTTTTGTTATTATTAGTTGAGATCTGGGCAGATTATCGAAATACTAAAGATTTATATAACTATTGTATTAATTTAAACATATATTATGTATATTTATATATAATATATGTATATAATACGAGATAATGATGTTATGATTCGTAACAATCGATAAATATTATTGATTGTACTGAACAATCCGCTCCGGGCTGGCGCGAACTAATACGGACAGGCTTACATGACGACCGATACATGAAAATAATATTAAAAGGATTTTTGGTGATATTAAATAACTTTATATATATATATAATAAGTATTTGATTTTTCAGTCATATGTACTTTATAATAGTATTTAGACAACACTGATGAAGGAAAATATGAGGAAACCTGGACTTATATCAAATTATAAGTTTGAAATAACCAACTAGTTTTGAGCTTTCTCCATGTGAGAAGCCTTACAGCAGTGGGTTCTGATAGGCTGATGATGATGATTTAAAAACTTTTATATTTACAAAATAATTTAAATAAAAAAATATTATACCGGCGTCATGTGTCCCGAGCTTTAACACACACACACACACACACACACACTGTGTGTAGCACTATGTGTCTGTGTGTGTGTGCTATTTTATTTCATGTTGTTGTGAGACTTACACGAAACATTTCCGAATATACAAATATATTATACAGTAATAGTATTGAATAGAATTTAAAGAAGCTAATACATGACTTAAATTTTTGACAAAATCAATCATAAACACATAAAGATACAAATTAATTATACATATATAGAATAAATATTGAATTATTTATAATAATAATATTAACAACGTGACTCATACACACACGGCTTGTGTGGAATCTTTATATATATATTAATTATTAAATTATTGTACAATACATAGTATAATAACTTTTATTTTCTCAGTTCCTCGTAAGTGTACTTATATACTTTCTAACTTTTCGTGTGACGGTAATCGTATTGAGAATGTAATCATTTAATAATGAAGAAAATATTAACTCTACGTAGAACGAACGTACAGACATATAGAAAACATATAATATATTTATTTTCAATTCAAAAAACAAAATAAAATGTTTCACAAAATAAATTAACTTTTGTTTAAAAAAAAATATTAATAAAAAATGTTCAAATAATGTTTAATGAAAAAAAATTAAACGCACACACATGTGTAGAGTACGTGCGGCGTAGGGATGACACGCACTGGATATATTATTAGAAATATATTAAAATAATATATGATATAATTTCACTATTAATTTTTTAATTTACATATAACTAAAAACAAATTTATATTAATAACTTTTAAATATCTCGATTTAAACTTATCGTAAATTAAGCCTGTATATAACAAACGAAAGAGTTAAACACAGAAAATATATATCGATTATTCTATCACACTACTTGTTACAATTTTTTTAAAAGTTAAAGTAATATAAACTATTAATTTCCGTTGTTTCCGTCTTAATAATATATTAATACAGCAAATTATCACCAAGCAGTGCCTCTTCTATACAATATGTAATATAATCTTCAATTAAAATATATCATATTAAATTTAATATTAATATTACAAAAAAAACTTCAATTGTCAACCCTGACACACACACACACACACACACAACATGAAACCAAACTCTGTCAAACTAAATGTATACAGTCACTAGGGATGTGGAATAGAAGAGCTATCGATACTTATTACTATGAGAGGTCGATGAAAATATATTATAAGAATAATAATTTAAAAAGATATTTTCTGTATTAGTACAAATATAAAAACTCTAATTGAAATTGAAATAACTATAAAGTCTATTAATAAAATAAATTAAATTAATTTATTAAATAATCTTAGAAAATTGTATAGTATTAATTATAGTAAGTATTTATTTTGAAACATTTTTTAATAATAATATTAATTTCTATCGATATAAATGGATCACGAGTCTCAATCCCTAGCAGTCATGCGAGGTATGTACCTATTATTATTAGCACACAGGCTTACAGCACACTGAGAGCAAGTTAACAAAATTATTATTATTATTTATAATTACATGTACAGGGTGACTGGTGAATTACTATCAATATTTAAGGAGAATACTCGGTACATGATTCCCATTCGAATTATGTAAAAAAAATTGATACTTAATTTTTGACCAAATTTCCGTATAAATAAATAAAGTGTTGACACGTTCCAAGTGTTGTAAATATTTCTCGTTTGTCTATTTTCGGACAAAAAAGTGCGTTTTCGAAGAGTCGTGTGAAAAGTGAATTAAATATTAATTAAAATAATAATTTGATATCAAAAAATATATATATTTCTCTTGGTGTGTCACAACGTAAGGCTCAAGGACTCTACACAGAGTAGATACGTAATAGAGGATTTATTATTTTTTATTTTTTTGTAATAAATTTAAAAAGAACAATAAAACGTTATTATTTATATAAAATAATATTTTCCTTATCATGTAATATTATTTTATAACAATCAATTTGTCAGCATCTATGTTTCATTACTCTGTGTGAATTGAAGAAGCCAATTTGCTGTTTGAAATTATTTTTAGGGTTCGTCATGAAATAATTAATTATTGAGAAAAATATATACGAAGATGAGAAGAGAAGCTTCTAGAAGTTATTATATGTATATAGAGAAAAACTTAAACGATATATTGTTTATACAAAATAGCTTATAATGTATTGCCACGATATATGTATATGTATACTTGTAGATATTATATATACTTATATGTATATATGTATGTTCTTATATATCAAATTTATATACATTAAATATTAATTGAAATAATTCCTGTTTAAGATAAATACATTTCATTACAAAATAACTTTACCGCCATTTTGACTAAAAATAGAACGCGAACAGACCTACTGAAAGTTAGAGGCGGCAACGAATAATAATAACTATAATGGAGCGATATATAATATTTATATTCAGAAAATAGATATAAATGCATCGTTTGAGTATTATATTGAATTAATATTACTTTTAAATATGCTTCATTATATTTTTTCGTATAATTCTGTATAATAATATTATTCGTACATCCCCGTTCTATATGTTTGTAGCTCTTTATTGATATGAGAGTGTTTTGGAACGGCTTATTTACGTCATCGACCAGGATCACGAACAATGGATGAGGCATTTATTATTTTTAATTTAATCTAGATTCAACTGAATTATAACTATGTACAATATATGATACGTATTTTTAAAACTTAAAAATATTGTAAATAAATTGTATATTATATTTGTATTTTTATTTAATATGTTTATAAAATTATATTTAACTTTACATTATTATAACAACATTTTTTAATCATATTATATATATATTTATATATTATTAAATTATTATATTATGTTATATATTCGGAATGCCGCATCCACAGTTAGTGTGAACACAATCAAGTTTCATATGACTACACTCACACTAACACAATGTGGACTCAAATCAAATATAGAATAAATTAATGCTTTAAATCCTGAACCTTATTACAAGGGGATAAGGATCAAGTTATTATTAACGTTTTGATACAAACGCTTTGTTCTAGCTGTTGTTGTATTTAAAATTCGACTTTATCTGTATCGTATAGAGTCGAATTTAATTTTGATGTTTTTTCTAATCTTTAAAGAATGCAATACCTTACTTTTTTTTAAATTTATTTGATAATGTGTAACTGTCCTTATATATATGTATATACAATTATTTATATATATTATGTTTGTACATCATATTTATATATGTATATATTTTAATTAATTTAACAATACTATAATAATTATATGTATATGAATTTATTTACATTTAACTCATTTTCCTTATATGTACATATATTATGTCTCCTATATAATTGAAGTAAATATATCTATTTTATATTAATTAATAAAAAAAAAACTCGAACAAAAGTAAAAATAATCTATAATAGTCACTACTGAATGTCATTGAGTGAAGAAAATTATTAAAAATATATTAAAATTTATTTAAAAAAACAAAACAAACACCGAAAAAATATATATGTATGCTGAGTCCCTTAGTGTGTGAGCGGGACGGAGTGATTTGGCACGCGCTCGGGTGCGAGTGAGACGGGGATATAATTAAAAGTTTTGTCGCGTCGGATTTCTGAGGGAAGGACTAGGAGCGGTATGGAGAGAACTCGATGTATAAAAATAATAATTATGTATATACAAAAATTATATATAAAGTATTTAGTTTAAATTATACAAAAATTTATTTAAAATTAGTAGATTTGATATTAAAATTTTATTTTGTTATTTATATTACAAAATGATTTAATATATAACATATGTAATACAATTAAAGAAATAAATATGGCTATATATTATAAAAGTATATGTATATAAGTCCTCACCATCTCCACCGGTCTAATAAACTCCATGAAAAGAATATAATTTTCTACAAAATCTGTTAAAAATAAGAGAAAATTCATATATTTTATATTATTTTCATATGAAATTTTATCGTTTTTTTAACTATAAAAGGTTTCAGCGAAACTCTGACTAATAAAAATGTCATAGTTCAAGTGAGATTTGAGAAAAAATGTTTTTTTCATAAAAAAATTCATAAAATAATTTTTATTCAACAAAAAAAAAACAACAAATAAATCTCTATGACTTCTGTTTGTAGATTTATTTCAAAATAAAAAATGTCACAATTGAATTCAGACCTTAATTTCATAAAAATAAGGTTTATTTTTAAATAATTGTTTTCATCACTTATTACTTTCTACTTTTGAACAAACAAATTAAGGTCTTTTATAAATAAAGGAATCATACAATTGATTTAATTTTAAAATATTATTTTATTAATTTTTATTTTAATAAAAAAAATATTTATTTATTTGAATTAAAATTATTGGTAGTGTAGTCATCTAGTGTAGTGTAAGGCCTGGGACATACGTGAGAGAGTATAAATAATAAATAAATATACATATATATATTAATTAAATATATGAAAAAATATATATGTTAAGAATTAATTTAAATTAATAAAAAATTATACATTAATATTAAATATCATTATTAGACGGATTTTTTTAATTTATTATGTTTAAATTTAATATATATTTATATATATTATATACATAATAAACTCATTAAATTAGTATTTTTGTATTTAATATTAATTTCCTTTATTATATTTTTAATGTGTACCAGCCCTAGCGGCGCCGCCTCAGGGCTGGTACACATATTATCTTCATATTAACAATGTATACATTATAAATGAATTAAATTAATGTATTATAGTATTAATAAGTTATATATCAATAAATAAACTATTATATACGATTTATCAACAACACTCTAGTAATATATTTATAATATTTTATTACGGTTTTAATAAATAAGAAATAAAATATGTATATATATCTTCATATTAATCTATATGTATTAAGATCTATATTAAATTAAATTGTATACATTTTAAATTTCAATATGTATATATATATATATTCGTCGCGCCAGCCCTGTCCACACGTGTGTTAGTGTGCGTGTCTCCGCTCGTGTCTGTACACGGTGCGCGTGTGTGTGTGTGTGAGGCGCGGGGCGGCCGGCCGTCAGCCGTCAGACGCGGCGCGACTCCCGCCGTGGCCGGTCGTGCCGAGCGCGTGTGTGTGTGTCGTGCGTGTTACTCGATGTACGTACTCGACATTATATCGAACAGTGAGTAGTGACATGTGACTTACCTGTGTTACAATGGAGAAACCATCATATAAGGTACATATATATTATATATATAATATATATATATATATTATATGTGAAGGAAGTTTGTATAACAAATTAATATTATTGTTATTAGTCCAGCCCTGGCCGGTGTAGTCTAGTGCTGTGCGTGCGAGGTATCGATGTTTTATTCATCATTAATATATTTTAAGTAATGTATCGATATGTGTCGCAACTAGTACATATCTAAATTAGCTTCTCTATTTATAAATCGGCCGCTGTGGATGTGTCTTTGTTTTAATACATATATATTATTAATATTAAGTTATTTTTAATTATAAATATCTACCCTCATATAATATTTTCTCGTGTTCCTTTCGTCTGGCATCCGATAGTATTTTGTTTGCCAATTTGTTTTTTTTATATTTTTTTATCATTTTGACGTAAACACGAATGATTTAAATATTTTTTACCTCATAATTAAATATTTATATTTAGGGTTCAGTCCTCAGGTTCCGTATAATTAATTATCATTTTTAATATAATTAATATTTAATTTTAATTCCGTTTAAAGTTTTATTTCATTTTAACATTAGTTCTGTACCCGTTGTATATTTCTATAAGTTTATGAGTTCCAGCGGTTCTCAAAGTTTGGCATAATATTATTTTATTATTTTATTTTTATATATATATGTATTTTATGTTATCATCTCATCTAATCATACTAATAATGGGACATTAGAATAACGAGTCTTTAATTATATATATTAATAACTAATTTAATTAAATTTTTAATGTAATTGTAGAGAAATTTTCTTTTTATATATTTATTATTTTTTAATATTAAAAATGAATATTGTATAATAATGTTTATATTATTGTAATGTTTATTTTGATTTGTTTTTAATTCTTATTATTTGTTTTTCTGTTAGTTTGAGAGCCTGTGTATCTGTCCCTTAATGTGGCGTACATTGTAATGGGGTCGGTCAGGGCTGGCGCTGCATGTAAAAATATATTAATTTTATTTTTATTATATAAATATGACTATACATATTAGGTTTTAAATAATCATGCTTATTATTACTATATTTATTCGAATTATATTTTGTTCAATTTATAATATATACTTTTAAGAATTTTTAATATATCTATATTATTTTGACGTTTTCAATATTTATTTCTCTTCACGAACAGACGGAATTATTTTTTCCATAACAAAGTGATATTTTCAAAGTACGTAATAACTTATTTTTTATAATTTCCATTTATATGAATATAAATTTTTATAACTTTAAATAATTATTAAATAAAATTATAATATTATAATCTCAACCCTGTGGATTTCGTGATTTACGTGAGGGAGACGGAGTATGAGAAGCGCACGAGTGGGAGAGAGATAGATATAGTGTTAGAAGGAGCGAACTAAAACCGACTCTATTACATCGAGATAAGGTCCACGTATTGGATTGAGTAATTTTTTGAATAATTTTACAACTTTTAAATACAAAAGCAATGCTTTAGAGAACTATTTTGACGAAAACAAAATGGCTGACTATTAAAGATATTAATTCTTTTTAATTATTACTTATTATTGTGACATATATATGTATATATACATATATATATGTTATATATGTAGCTATAATTGTATATATTTATATTTTAATTATCCATCATATATCTGTCTCGCTCGCACTTCCATTTTATTATATTGATTCATGTCGCGTACCGTCAGCATAATAAATTTAATATATTAATTTTAATTTACTTAATATTTATATAAATTAAAATAAATATTTCTTTACTAGTAAATATATATTTATATTATTTAATTAATTTAAAATTTTATACAAATATATATATTTTAGATTAAGTAAAAATAACATTATATTTTTTTTATATATATGTATGTATATATTTAAATAATAATAATTATTAGTATATATATTATATGTGTCTGTCTGTCCGTATTTGAATGTCTACATCCGGTGTTGGTGTTTCTTTGTCATAATTTTTTAATGCATTCTTGTTTTTTGTTTTCAAAGATTTAAGAATAATAATTATATTATACTTGTTAAGTTTAACTTTATCTTGTACCGATTTCTAAATTTGTTATCTACGCGACCCAAATTACGGTATTGCAAAAATATAGAGTAAGTTGAATAAAAGTTTATTATCGTTTTTGTATTTTTTCTTATTATTTTAATTAATATGGTATAAATTATTTTTAAGTATTTTTTGTTTTATATGTAAATAATATTTTTTTTTACATTCTAAATTACTAACTGGTTAAGATTTATTTCGAGGAAATCTTCAAACTTGTAATCACAACTTTCGTTTATTCTTACGATTGTTCAATTTTTTTGACAAAAAATACGTTTTTTTTAATAATTTTCTTTTCTTTCTTTAATTTTAAATAAATATCTTGATATCTTCCAATAATTCGTAAATATAACTGTAATATATATATTTTTGTTACAACGGCTGGACCGATTCGGATAAATTTTACATATAATTTATTTAATTGAATCGAACAAGAGTTATAATTAAACCGAGCGTAATAATATTAATAATGAATTGTTTAATATCAGTGTATGTATAAATACAAACATGACACAAGTCATCTGTTATCTTTCTTTATCTATCGCGGAATGTTCGGATCGGTCAATATAGAATACATCGCACGAAGAGGTTCACACAGAACCGAAATAAATAGGTTTAATAAAATATGGGGTGAATAATATAAGCTAAAATAATTATGAAGCAACTATATGGAAATAAATACTCATAATTTATAAGGAGAATAGAATAGGGCCTGTTCTGACCCAATGGTTGTATATTTTAATTGATATTTCAAAGCCTGTAGATGTTTTAATCCTGTCGGTGTTTCCTCAGCTGGTGGGTGCTCCGTGCGGTCACCACGGCCAGTACACCTTCTACAAGGCGCTCCGCCTGTCGGGTCCCCGGGACAGGATCGTCGCTATCGGGGACTTCTTCTTCGTCAGGATCTGGCAGGACTCGGAACTGGTCTCCATAGGTACACAAACATATAGCATATATTATATAGACTTAATAAAACATACGAATAAACTTAATTTATGACAAAAACTTTATTTGTATGAATTTATACAAAAGAAAAATTCAGCAAAATTAATTTTAATCTAATGTCCAATATAAAGAATATAATTGTATTATTTAAATGAATAAACCTCGCGAGTCGCGATAATATTAGATCTCATTATGTAATTGTTACTTCATTTATATCTAATTTGATAAGAATAGGTATACGTTTGATGATTAAAAGTAAAAGACACTAACTCCTGTCCAGGCGAGCTCCAGTTGTTGTGGACGGACCGCGTGTCGGACCAGACGCTGGTCTCCCTGAGGCTGTACTTCCTCCCGGAGAACACGCCCGACGGCAGGAACGCGCACGGAGAGGTGAGGATAGGAAAATTAATAATGATTAAGTTTACTATAAACATATGAGTAAATGGATTTATTTATCGAAATATTTGATCAAATTGATATTTCTAATCAAAGTACAGCATAATTTATAAAATAAAACTTTCACTTTTACTTCGGGATGTTTAATAAAATGCAGAGAGGTGAGGATTAGAAGAAAAGGAAAATTACTAATGACTAACTCTACTATAACCATATGAGTATTGATATAGATATTTTTTAAATTATCGAAATATTTTATCGAATTATATTTTAAATCTACACCATAATTAAAAAAATAAAACTTTCACTCTTACTTCGGGATGTTTAATTAAATGCACTAAGTACAATTCCCGTCTATTGTAATATATTTTATAACAATATAAAAATCACTATAATAAAATAAATAAACACATTAAAACAAAGAATAATTCATTGATGAATCAAATTACATAACAATGGAGCGGCTGCGATCATGTTTTCTTAGCTGTTCGTAAAATGACATTGAAAATAACTTGCGATAGTTTCTATGTATGTCTGTCTGTCTGTTACTAAATACTGTTACTTCAACAGCGACGAAATTTGACGAAAGTCCTCGTTATAGAAGAGAATGGCATAATTTATCAACAGCTTGCCCCGGCTGCGTTCAACCAATTTAAAATATTTATTTTATCGGTTATTCAGATACACTATCATTGTTCAAACCAATAAAACAATGATTAGTAGAAAATTAAAAAGCGATAAAAAAGTATTGTTATTTATAAAAGCCTATAATTTGAATTATTTCAAACTAAAAGATTGAAAACGACGAAATCGTAAAAGTAATTTTTTGACGACATCGCTTTCAGAAGTAATAAATGCAACGATATTTCATACTAGCGACACGTGAGCTCAAGGACTTACAAAGAGAAAACGAAATAATCTTAATAAAGTCATAACAACAACTAACATCATTAAACTAAAAAATTAAATAATTTAATTTATACAAATCAATTGAGCGACTATAATCATGTACTATCATTATCTGCTGACGTTACCTCAGTATCAATATTAATCCTTCGTTCGAAATTCGAATTACGAATTCAAAAAAAAAAAATTAAACCTGGCCGACAACGAGACGAAACGCGAAACTAAAAAAATATATATTAAAAAAAATAATAATAATTTTGAAAATCGAACAACGCGCCGAGTCCAATGAAAAAAACACTCATTCTATGTAAACCTCAAAAATCTGTTTCTACGAACATCATATACATCCGTCCCTCTCGCACGTGGAGCGCCGTCTCGCTCTAATCCCTATTTGGTAACGCCAACTATTTCATGGATGAAATTACGGAGGGTGGTCCAAGTGAAAGGAGAAACGCTTTTCATTATTTATATACGTTCTAACGTTTAATTATTATTATTCGTATATATTTTTTGTAATAAATTAATAAAATAATATTGTGTATATATGTATAACTGTAATGTATTGATATATATATGATTCCACAATTTTAAAATTTCCATACATTTGTTAATTTTTCCTTAACGTACATACGTTTAGACAATAAAAATAATAAATTTCATATAATTTATAACATTTATAATATTATAAAAAATATTTTTATTGACAATAAATTAAAGTTATTTATTCCATACTTGCGCCAGCTCCTATCTCCGACTGTGAAGACTCGTTCTGTATTGTATCTTATTACCAAGTGGTAAGGTCGAATATTGAATAAGAGACGTTTCAAGTAATTGTAGTACATTATGGGATTCTATAGAGCGGCCATTAAATTTTGATACTCGCAACATATATATGAAAAATATTTAATAATATAATTATAGAACGAACAAACCCGTCGCGAAAAGCCTGTATGTACTAACAAGGAATGTACATTGTATAATTCCGATATCTTATCTAAAGTTAATTACGCTAATGCTCAACAATTAATTACTTTTATATTGAAATATTCTTATAATTACTTTAAATTAAAATTAAATGACAATCACTTAATCGGTTACGAAATATATAAATTATACATACACATATATACTGTCTTTACTCGTTATTTTTATATTAAATTTGCAAATAATTTAATTTTTATTAACTATTAATAATAATTATTGAAGTATCAAAACTGTTCATTCCTTCACAATAAGTCCGCGATGCGCTCCAACGACGGACAGAGCGTGGCGTGGAGTCGACATATATATATAAAAATAATTATTTTTGATAAAGATTGACGTCATAATAAAAATTAATTTTTTTTTTAATATGAAGCGGAAATAAATTAAATTTGATATATATACAAATATATGTACTATTTAATGTTTAAGTAAATAATTATAGACCTCATTGTCCCTTTCTATATTCGTTATCTTATCGCTAGCTTGCTCTGTAAATAATTGATAACGTAGTAACTTACAGTCGCGCGTTTAACGTACACTCGTTGTGTGCTTAGTACGAGTCCTCACTCACTATATACTGATAGTTGACCGTTTTTTAATGCGAAACGCGACGTATGTAGTGTGACGATGAGACTAGAAGTAAGGTACTATTGATAGAAGCATAAATAAATTATGTTTGCGTTCTCTGGGTATCATATAATAAACCAATAGTTTCTCAGTATTTTACTAAATTATATTATTAAATTTTAAACTACCAGTCTCGAGTATTCCGATGCTGACTCGTACTAAGCGACCGTAAGCGGCCGAGCTGATAAGATAACCGTGTTTTTTGTACACAAATAAGCTACATTAATATTATTTTCATTCGATATTTTTTTAAATAATATTATTCCTTATATATTTATAGATATTTCAACTAGCTTGTATATCTATAGTATTTTATATTGCATTAAACTTAATTATCATTATTCTTCTATGTAGATTATATAGTCGGATCTAAAATATTATATGAATATATATATAGGTATATATGTATTTATATGTATATATAACTACGCTGATATCTTTCGCTTTTCAATTCAACGATAATTTTAAGTCGAATACATTGAAATACTTGTAACGTGCGATAAGACGCCGCACTAACCTAACTGTTTATAACACACGAGAAATGGATTTAAAATTACTTTATTTACATAAATAATTACCATTATTACATTAAAAATTAAATAATTACTAAATTTTAGTTAATTATTTCATTTATGTAATATTAATGACGTCATTTCGAATTCGTCATATAGTAAATAGTCGAATTAAATAGCTAACAGTAAATGTTATATATGTATATATTCACTGATAACGTAGAGGTCGATGACACTAGTACTTGTACGTGAAACAGGAAAAAAGTATTCCGTATATATTAGTTTTATTTTAATTTATTTCTAACATATAATATATACATATGTAGATAAATTTTATATTTTTATTATATATATATATATATATATATATATATATATATATATATATATATATATATAATTTTTTTTACAATCAACACGTCTCCACACATCCAGAGTCCAACAATTATTTGACAGCACAGGGCTGGCAATGTCCACGGATTACAGACGCGAAGACGACCACGACCTCACGACATGTCGTGTCGTATAGTATAAACACGTAATATATAATAAATACACTTATATATACATAAAAAGTAATAAAAATAGAAATAAATAATAGTAATAATTCATAATTTTTATATATATGTATATATTTATTAAGTATTTTCTATGTGAGTGTATATTAAAGTTTTAGTGAGCGATAAGTCGTAAGATCGTGTCGTGTGCTGTAAACGAGCCTGGCGCCATTTTAGAATCGATAGTAATCTCGCTGTTTGAAAATACATTTCAATTATAATTTAATGGAGTTTTAATTTATTTAACCGATTCACAATATAACTTGGAATCGATTTTACTATGAGGATAATAACTACATGTAACATATATACATATATATGTATATACATATTATTAATTATTATTATATATAGTAAGTTATTTTTTTTATTAAAACAAGCTATAAGGCCAAGGTTTGAATCATTCAGCCTCAGTGTACAATAATTTCACTTCAATAAAAATCTATTGTGAATTCTCGAAATTTCTAAACCTAGATTATTAAAAGTTTAAAAAAACCGTTACATCACTCTCTATGGTACAATTAAAACTGAACCTTATCATATTGTATTAAGGTTGATAATAATATTTAATATTTATCGCTAGTGTATCGTTCTCGTGTCGTGGTAGGGGGGTCTGTGAGCATATCTAATTATAACATAATTGTCATATTAATTTGAACCGTATATTCCACGCATTAAGATTCTAATTCCCATATCTGTATTTAGAGATTCGACTCACGCTCGACCTGCAGTAATTTTGAATTTCGAACGGACTCAAATAAATTTTTCCCTCCAAATGATTTTCAGTCTTATCTCCTTGTATTAGATCTCATAGTCGTATGGAAGGTTATCGCTCTTAGTATATGAGCATAAATTTCGCTGTGTCTCTGTGTGCGTATATTAAAGGTTGCTCACTGGCTGAGTAGAATGCGATTGCAACTCACAAAAAATATTATTTTAATTATTATATTTAAAAAATATTTTTAATATATTTGCTATAACTAGGACTAAATAATATGATTTTAAAATAGTATTTAATTTGATATATAATGCATAGAAATATTAACAATATTAGTAAATAAATATTTTGCTACATAATTGATTTTCAAATTAAATAAAAAAATAATAATTGCGAGTTGCAATTTTGTTCCGCTCAGTCATATAAATATCACTCCACAATAGGAAAGTAATACCAACGGAGACTATTCGATGTTTATAACAAAAAATATACGAAAATATATTAAAAAAAATTATATATATGTATATTATTTTACATATAGAGGTCTTTATATCCAATAAATGATACTAAGATTAGAAAATAATAAGTATGTATATATATATATATACCTTAAAAATCATATAAATATATAATCTATTACAATTAGTAATTTTATTTTATACATATATGTATAATTTAATTTGTATAATATACATTCGTACATATAAGTACACGCTTTAAACCTTTCGGGGGAGGTGCGAGGGAGACGGAAGATATACGACGTGCATGGAGTCGCTAGTGGATATAAAAAAATATTTGTACATATATAATATTAAGATTATTTAAAAAAATATAAGTATTAAATATATTTATTATTATAATATAGTATAATTCTTTGTTATTAATTTATGTTAATTTATATTTTATATATATGATTATTGTATTATTTATTAAATGTATCTTCAAACCGCTCCACGGTTTCCTGTTCTCAATGAAAAAAATATCGGCGCATACTTGGATAGTGATCAGGGCTGGCGATTGTTGTTATAATATTAATTTATTATTATTATTATTATTTTTTTTTGATATTTATTTCATTTTAAATTATCTTTATTTATATTGAGTTATTTTAAAAAAATATATTATATATTTAAAATATTTTTTTATGTAAGAGAATTTTAAAAAAGTCGTTTTTTATTATATATTTCTATATATGTATATATGATAATATTAAATAATATTTTTTATTTCTCTATATTATATTATTATTTAAGTTTATTTGTGCCAGCCCTGTGCCCTCGGGTCTGCTTCGTTTGCTTGCTTTACTTAGCACGGCCCGCGAGTATAACGACGCTCGTGAACATTCCTAGTATATAATAAAAAATAATTAATTTATCATTTTAATAAAATATTTAATTTTAATATAAAACAGTTATATTAAAGAAGGATATAACTTAAATATGTATTGTATGTGTATGTTCATAATATCTTTATACGTAACTTACATAACTTTTGGTTAACTTTACTTAGTAGTTTATTAATATTTATGTTATATTAATTTTTATTTTGTCATATATGATCGTCAAATATCACGTCCTCAAGTATCGATAGTAAGTCACCAGTCACCCTGTATAATGGTAAACATTAATTTTTAAATTAGAAATGTTCACGAGCGTCTCTCTGCTCGTGGAGCGTGCTAGCGTTTCGTAAGCGACGCGCGACGGAATCCGACCTTATAGAGCGACCGACACCACTTGATACTTTATATATATATATAAACATATTTTATTAATAATATAGATATATATGTATATGTGTGTGTGTGTGTGTGTGTCTGTGTGTGTGTTTTGCCCATATATAAAACTCTTATAACTATGTTTTATTTTCTTATATCTTCTTCTTCTACCTGGCAATTTTTCCCAGCTATAGCCAGGGTCTGCCTAACATGTTGTGAATAGTTTTGTCTAATTGTTTTTACGACCGGCCGCCTGCCTGACATCAACCCTCTTTGGGAATCAACATTAATCAGTGATGTCTAAATATTCTTAGAAAGTACATATGATTCGGAAAAATCACATTGCCCGGGCCAGGATCGAACCCGCGCCCTCGGCAACGAGAGGCGGGCCCTTTAACCACTGAGCCACCACTGACTTTTATTTTTATATATATATATTTGTAAGGTGAACCTGTTTATTACAAAACCTCACAACCGCCGTATATCCGTTAGTTACATTGTTTCCTTTGAGTTTCATTAAAATTAATTCTTAATTATAAATTTAATTAATGTAAACAATAAATATTTCTTATTCGAGGAATTGAAACGTTTTTATTTCTTATCTAGAGTTGATAAAAATATAAGACTTATCTTTTAATATGTTAATAATGTAATATATACATATATAAAATAGTTTTATTATATGTATATATATATATTCGTCTCTCCGTCCGTGTGTCGCTCCAAGCTCCAATTCTATTATTAGTTAAAACACAATCGATAAACATAAATGTGACATAATGTTTGTTTGGTGAGGCTTAACCGACCGCGCGGAGTAGGGTAATGTGTTTGACTTAATATACAGGGTGACTGGTGAATTACTATCAATATTTAAGGAGAATACTCGGTACATGATTCTCATTCGAATTATGTAAAAAAAATAGGTACTTAATTTTTGACCAAATTTCCGTATAAATAAATAAAGTGTTGACACGTTCTAAGTGTGGACGCGTGCGGCGGCGTGCTGATACAACACCACGCCGCCGCACGCGTGTGTGTGTGTGTGTATACCTAATCTGTAGGGTGTTCACACGATGCGTAATTAATTACATAACTTTTGGTTAACTTCACTTAGAAGTTTATTAATATTTATGTTATATTAATTTTTATTTTGTCATATATGATCGTCAAATATCACGTCCTCAAGTATCGATAGTAATTCACCAGTCACCCTGTATATATATATTGTGACGTATTAACTTCAGTCGGGAACAAAACAAGCTAATTTTAATTAAAAATAAATTTAACTTCTGTATTAGCATAAAAATAATTGTTGAGATAAAAACAGAAGGTCGTATTATGAATAAATTCAAATGGTTTTTATAGTGATACGAGAATATAGGAATATATATATTAAAAATATGTCTGTCTGTGTATATAATGCCGAAATTTCAATCGTATATATAGTATAAGTATTGTTATTAATCTCGAAGCCGCACAATCAATGTTTGTGAATCGTCATACAAAACAAAAGTAAGTCAAATCGTTTAATAACTATATATAATATTTAAGTCAATTGACGTACTTCTAATAAATAAATTTTCATAAATCGTTCCAAGTATCAACACTATCCCATCACACTATAGTTCTATTTAAATATTAACAAATATTTAATATTAATAATATTTAATATTATCCAATATCAAATATTTAAAATTCGAATTTCGAAAACAGAACCGGAACAAACGTGTTGTGTTACGGGACGTCGGTGGAAAAAAATATAAAGAAAAAAAAACTGTTTCCTAATCTTCAAATTCTATATAAGCCAGCATTAATAAGTTATACAAATATCAATGAAGAAAACGACCTTATTTCTTTGGGAATACGGTTCAAGTTCTGTTGGAGTTTTACTTGTATGAAATCATTCTTCATACAAGTAAATATAAACCTTATTTTGTATGGATTAAAGTCGGTATTAGCCTGTACGTAACTTCACTTACACCCTTTGGTCATAAGAACAACATTCGTGAACAGTTGTGTACCGCGATAAAATGATCTTGATTTATTTATTATTTATTTATTAGTATTTATTTTGATTCCGTCATTTCCGGTTACGATTGTATGAAATGATGATAGATGGTCGATTGACGAGATTTTTGTGTTTTAGAAATCTCGTATTTTTTCTCATATTTCGTGTTTTTATGTTAATTTATTTGTTAATTTCCTGTATTAATTAAAATAAATATTTTCTGTACGCCGTCCGCGCTACACTCACTGACTCATAATAATCTTTGTTACATCATGTTTGTTTATTTATAATCAAAATAATTTGACTTTATTTCTATACTAGCTTTCCGCCCGCAGCTTCGCCCGCGTGGAGTTCGGTTATATCGCGTTTCCAACAGAACCTTTCAAAAGTCTGAGATAAAAACTATCCTATGTTCTTTCTCAAGGTCAACTCTATGTCTGTATCAAATTTCATTAAAATCAGTTCAGCGGTTTAGGCGTGAAAGGGTAACAGACAGACAGAGTTACTTTCGCATTTATAATATTAGTAGGGATTGTTTTTATATTGTGTAAATAATTTTTTTATCAACTAAAATTATTTTTTATAGACCTGATATAATAATGGCGGAATATTATTATATTAAACACGAAAAAAATTATAAGGAAAATAATTTAAGCTTTTTTATTGATTTTCTTTGACTTTTCTATTGTTGAATTATATTATTACCACTGTGATAAGGATAAACTAGTTTCTGAGTAATTCAGAGCCGAACGATAATACACACATATATATTAAAATAATTAAAATTATTATTTTATTTTCAAATATCAAGACGTCTCAGTCGCTGTTGACCCTCTCTCATCTTTCACTGCTTTCTCCAGGGACGTATTGTGTCCTATTTTTTTGGCGAAATTTTAAAATTTTATATTTATATAAGTACATATATAAAATTGTTTGTTTTAATTAATATTTTATTCATGAGAACTAAGATTTTCGCGAGTACTCATTTAAATGAAACATAATTTTCTGATTTACTACGCATTTTTTTATTTTTGACTATAAACTACATACTCCCGACGTTTCGGTTACTTTACAGAAACCGTGATCATTAAGACGAGATGATAAAAAATCGCTTAGCAAATCCGAAAATATTAATTTCATTAAATATTTTATTTCCTAATGTACCTAATTGAATTAGTAAAATTAATTTTCCATTATCTTCATGTTTATATATATTTCGTTACATACAAATTGTAACAAAACAACATACATACATACAAACAAACACAGATACATGTTTGTTCGTGTGTCTTATATCTCTCATTAATTGCGTCATTCTCGTCAAAAGTTATTAAAAACTCCAATGTCATTTCATTGACCCGTAAACGGTTTTGTTTTTTATTATTTTTCGAGTTTCGTTGATTTTTAAAATTTAAAAACGTTTTTCATGTGTTGTTATCTGTTTATAAGAAACAACGTAGTATATAGAGATTTAGATATCGAAACTAATTTCTTTATGTTTACACTAGAAATTAGAATATATGTTTTAATCATCAATTCATAAATTTTTTGACAAAAATAAATCTATTTAACTATCAAAACTAAGCATTGAAATTATATATATGTATAAAATAATAATAATAATTATAATATATATATTCGGTCAGCCCGAGTCCGTCCCTGTGCCTCCCCCTCCCCCGAGTCTCCATTTTGCGTTATTGAGAATTTATGTCGTACAGGCTGAGGGCACACCGGGAATTATTTATTATTCATACTAATATTATATAATTAATTATTTTGATTTATTTTAACATAAAAATATTAATTATTCAATTCTCACGTTTGATACCCTATTGTTATATTCGGACGCTCTAGTAATGAGAATTAATTGTATAATTAACATAATTAAGATTTTAAATATACAGGGTGACTGGTGAATTACTATCAATATTTAAGGAGAATACTCGGTACATGATTCTCATTCGAATTATGTAAAAAAAAATAATTACATAACTTTTGGTTAACTTTACTTAGAAGTTTATTAATATTTATGTTATATTAATTTTTATTTCGTCATATATGATCGTCAAATATCACGTCCTCAAATATCGATAGTAATTCACCAGTCACCCTGTATATATATAATTATTCTTATTATTAGTCATATTTTAATATTTTTTATATATCAATTTTACCTAAATTATATATTTGTTGGTTTTAAACCTACAAATATATTCAAGTCGTAAAGGAAATGTTAGTTGGAAGTGAAAGTCTGTTTTAAGAGTCGTTTATTAAATGTATGAGAAAATGTTTCGAGTTATATTTAATAAACTGGTCTTTAATGTATTGATGGAAAGATAAAATATATATGGTCGAGATAAATAAATAATTATTATTATAATAAATATATATGTATATAGAAAATATGAAAATGACACGTTGATTTTTTTATAGGAAATTTGTTTTGAGCGAAATTAACTGTTTTAAATATGGTTGTTTCAATATATTTATCACTATTAGAAATAATATAGTTATATATGTATATATATACATATTTACTTTGTATAATTTCATATATATAATTGCTTTTTATAATTAATATTTAGGTACGTGAGTTATACACATATCTCCCGGTGTGTCCTCAGCCTTCCAAGGGTTGTTGCACCGAATAGATCGAGCCATCAATTGTATGTGTGTGTATATATACAGCGTGTTCACACACTAATAATAATAATTATTGAATAGTATATTTATATATAAATATATTGCAAGACATATATATATAATTATTCTGTGCGTGTGTATGTCACTGAACTTCTCTCAAACGACTGGACCGATTTTTATGAAATTTTTGTGTGTGTTCAAGGGGATCTGGGAATGGTTTAGATTCACAATTTTGTCCGCTGGACAATGTTTTTTTAATTAATTTTTAATTTATTAGTAGTTGTTGATACAAACGTTTTTTTGACATTAGATTTGACAACTAACTAATATGTCAATCATTCTGTCGCACTTCAAAACAAAGAGATTTATGGCTTTAATAGGTAAACTCCAAAAATATAAATAAAAACACCTAACAGATATTTCTTGATTATAGGGCGATACGAAGTTCGCCGGGTCTTCTAGTAGGAAGTATAAAATACTACATTCACATAATATGTTAAATTTTCTTCATGCTGTATACGACACACACACATATATAAACACAGACGTTGTGTGTGTGTGTGTGTGTGTGTGTGTGTGTGTGTGTGTGTGTTTTTGTATTTACAATGAAACAGGAATTAATTAATATTTAATTTGGTATATTTTTACGAGACACACAAAGATAAAAACATACGGAAACGCACAGAGATTTCTTCACGATGTTTTCCTTCATCAGTCAGTGTTGTCTAAATACTCTTATAAAGTACATATGACTCGGAACAATCACATTGGTACTTGCCAGGATCGAACCTACCTCATGCATGAGAGGCGGACCTTTTAACCTGTAGACCATCACGACAAAATATAATTTTATTGATGTATATATTATTATTTGTTTTCGAACATAAAACCAAAGTCCAAGTGAACGAAGTCGTGGTATAGAACTAGTATGACCATAAAGTTGGTGTCTTCCAGGACGAGGTGCTCGCTATCAATGATAAGGTAGTTTTGAGGGCGGAGGAGCTCCTCAGCTGGGTGTGCAGCGGCGCGGGCTGGAGGTGGGGGCTGCGGGCCGTGTGGCGAGGAGCCTGCGCGCCGCCAGCGGAGCCCCGGCACTCCGCCCCCTTACATCACACCAAACTGGACTTCAGTGATGTGGAGAGAGAGAAGAGTTCCATTAGTGAGTATATTATGTTTTTCTAAGATTGAACATTTTAAGACCTTTAATTCAAGCAGTAATGATTAGCATCTTTGATGTCTTAAGCCAAGGTTCTGCCTCTTGAAGGCACCTTTGGCAAGATTAAACCCTTCCGGGCCCTTTAGGCCTGAATTTAACGTGTAGGTCCCATTGGGTTACCCACTTCCGAAGACGCTATCAAAGCCATTAGGACTAATAGCTACAGTCAAATCGAAATTATGTCCCTACTCCAAGTTCTCATCGCAAACCACTCATAATCTGAACTCATCTTTAGTCATATAGGGTCCATGTTTCTATATGTATAACCTCGTTCCTCATCAGCGGTGGACGTGGATGAGCCGGGAGTGGTAGTGTTTTCGTATCCTCGCTACTGCCGGTACAGAGCCCTGGTCGCTCGTCTGGAAGGTATCCAGGCCGCGTGGCTGAGAGACTCGCTGGTGGCCGCGCTTGGAGGATATTCCGCGCCGACCAGAAACACTAGGATATTATACTGTAAGGTAGGAAAACACACTACTGATGCACTAAAAACCGTTACTCATTATCGACATAGTGACTTTTTTGCAATGCTATGGTCATAAAACTTACTAATTCACTCAAACTACGAAGCCCTTAATTTTTGCGATTTTCCATATTAGCCTAACAAGCAATTTTCTTAAGTCTGTTCTATAACCAAACATTAGGGTACTGTACTCTAAGGTATAACGTGGAAACACGCTTTAGAAGGTATCTGCACTCAAAACTGTTAGTTATCATAGACGTCTTTGCATTTTCGCAGCATCACGGTCATAAAATTTACTAATTCATTCAAAATATATAATTTTTTGATTTTGCGAGGTTCTATATGCCTAAAAGACGATATTTCAAAGCTTGGCGCATAAGCATCAGTGATGTAAATACAATTCCATTCACTTCCAGGACACATTCGAGTACCCTGAACTGGAAGGTCATGAGTTCGTCTGTAACCACCTAGCTCCTAAACTGAAAGGTCGTCCGCGGGGAAGGCGGAGGAGAGCGGCGAGGTCGCGCGACCGGTCACCCGACCAGTCGCCAGACTCACGCTCCAGTGATAGTGACGCTGTGGAGACCAGGGTGAGTGAATCATCATATATAGAGGAAACACCATCACGTTTGATCCAGTCGTAGATGAGAACATGTTCCTCTTAATCCAGCAGCTTTAGTTTTACCAATAAATAGTGCCAAAAAGTAATTATTGACTCAAAAATTCATCGACACCTAATTGGTAAAGCAACTGGAAGGTAAATGAAACTAATATTTTCGGATTTTACTTCGCGTTTTTTATTTTTGATTACGAACTACATACTCCCGACGTTTCGACTACTTTTCATCTCGTCTGCCCGTGATCACGGTTGCTGAAAAGTAGCCGAAACGTTCTGTTCCTAACCCTGGTTCTTTGTTCTTCTCCAGACTCCTCGCAGGATATCCCTCCGGAACGGTCCGGAGAAGATCAGCGAGGACGAGGAGTCGGAGAAGGACGAGCAGTTCATGAAACAGCTGAAGGAGTTCCTCAAGGAGAAGCACGAAACGGTGAAGGTCCCGCATAGCTATAAGAATGGTAATTCAATATTACTTAATTTTTTGAATAGTATTATTTGACAATTCCTCTGTATACTTTCTCTTACGTCCCTGTGTACAGTCTCCCTCGTGTCCGTGTGTGTACAGTCTATCGTGTCCAACACTGTATAGTGTCCTTCGTCCTCAGTGTCTCTCCGGTCGCTGTACTCGTGGGTGTGGTCGTCCGGCGGGTTCTCTGCGGCGTGTCGCGTGGGCGCGTGGCGGGAACGATACCGGGAGAACGCGCCCGCACTACGACGGATATATGAGAGGTATGAAACACACACACATACACACACGCGCGATTAAAGGTAACATTTAGTTTGTTTTTCACATACATATTCATAAATTTTGCCAGACAGTGCCAGGCTTAAGAAGTTTTTAAACTATTATGATCAGAAAACTTTAAGAACATCAGTTTAGAGCTTAGACGAAAATTTTTTGTCAGCCAGATCTTTATAATTCATGTTAATATATTCAAATTTTAGATATCTGCTCCAATACGAGAACCACGAGCGGTGGAACGGAAGGAAGTATCCCAAGATGAACGGCGTCATAGACACCGCGAAGACTATAGACACCATAGACGTGACGGACTCACCCGCGCGAGACACCCCCGGACACACGGAACTACCCGCCAAGACACTCCGCACACCCTCACCGGAAAACCTAGTATTAGACAACGAAACCGGAGAAATTACTAAAGAACTTAATATCACCAATAAACCTGCAGAAGAATTGAACAGAGAGTTCCTAGACTCTCTGCCCAAAGAAGAGAAACCGGCGAAAATATACGTGAAACCGGTCGAGAAGTTGATAGAACCGGGCCTACAGAATAAAATGGGCCTCGACAAAGACGGCGTCAGTTTCTATAATGAACTAGCGCAGAAATTGAACTTAGGTGAGGCCTTCCGGACCTACAATAACACATACATACATATAACCTGTTTATATAAAGTTACACTACATATCCTTAAATTTTAAGATAGATGACGGTAGTAGGTTTATTTTATGTTAATAAATATACAGTTTTAATATTACCATCAATGAGATTTCATCATCATCAGCCTATCAGAGACCACTGATGAAAGGCATCTCCTCACATGGAGAAGGTTTGAGCATTAATCACCACGCGTGTTGAAGACGGGTTGGTGATTACAAACTTATAATTTGCTAAGTCCATGTTTCCTCACATTTTCCTTCATTTCAGTGGTATCTAAATACTCTTAAGTACTTATGACTCGGAACAATCACATTGGTACTTGCCCAGGCCAGGATCGAACCTGCCTCATTCATGAAAGGCGGATTTTTAAACCATTAGGACAACTAAGTGATATCTGATATTAATAAAAGCTCTTAATCCTCCAGGTAATTCCGACACTCGTTTCCTCCAACAATTATCAACTCCCGACAGTCTCACGAGCCTCTCCTCGTTAGGAGATAAATACACCAACGGACACACAAACAACGACCAGGTATATAGAAACATGACATATAGGAAAAAACTCACTATAATAGATTTAATTTTCAAGGTTCAACATATAGTAGTTTTCGATATAGTATATTTGTATGTCCAATTCTATAAGAACCATCATCTATATTTCAGAAGCCACGTAGTTCTCTCCGCGCTGTTCGCGTGAAGACTACACGAGCACCCCCCACCGCTCCCACCAGTGAGTATACACACACACACACACACACATATATATATACATTGGAAGAACTTTGAACTATCCTAGGTCCATCAAGTTTCATATATTAACAAAGGTTCAAAGTTTTTGGATATATTGATAAAAGATTCTAAGCATTAACTTCTTATAGAAGTAGAAGAAGTAATTAACATCTGGATAATTGATTAGCTAAAGAAAGATTCCTTAATAGTTCTGCAATGATCTTGATGCAAAAAGAGACAAAAATAAACTATTAAAGAAAAATTGACCTGCATTGTTGAATATGTTTATGTTATAATAGCCTGGATCAAAGAGTTTCCAGGTCAATCCAAGTGTTGGATAGTTAAAGATATTTCTTTATAGTAAGTTTGGTAAAGTTTTCTGATTGAGACTTCCATGACAAACAAAACGTTTTTAAAAGTATAGAAAATACTAAGAATCATTTGTGTATGAGATAGTTAGTGAGTGATGAGCATCTTCTGTTTTCCACGAAAAAGATTGATTACAACACTACTATATATATATTTTTTTGTTTCTTTGTTTATAGAATACACTTTCTTTTATTAGGTAGTGTAAGTTAATAGGTGATCTTTAAGTGTTTTGTTAAAGGTACGTCTGTTTACATTATGTTTTATATTAACAAGTCTCATCTCTCCGCAGCCTCCAACCCTCTCTCCGCGGAGAGTTCGTCCCCGCCCTCCGTCACCAACGTGGTCAATAACTTCGGCATCCATCATCCGCCCACGCCCACCGCCCACGACGATGATATAGTAGAGGTAATATATACAAACAATGAACTATCATTATATCTTATATATTTAAACGAGCAATTCTTGTATATATATTTATATATAATCGAAATCGGTTCCAAAGATTTTCATGAAATTTAGTATATAGGGAGTTTCGATCTAGCTAGGAATCATTTTTAGAAAATGTTATTATTTTTTTTTATTACAAAAAGGTGTATAAAATATGACTCTCCCTGACATCTAGTGGCGAATAGTAATACTTTTTGTTAATTGATTTTAATAATTGTTTAAACGACACAACAGCAGATGGCGTTGTTAAACAACAGGAAGTCAATGAGTGTTTGTTTTGAGGCTAGACTAAGAAATTAATTGTTTTGTTTCTTCTTAACGTGTTCACTTAAAAATGTCTAAACGAAATAAAAAAAAATACAAAATATATACTAGTAATTCCTAAATACCGAGCAAAGCTATTCTTATGTTACGGTATTAATCATTGTATCTGTCCAGGTTCCCTACAAGCCTAAAAGTCCGGAGATCATCGACCTGGACGAGTACCCGGAGAGTCCGAAAGACGTGCGGAACAATAAGATGGACAAACTGGATATACTGAAGGAGCGGGGGCTGGAGGTGACGCCGGTGCCCGCCTGGCCCGCCCCCCTCCTGCTGGCGCCCCCTGCGCCGCCGCTAGTCCCCCCCGCGCCTCTGTTCCACATGTACAGCCTCATTCCCCCTCTACCCGCGCCGCCCGCGCCCAAGGTCATCCAGGCGTCCTCAGCCTTCGGTTCCTGCGGCCCGGAGAAGACGGTATACGGGAACCCCAAGGACCCCTTCATGCCTCCGCCCCACGTGCTCATGGGCACCCCAGTGAGGCCGGCCCGGAGCGTGCACACCCCGCCCGTAGCGGACCCGCTGGACCTCACCTGTAAGACACACACAAACACACACAGGCCCTACACCATGATAGACGGGAAGGCGGTCGTAGGTTCGAACTTGGAGATCACGCTCGTCAATAAGGCCCACACGCCGCCGAGGAGGCCGCAGAAGAGATCCTCTAATGGGAAGTTCGTGTCATCGAAGACTCCGCCACAAGAGGCCCACAAGGCCTCCCCGGGCCGGCCGGACCCAATAGAACCTTATAGTCTACTGCTCCGCGCGCCGGGCCTGGACCCGCGCCAGCTGGCCCTCTACCGGGACCTGGTGGCCGGGGGCCTGAGGTACCCGGGCCTGCTCAGCACGCCCACCACCAAGAACTAGGCCCGGACCCACGATGACGTCACACTAATATAATGTTCGTTACTAAGTAATATTAATTGTAAATAGACAAGTTTTTCGCTGTACAAAATAAATGATATGAAACAATTTTATTTGCTGAGCTTTATTTGATGAAACATTACATACTTTATAGGCACGGACAATTAAAAGTTAATTAAATATGTGGATTACTTTAGATATAAACAAAAAACAAATCTCATCAGATTATTGGCGAAAAAAAAATGGGAGTTGTATTTAATTCAACGGATTAAAACACCGATAGAATGCGCTAAACATAAAAAAGACAATACTTTTTAGACGATAGGACTACACTAAGAAAAAAGTCTTATGAGATACAATGTCATCTTTTATCTTAAACTAGAAGACCCGGTGAACTTTGTATCGCCCTATAATCAAGAAATATCTGTTGCATTTTTATCTGAATGAAGGTAATTTCCTTATTCCTCTGAACGGAGTCTTGCCTGGTTCAACCTGAAAAACATTAATCGCTCAGTTCATACTTTTACATATCAACATCATATTGGTGACAGAGATGCTAACATATTAAGATGTGATTGACCTCAACTTCTCCAACCATAAGCCTGTATGAATAATAATTCATTGAATTAACTTTTTTGTTAGTTTCTGAACCTAAAACCATTTTATGTGATAAAATTATATAAATTACTTAAAGCTATGATAAACATTAAAAACTTAAATTTTTTATTTACCTGTAACTGGATTTATCATCTTCATTAAAATATTCATATGTTAAATGTGTTTCGGACACAACACTGTGAATGAAATTAATTTGGAAAAATTTATAGTCACTGACCAGCACTGGTGATAACTAATAAGTTCAATGATATATTTGTCCTTGAATCTGCAAAGGTAAACATTCCTGTATTACATATACATATTGTAAAGTGAATTGTTCAAACCACCAAGTGACACTTAAAATACTTTGTGAGCACTACCATTTCCCCCATCAACTTTTTTAACACAACACCTTCTGGCTACTAAAAGTAATTCACAGAGTTACAAATGTACTTTAAGCCATTTCAAATGATAAACCATTACAATTGAAAATTGTCAACAATAGTGGTAAATATTTTGAATACACTGACCTTAAAAGTTGGCATAAAATTTATTGTACTGTAGTCCATTTCTGATATAATCAAATGCAGTTCTATAGGGGTTAAAAGCAACACTTCTATATTGTTGGTTTCGGTTCCATCGATTCCGTTTAACTTCATTCCGCGTTTCACGTTGCTCATCAGTTAGACTTGCTCTTCTATTTCTTTGACTTGAGGCATTACCGGTTCTGCGATTTAAGTTTGTACGTCTAATTGCCGGCATGTTTTGAAACAAAAATTCAACTGAAAATAAAAAATACTATTATTCTATTCCTATTCTTTTGTAATTGTATCAAAATGGTCTAACAAAACTTTTCAACACTATAACAATTTGACTTACCTTGTTGAACAAATACTTCAGAAAAAAACACACAATACAAATTATCTTGTAGAAACCAATGTGAAAATTACAATAAGAAATGGTAAATGAATTATGCAGGTATTTTGTTTATTATAACTCCGGCCACAAATAGTAAAACTGAATATGTACTCGTATAAACCTACACAAAAAAATCTATTTACTGTTTGCAAACATTTTGAAAGAATAACTGAACTTTTAAGACAGAGACAATAGTTTCTCATAGACTAATATAGTCACACAAACGTCAAGCTCAGATTATGTATCGCGCATTAAAGGTCAGTTATTTTAATTATGTAAATCATAATTATTAATTTAAAAAAATCAGTTCTATTTCCATTGTAGTGCTTTGTGATAAAAGATGTTTTTTGTTTGATTACCTGGCGACATTAAATCCACCAACTATTCTGTGCTTCAACGCACACACGCACGCTGTTTTGATAGATATGATAGAATTTGAACTTTGTGTCGCGGTAAGAAAGTGCAAATTTACTTTTTGACGTTAGGAACACACCTGCATTACTTAGATAACAGTGAGTGCTTGTAATTGAATATGAACTTTACTTAACAGAAATAAAGTTCAAATTGATTCTACGTTTTAGTTAGAAAACGTTTATATGTGAAAAAGAAAAGGGTTGTTTTTAGGGTTTTTCCGGCAATTATTCGGTTTTTTCTCGCCGTAAGAACCATCGTTGGACTTCAACGAACATTTTCAAAAAAGAATTGGCCAAATTGGTCCAGGCGTTGTTGAGTTATGCGCTTACCAACACATTTTGCGATTCACTTTTATATTATAGAGAATAGATAAACAACTCAATAAAAGAAAAGATAAATTAAATTTAATATAAACTTAATGAATATTAGTTTTAAAAAACTAAAAAAACACGCTTGTGACTAATATTTATTTTATATTTTTAGTACCTATGATTTATCAATTAGTTTTTTGTGGACATGCGTAGATCGCACACTTGCTCTGTCCCTTTCACTCTCATAGAGGATCTATGAAAAGGATATATTAATCCTGGCGGCCCTAACAAGGATAATGGGAAATTAATTATTAACGAATTATTGTATTATCATTGGTCCTTGAGACATGTGCAAAGTTTCAAGTTAATCAGATGTTTAGAAACCGGTGAAAATCGTGCTCAAAGATTACATACATACATACAGCCTAAGCTAATATAAGCGTTTTAAAAATGACTTCTCAAGCTATTAATAACTTCTTCTTCTACCTGGCAATTTCCCAGCTATAACCAGGGTCTGCCTTACATGTTGTGAATAGTTTTGGCTATTTGTTTTTACGACCGGCCGCCTGCCTGACTTCAACCCTCTTTGGGAATGCATTAATCAGTGATATCTAAATACTCCTAGAAAGTACATATGACTCGGAAAAATCACATTGGTACTTGCCAGGATCGAACCCGCGCCCTCGTGCATGAGAAGCGGGCCTTTTTAACCACTAGGACACTACTGACTTTACAGCAATCAGGCTATTAATATATTTCTATGTAACATATATTGATATAATAATTCTCAGACATTAATTTCCTGTATTCTTCATAAACTGACTAATAATATATTACGTATTTATTTTATAACTATTCATGAAACCGTTAACTTCGCTTATCACTTCATTTCCCGTAAACAGGATAAATATAAATATATATAGTACACAAAATCTGTCCGTTTGTAACTATGAAATACTAATATACATTATATGAGACGAAACCTCTCAAATTTCAATGTATTCACGGTGCGTGTGTCGGGTCCATCGTTGTAGTGAGAGGAGCTTCAACAGTGACTGGGACTTGTGACCCAGGTGTAGGTTTAATATATATAGAGAGACGAAACCTCTCATCATTCCATGTATTCACGGTGCGTGTGTCGGGTCCATCGTTGTAGTGAGAGGAGCTTCAACAGTGACTGGGACTTGTGACCCAGGTGTAGGTTTAATATATATAGAGAGACGAAACCTCTCATCATTCAATGTATTCGCGGTGCGTGTGTCGGGTCCATCGTTGTAGTGAGAGGAGCTTCAACAGTGACTGGGACTTGTGACCCAGGTGTAGGTTTAATATATATAGAGAGACGAAACCTCTCATCATTCAATGTATTCACGGTGCGTGTGTCGGGTCCATCGTTGTAGTGAGAGGAGCTTCAACAGTGACTGGGACTTGTGACCCAGGTGTAGGTTTAATATATATAGAGAGACGAAACCTCTCATCATTCAATGTATTCACGGTGCGTGTGTCGGGTCCATCGTTGTAGTGAGAGGAGCTTCAACAGTGACTGGGACTTGTGACCCAGGTGTAGGTTTAATATATATAGAGAGACGAAACCTCTCATCATTCAATGTATTCACGGTGCGTGTGTCGGGTCCATCGTTGTAGTGAGAGGAGCTTCAACAGTGACTATGACTCGTGACCCAGGTGTAGGTTTAAGGGACCCCTATCTCACGCGTTAAACACTGACCACCGTACAAGCTCCTCTCTCTACCAAATTTGAAACGAACCTACTAGGGCTGCCTATGAAGTACGTTCTGAGAATGAATTAATATTAGTTCTGTACAGTCCCAAGTCTTTTATTAGGTTGTAGAGAGATTTATCTGTTATACCTCTCGCTCCCACCTCTACCGCGTACAAATCCACGACGAACCTATTTTGAATGAGTTCATTTATATGTTCGTTTTAAGATTTAAAAAAAATATTAGTCTAAACGAAATTAGTATACAAAAAACATACTTTAAATTGATTTATTATATATTTCTTATAAAATATATTATATGTTCATATATTTAAAAGCAAACCCGTACACAGAGTGTTGTATTAGTTTAATTTGTCTAATCCGAAGTCAAAAACCACTGTACATTGACAACATCACACAGTGACTAACACAATGTTGTTGCCGCTGATCATAGTAGTGGCTTTGGTTAATATCATCGCGAAAACTAATAATTATAATATAAAAACATCGAAAAACAGAAACTTTGATCTTAGAGTGAGGAGATACGCCGATATTGATAGTGTTCTGTTACGAAGAATAGTCGACAGTTATGGAGAAGAAGATTATAAGGATTTGGAGCCAATTCAAGCTATAAAAGAACATGAAATTTTTGATATAAGAAATTTTCTTAAGAAAACAAATCTGGAGCACAGTTTGAAAGAACTTCCGAAAGATAGAAAGTCTACATCTGAGAAGAATTCATATGAAATTGAAAAAGATTTTATAAAGAATGCAGAGGAATATAAATTTCATCCAAATAATGTCATTGACCCGAAGACTAAGAGAATAAAACGACATGCATCACTAGGAAGTGGTATCAGTAACTTCTTTAGCAACATCTACAACAAAATGTACGATTTGACTCACTCACAAACTAACAATCAAACTCACTCAGCGTACACTGATTTAAATAATAACTCATCCTACAATTTAAATAACTACAGTTCAAATAACTTTCCAATTAAACCCTATTCCAGTTACTATTCCAACTCGTACAATAACCCAAACGCTTATAATCCATACAATAGTCACTATAACAATAACTTTTCCAATTACAATAACCCATATAATTATTATCCCGGATATAATTATAATAACTCCAATAATTATTATAATCCAAACGGTTATCCAAATAATAACTTAAATAACCCTGGCTACGCAAATAACTATCCCAATTATTATTCCAACCCGTACAGTAATCCGTACAATAGTTATTACAATAATAATTTTAACAACAATCCTTCCCCCGGATATAATTTTAATAACTATCCAAATAATAACCCGGAATACAAAAATAACTATCCCGATTACGCGAATACGTATAACCAAAATAACTCAAACGTAAATATGTATAGTAATAATGACTATAATAATAAAATAACTAGTTTGAATAATGAAAATGAAGATATTTCAAGTACTACTGAGATTATAATCAATCAAGGCATGATACTCGGCGGAATAGGATGCCCCAAGAACCATAAGAGAGTGGCGTTTGTATGTGTTCCCATACATGGGTAATACAATAAAACATACTTACTTGGGTAATAAAATAAATGACTGAAATTTAAATGTATTTTATTTCTAATCAACTTCAAATAATAAAGGAATTCCTTTAATATAACTGTAATCTATACAAAATGTCCGAGTGTGTTATAAATAGAGAGTTTTACCTAACAATAAAACATACTTATTATTTTTTAGCCTTTTTGTCCAGTTTTCGCTCCCTTCCACTCCAAGTGCTACCCTTTAACGTGGATTTAGCACGAGGAAACTTGAAAATTTTAACACATTGGTATTTCTTAATGTGATCTAAGATTTTCGCGAGTACTCATTTAAATGAAACTAATATTTTCGGATTTACTACGCGATTTTTTTATTATAAACTACTTACTCCCGATTGATATTTCTTACTTTAATATACATACTCGACATGAACCAGTTAGAAATTACGTGGATTCAGTCAAGGCCTCTTCATACATGGAGAAGGTTAGAGCATTAATCGCCCAAGACGGGTTGACGATTTCAAACTTATAATTTAAATATAAGTCCATATTTCCTCATGAAATTGTCCTTCTCCATCTGTCAGTCGTGTCTAAATGGTGTTTGTTATGTTTTTCGTATCGGTCGTTATGTAACGCGTTAGTTAGCCCAAGTAATCGGTAGTGCAGCTAAGACAGGTTTTAACCATCAATTTAATTTGAGAAATTTTGTATCTGCAAGTATTTTGTAGTGATATGAATGCTTTTAAGTAGTCGAAACGTCAGGTGTATATAGTTTTTTTACAAAAATAAAGCACGCGTAGTATAATCCGAAAAATATTAGTTTTATTTAAATGAATCAAGCTCACGAAAATATCAGATCTCATTCAAAGAGATGTCGGCTGTGGAATGCAGTGTCTTACAATATGATTTCCCTCTGCAAACAACCAAAGACCAAAAGTTGAGTCTACCCATTAACTAGGCCTGTTCGAGAAACCAACTGCCTTGGCCAATCTGATGCTAAAATGCTATTCGTAGAGAAAAACAGTTCGGTTCCGACAGAGACTTCCTATTCAGTTTTCCGTCCCATGAAATACAAGACATTCTAGACATTTAATCAGTAATAGCACAGATTTTATAAAATTCATTTTCTAGCAAAATATTGATGGTGAAGGCTAACCGATCAGAATGTAAGGCGGTTGGTTTGCCAACAAAAATTCGTGTTGATAAACTACGCATCTATAAAGACTTTATTATTATTATTTTAATAATAATTGCGTATTTAATTTTGTTCCATCACCACTAGATGATTCTTCGATTTTTGGTTAAGCTTTTTGACGTTCTGTTCGAAATATTAAAGCATTTTTCAAAAGCTGCAATACGAGTTCTAGACAAAATTTATGCTCGTCATTCAACATCCTAACTCTATACAATTACTTAAATTCTAACAGTTCCTTAAATTCGTTGGAAGGACCTTTCATCACGACTGACGAAGATCTTGCATTCTTTCCGTTGTCATGTAAACGGGAGTGAAGGCTGAGAATAATTGTAAGAATTAATGTTCACGATATCTTTTTATGAGAATGAAGCATCCGAGTAAAATGCGTCATTTACTTCTACAGCGAAGTATTTCAACTGATAATAGTCATCAAAACGGAACGCATTCCAACATTCAATATTTGTATATAAGATAATTAAAATCAATGTAAATCCGTTGGCTTCGTGAAAGTCCGTTCCTCAATATTGATGGTTAAACTCAGATATGGACAACCGTCAAGTGCAGTATTTGAATTTCGTTACTTTATATTCCAAAAGGATTCCCAAAAACCATTTTTAGACAAATGAATACTTGTAAAAGTAAAACTATCTTTATATATAAAAGTCGTGTTAGTTACATTGTATATAACTCTAACGACTGTACGGATATGGATGAAGATTGGTGGAGAAATAGATTAGAACATAGAAAGGACATAGGATACTTTACATACGATTGACATAGAAAAAAAAATAAATTAATCAAATTCAAAATCTACTGTCTTTAAAGAAATCGTTCGCCAAGTCTATACATAACTAATTCTTATTAACGCAGACGAAGTTATCCTCAAAAACTAGTATATAATAAAACAACATTGTGTCAAGTCCATTTTATTATTCATAGAGTGTGTGTGTGGAGCCCTAGGGCTCCTCAGCGGGCCCCAGCACGGCCCCGCTGTACGCGAGGTCCCAGTAGTGCTCAACACCGTGCTTAGCGAAGAACTCCCTCGCCTGCTTCTCTGTCGGCATCACCTGGAAATATAATATTAAACTGTTAGTCGTTACCCGCGATACCATTATATAGAGTGGCGGGTGATATTATTTTGTACCAATTATACTTAAATAATATATCGTCGGGGATAGTGTAAATCCGCGTAACTAGCATTGAAAGTAGATCAGAAGAAAGTTTAAGTTGAAATATTTTCTATATTAACAACTTTTAAGGCATTTTTTTCACAATTATTGATTATTAAGTGTTTAATTTATTATATACTAGCTGCGCCTCACAGTAAGTAAATATGGTATTTCGCATATATGAGGAAAAGTCGAACATTTTCCGTTATGTAAAGTAGCCTATATGTCATTCCTGGACATCAGCTTCCTGTATACAAAATTTTATCAAAATCGGTTCAGCGATTGAGCTTGAAGAAGTAACAAATATCACACACACTCACAAACTTTCGCAATTATAATATTAGTAGGATATAATCGCTTTATGTACTGATCTATAATATCAATATCTCCATACAATATATTGTACTCATTAATACCTTAAACTTAATATCTCCGAAGGCCCTCCTCGCAGCCACTCCCTCCCACACGAGGTTGCATGAGTTCGGTCCCTCCGTATCATCATCATTCTTCACCATTTCTTCCTCCCATTTTATTCTCTGCAGCATTAAACTGAAATAATTATCAACAATTTACTTTAATACTAGGATTTTGTAAATATAAATTGAAGATCAACTTGATGGTATGAATGTGGGAAAGAGAAAGAGCAAGCATCTGTTTCACCTATTGATGCGACTTTAATTGTATTAGGAGACGAAAGTGTGTGAAAGAGATAGAGCATTGTCTCTTGCACTCATCATACTAAACGCAGTCATTAAAGGCTACTTCACACCGATCTTCAGTGAGAGGGTAGTACTTCCCCGGTCGAGACAGACCATGTTTGAGCTCCAGTAACTAGACCACAGCTAGGCTCTACTACCTCTCTCTCTCCTTCTCTGTCTGTCTGTGTATATATATCTATCTCCCTCTCACCGTTTGTACTTGTGCTGCTGTCTGGGCCCGCCCTCGACGACCAGCACGCAGCAGGACCGGTGCAGCAGCACCACGCCCGTCATGTGCAGCTGGCGCGCGTTCACCTCCACCTTGAACTTGGCCGACGCGCTCTCGAACAGGTCCTTCACTCTGAAAATATACAACAATAATATATAAATACTATATATTAGGAGGAATATTGTGGCAAATCCTGGCTGCATGCAACTACATACTAGGTCTAATAGTGCTTAGTATATTAGTTTTATAATTTTATACTACTAACATTAGGTTTTAAGTTTTTTGTTACTAACACTCAGCTTTTAATGTATTTTTAATATGGATGTAATTGGTCTGAAATAAATTATTATTATTAAAGCTGGAAAATTGCCAGGAAGAAGATATACTAGGAGGAATATTATAAAAGAAATTTAGAATTTAATATAAAAATTATATTAAGTGTACGGAGATTGATTTTGTTAGTATCACTTATATTAAAATAAGTTTTAAATGTATTCTAGCGCCATCTAGTTGACTCATATGTACAATTTATATGTATATAATCTACCATATACATATATGTATGTTTATCTTCTTCTACCTGGCATGTTTCCCAGCTTTAGCCAGGGTCTGCCTTACATGTTGTGAATAGTTTTGGCTAATTGTTTTTACCGGCCGCCTGCCTGACATCAACCCTCTTTGGGAATGCATTAATTATTATTAATTAATGTGTGTTTGTGTGTATGTTTGTCTCTCACCTGTACACCGCCACGTGAACCCCCATAGAAGTATCCTCGCGTATCTTCCTGTCCACCTGGAATTATAAAACATTCATTAAATATATATATACAGGGTGACTGGTGAATTACTATCGATACTTGAGGACGTGATATTTGACGATCATATATGACAAAATAAAAATTAATATAACATAAATATTAATAAACTTCTAAATAAAGTTAACCAAAAGTTAGGTAATTAATTACGCATCGTGTAAACACCCTATAGATTAGGTATACACACGCGTGCGGCGGTGTGGTGTTGTATCAGAACGCCGCCGCACGCGTCCACACTTGGAACACTTGGAACATGTCCACACTTTATTTATTTATACGGAAATTTGGTCAAAAATTAAGTACCTATTTTTTTACATAATTCGAATGAGAATCATGTACCGAGTATTCTCCTTAAATATTGATAGTAATTCACCAGTCATCCTGTATATGTCATATATATATTAACACACTATATCTTTCTTTACCCAATTCTATAACAATTTTGACTGAGGTCAGTACTAATATCTAATACATGATTAGGTATTTATATCTCACTAGCTTTCCGCCCGCAGCTTCGCCCGCGTGGAGTTCGGTTATATCGCGTTTCCAAGAGAACCTTTCAAAAGTGTTAGATAAAAACTATCCTATGTTCTTTCTCAAGGTCAACTCTATCTCTGTACCAAATTTCATTAACATCGGTTCAGTGGTTTTGACGTGGAAGAGGAACAGACAGACAGACAGAGTTACTTTCGTACAATTGTATTCAATTGTATTTATAATATTAGTAGGGATATTTTCATGTTAAATATTTTTTATCCATATGTTAGAGGTATCATATCTTCCTACAGTATGTATGTATCTATGTATGTATACCTTCTCTCTCCGTTGATCCTTCGTCAGTGCGCGCGCCTTGTTCGCGTCCAGATGCGTCTTCTGTCTCCTTGCTATTTGTTCGCGGACCCGCGCCTCTATAGCCGTGGGATCTTGAACCGCTTCTGTGCCTAACGCACGCATTAGGTTGGATATCCTGAAATATATATATTGTTAGGACACGATAGTTCAAATGTTAGAATGACTGCAACTGCATTCTTATCGCAGGTTCAAATACTTAATGTAATTTTTCAGTATATACATATTTATGGTTTCATGTTAATTTATATATATATATTAATTTTCGACAGTATAATACTACTAATATACTACCGCTCCATCAGATTATGTAGTACACGTTTTCTTTTTTTTTTAACTCAAAAGTATATAGCACACTTATTTGTCCTTGTGCATCCTATCACGTGTGTGTGTGTGTGTGTGTGTGTTTGTGTGTGTATACCTTAGTTTAGGTTCAGGAGGCGCCTCCAATCCCAAGCGCACTTTTTCCTGTTCCTCCTTCCAAGCCTCCCTCCTACTTTGTCTGCGGAGCTTCTTCCTCTCTTTCTTAGTGAGAAACACCGGCATATAAGTCGGTTTGAGAGGTTCGGCTGAAAAAAACATACATATAATATTAATATACTATCACATTAACAATATTTAATAATAGCCTACATATTATCTTTTATTAATGTAAGCAAAAATCACTGTCCATAATGGCATATAGAAACAAGTCGATATTCGATATGCTACATTGTCAATTAATACATTATTATATGTTCTGTCCCGGAGTCGCCATTCTAACATCGCACTGTAATATCGTTTTAACAATTAAATATTGTAAATTATATTACAATACATATATCTATACTCAAACTTTCATTACATCATCCACAAAACATATAAGGTAAAATAGGATTTAATTCTTATATAGTTCATAGTATAGTCATAATAGTGTTCTGATATAAATATGAAAATAAAATACAGCGCCATCTATTGATGTTACATATAACTTACAAAAATTCCGTCTTGACTAAAGACAATTAATTTCAGTATTAATTATAGACTATATCCTACTCTGATGTTTGATCTACATTATTGAAGAGTTTCATCATCATAGGTTCAGTATATCTATCGTTATAGAGTGACAAAGATTAGAAGTAACCAGAACTAACATCAGTACATTCTTGGAACGTACTTTGAAGGTCCTAGTAGGTTCATTCAAATTTGGTAGAGAGAGGAGCTTGTACGGTGGAGGTGATCGTTTAACGTTAGATAGGGTCCCTTAAACCTACACCTGGGTCACAAGTCACAGTCACTGTTGAAGCTCCTCTCACTACAACGATGGACCCGACACACGCACCGTGAATACATTGAATGATGAGAGGTTTCGTCTCTCTATATATATTAAACCTACACCTGGGTCACAAGTCCCAGTCACTGTTGAAGCTCCTCTCACTACAACGATGGACCCGACACACGCACCGTGAATACATGGAATGATGAGAGGTTTCGTCTCATATACAGGGTGTTCTAAAAACTCGTATATAACTCACTGGGCGGTCTTAATTGTTGCGGATGTTCTACCAGGTTGGTGATGGCGTCTTCGTTCAGGTTGTCGACTATATCTTCTCCCCCGGTGTTGCACGCCTCCACTCGCTCGCTGTGGCTCCGCCCCTCTTGCCCCGCCCCCTCCCTGCCCCGCGCCTCCCTCTCCTCGGCCGTCATTAAGATCACGCTGTCCCACCTGGAAAATATAGATAAAATTATGAGGTTTATCAAATAAATGTGATGATATTAAACATTTTTCTTCTCCATTGGGTCAAATAAATTATATTTATTATACTTATTGGCTTGGGTTTTATGTATGTAACAGAATCTTTGAGTTTAATTTCCACATGTTTCTAGAAATCTGAATAATTTAAAACTTTGCATTTGTACAAGGAGAAATGACAATACAATAATTTGATACAAGTTTCCCATTACCCTTATTAAAAAAAAACCCTGAGATTAGGGAATTCTTTTTTAGTTCGATTAGCTATAATATTTTTCTTAAACCATTATATATTATTACAAAATATTTAATAACATGAACAATTTATACAGCCATAGACTCGGCTCTACATAGAGTCTACTTGTCTATGCTCCCCCCTCCACTCACCACTCTATATCCGGTACTCTCTGTGCTTCCGGTGTGTCGGCCGCCAGTAGCGCCAGTTTAGTGGCGGATGAGATGCCAGTCTTCCGAGCTATTTGTGATATCTCTGTCTGAAGCTTCTCCAACTGGGCCTGGGTCAGATATACTGGTTATTACTGGTTAAACGATATTGAACTTTATGTGTAGTAATATAAGTTTAAATTACTAGATCATGTAAATGTAGGCATCATGTTTGTTCTATTATAAAATCTAGATAACTTATAATTTAATTTAATTCTCATTCGGTCACCAAGTATACCGGGCGTTCTCATCAATCAATCATATATCAAATTAATAAATTCAAGAAGCATTATGTATGAACAAACAAGTGCTTATATATTTAAACGGTTCTTCGAGCCGGGTTTGAACCAGCGACCTATGGATCTAAGTAGTATGAGTAACCTTACAGGAAACTCCGTACGACGTGACTTATAGTCCTGTAGTATTATGTATATATATATATATACAGGCAGACCCTGGCTAATGCTGGGAAATTGCAAGGAAGAAGATTCTTCACACAATCATATAATTATGTTGACTGAAGTCTGTATTAATCACTAATACATAATTATGTATTTATATTTTATTTTTATTAAGCTTTCCGCCCACAGCTTCGCCCGCGTCGAGTTCGGTTATATCGCGTTTCCAAGAGAACCTTTCAAAAGTCTGGGATAAAAACTATCCTACGTTCATTCTCAAGGTCAACTCTATGTCTGTACCAAATTGCATTAAAATCAGTTCAGTGGTTTAGGCGTGAAAGCTTAACAGACAGACAGAGTTACTTTCGCATTTATAATATTAGTAGGGATTATGTCTATCCTACCTTCATTCTGAGTCTTTCAGCTAGTTGAGTGAACTTCCCCGGTTCGTGGAACCGAAGCGCCCGTTTGGTTCTCGCCGGGGGCTTGCTAGCGAGCCTCTCGTCCTGCCAGGGGGCTTCGGTGACGGCTTCGGTCGTCTGACCGCTGAGCTGGGCGCGGAACTCCTCGCGGCGCTTCGCCCTTATGTTAGCCTGGTGGAAGATAATGAATATATATATACAGGGTGACTGGTGAATTACTATCGATATTTGAGGACGTGATATTTGACGATCATATATGACAAAATAAAAATTAATATAACATAAATATTAATAAACTTCTAAGTAAAGTTAACCAAAAGTTATGTAATTAATTACGCATCGTGTGAACACCCTACAGATTAAGTGTACACACACACACACACACTCGCGCGCGAAGGCGTGGTGTTGTATCAGCACGCCACCGTACGCGTCCACACTTGGAACACTTGGAACGTGTCCGCACTTTATTTATTTATACGGAAATTTTGTCAAAAATTAAGTACCTATTTTTTTTACATAATTCGAATGAGAATCATGTACCGAGTATGCTCCTTAAATATTGATAGTAATTCACCAGTCACCCTGTATACATATGATAGACTGCGACTTTACTTGTGGTTAAAGAGGTTTATTTCCTCATAAAGAACATACAATGTTCACTTAAATGAGATATATTACATAATTTAATTTAGTTAATAATCTTCTATATATATAAAAGAAAGTCGTGTTAGTGACTCCACTTATAACTCAAGAACGGCTGAACCGATTTAGCTGAAAATTGGCAGGGAGGTAGTTTAGAGCCCGGAAATTGCAATAGGATACTTTTTATCCCGTTCGACAGCATTCCCTTGGGACTTGACATGAAACGTCAGTCACTATAAAACGTGGAATAACGAAACACAATTGACAGCTATGCAATTGACGTATAATGACAGATATGTAATTTAGTATTTGTGGGATAAATTTAGAAAATCGTTGTTTTTCACATGGGCAGTTATAGTTTGTGTGTTCACGAGTTGGGAAACCATCCGGTTTATTTGTGTTAACGTTAGACCAAAAAACAAAAAATGTGGTTTACAAAGGAGCACTTCAATGAAACGGATAATTTGCGGACACGTATAACGCTTCGATTCGGTATCTACTTTGGATTCACTTTCATTTACTTAGAGAAGTTCAACAAAATAACACTTCATTTTTGTAATCGAAATAAATTCATTACTGTTGTGAAATAAAATGAAAAATTTTCCTTTTCAAATATAAAACAAAAAAAATTCATCTTTTAATCACCAAACGAAATGTTACATAAAACAAAGCCTTCTGGAGGCGAAACGGAGTTCGCCAGGTTTACTAGTTTAGTATAATAGTAATGACTTATATGGTACTTATATGATGGATAAAGTTCATATACCACCTGAACTTATCAACATATTTAAATACTGGTATAAGAACCAGGTCAACAACGTCAGATGGGCAGGAACTCTATCGCGTGCATATGGGTTGGAGTGCGGGGTGAGGCAGGGGGGGTTAAGCTCACCAACGCTCTTCAACCTGTATGTGAACGATTTGATCGGGGAGCTCAGCAGTGCCAGGGTCGGCTGTACTGCTGAGCGCATCGATTTGCGGTCTTAGGAAGCTGATGGCCATATGTGAGGCATATGTAGAAAAACATGGATTGATATACAATGTCAAAAAGAGTGTGATGATGATCTTTGAGGCCGAAGGTAAAATAGAGAGAACAATACCACCCATTGTGCTCAATGGCACTAGTCTGGTAAGGGTATATAAATTCAAATATTTAGGACACATCTTGACACCCGACCTCAAGGATGACACTGACATCGAGAGGGAACGGAGGGCGTTGTCTGTACGGGCGAATATGTTGGCCCGCAGATTTGTAAGTTGTTCGAGCGAAGTTAAGCTTACACTGTTTAGAGCCTATTGTACCACCTTCTACACGTGCAATCTGTGGGCCAAATACTCTCAAAAGTCGTATAACGCACTCCGGGTCCAATATAACAATGCCTTTAGAGTGCTGATGGGATTGCCCCGCCATTGTAGCGCATCAGGGATGTTCGCGGCAGCGAGGGTCGATTGCTTTTATGCCATTACACGCAAAAGATGCGGATCCTTGGTGTACAGATTGCGGGATAGTCCCAACAGCATCATGAAGGCAATTGCTAGCAGGTTAGACTGTAAGTATGTTAGTCGTTGCTGTGCTATCTCGAGCGGATCAGTTCAGCAATTACTACCATGATTACAAGTTTAGTGATAGTTTTTTATTTTTATTTTATTTTTATTTTTGTTTAATTAATTTATTATACTAACATAGGAGATAAGAAACATGTATTACTAACAATAATGTAGTCATAGTCACTTGAAATAAAAAAGTTATTAAATATTATATATATTATATTATACAATTCAAGACTAGTTAATCTAAGTGATTTTTACAATAAGTTAATAAATTCTTTCTAAAAATCGTAAAGGTTTTTTCATAAAAAATTTAATTAGGTAAGCCATTATATAGTTTCGCTCCCTCAAACTGTATAGTTTTAATTCCGTATTTGGTCCTGGTTTTGGGTAATTTAAGTTTGTATTTATTTCTCGTTTATTACTTGAATGTATTTCGAGAAGACTCATGACTCGGAAAAAAATATTAAGTCGTGATGTCCTAGTGGTTAAAGGTCCGCCTCTCGTGCATGAGGGCACGGGTTCGATACCTGGCAGATATCATATATTCTATACTTATTCAACAAATCTTTTCCCATCATCTCTTAGTAGCAAGTATCATATATTTCTATACTTATGTTTCCTATCACCTCTTAGTATGTATGGTAGTGATACCTTCAGTGTAGGCGCCACATGTGTCAGCTGCACCCTCTTCCCGCTCGTGTCCACAGTCCGCCCCTCTCTATCCAGTATGAGGGGCGCAGGCCCGGAGCCCCCGGCCGCGGCCAGGGCTCCGCCCGCCAGTTTCCTCTGTATCCTGGCCTGCAGCTCCGCTATCTTCCTCTGCTTCTCCAATTCCTCAGCTGTTATTGGGGTAGCGGCTGAAATGAAAAATTTGGAGATGAATTATATGAGTTATTAATATGACTATAGTGATTAATGGAGTTAGAATGCTAGAAGGAACTATGATCCCAATTAGAATTCTAATTCAATATTACATAAACCTATCATATACAGGGTGACTGGTGAATTACTATCAATACTTGAGGACGTGATATTTGACGATCATATATGACAAAATAAAAATTAATATAACATAAATATTAATAAACTTCTAAGTAAAGTTAACCAAAAGTTATGTAATTAATTACGCATCGTATGAACACCCTACAGATTAGGTATACACACACTCACACATACGCGTACGACGGCGTTGTGTTGTATCAGCACTCCGCCGCACGCGTCCACACTTGGAACACTTGGAACGTGTCAACACTTTATTTATTTATACGGAAATTTGGTCAAAAATTAAGTACCTATTTTTTTTACATAATTCGAATGAGAATCATGTACCGAGTATTCTCCTTAAATATTGATAGTAATTCACCAGTCACCCTGTATAAAGTAGGTGGTAGAACCAAGTGGTCAAATTACTACAGCTCGACCGGGGAAGTACCACCCTCTCACAGAAGATCGGCGTGAAGTAGTCTTTAATAGCTGCGTTTAGTATGATGAGTGAGAGAGACGGTTGCTCTATCGTTTTCGCATCCTTTCCTATTTTTTTCATCCCCATTTTCTATAACCAAGGCTGACGGTATACTTCCATCATGTATACTGTCCGCTTTGTTTCAAAAAACAGTCTTTCAGTCAAGATATTTCTAACAAAACTGTTCAATAAACTACCAGACGAAATAAAACTGTGTGATAGTATAGGGATGTTGAAGGGTTAATTAAAAAAATATTTAATATCCTCGCTGTAGTAGTTAATGTAGCAAGTCTGTCATGTCCAACGGCCCGTTTGTTAAAATTGTTATCTTGTAAATATTCCTTGTATCTCATTTTAAGTGAATGTAAAATTCTTATCTATACTAATATTATAAAGCTGAAGAGTTTGTTTGTTTGTTTGAAAGCGCTAATCTCCGAAACTACTGGTTCGAATTGAATAATTCTTTTTGTGTTGGATAGTCCAGTTATCGAGGTAGGCTTTAGGCTATATAACATCACGCTACGACCAATAGGAGCAAAGATATAGTGGTAAATGTGTAAAAAACGGGAGAAATTATTTCATCTTTGAAGCCTTCCGTTGCGTGCACCGTGAAAACGGTTTAAGATACACAAAAAATATGTATTAAAGAATAATATCTCTTTTAATGATCTAAAAAACAGTCCGCGACAGTATATGTCTATCTTTTAAGATTAACTCACAAAAACCGTTTTTATGGTACCTAATTTGGTCGAAATAATTTGTTTAAGTTGTATCAACATAATAATATTAATCTTTATTCAAATAAACAAATAAATATGTCGTTGGTTAAGAGTACTTCATTGTGAATAAAAAAAAACATAGGTTTTATCCTGAAAATTCTACGGTAACTCGACCATTCCGAAAACCCCGCAAGAACGGGAACTATGTGGGAAGAACCAAAAAAACTGCCGGAAGTCACTATTCCACGCGGACGAAGTCGCGGCAAAAACTAGTGAGAAATAAAGTTCTTTATACCCAAAACCTCCCAAAACTAAGTACAAGTACATTATTTCGTCATCATCATCATCATCATCACTACATCCCAAGCCGTTCTCACCTGGTTTAGAGTACAGTATCGGTTTGATGACACTGGGGGGTGCTATGCCCCCCGCCACGTGAGCCCTAAGCTGCTGAGCGGCGGCCGCAGCCGTGCTAACGTTCCGAGATTCCCCCTTGATGGCCATGAGAGCTCGTTTCCTCTCCTCAATCTCCTTCTGAGCGTTCGCCATCATCACCTAGAAATGAGACGGTATAAACTATAAATATTAAATCATTTTCATGCAGAATATTTGGTTACTATTTATATGGCAAAAACAGCAAACGAGCAGACAGCCTAACTGATGGAGGAAGTTCCGTCGTCCATGGAAATGCGCATAATTATTTGCGGATGCGTTGCCATCCTTGATTGACAAGGAGGTAGTGGAAAGGATGGGAAAAGTTAAAGGGTAGGAAAGTATGGGACATTGAAAAGATTACAATTAATGTAATAGATAACACAAAAAATATTATGATGCCGTGTGTCTTTCGTTTCTCTAAATTTAAAAAAACTATCATTGAGAAAATTTACGTGGAATGTGCTTTTTGATTTTTCAGTTAGACAAAAAAAATCACATAAATAATATTTCATAAATTATATATAAAATAGTCACAAGTCAATAGGGAGTCACTTAGCAGTCCCATTATATTCTTTGCTACGTAAGCTACTTAAACAAGTATTGACCATAAGTTTGGTGTAAATTTTTAGCACCGAAGAAAGAAGGTTTAGAGGTTTATATTGCTAAGACAAACACACAAATAGCATTGATAATTAGTAATCACACTTTAAGAAAACTCTTTGGCAAATCATATTTTATATAGAGGAAGATTAACCACAAATATTTATCTCAGCAATCCTTTCAATATACATCCTACTGTTTGTGAGTATGTGTGTATGTTTGTTACTTCTTCACGCTCAAACGGCTGAAGCGAATTTGATAAAATTTTGTACACAGGAAGTTGTCGTCCAGGAATAACACATAGGATATTTTACAACCCGGAAATCCGCGGATAACACCGCGGGGCGCAGCTAGTATGTACCTTGATCTTATCCGCACTGAGTCCGGTCATCTTTGATCCAATAGTCTCTCCCTCTGTAATGCTCGGTATCTCCTCTCCGTTGTCACTCTTTCTCTCTTTGTCATCTCTCTCCCGTCTCTCTTCGCGGGAGTCATGACGAGATCTGAATCAATTATGCATCGGTCAGGAAGTATATCTTTATACTTGCTATAAGTATAAGGAAACTATATAATGACAGTTTCCAGTTAATACATCAAAATCCATACAAGAAAAACTGTACAGTCAGTATTTAGTATTAACATGCAACCCATAGTATTAGTATATTTATTATATTTCAATAATATATAACATACTATAGGTATAGGTTTTATACAAAATAACTTTTTTAAACTTAGCCTTGTCTCTTATTTGTCAACCTATTTAATAGGACCTATCTGAATATTACATGACAGAAGTCAGAAACGAAACCTCTCATCATTCAATGTATTCACGGTGCGTGTGTCGGGTCCATCGTTGTAGTGAGAGGAGCTTCAACAGTGACTGGGACTTGTGACCCAGGTGTAGGTTAAAGGGACCTCTATCTAACACGTTAAACACTCACCTCCACCGTCCAAGCTCCTCTCTCTACCTAATATGAAACTAACCTACTAAGAATCATGTCAGAAGTTCCAAGTTAGCTATAATCATTGAAACATATATCTAACATACTTAAACCACAACTTGCTGTCCCGATCCTCATACATGTATTAGTTATGATTGCTCGGTATTGTTATAATATAATGTCAAGTGTAATGTAGATTGATTTCTTTATTATATTAGGTGCTATCATATATCTTCTCCCTGCCCTCGTCCAACTTTATGTATAGTCGACACAACATGTTCTCTTCCAGTCTCAACTATCAGATGTCGTCTCATCGGTTACCCCTTTCTTAGCCACGTCATCCTTCATACAATCCATCCATCTGTTCTTAAGTCTACCTCGACCCATATATCCCTCCACATTCTAACATTCTTCTTGTTATATGACATTCATCCCTTAACATAATATGCATAACATCCCTTAGCACAATACATACTTAACTTTAATATACTCCTATTGAATACTACACAAACCTATAATCAAATTTACCTTTTACTATCTTTATCTTTCTCCTTGTCATCATATTTCCGTTTCTGGCTCTTCGAAGATGAGATAAGCTCCTGTGCGAGGGCTATAATCTTGTCAGCTAGTTTGCTCGCCTTCTTGGAATCTATGTGCGATGATATTTTATCTATAATCTTACGGCGTTCGTACCTGTAATGAATGATATTTATAATAATTACCGACTGTAACAGAGAGGTAGATACGAAATTAACGGTATTTTTAGTTTATTCATATTAGAAACATGCATTTGAGAATTAGTTAGAAGTCATAAATATATACTTTTTTATACAATTCTGTTTTGTTGTTCAGTTTCAATATACAACTTTGTGTAATATTAATAATATATAGAATATAATTTGAATAATTAAATGATTTATATCTTAAATGGCTTTACATAGAACCATGAAATAAAAATTTATTATTTCAAAGACGCATTATACATCTTCGTCTAATCTGCGATATTGATTGTTTTCTTTCGTATAATTATTAATTATTATATGCAGAAACTTATGTAAAATCATTCCACGATAAGCAATTTATATAATAATCAATACTTTTACGTGTTTTTCGTCAAATAAGGGAAATTAAAACAATATATGTTTACCCGTTTGTCAGGCATGAAGACACCGTATATAGCAGTGAACTATCTGATTTTCCTATAGTTCTGTAGATTGCACGATCGAGGGAAGATCTTAGGTCTTCTACTTCACGTTTGGACAACTGTAAAGCCATAATTCTCAGCAGAAAATCTTCAAAAATCACAACACTTACACCTTTTAGGTTATGTTCTATCTTATACCTTAGGTTCTGATAATATACTATATGATGTAGCTAATTATGCGTATAATATCTTTAAAATTCGTCAAACTTCACATTTCGATGTATTTAAAATTTATTTTGAAATTAATTTTAAGATTCAAAGCAAATCTACACTCTGACGTAAACTATGAAGATGCAATGTTCATAGACAAAACTTTATTTATATATTTATATTTATTAACACTTCATTTTATTTCGTGTTTCATTTAGCATGTATTGCATTATAATACCATTTATTTATAAAAACTTAGTAATTATTTTGATTAAAATAAAATATTTGATTGTTATTTAAAGTTTTTGCAATCAAACTTATAACTTATTTGACAGTGAAGCTTGAATCTTGACAGATATAAGTGATAATGTGTTTGTTTTGCCGACGCTACTATTTTTGTTGTAAATTAAATTAAAATAATCAAATTATTATAAAACTAAACGCCGTTATATTAAGTTAATAGTGTCTGTTCCTAAAACCCATGCGTCTAATACTTATAAGGGACCAGTTTTATAAGTTATAATATATAAATAACCTTAAAATGTCTGACGATGAAGTAGTAGCGGTGAAAAAGCCTAAACTGTATTATGGGTCTCTGGAGGAGCAGGAGAAGGCTCGGCTGGCGGCTCTGGCGGCGGCTGCCAGGGAGGGAGTTAAAGAAAGTGCCAAAGAAACTGGTGACATACAAATTTCCAATGGTAAGTCCAGAACTTATATTCTTATATTATTATTGAGACAACAATCCCATTATAAAGTTATGAGGATCTAGAAATCTCTAAAATTTGTATAGATAACAGTATAATTTATAAAATACTACTTATATCACTTTGGTTTAAAGAATTTATTTTCAAAAAGACAAAGTCACTTACATGAGAACATATATACAAAAGTGAAAATACAAAAGTAGTCGCCAGATTATTTGGAACTCAATTAAAGATAGTAAGATATTATTACAAGTGTGTTACATCGTCGGTATATCAATTATTTTTTAAAATATATTGTGAAAGTTGAGATTTAAATTCGTTAATTGAGTTTGCATTTCTTATAGTCAACAGTAATTTGTTGTAAAGTTGTTAAAATACTATAAAGACATACTAAATAATGTTATTTCAATTCCAGAATACATGGAGTTGGAAGATGAGATAACAAAAGATAAAAAGGCGTTATTAGAGGAGTTTGAACGGAGAAGGAAAGCTCGTCAGTTGAATGTATCGACTGATGATGACGAGGTTAGTAGTAACGTTTTGAACTACAGATGAAATGGTTCAGCTATTAATATCTAAGACTTTCGGTAGTATTTAAATGAAACTAATATTATTCGGATTATAATATGCAAACTTATTATTTTATATACATACTCCCGTTTTGTTTATTTTTCTATAATTGTGATCACGGGGAGATGAGATGAGAATATAGCTCAAAATAATAGAAAATTCGTAGTAAATCCGAAAATATTAGTATCATTGAAATGGTTCAGTATTTTTCTTATAAGAAATTACTCAAAGATATTTACACACATATGTATATATATGTATAATATTGTTATGTTGTATTTAATAAATCTATATTATATACATATATATGTATTGTATGGCATATCAAGATTATGATAGTACCTAATTTAATAAAGTGACCTACCTACATGACACTTGACATCATATTATTTAATTATTTAACAATACTTAGCAAGCATAACTACCTACTCATAAGGGTCCAATATTACGAGGTTGTAGGTTCTATCATTCATTTTGTTACATGTCACAACACCTATGAAGAATTTAATATAGTTTTATTGAATACTACACTTGATATAGGCCTTTTAGCACCCTCTCGTCCTCTATGTAAGTATAACTAGTCCCTGTCTCACTACTACCTCCCCTAGAGCGACGCACGTCCCCGTTCTCCTTCACGCTAGTCGTTAGACTGCCGAGCGCATGCCGCCCCTCTAGTGGGGTACGTGGGACAGTGAGTTATATATATTGTATAGATAAAATACTACAGTCTGTATATATAATATTCAGTAAGTATTAAGTGACTATTTTTCTTGAACCAGGTCAGACGGAGTCTTCGTCAACTTGGTGAGCCTGTGTGTCTGTTTGGAGAAGGTCCGGCTGAGAGAAGAGTCCGCTTGAGGGATCTACTCAGCTAGTGAGTATAAATATAATATATAATAAATATCTAATGGGGTTACTTTATGGGTTTCAAATAAAAATGAGTCATGGGGTACCTTAATGGTTTATATACTACTAGCTTTCCGCCCGCAGCTCCGCCCGCGTGGAGTTCGGTTATATCGCGTTTCCAAAAGAACCTTTCAAAAGTCTGGGATAAAAAATATCCTATATTCTTTCTCAAAGCTAACTCCATCTCTGTACCAAATTTCATTAAAATCAGTTTAGTAGTTTAGGCGTGAAAGCGTAACAGACAGACAGAGTTACTTTCGCATTTATAATATTAGTAGGATTCTGTGTTGTTATCATACTAGGATATGCATCGTTGCATTTTTGGATATTTTGCTCAGTAAAAGAGTGCTTGGTGCAAGTTTATTGAAGCGATTTAGCGTTTTTTGGACATGTGTTCGATTTTCTGATGATTATATTGAAATTTTTGGTCGAATCTGAATTTTATATTGATGAAATTCACGATAACTGGGCTATCGAACATGAGACCTCATTTCGATCGAGTTCCGTTCGCTTCGTTCGTTTCTCTCAACTGTAAAATAATACCTGTTTTTTTACTATACTATAACCCAGTTTAGGTGAGGATGCTATCCACAAGGCCTTGGAGGAAGAGGAGGCCCGTCTGGAGAGGGACCGAGGCCGGGAGGGGACTTGGTATCACGAAGGCCCCGCGGCTTTAAGGAGGGCCCGGATCGATATAGCAAGATTCTCACTACCGAGGGCTAAACAGAGGTTAGTTTGGGGTCATTGTGTTACCCCAGCGATAAATGGGTCATTTTATTTATTTATTTATTTATTTATTTATTAATGTACCAAACATAAAAAATAGTTACAATTCGAATATTATAAGAGAAATGTCATGTACAAAGGATAACTTATCTCTTAAAAGAGATCTCTACCAGAAACCCTTTTGATAGAGGAAATGAGAAGAGAAATGTGGCATAGATACAATAAAATGAGAGAAGGAAAAAAGAAAAAAGAGGTATATAGATATATATAGAGGTATATATATAAGAATACAAATCAAATTATAATAGTATAAAATACAGATATTATACATACATAGATATATACATAAATATATACAAATAAATACAATATATCAAGAGGATTTTCTGCAACACAGGAACGATTAGGAAGGATTCTGGGGGAGGAAAATTTAAAACGTTCGAGTAGGTACGGGGGAGAAGAATGTTTGAACACATTGTACATTAACGTTAAAACATGCATATTCCGGCGGAAGCGGATAGGGAGCCACTTTAATTTGCTGCGGAATTCAGAGATGTGGTCGTATTTACGCAAGCCGAAAATAAATCGGATGCACAAATTTTGAAGTCTATCCAGTTTATCGAGCAGCTCATCAGTGGCATCTAAGTAGCAAACATCACCGTAGTCGAGTAAGGAAAGAAGGAGAGATTGTGCTAGAACAATTTTAGTTTTAAAAGGAAGGAAGTTTTGCAGACGTTTAAGAGAATGAAGAGTAGAGTGAATTCTTCTACTTACCTCATTCACCTGAGCTGTCCACGACAGGTGACAATCCATTAATAGACCTAAGTTTTTAACCCGATCTAACAATGGAATTGTCACCCCATCGTACATTATACAGGGTAAAGTGTCAAAATTAATTTTTTTGTAGAGTTGCTTGCTTCCAATAATTATCGCCTGAGATTTATTAGGGTTCACTAGTAAACCGAAGTCATTTGCCCATCTGTGTATAGATATCAACTCCTCATTAACAGCCTCGATAGCTACCACAAGTGTAGATAGTGGAGTATGTCTATAAAGCTGCAAATCATCTGCATAGAGATGATAGGGAGAAGAAATGTTTTTGGAAATATTATCTATGAATATAGAGAAGAGTAAAGGAGAGAGGACGAGAACTTAATGAGTTCTAAGACTTTAAAATGTATATGGTGCTAGTATTTTTGTATAATACGCGTTTTTTATTATTTTTACCTACATAATAACGATTTTTCGGTTACTTTACAGCAATCGTGATCATTAAGACGGTGTGAGAATGTCTGATAGTAAAATACTCGTAGTACCTAATCCGAATAATATTAGTTTCATACTAAGTTTTTTGCGATGCCTATAGTATTCTATTGTGAATTATATGTTACGTGTATTCATCAGATTGGCCCAAGCTCGTTCTGAGCTGGAGCTAGCCGGCAGCGTGAGGGCGGCCGCTAAACAAGACGCACAGAGGAAGGCTGCTGCTAACTCTATATACTGTAGTCAGGTATCGATACACACACACACACACATATATATATATACACAGTGGCATGAGAGCTCAATCATCTATATAACACACCAAAAGTCCCAAGTTCAAATCTTGTACAAATGTAACAGTATTAAAATTGTTAGAAGATAGTAAAGATATATTAAAATACATGAAAATTCATATTACATACTTGTATATCGTTTTAGACCCCCCCTTAATCTTTTTTTAAGAAAATATATATACAGGGTGACTGGTGAATTACTATCAATATTTGAGGACGTGATATTTGACGATCATATATGACAAAATAAAAATTAATATAACATAAATATTAATAAACTTCTAAGTAAAGTTAACCAAAAGTTGTGTAATTAATTACGCATCGTGTGAACACCCTACAGATTAGGTATACACTCACACTCACACATACGCGTGTCACGACGTAGTGTTGTATCCGCACGCCTCCACACTTGAACACTTGGAACGTATCCACACTTTATTTATTTATACGGAAATTTTGTCAAAAATTAAGTGCCTATTTTTTTTACATAATTCAAATGAGAATCATGTACCGAGTATGCTCCTTAAATATTGATAGTAATTCACCAGTCACCCTGTATATGTATGTTGTATAATATATATTTTTTCCATCAGATAGGTGACACGAGACCCATAAGCTTCTGTAGGTTCAGTTCAGACAGTAAGATGCTTATAACGTCGAGCTGGTGAGTTATAAACAAATATATACACATATATAGTTCAAATTAAATGTATCTATACTCTAGATAGAGTTACATGGAAACTTACTATCTTGGGATATATACATAGTAGCTGACGCGGCAAACGTTGTTTTATCATATAAATAATAGGGGTTGGTGATAAAAAAGTAAAAATTTTGGTTTATATGTATTTCTAATGCCACATAAAAACAAAAATAAAAAAATAATTTTGGTGAGTAATCCTCATCACTTAGGGATATGAACAATATATAGTAGCCGATTCTCAGACCTATTGAATATGTATCTAAAGTTTAGTAAAAATCAGTAAAGCCGTTTCGTAGGAGTACAGTAACTAACATTGTGACATGGAAATATCCCTACTAATATTATAAATGCGAAAGTAACTCTGTCTGTCTGTTACGCTTTCACGCCTAAACCACTGAACTGATTTTAATGAAATTTGGTGCAGACGTAGAGTTGACCTTCAGAAAGAACATAGGATAGTTTTTGTCCCAGTCTTTTGAAAGGTTCTCTTGGAAACGCGATATAACCGAACTCCACGCGGGCGAAGCTGCGGGTGGAAAGCTAGTTATATATATATAATATCCTGGGGTCCATAACAAATGCAAAACTTCTCCATGTGAGAAGAGGCCTTACAGCAGTGGGTTCTGATAGACTGATGATGATGAATCTCAGTGTAATATCCTGGGGTCTATAATACCCCCCCCCCCTCCCCTTTCCAGGTCGGGCGTGTGTCGCGTGTGGTCTGTCCCGGGGTGTGTGGAGGTCCAGACCTTGTTGGGTCACACTTGTAACGTGAGCTCGGCGACCTTCCACCCTCAAGCGGTGATGCCGCATCATCTGCAACTCAAGGTTCGTGTAATAATCATCATATACATATACTATGGACGCGACAGTTTATCTATTTATATAAGGACAACTTACAAAACATACACCATTTATAGGTTTTAAAATAAAGGTAATTACATTTTTAGTTAAGTGTTGTTTCAATTAAAAATTAAAGGGCATGGAAAAGGGCAGTATTTTCTATTAACTTAACACAACCTTTTTTTTCTACTTCAATTATACAAAAGGAGAAACAAAAAATACTACCAATAATAATTCAATATAAAATGTAAATTACAAAAGACAATAACCAACCAACTATTACTAAATTACCAACTTATTACTAAGCAATTAAAAAATTAAAAATGAATAAAATGAAACTTAGTCCAAATGTTAAAGCGACTGTAATATGTTTTATAAGTCGCAAGTTCGAATCATGGTCATATATACATATACATATAAATCGTATGTAACAATTTTCAGGCGGAAAAATCCGAGGATAAATCTGACGATAAATCCGAAGATATGTCGGTGGATGTATCTGACGCATCACATAACGTAGCGATGGCTTCCTGTGGTTACGACGGCAGTGTGTTCCTGTGGAACTTTGTCAGGTATCAATAATAATGCTGAGCCGATTTTCATGAAACTTTGCTATATATATGACAAGTGACAGTTAGAGTGTCCATCAATCTTCAGTAACGCTGTCAAAGCCATTAAAGCTAACAGATACAGTCAAATCGAAAAATACAATAAAAAAAATTACATAATAAATCAGCGATAAAATAATCTCATTATAATTTATATAAGCATTATTTTCCATGCCGGGGTCGTTATGTACCCCAATAAACTCAAACCTTACACTTTACAACAGTGCCGGCGTTAGAGGGACTGACACCCTGGGCAAGAATATTTTGGCGCCCACTAGAAGTAATCAAAATCGAGTATTATTTTTTTCTGAATCAATGTGAACACTGAACGTGTATTAAGAATTCTATATTCCATCTTTCCTTTAGCGTGACCCAGAGCTAACAACGTGGACGTAGAAAGATATGTAGCTCCTATTATTTTTTTCACTTATAAGCATCCTACCTCCACTAATCGCCCCCCAAATTTGGCGCCCTGGGCCGTCGCCCCATCGCCCCCCCCCCTAACGCCGGCACTGCTTTACAACCAAAAGTTATATCTACTATTTGTCTACTATAAATACTATAAAATCGACTCATATAAACATAATCTATCTCTGTCCCTCTCTAACTAATCTCTCTCTCTCTCTCTCCAGTGAGTCTCCCCTCGCGTCACTCCAGGGTCACTCTCCGTCGCGCGTGTCGCGGGTAGAGTTCCATCCATCAGGTCGATACTTAGCTACTACAGTGTTTGATCACTCCTGGAGGCTGTGGGACTTGGAGACACGTGGGTACATCCAGATTAAAACACATACATATATAGATTTATAACAACACAGAATCCTACTAATATTATAATTGTGGAAGTTTGTGAGTGCGTGTGTATGTTTGTTACTTCTAAACGCTCAAACGGATGAACCGATTTTGATAAAATTTTGTATACATGAAGCTGACATCCAGGTATAACACACAGGCTACTTTACATCCCGGAAATCCGCGGGTAACACCGCGGGGCGCACCTAGTATATGATATAACAAAAGATTTAATTGAATATTACGATTATATTACACTAGGTTTTGCCCGGGACTTCGTCCGCGATAATTTCGTAATTTTTTAACGAAATAAATGCTTATTGGCTGTCGGTCGTGCCTACATAGACCGGTAAAAGGTACATAGCGATAATGTCGTTTTGGCTAGGAGTTGAATTCTCGAGTGTATATGGTTTTTCGCTTATATGAGGAAAAGTCAAACATTTTCCGGGATGTAAAGTAGCCTATGTGTTATTCCTGGACGTCAGCTTCCTGTATACAAAATGTTATCAAAATCGGTTCAGCCGTTTGAGCGTGAAGAAGTAACAAACATACACACACACTCACAAACTTTCGCAATTATAATATTAGTAGGATTAAACACAATTTTATATTAATAACTTTCAAATTATCGTGTTATGAAATCTGATGATAACACATACGTAAGATATAAACAGAAAAAACATAAGATTGATTATTCCGTTACACTGACGAAATACGAAAAGACCGTATTGATATTTTGACAAATCTACTTATGATTCCACTCCTAATTTCATACTCCTATAATATATATATATGGTTCTAACAAAATCATTAAAAAAGTGTAATTTTCTTATAAAGCCTTATTTTTAATGAGTAATTAAACCTTAACTTGAATAAAATAATTATTATCTTAAACCAAAACACATTAAATAAGTCAAATTCAATTTACAAACACACAAGACGTGTGACAAATACTTTCCCTCGTAAAAGTGAACAAACCAAACGTCATTTCTTTAACGTCACTTCGGGTGCGTTCGGGAGTTTAAAGGTTTGATTCAAATTAAATGTGGGTTGTCTAAATATATATAAAAATGAATTGCTGTTTGTTAGTCTCACTAAAACTCGAGAACAGCTGAACGGATTTATCTTATCTTAAAATGTTCGTGGAGGTTCAGGGAAGGTTTAAAAAATGAAAAATTGAATCATTTCCGGGAAAACAACAAGAGCAGCCCTTTTCTATTTCCCATACAAACGTTTTGTGGCATTAGATTTGACAACTAACTAATATGTCAATTATTCTGTTCGATTGAAACAGAAAAAATTTAATAAATACCAATACCTGGTTATTTATTACGGAATACAGTTCGCCCGGTCAGCTATACATATATTACCAACTAGTTTTTGCCCGCGACTTCGTCCGCGTTAATTTCGTCATTAGTAATATAGGTATAGCTGACCGGGCAAACTATATTCCGTTATCAATAACCAGGTATTGGTATTTATTAAATTTCTACTGTTTCAATGGGACAGAATGATTGACATATTAGTTAGTTGTCAAGTCTAATGTCAAAAAATCGTTTGTATGGGAAATAGAGAAGGGCTGTTTTTAGGGTTTTTTCGGCAATTATTCCAATTTTTCTCACCTTTTAAACCTTTCCTGGACTTCCAGAAGTATTTCAAGACTAAAATTAGCCAAATCGGTTCAGCCGTTCTCGAGTTTTAGCGAGACTAAGGAACAGCCATCCATTTTTATATATATAGAAGATGTAGAAATGAACGCGGACGAAGTCGCGGACAAAAACTAGTATTAAAATTATTTATTTTATTTCCAGAGACGGAGGTTCTTCACCAGGAAGGTCACGCCAAGCCGGTGTACAGCGTCGCCTTTCAATGTGACGGATCCTTGGCAGTGACCGGGTGAGGCGACTAGTGTATATTATACAGGGTGACTGGTGAATTACTATCAATATTTAAGGAGCATACTCGGTACATGATTCTCATTCGAATTATGTAAAAAAAATAGGTACTTAATTTTTGACCAAATTTCCGTATAAATAAATAAAGTGTGTACACGTTCCAAGTGTTCCAAGTGTGGACGCGTGCAGCGGCGTGCTGATACAACAACACGCCGCCGCACGCGTGTGTGTGTGTGTGTGTGTGTATACCTAATCTGTAGGGTGTTCATACGATGCGTAATTAATTACATAACTTTTGGTTAACTTTACTTAGAAGTTTATTAATATTTATGTTATATTAATTTTTATTTTGTCATATATGATCGTCAAATATCACGTCCTCAAATATCGATAGTCATTCACCAGTCACCCTGTATAGTGACTGATAGTAATGTATGGAATAATTAAACAGGTTGGATGAGAAATCCACAATATAGAGGTTTTTTTTACAAAGTTGGTCAGTGGTCAGTGGTGTCCTAGTAGTTAAAAGGCCCGCCTCTCAAGCAAGAGGGCGCGGGTTCGATCCTGGCGAGTACCAATGTGATTGTTCCGAGTCATATGTACTTTATAAGAGTATTTAGACATCACTGACTGATGAAGGAAAATATGAGGAAACATGGACTTCCATCAAATTATAAGTTTGAAATCACCAACCCGTCTTGAGCGAGCGTGGTGATTAATTCTCAAACCTTCTCCATGTGAGAAGAACCCTTTGTTCAGTAATGAGCTCTGATAGGCTAATAACGACTCCACAAAGTTAATAAATTGCTTACTTTATATATATACTCAAACAATTATTAATTATATTTAATTAAACTTCACCTATTTATATGGGGTTATTGACTGTCCCCAGTGGTATGGACGCGTTCGGTCGTGTGTGGGACCTCCGCACGGGTCGCTGCGTCATGTTTCTTGAGGGTCACTTGGGACCCGTGCTTGGGGTCGACTGGGCCCCCGCCGGTCACCAGCTAGCTACGGCCGCCGCTGATCATCAGGTTACACACACACACACATACTACAAATAAAATATAGAATACTTTGAGAGTTTTCTTCTTATTAAGTTATGATAAATAGCTGAGGGTATATAGTTACCCCTCAGAAACTTATTATTATTGATCGATGTCTCGTAGTTTTTCTATTAAATGGCAAATGATGATAGTGAATTTTGTTCGAGGCTTATACTTACCCCGTTATCTAACAAGCCATAGTCATAGAGACAATTAATTCTTGTCATTTAATAATATTGTATTGATGTAACATTATGATATACTTATTTATTTTTCTATTATTTTTTTTAACTTGGACAAAAAAATATAAACGTCTTAATTATTTCACAGTATGTATTACAATATATAAATGTTTATTTCAGGCTAAGATCTGGGACCTGAGGCGTCGGTCGTCCATATACACAATACCTGCGCACACGCATCTCATCAGTGGTACATATTATTACACACACATACACAGACAATATTCAATCACATATAGTGCGTTTGATTTAAGCTGAGCTTTGCATTTGTGTGAGTGTAAACTCATAGTGTAAGTGTGATGTCAAATTATTGAATGCCACGTTCTTTTCTAGTTTTGAACCGGTTTGTACTACTTTTACTCCGCCCCGCACCTTCCTCACTTCACCTTTTGTACTGGTAGCAATATCAAATGTTGAAAACGATATGTTAAGTGAATAAGAATATGTATGTAGTTTTTTCAAAATTCTTATTAATCAATAAATTTTTTTCCTCAATATTCAAAATATTTCCATCTGGACTTTTATAAGTTTTGCTTATTTTATAGTACTTATGTTATGTATCTATTTAAAATATAATAAAATTGAATTTTATAACTTTTTTGTCTAACTCTACTTTTACTTTCACTCACACAAATGCAAAGCTCAGCTTAAGTCTAACGGACTATACTATATTTCATATTAATCATAATGAATCTATGAATCTTTTTTTTATATCTTTGTATAATATTCCCCAGACATCCGTTATCAACGCAGCCAGGGTCACTTCCTATTGACCTCCTCGTATGACAATTCTGCCAAGCTCTGGTCAAACCCCGCCTGGCACCCGCTGAGGACACTCTCCGGACATGACAATAAGGTAACACACACACACACACATACAAACTCTACTCACATATCTTATATATAGCTATGTAGAGAGAGGAGCTTGTACGGTGGAGGTGAGCGTTTAACGCGTTAGATAGGGTCCCTTAAACCTACACCTGGGTCACAGGTCCCAGTCACAGTTGAAGCTCCTCTCACTACAACGATGGACCCGACACACGCACCGTGAATACATGGAATGATGAGAGGTTTCGTCTCTCTATATATATTAAACCTACACCTGGGTCACAAGTCACAGTCACTGTTGAAGCTCCTCTCACTACAACGATGGACCCGACACACGCACCGTGAATACATTGAATGATGAGAGGTTTCGTCTCTCTATATATATTAAACCTACACCTGGGTCACAAGTCCCAGTCACTGTTGAAGCTCCTCTCACTACAACGATGGACCAGACACACGCACCGTGAATACATTGAATGATGAGAGGTTTCGTCTCTCTATATATATTAAACCTACACCTGGGTCACAAGTCCCAGTCACTGTTGAAGCTCCTCTCACTACAACGATGGACCCGACACACGCACCGTGAATACATGGAATGATGAGAGGTTTTGTCTCTTAATATACAAATAAATCTTTATAATGTGTTAATATATATATCTTGTTTGTCACCAGATAATGAGCTGTGATATTTCCCCGGACAACAAGTACATAGCGACCAGCTCCTACGATAGAACATTCAAGCTATGGGCTCCGGATATGGCTTAAATATATTTTTGTAATAAAATGTGTTTCAATTCCTATGGACATATACAACCAATAAATAAAGTGTGTTTGTGTTATATTTATTAAGTTTTAGCATCCACCTTGTGTGGTATTTGTCGGGATAAATACTCTTTTGCTGTGATAATGTTCATTTTCTCAAGCTAATGTCCCTGTTAATCCATACTAATATTATAAATGGGAAAACTCTGTCTGTCTGTTACGCTTTCAGGCCTAAACCACTGAACTGATTTTAATGAAATTTGGTATAGACATAGAGTTGACCTTGAGAAAGAACACAGGATAGTTTTTATCCCAGACTTTTGAAAGGTTCTCTTGGAAACGCGATATAACCGTACACCACGCGGGCGAAGCTGCGGGCGGAAAGCTAGTACCTTTATAACTTAGATTCATACCTGATATGTTTGGAATTACCAATTTTATCTTTAATAAATATTAATATAATAAGCAGGGAAATACATTATTGAAAAACTGGGAAAGTATGTAATGACAATAAAAAGTATGGGCTGAACATAGGGATGCAGTATGCTGTTTATAATGAAAAAAAAAATTCTTTAAGTATTATAAAATTTAAATATATCGATTGTACAATAAATTATCAAAAATCAGCTTGTTTAGGAAATAAAATGACAGTTCATCGTACCGAAAATTAATTTCAAAAGTTAAAATAAATTGATTGAGATTGTAAAGTTTCAACTTTATTCAAATTATTAAATATTCAATTATAGCAAAATTAACTACAAGGAAAATTATTAACGAAAGACATTTATTACAACTGCGACACTAACATTTATACCAATATTATATTAATTAATATTCGTGTACATATTTTTAATTATATATTAATTTCATTAAAAAACTCGTGTTTTTCTATCGTTCTTGCAAAACTTTATAATTTCACGCAAAAATCGTGATATATAAAATGCTTTGTGTGTATATTATTTAACGTAAATAGAAAGTTTTTAATATTTTATTTCGCAATAATTTGTTGATCTTAAAGTTTCTCAATAAAACGAGTTACTAAAATCTAAACATCTGTCAAAAATCGTATCTATAACTGTATCTATGTACGTCACGTGAAACCCTTTTCTTATAGTAAAACAATGTTTAATTATGAAAGTATTTAATTTTATAATCCATTTTTTTCCATATTTGTAATTTTTTCGTCCATATTTTATGTACATAATTTATATTATTTAATACATATTTATCCGGGCCCTAGAGGCTAGATATCACTGATTAATGCATACCCAAAGAGGGTTGATGTCAGGCAGGCGGCCGGTCGTAAAAACAGTTAGCCGAAACTATTCACAACATGTAAGGCAGACCCTGGCTAAAGCTGGGAAATTGCCAGAAAGAAGAAGAAGGTATCCATCTTTTGTGCTATTTCTAGGGATAAAAACTCTTTTACTGTGATAATGTTGATTTTCTTAAGCTACAGTCCCTGTTAATATCTTTTAACTTAGATTCATACCTGATATGCTTGGAATTACCAGTTCTATCATTAATAAATATTAAAATAATAAACGCAAACACGTTATTGAAAAACAGGGAAAGTATGAAGTGACAATAAAAATTATGTGCTGAATGATAGGGACGCAGTATCCTATTTATAATGAAAAAAAAGTTCTTCATAAAATTTAAATATAATTACCTAATGTACAAAAAAATATGAAAAATCAGTTTGTTTCGAAATAAAATAACAATACAACATCGTAAAGAAGATTTATTTCAAAAGTTATAATACATGATTGAGATTGAAAAGTTTCATATTAATTCAAATTATTTTAATAAAATTCAGTAACATACAAGTAAAATTTTTAACGAAAGATATTTATTACTACAGTGACAGTAGAATTTCTACCAATATTATATGAATTAATATTCGTGTACATATTTTTAATTAAATATTAATATCATTAAAAAAAATCGTGTTTTTCTATCGTTCTTGCAAAACTTTATAATTTCACGCAAAAATCGTGATATATAAAATGCTTTGTGTGAATATTATTAAACGTAAATAGAATGTTTTTATTATTACGTTTCGCAATAGTTTGTTGATCTTAAAGTTTCTCAATAAAACGAGTTATTAACTAAAATCTAAACATCTGTCAAAAATCGTACTTTTGCGAATTTAAACTAGTCATTGACGATGGAATCATAATTAGTACACTGGTACTATATTTGTTAAATAATTTATTTGTACTCTATTTTATATATTTTCTTAATCTTCTATGTTACTTGAAATTAATATAAATTTTAGAAGGAGTTTAGACCTGAAGAAATCTGACTAGGTCATTATAAGTTCGTTTATATTTCCGAAAAAAGAAAAATTATTTCATTGTTACGTTCTCTTTGAAACCAAACTCCCTATAAAACCACTTTCAATGAATCACAACAAAACATAAATGATAATATTATAGACAGACATTTAAATTATCGTTATCTAAAACAGAAATATTTAACACTGTCTTTATATTTCAAATTAAAATTTATTAAAAATTATCTATTTTTATGAAATGTCATTTTCTTACTGTCATCGGTACATTTTTCTGTCCCTATAGGACATATGTGTGTCCGTAATCCTTATTAAATAGTTCTGCCTGATGCAGCTTCAAATGTCATTGACTTCAGAGAGAATGTATTGCATACGAGGACGCTTCACGCTATAATAAAATGCTTGTTTAGCCACACGGACCGTTATTAGCCAAGAGGCACCGGTCGAGCTAGCAGCCTCCCTTAATTTATAAGACATTCGCATTTTACATAACCCAGTGTGTATTTATAATGGTGATCGAAAAGATTTGCTGTCTCGGTGCTGGCTACGTCGGAGGACCTACGTGTAGTGTTATAGCTCTCAAATGCCCTAATATTAAAGTGACTGTATGTGACAAGAGCTTGGAGAGGATAAATCAATGGAACTCAGATAAATTACCGATTTACGAGCCCGGGTTAGACGAAGTTGTTAAGCAATGTCGCGGACGGAACTTGTTCTTCTCTACAGACATAGAAGCGAGCATTTTGGAGGCCGATTTAATTTTCATCTCAGTGAACACACCGACTAAAACCATCGGTAACGGCAAAGGTAGGGCTGCGGATCTGAAATACATAGAAGGCGCAGCCCGAATGATTGCCGATATAGCGACGAGTAATAAAATAGTTGTAGAAAAGAGTACGGTGCCAGTGAAAGCGGCTGAAATTATCATGAAGATACTCCGCGCTAACACGAAACCCGGCGTCGAATATCAAATATTATCGAACCCGGAGTTCTTGGCCGAAGGTACAGCGATCGTGGATTTAGTTGAAGCTGAAAGGGTCCTCATAGGAGGAGAAGATACTCCCGAAGGCCAGAAGGCGGTGCAGGAATTGTGTTGGGTCTACGAACATTGGATTCCAGCCAAAAACATACTCACAACTAATACCTGGAGCTCAGAATTGTCGAAACTGGCTGCAAATGCATTCCTCGCTCAAAGAATATCCAGTATTAACTCATTATCAGCCGTCTGCGAGGCTACGGGAGCTGACGTGTCCGAGGTAGCCAGAGCAGTAGGTCGAGATTCAAGAATCGGGCCAAAATTCCTCGAAGCATCAATTGGCTTTGGTGGTAGTTGCTTCCAAAAGGATATACTAAACCTAATTTATCTATCCGAGTGCTTAAATCTTCCCGAAGTGGCCGCCTACTGGCAGCAAGTAGTCAGCTTGAATGATTACCAGAAAACTAGATTCACCCGCAAAGTTATCGAATCATTATTCAACACTGTGGCAGACAAGAAAATTGCTATACTTGGCTTCTCATTCAAGAAGAACACCGGAGACACCAGGGAATCTCCAGCCATATATGTATGTAAGACATTACTCGACGAGGGGGCTAAACTGCACATTTATGACCCTAAAGTTGAACATGAACAAATCTTCTACGAGTTATCTCATCCTTTAGTCACAAATGAGCCGGAAAACGTCCGGAAAAACATCCAAATACATGAAACCGCTTATTCCGCCGTCGCTGGTGCCCATGCCCTTGTACTCTGCACCGAATGGGATGAATTCAAAACTTTAGATTATAAGAAAATATATGAAGTCATGATGAAGCCGGCCTATGTGTTTGATGGAAGGAAAATCCTCGACCATGAAGCCTTATTGAACATGGGATTCCACGTACAGACGATCGGTAAGAGGCTGTCCAGAACTAGCAGTATCCGAGCCCAAGGCAGCCAGACCATGCCGTAATGTCAAGTAAGTATGCCTATATTAACTAAAATCGCCACAATACTTAATTAGCCGGAGTATTTTGTATTTGAAATTAATTATTTCATTTAATATGATAAAAATCTATATATTTATTGAATAAGTATTTAATGATATTCTTATATACATATATATTAGTCTTACTTTGTCTGTGTTGTATAGATAATTTTTTTTAATATAATTTGATATACAGAATGGCATCCAATCAAAATTGCATATAAATTGCTCTAATTAATAGAATAAATGAGAATTATATATATACATATTTAAATTTAATACTTCAATATTAGCTAATTGCCGCGTCTCCTTTCGCTTCTGTTATATGCCGAAGTTTTTATATGAATTAAAACACAGTTGTAAAAAATAGTTTTTTCTCAATAACTTTGTATTAAATGAAGTTTTTTTCTATCTAAAGCACTAATTATCTTAGAAGTGGCAATTTTGATATGTAATTAAAATATTTTCTACATTTTTATGTTGTGATCAAGATGTTTAGTCCGAGTTTGCATTAATACTATTTACGAGTTTCTCATTGAAAACAACCTACCTTAATATAATGACAAGATTTATGAATGAAAAACTGTTAACGCTACGTTTGTAATGTGTACAAACTTAGACTAAGCATTCAGATCTTCTGTGAATTATATACTTCCAAGAAAACTACGTAACTTTTACGTATATTATAATAAGAACTACATATTAAACCTTATAACCTACACCTAAGACTACATGATTGACTCGATGTTGGATAGCAATACCATTCCATAGCTTGTGTGTATCAGGAATGTTCTGGTTCACACGGCTTGGTGTTCGTTCCGCGGAGTCAGCAGCGTCACTCGCTATATATTTTATACATACAACCATGTCGCCCGACGATGTTCATTTATTTTAATATGTCTCGCGTATGTAATATGTGGCATATAAACTTATTTTTCAGCTTTCTATCTCATTATAAATTATATTTTCTCTCCAAACGCGCCATCATCCGCCATCTTGTTCCCACAGATAATGAATAAGTTCAATTACCCAATAGGCAAGTTATTTTAATTGAGCTAACTTTTTGATAATGTGCTCACGTAGTATTGCGTCAGATAGACGCTCATTATTATATACTAGCTTTCACCGCGACTCCGTCCGTGTGGAATAGTGACTTCCGGCAGATTTTTGGTTCTTCCCACATAGTTCCCGTTCTTGCGGGGTTTTCGGAATGGTCGAGTTCCCGTAGAATTTCCAGGATAAAACCGATGTTTTTTTTTTTATTCACAATGAAGTACTCTTAACCAACAACATATTTTTTTGCATATTTGAATAAAGATTAATATTATTATGTTGATACAACTTAAACAAATTATTTCGACCAAATTAGGTACCATAAAAACGGTTTTTGTGAGTTAATCTTAAAAGTTAGACATATACTGTTGCGGACTGTTTTTTAGATCATTAAAGGAGCTATTATTCTTTAATACATATTTTTTGTGTATCTTGAACCGTTTTCACGGCGCACGCAACGGAAGGCTTCAAAGATGATATAATTTCTCCCGTTTTTTACACATTTACCACTATATCTTTGCTCCTATTGGTCGTAGCGTGATGTTATATAGCCCACAGCCTTCCTCGATAACTGGCTTATCCAACACAAAAAGAATTATTCAATTCGAACCTGTAGTTTCGGAGATTAGCGCTTTCAAACAAACTCTTCAGCTTTATAATATTATTATATATTATATTATATATGTATATGTAAAATACTAGTTTTTACACGCGACTTCGTCTGCGTGGCCATTGATATATATTTCATACATATATTAATATGTTTTTTAATATACTGAACTTGTATAGTGTAACGTGACTTCATTCATTATGTGAGAGAGGCGTTGTATACTATATGACATATGTTATTAATTATTATGATGTATATATATATATATATATATATATATATATATATATATATATATATATATATATATATATATATATTTATAAATGGAAAGTTTTATCAAAATCAGCTCAGTAGTTTTTTTGAAAGAGAATTTAACATACATACATACGTACAAATTTAATTCATAATATTATTAGATTAAGATATATTTTATTATTAGCTTTCCGCCCGCAGCTTCGCCCGCGTGGAGTTCGGTTATATCGCGTTTCCAAGAGAACCTTTCAAAAGTTTGGGTGAAAAACTATCCTATGTTCTTTCTCAAGGTCAACTCTATCTCTCTACCAAATTTCATTAAAATCAGTTCAGTGGTTTAGGCGTGAAAGCTTAACAGACAGACAGACAGAGTTACTTTCGCATTTATAATATTAGTAGGGTTTTTATTGCTATATATGTTTGTTTCATTCAATGTTTTAACAATAGCTTGAAAACAGTTTTAATATATTATGTATGACTCGTGTTGTCTTTGTGGATGGCAACATATATTTTGAACATCACTAAAATCGATGTAGTTCCTCAACGCTACATTAATGAACATTTTATCTACCTTTACATATAAAGGAAAGTCGTGTTAGTTACACAATATATGTATAACTCTAACGACTGTACGGGTATGGATGAAGATTGGTGGAGAGATAGATTAGAACATAGAAAGGACATAGGATATTTAATACTGTTCGATCGAAAAAGAAAAATAAGTGAATAAACTCCAATATCTGGTTATTTATATCTTCTAGGACGGAATATAGTTCGCCCGGACAGCTATACATATATTACTAATGAAGAAATTAACGCGGACGTAGTCGCGGACAAAAACTAGTATATAATATATTAAATATTTTATATATATTATTAATTGACTCTCGTCCATGACATTAAAATAATTGAAAGTAGATTTCAATATTTTTTTTATTTGTTTATTTTAATTTTCCGTAATTTATAAATATATCTAAAAAATGTTGAACTCGTTTTGATAATAATATGGTATTTTTAAATATTTTTTTATAAATAAGTTTTATTAAGTTACATTACATTTTGAATGAATTTATATATGTATGTATGTTTTTCAAAGTAAAAATGCATTTCAAAAGCCATTAATGTTTCTGGTAGTCAGTTTTTTGTTCCACACATGTGTTGCACATGTGTAGTCAACTCTCAAAGATGTTTGTACAACAATATTCCTCAATATATATATACAAAGTATAAAGTTACATCGTAATCAGCTTAGTCGTTTTGTATACTGTGATTTAAAATTAAAAGAAATATTTATAACATGTAATTTTGTTATATAATTAATGTGAGAGCTGCCGCCTCTCATGCACGAAGAAGCGGATTCGATCCTGGCAAGTACCAATGTGATTGTTCTGAGTCATATGTACTTAAGAGTATTTAGACATCACTGATTAATGCATTCCCAAAGAGGGTTGATGTCAGGCAGGCGGCCGGTCGTAAAAACAATTAGCCAAAACTATTCACAACATGTAAGGCAGACCCTGGCTATAGCTGGGAAATTGCCAGGTAGAAGAAGATGAAACAAGATGTAACCTCTCATCATTCCATGTATTCACGGTGCGTGTGTCGGGTCCATCGTTTTAGTGAGAGGAACTTCAACGGTGATTGGTTCTTGCGACCCAGGGGTAGGTTTATTTTGTATGTATGTATATTCGTTACAAATGAAGAGCGGAATATTTTATATACTACATAGTTTTTGTCCGCGACTTCGCGTTAATCTCTTCATCTTCTTCTTCTATCTTCTATATATATAAAAATGGATTGCTGTTCCTTAGTCTCGCTAAAACTCGAGAACAGCTGAACGGATTTGGCTAATTTAAGTCTTGAAATACTCCTGGAAGTCCAGGGAAGGTTTAAAAGGTGAGAAAAATTGGAATAATTGCCGGGAAAACCCTAAAAACAGCCCTTTTCTATTTGCCATACAAACGTTTTTTTTGACATTAGATTTGACAACTTACTAATATGTCAATCATTCTGTTCGATTGAAACAAGAAAAACCTGATTATTAATGGCCTCTAAAACGGAATAGAGTTCTCCTGGTCAGCTATACATATATATATTACTCTTGACCAAACTAACGCGGACGAAGTCGCGGGCAAAAACTAGTTAGTAATATATGTATATCTGACTGGGCGAACTCTATTCCGACCTAGAGGCCGTAAATAACCAGATATTGGAGTTTATTAAGTTATTTTTTGTTTTTTTCATCGTACAGAATTAAATATCTTACGTCCTATGTAAAGTATCCTATGTCCTTTCTATGTTCTAATCTATGTCTCCACCAATCTTCATATATATCCGTACAGTCGTTAGAGTTCTATATAGTGTAACTAACACGACTTTCTTTTATATATATTAATCATGCACCAATCATTCAGTAAATGTTTTATCTGAGAATCTTTTTATTAATAACAATAATATATTTATTGTTTGACGTATGTATGTTTGTTTGTTTCATATAATATAAATATTTTACACTACTTATTTCCATCGGCGTTGCCTGTTGTTTGAGATAATATTTAGTTTACGTTAATGTTTTATTATTATTATCATGCAGTCAAGCCTTCTTAAAGCGGCTACGGATTGGACTATAATGATGTACACGTATGAAAATTGAAAAACAATATAAAATCCCATAGGATATTTGTGCGTCGGCCTCCAGACCAGACATATTTCTATATTCGCGTATTTTAAAGCGCGTAGTGATGATAGAGCTTACGGTGCCTTGGGAAACCAACATCCCCAAAGACCATACCATCAAGGTCAACAAATATTACGAGCTCACAAACGAACTCACTCGAAATAGGTTCGTCGTTGATTTGTACGCGGTAGAGGTGGGAGCGAGAGGTATAACAGATAAATCTCTCTATAACCTACTAAAAGACTTGGGCCTGTCCAGAACTCACATTAATACATTCTTAGAACGTACTTCAAAGGCAGCCCTAGTAGGTTCGTTTCAAATTTGGTAGAGAGAGGAGCTTGTACGGTGGAGGTGAGCGTTTAACGTTAGATAGGGTCCCTTAAACCTACACCTGGGACACAAGTTCCAGTCACTGTTGAAGCTCCTCTCACTACAACGATGGACCCGACACACGCACCGTGAATACATGGAATGATGAGAGGTTTCGTCACTGTATGTCCGTTTTTTTGTAATTATGTCTTAAATTTCGTAGAATTAACCTCGATTTATACCCGGAACTTGCGTTATATTTTAGTGAGGGTTTTTTCCTGTATAAGACTGTTCGTGACTCAATGTAATGAGAGAGGAAATTGGAGGAAAAAATATCGGATTTTTAATAGTATTTCCTTTTTATTTATAAATTTTATAAACTGAAGGCGTTATTCATCTTTGGAGCTACAGCCTATCCAAGATATGGTTGGATATAAATTTCAATCCCTACTAATATTATAAATGCGAAAGTAACTCTGTCTGTCTGTTACGCTTTCACGCTAAACCACTGAACTGATTTTAATTAAATTTGGTACAGATATAGAGTTGACCTTGAGAAAGAACATAGGATAGTTTTTATTCCAGACTTTTGAAAGGTTCTCATGGAAACGCGATATAACCGAACTCCACGCGGGCGAAGCTGCGGGCGGAAAGCTAGTATACACATATTTGAAATTATCTGTGTCTCTTTCGTCGGCATAAAATGATAACTTTTCTATAATTAAAATTTTTGAAAAGTATCCAAAGTTACTTTTCATTTCGTGAGCTTTTGTGAGCGAAAGTTTTATCGAAATCGGTGCATCTGTTGCAAGGATTACTTCGAACAAACAGACAGACAAAATTTATAGTAAATCAGTTAGTAAAATCTGTATATGAAGTAAAATATATGTATTAGATATTTGATATTGTCACGAGCCAGTACATCATTAGGTCATTGAGAGATGACCAAGGTGAGAGGTATAGGGCGAGTACACACTGGCGACCCAAGATATTAAGTAAAACGTATATTAAAAAAACCTCCAGTACAGAATCCGCTTTAACTATTGATATATGTTACTAGCTTTCCGCCCGCAGTTTCGCCCGCGTGGAGTTCGGTTATATCGCGTTTCCAAGAGAACCTTTCAAAAGTCTGATATAAAAACTATCCTATGTTCTTTCTCAAGGTCAACTCTATCTCTGTACCAAATTTCATTAAAATCAGTTCAGTGGTTTAGGCGTGAAAGCGTAACAGACAGACAGACAGAGTTGCATTCGCATTTATAATATTAGTAGGGATGATAGAAAAATTACAGATACTGAACTAAAATATGAATCCTTATTTAAGTATTAGGTAAATATTAAAATTGAAAAAATATATTATTTTAGAGAATCCAAATTAATTTAAAGTTTCCAAATTAAACGGGCGTTTTAAATACCGCTCCGTGTGTCGTGAGCCTTATTTCAAACGACCTCGTGTTGGCTCAGCGTGTCTCATTGATTCCTTATCACTGGACACGGTTTTTATCGAATTTCCCGCATTTTTTAATAATAATTATACAAATATGTAATAATATTTTGAAAATTTTGTTCAAATATATATATGACGAAAAACTACTAAACGTATTTCTATGGAGTATCAACGGTAAAATAGCCTTCGAAATGAAAAAAAATATAATGAAATTCAATTAATTGAGTAGAAATCACGTTTTTTACATACAATTAAAGTTTGTAATACCACAAGTCACGGCTGTTCATTTATTTGTATTTGACGAGTGCGGGTTCGATGCTTATTAATTAAATAAAGATGACGTCATTAAGGCCGCTATTGTCATGTTTATTGGTAATCAAATATTATAATGGAAAAACATTTGTAAAGCCTTGAGTGGTAAAACTTAGTACAAGTTAAGACTAAAAAGTTTCGAAAATAATTGTAACATAGTATACATGTCGTGGTGGCCTAGTTGTTAAAGGCCCGCCTCTCATGCATGAGGGCGCGGGTTCGATCCTGTCAAGTACCAATGTGATTGTTCCGAGTCATATGTACTTTAGAGTATTTAGACATCACTGACTGATGAAGGAAAATATGAGGAAACATGGACTTGGCAAATTATAAGTTTGAAATCACCAACCCGTGTTGAGCGAGCGTGGTGATTGATTAATGCTCAAACCTTCTCCATGTGAGAAGCCTTACAGCAGTGGGCTCTGATGATGATGATGATACATATATATTATTTAAATAACAAAAACATTATTTTTTATGACAGGAAACGCAATAGTATCGTTGTTTCCATAGATAGCGTCGCTAGTACCCACTAACACATGTAAAAGATTACAGTTGTAACAATTTAGATAAAAATTATTTCAATGTAATCACATACTTAAAAAAACATGTAAAATATTGATAATACTGATATTAATGAAGAAAATAATTGATATATTGATTACGAAAAGACGGCGACTGGCTTTGATCATGCATTTGAAAAAAAATGTTTTTAATGCTGTAATATAATATTATTGTCTAATTATCTTCTTCTACCTGGCAATTTCCCACCTTTAGCCAGGGTCTGCTTTAAACTTATAATTTGATATAAGTCCATGTTTCCTCATATTTTCCTTCATCTGTCAGTGGTATCTAAATACTCTTAAGTTCATATGACTCGGAACAATCACATTGGTACTTGCCAGGATCGAACCCGCGCCCTCATGCATGAGAGGCGGACCTTTAACAACTAGGACACCAATAACTTTATTGTTTAACTAGCTTTCCGCCCGCAGCTTCGCCCGCGTGGAGTTCGGTTATATCGCGTTTCCAAGAGAACCTTTCAAAAGTCTGGGATAAAAACTATCCTATGTTCTTTCTCAAGGTCAACTCTATGTCTGTACCAAATTTCATTAAAATCAGTTTATAGTTTAGGCGTGAAAGCGTAACAGACAGACAGAGTTACTTTCGCAATTATAATATTAACAGGGATTATGGACATTTGATTACACATACGTATGAATGTGTGTGTGTGTGTGTGTAAATGTCAATAAAAGCTACTAAATCTATTTATACCCATTTAGCACAAATAAACGGGGTCACAGTTCGTATGTTTGACCTCACACTATGACCTCAGCAATTATGAAAATCCTTCTCACTACGAGGATAGATTTTTAAGCAACTTTTCGTGTGCGTGGTGGATGGGTGACCGTAATATAATTAAATTGATTAATAACAAATACCTATACATTAGAAGATGAAATTTTTTCTTTAGATTTAATAAATTATTTCTTTGGCTTGAAGTTTTTGAGTTAAAAAAGATTATATCATTAATAGCTTTTCTCACGATGTTAGCATTGAATAGTCTCGTTGATATCCCTACTAATATTATAAATGCGAAAGAAACTCTGTCTGTCTGTCTGTTACTCTTTCACGACTAAACCACTGAACTGATTTTAATGAAATTTGGTACATATAGAGTTGACCTTGAGAAAGAACATAGGATAGTTTTTATTTCAGACTTTTGAAAGGTTCTCTTGGAAACGCGATATAACCGTACTCCACGCGGGCGGAAAGCTAGTTATATATATTAATGAAATAAATTAAATTAATTCAAATACTTCTCATAAACTATCTGCTAGAGGAAGTCTGGTCAAAATCAGTACAGTCTGTTATAATGACGGAACAAAAGTACAGATAGACATACAAAAATATTATATATATAGTTAAAAGTTATTATAATATATATTGGTGCAATAAAAAAGATTTTTGTTACAGCAACAAAACGTTGATTTTTATTGTATTTTTTTACGATCAATAAAATGTTTTTTTATGTCCACTTATCGTAAACAGCTCGTCGTTTAATACCACTTACTATTGATAAAGTACGTTCAAAATTTAATAATGTAATCAAAAAACTATAAAAACTATATAAATGAAACTAATATTTTTCGCATATGCTACGCATGACTAGGCAGACTCTGGCTAAAGCTGGGAAATTGTCAGGAAGAAGTAGACTATGCATGCTTTATTTTTGTAAAAATATAATTGTCGTCACCAGCCTATCAGAGCCCACTGCTGAGTCTCTCCTCACATGGAGAAGGTTTGAGCATTAATCACCACGCTCGCTCAAGACGGGTTGGTGATTTCAAATTTATAATTTGTTATAAGTCCATGTTTCCTCATATTTTCCTTCATCTGTCAGTGATGTCTAAATACTCTTATAAAGTACATATGACTCGGAACAATCACATTGGTACTTGCCAGGTATCGAACCCGCGCCCTCATGTACGAGGGGCGGGCCTTTAAACAACAAGCCACCACTGACTTTTAAGATATAATTCTTAAAAATATAAAATCCCATGTCCGTGACACCGTGTTGAGCGAGCATGGTGGTTAGTGCTCTAACCTGCTCCATGTGAGGAGATGAGGACTAATATAATAGTTATTAAGATTCACGTGAAAGGAAAGTACGTTTAATTTGACGAAGAAATCTTTTAGTAAGGTTAAACATGACCTCTGTTTAATATTTTCACATACTACGCGTTTATAATTTTAAACTACATACTCCCGACGTTTCGGTTACTTAGCATCGTGAGATGAAAGTGTCTGATTGTAGTTAAATTAATAAAAAACTTATAAAAAATCCGAATTATGCGGCATGTCTCATGAAGTAGGTACTCACAAAACAACATTTTAATGGAAAATGAGTAACTTCAAAGAGTACCAAAATACAGTATTGAAACCTCTCAGCAATACTTTTTAAAATTATCAGTAGAACTCACAATCGTCTTCTTATACCTGTAAATTCCCCAGCTTTAGCCAGGGTCTGCCTTACATGTTGTGAATAGTTTTGGCTAATGGTTTTGACGACCGGCCACCTGCCTGACATCAACCCTCTTTGGGAATGCATTAATCAGTGATGTCTAAATACTCTTAAGTACATATGACTACAAATCACATTGGTACTTGCCAGGATCGAATCCGCGCCCTCATGCATGAGAGGCGGGCCTTTTAACCACTAGGCCACCACTGACCCCGGACCCACAATATCTAAATGCTAATATTTTCTATAAAGCCAATTTTTAACTAACAATATGACTCAGTTCATTTATAAAACCTGTACATTAAGATACTATCTTCATGCTTCGTAAGATAATAAATTCACGTCGTGGCCTTAGCGTGCATCACGTTTGATGTTTAATTCATAAGAGGTAGCGTGTTGTAAAACGCTAGCGCCTGTGACTTGATTGTAAGTGTTAAGTCTAGATATTGAACTACTATTTTGACCTTATACTTATTAGTAGTTAGAAATAATTTCGATGGACAAAATATTAAGTCTACTCTTGTGTATAAGTATCTTCTTAAATTTTCTCCGCACTCTCTCTCCGTCTCTCCTCTTTTTCATAATACCGTAATAGTTTTCTATCATTCATATTTTGAAGGTACAAAACAGTCTATTTCTTTTTACTTCGCGAAATCAGTTTTCTATGTACTTATTCTTATTTCATTAAACGAATTCTCCTTAGAAATAAAAAAGTATATTTTTTCCACAACCATAGAATATCAGAACTTTATTTTAATCTCAAAACAAACGTAATGAGCGTTAAAAAACAATTAGATTGTATTTTGTTAATTATTTAAATAACTTTTTAAGACCACATAAAGACAATAACAAAAAGTAACCATTTACATCCATATATATTTATCAAATATTTAATAAAACTATAATATTTATGTATTGATAATATTAATGCCTGGAATTTTGATGTTGATAAAGATCGGATATAAGCCAGCTCGTTAAAACAAATATATATATACATACATATATATATACATATATATTAACGCTAATTGGAACTATTTAAATGTCTCAATGATTACCAAAAAACAACTTATGTACATACCTATATTAATTTATACATATATATGTATCGTTTAGTTAATTAGTCTTATTTTGGTATGAAAGGCAGTAAATTCAAAGAGTACCAAAATACAGTATTAAATACTCTCAACAATACTTTTTAAAAATATCAGCAGAAAACAAACTCGTCTTCTTCTACCTGGCAATTTCCCAGCTTAAGCCAGGGTCTGCCTTACATGTTGTGAATAGTTTTGGCTAATTGTTTTTACGACCGGCCGCCTGCCTGACATCAACCCTCTTTGGGAATAATTTCTTATAATTATTATATTTCAAATGGTCATTTAGTTATTAATATTAAACTATTTTGTTGAAACGTTATAATACTAAATATTATTGAAGCAAAATTGCAAATAATATGTTTTAAATATATATATTGATGTTTTATTTTCTTGTTTCAGGTAACAAACAGCGAACATGTACGACGGCCGAAAAAAAAATGTATTAAAATATAAAATAAGATATATATTATAATTAAGTTCTGTAATATTAAAAAACAGGTTTTTTTATTACTTTCATATCGGTGTACTGTGAGTTAAAAAAACAAGAATACCTTCAATTAAAAAAATTCTTTTAAGTCTTTATTTTTTTATAAATTGTTTAGTTTTTTTTATTTTAAACGCTTGACCGGTTTTTATAGGAGACGAATCGATTTTTAATTTAAATATCAAGTTAATTATTTATGCTAATTATTAACTATCACTAAAACCATATACCTACTACAAATTTGATAGTGACACTACGTACGTCGAGTTTGTAGTTACAATAATATTTACGTAGTGTAAAATACACTAAGACTAGTGTTGCTACCAAACTTCACCTTATAAAGACTGGTCGAACATTTTTGTCACAAACTTAATTTTCATGTATCTAAAATGTGATTATTTTCTATTTTTTTTTTTATTATATTTAATAAGAATTATTTACTTAAAGTATTATTTTTTATTTGCATTTACTGTATCTGATGAAATAAATGACGTTTCTAAATGAGTTTATGTTTAATTTTGTAGTGAAACTTATGCGACTTCCAAGGTTGCGTTAAACGTTTAACGCTGAGAAGGATAGAAAGAGACAGAAACGTTTAAGTAATGTTAATATAGTTTGCCTTAAAGAAACATTAAAAATTACTTAAAAATTCATTTTACACTTTCCTATTTTCGTTACATTACGAAGTTTCACTTCTTCTAATTTCTCTTGGAAAATTCTACAACTTTTAATTATGTTAATTTAAATAACATTCATTCAATAGTTTTGTTAATAAATAGAAATTATTTGCATATTTTTGCTATAAGCAATACATTAAGACTGCTAGGTAATAAGCTTACTAAAAATTGCCACTTAAGAAGTACATATCAAATGAAACAACAAAAATTACAAATGTCTATTTGTTTATTAAAATTACACATTTTAATCATCGCGCGTCGAAATAATAAAAATAATAACAATCAATATACATAATATAATATTAAAAGAAGTCTTAACACATTAGGCTGCCGCTATCACAAACGGCCTCTTAGAAAATAATTTAAATGCTTTAGAAATGTACGATGAGTATTATAAAATAAAATCACTTTATTTACAGTAAGATAAAATATAATTCTTAATTATACAAAATATAAAAATATTAATCCTCATTCTTGTCACGGCGGAGGGGCGAAGCGGAGCAAGCGGTACGCGGGGACTAGATTCATTTTTTTGGAAAATTATTTATATATATATGTATAAACATACATAGTTACTTCACATCGCTTCAACATCGCGGCCTTGAGTGTCTCACCGTTAGTTAGTTAAAAAATTGTAAATTGCATACAAATTATATTTTTAATAAAATCATTTAATAAATACTCATTTCTACGACCTCTGTGGTCGCGATCATCAAAACTGGCTGTCAATGACGCAACGCAAACGTCAAAACAAAAAAGGCGCGAAAACATTTGTATATAATCATCTAAATAAAAAAGTGTACGAGGATCCGGCGACCGTCATAAGCATGATATGTTTACAACTAATATTAATAAATGAAATACGACAGATATATATATAGTTACTGATCTACGAACACTATGCGACTCGCCACATGACCGTTACCTTTCATCTTTGTTTACCTACTTACCTTACCTTACCTAAGCTAGTTACCTCACAGTCACCCATCCCACGGTCGACGTATACAGACTTCTTTAAAGTGAGCTTTCGTCTCACACTAACTATTCTAACATTTAGTCCCAATTGTATTAAATTCGGCGACGGTGTCATTGACCTTTAATCAACTTTTACGTGAACAGTTTTTTTTACTAAAAATATATATATAGCGTCCGTTTCCAACTCGAAAAGAAAGCTTTGAGACAACGACACACATTACTTAGAAGATCAAATCTAAGTATAATTCACTTTTTAGGTTAAAATTTATTACTTTCACACAGAGATCATGAAAAAGGTTTAAGTCGCTTTTAATTCCAAGATGCACTAATAAATCCATATTATATCACTTGTTTCATACTTCATTACCACTTTTTAAGTTATTTGTAAGCTTTATTAAATAAATAAAACAATTATTATATGTGCGTCGTTGTCAGATAGCTTCCCGAAACCATACCCGCTACACCTCTACAGCACCTACCTAGCTTAATGATTATTATAATTTAATTATTCACATACATTATAATACACACTAAATATGGCGTCGCTGTTAAAAAACTAATAATTGAAGTTACATTTATAATATAATAAAATAAAAAACACGCCAATAACTTTTGGCGCCAAATTCTACAAGTACAGGCTGTGGAAGATGACTTGAGTTGCAGCTTCAACTCAAAAACCGAATTTTATATATTATTACAAAACTTTCATCATTTTTGGAGGTTTAAATTTCCATGACAGATTTAGATATGTTTTTCATATAGCCGGCTAGTATAAAATGCTATGAAACTAGGATTTTACATTTTCTAGCGGCTAACTGTTACCAAATAATATTTCAAGTACTCTAAATCTATTTACTATGCTATACCAGCCGGCTATATAGAAAAACCGGTAATAAATAAAATGGCACAACATTTAATCACAAAATGAAGTAAAAACCGGTAAAAATAAGTAATTGTAGTAACAAAATAATACTGTTTTTCAGTACATTTGATCGTTGTATTTCCATATTGTATGTAACCCAAACTGTGGGTTCGGTGGCAGTGACTTGATATAGACGATATAAATACATTATACTGTTTATTAAATAAGTATTTTAAATCCTAAGTTTTGGCAGACATCGGTGTTGTCATCTGAAAATATTAATTACAAGATTAATATGATTATGGCAACTAAATGATTTTTTAAATTAAAATTAAGTAATTATATATTAGACTTTGGTATATGTAATATTTCCACGTCACATAGTTACTGTACTCCTTTGAAACAGCTTTACAGATTTTTACCAAACTATATAGGTATTCAATAGGTCTGAGAATCGGCTTCTATATATTTTTTTATCCCTTAGTGACAAGGGTTGTACACCAATATATGTACTTTTTTATTTTTTTTGTAATGATGCTTTAAAAATTACATACACCCCTAAATTTTTACTTTTTATCACCAACCCCTATATTTTTTATGACAAAACAACATTTGATGTGTTAGCTAGTACATAATCTTCATAATCTTACATAATCTTCTCTCAACTCTCCTATCATTCTTTCATCAACCAAACACTATATGACAATAACTCATCATATCTATCACCAGTCACTCTCACATGTGATCTACATCATACAAGAGCTTCATTACAACCGGGCCAGAACTTGTCTCCCTCTCTAGGTATACTACACACTCTTACACCGTCAGTCTATCCGTCTGAGATCTGTATCACCAGTCACTCTTATATATAATCTACATCATACAAGAGCTTCATCACAACGGGGTTAGTAGCTCACCGTTCCTCTCTACCTGTATTACACACTCTTACACCGTCAGTCTGTCCGTCCGTGTCACTAGTTTCTCATATCAAGTGTAGTGTGAGCCACGTACACTACAGGAAGAGCACGGGCCTGTCGTTGGCCCTCTCCGAGCCGCTGGAGTGTGAGTGGGACCTCCTGGTGCCTCCGCCCCCGCCCTCCGCCGCCGCGCTCGCTCCTGAACCGCTTGAAGTTGACTTCACCTCGTTCTCACGGTTTGGACCTGGAATATATACATATATATATTATATATCTTTTCTTCTACCTAGCAATTTGCCAGCTTTAGCCAGAGTCTGCCTTACAAGTTACGTGTTGTGAATAGTTTTGGCTAATTGTTATTACGACCGGCCGCCTGCCTGACATCAACCCTCTTTGGGAATGCATTAATCAGTGATGTCTTAATAGTCTTAGAAAGTACATATGACTCGGAAAAATCACATTGGTACTTGTCCGGGCTGGAATCGAACCCGCGTCCTCGTGCATGAGAGGCGGGCCTTTTAACCACCACTAAGGCCACCATTGACTTATGTATATATAGGATTATGAGAGTGTAGATGAGACTCAAACTACATATAAGCAGTTGTCAGAAGATATCAGGATTCTTTTCCATTCGTGTGATAGATTAGTCATTACTAATATTTTCTGTGTTCAAATCTTTCGTTTGTGTTACACACAAAGTTTCAATCAAGATAATTGTATGTTAGTAAGTCAACTCGTTATAAATGTGTGTGTGTGTGTGTGTGTGTGACTGACCCGGTGGTTCCTTGGTAGTCAGATGGTCGGAGCCCGCACTGGACCCACCGCTGCCGGATAACACGCTCTCCTCACGGTTGTAGCTGTAATGTTATAAAACACATACATAAATACTAGCTTTTAACTGTGACTTCGTTCGCGTTAATTTCTTCATCTTCTATATCTTCTATATATATAAAAATGGATTGCTGTTCCTTAGTCTCGCTAAAACTCGAGAACGGCTGAACCGATTTGGGTAATTTTAGTCTTGAAATACTCCTGGAAGTCCAGGGAAGGTTTAAAAGGTGAGAAAAATTGGAATGATTGCCGAAAAAACCCTAAAAACAGCCCTTCTCTACTTCCCATACAAACGATTTTTTGACATTAGACTTGACAACTAACTAATATATCAATCATTCTGTTCGATTGAAACAGTAGAAATTTAATAAATACCAATACCGGGTTATTGAAGACGGAATAGAGTTCGCCCGGTCAGCTATACCTATATTACTAATGACGAAATTAACGCGGACGAAGTCGCGGGCAAAAACTAGTACATATATAAAAATGGATTGCTGTTCCTTAGTCTCGCTAAAACTCGAGAACGGCTGAACGGATTTATCTTATCTTAGTCTTGAAATGTTTGTGGAGGTTCAGGGAAGGTATAAAAGCTGAAAAAAAAATTAATTTCCGGGAAAACCCTAAAAACAGCGCTTTTCTATTTCCCATACAAACGGGTTTTTTGACATTAGATTTGACAACTAACTAATATGTCAATCATTCTGTCGCACTTTAGAACACGGAGATTTATGGCTTATAGGTAAACTCCAAAAAATAATTAAGAAATAATCTATTTCTTGATTGAGGCAGTACGAAGTCTGCCGGGTCAGCTAGTTAGTAATATATGTATAGCTGACCGGGCGAACTCTATTCCGCCCTAGCTGCCATAAATAACCAGATATTGGAGTTTACTTAGTATTTTTTCTTGCTCAATCGAACTGAATTAAATTATTAAGTCCATGTCCTGATTCTAATCTATTTCTCTACCAATCTTCAACTTAACAACTTAATGTGTAATCGTCAACCCGTCTTGAGCGAGCGTGGTGATTAATGCTCAAACCTTCTCCATGTGAGAAGAGGCCTTACAGCAGTGGGCTCTGATAGGATGATGATGATGATGATATATCTCTAAATAATATATATATCTTAAGTATATATGGTGTATCACTCACCCATACACGGTGTGCTCGCTGGTCAAACACGAGCTGTACTTGAATGGTATTGGCTGGTAGCCGTAGGAGCCAGCGTACGGCATGTAGCCCGGACCCATCATGCTGGAATAAACATTTATTATATATATTAATGATACATAAAACTGCTGTAACATGAGCTGTAGTTTAATATATAATATACTAGTTAGAGTTTCATAGATATTGTTTGAGACATTTCAGAGAATTGTCAGAACGTACAGACATACAACTTACATATTATAGTAAATGCACATTGATGGCTGTTGTTTTACATAATAATAACAAGTAGTATTTAAAATAGTAAATACTAGCTTACCGCCCGCGTGGAGTTCGGTTATATCGCACGCTGAGAACGAAAGTGACCGATTTCAAAATTTTGGTTAAATGAGTTAAGTATACAGAATGACTTAAAAAGTATATTCTATCATAATTATATTAGAAAACTGACCAATAAAGGTAAAAAAAGGATAGAGGTATATTTCGGTCTCTTTGTCACTCAAGCGTTCCCTCCCCCCGCGCCCGAATGAAAGTGACGAAATCAATCTTGCACCGTGAGTTGTCGTGACAAGACGTGACAAGTTTAGCAACGTAGTGACCGATTACGCTTTGTGTCTGTTTGTTTGAATGAAATCTTAAAAATGAAACTGACTTATTTTTAGAAAAACATATTTTTTTAAAACAAAGTTAGAAATGAACAGACCTTTACCTAAAAAGGTCAGTAGAAATAAAAAACTTCTAATACTAAAGTGACCTATTTTTTTCGATTTTTTTTTCTAAACTTTATTTTATACAAGAAAATCATATTTTTTTGCAAAAACTATATAATGTTTCTAAAGCTATTTAGTGAAACAATAAATTTCAACAGAAATTCATAACTTTTGTTACCATGTTTTAGAGTTATTGTAAAATGAACAGAAAATGTTTAATACGACGGACACATTTTCGCTCTTTCCCAAAAATTAACAATTTTGAGTTGAGTCACTTTCGTTCTCAGCGTGCGATATCGCGTTTCCAAGAGAACCTTTCAAAAGTCTAGGATAAAAACTATCCTGTGTTCTTTCTCAAGGTCAACTCTAAGTCTGTACCAAAATTTCATTAAAATCAGTTCAGTGGTTTAGACGTGAAAGCGTAACAGACAGAGTTATTTTCGCATTTATTATATTAGTGGGGATATGTATATGAGTAAAGTCGGATAAAATGTTAGTTATTCACTATAAGAACAGATAATTTTCTGTCTATCCACAATATATGCACTCTTTTATCTGTTATGATAAACATTGGGTCCCCCTATTCAGAGGCCTAAAAATTCTTGAGACTATAGGTCCCCTTATTAAGGGGGCCTTTATATTTTATACTTGTAAAGTCCTAAATTGTAATAATGCTTGGTGGATTTTTTTATTTTTTCATGCCGCTTTATGTATATTTGCCTTTATTTTTCCATTTCCTTACAAAAAAAAGTCAACATATAACTCCCTTTACATACAACTAAAGTAAGTCCATATATAATTCTCATATCTACACACACATCTTTATATATATAATTCTTCTGTGAGTGTGTATGTCACTGAACTTCTCTCAAACGACAGGACCGATTTTGATGAAATTTTTTGTAAGCCCTCATATATATATAAAACTCACTTAGGGTTCGGTAGAGGCGCCAGTGTGTCTGAAGCCAAGCTGTCCTGATCAGCGCTCCGTATCCTGAGGGCTGCCATGTCCGCACACAGCTCCCCGGCCACGTAGTAACATTGCTCGGAGAAGGTTATCTTGTTCACGGTGTGACGGATGAAACCGGCCTGGAAATATTATTACATTATTATAAATAGATGTTCCGTACGAGTATATTAATATGTGGGAATATGTAGAAAATAATGTACCTTTTAATCTGTACAATAATAATCGTTGTATTATTGATAGTAATAGTTTATTTAGAAAATAAACTATTACAAAACTAAATCAAAAAGACGCATCATTACTGAACCATAGTGTCACATATTGACAATAGAAAAACTACCAGAGGCAAAAACACAGTATTGCCAATACATGAGGGAAGTTCGAAACCTGGCAAGTACCAATGTGATTGTTCCGAGTCATATGTACTTTATAAGAGTATTTAGACATCACTGACTGATGAAGGAAAATATAAGGAAACATGGACTTGGCAAATTATAAGTTTGTAATCACCAACCCGTCTTGAGCAAGCATGATCATTAATGCTCTAATCTCCTCCATGTGAGAAGAAGCCTTACAGCAGTGGGCTCTGATAAGATGACGACATGACCCCTAAATCTTATTTTTATTTATGGACACTATTTTTTGTTTTCTATAAGGTAGCATTAATACATACATACAACACAAAATGTTTACTTTTTTATCACTAAACCATTTTTTATATGGTAAAACAATGTTTGCCGGGTCTTCTAGTATATATATCTTTATATATATAAGTCTTCTGTGAGTGTGTATGTCACTGAACTTCTCTCAAACGACTGGATCGGTTTCAATGAAATTTTTTGTGTGTGTTCAAAGGGATCTGGGAATGGTTTAGATTCACAATTTTGTCCGCTGGACAATGTATTTTTAATTAATTTTTAATTTATTAGTAGTTGTTGATACAAACGTTTTTTTTGACATTAGATTTGACAACTAACTAATATGTCATTCATTCTGTCGCACTTCAGAACACGGAGATTTATGGCTTCAATAGGTGAACTCCAAAAATATAAATAAAAAATCGTAACAGATATTTCTTGATTATAGGGCGATACGAAGTTCTCCGGGTCTTCTGGTGTATATATATGTTGTAGTTACCTTGAGCATGTGCGAGGCGTACTTCCTCGCGTCCCTCCTGTCCGCGGCGCCCGCCACCCTCTGCTGTATCCACTCCACCACGTCCGCCCCTATGAACGCGTTGGGGATCGTGATCTTAAGCCACATGCGGTCACGGATCTCCAGACCTACGACAATAAGAAGATTACAACATTAAAACTCAAATAACTTTATTCAATATAGAAGCATTACTTTCTTATTGATGGACACTTGAGACACTACCACCGGTTCGGAAAACAAAATACCCTGACCTGAGAAGAACCGGCGAAAGAAACCGGAAAACATTAAGAACTATAGGCTTCACCATCATCATCATCAGCCTATCAGAGCCCACTGCTGTAATGCCTCTCCTCACATGGACAAGGTTACGATAGGTTTTATAATACTAATATTATAATTGCGAAAGTTTGTGGGTGTGTGTGTATGTTTGTTACTTCTTCACGCTCAAACGGCTGAATCGATTTTGATAAAAATTTGTATACAGGAAGCTGACGTCTAGGAATGACACATAGGCTACTTTACATCCCAGAAATCCGCGGGTAACACCGCGGGGCGCAGCTAGTAATGTATGATATGTGGAAGAATATATAAAATATGTTATAATTATGTATATATTTGTACTGAAATATAGATTTTTTTTTGTACAGTGATTTTTATAGGGTGATAGAAATATGTTAAAGAAAAATTACCATCAACATTCTTGCCTTTAATAATATGAATAATATTAAATTAACTTATTGTTACATTGCCGTAAGACTTTCAGAAGTCAAAACCTACAAGGAGATATACCTTTATATATTTTTTCGCGTTTCTTAAGAAAAAAAACTCAATGGAAGTTTAGTGACCTAAGCGTTTTTTTAAACATTTGTTCAGTTTGTTGGCAATAAAATTTAAATTTATTGTCCTATCTAAATTATTTGATAAAATCCACTCAAATAACTTGACAATCCAGCAAAAAAACCTCTAGTCGATCGTACATTCAGTAACCAAGATCATCTCTATGGACGAAGGCCCTGAGTCGAAAATATAGCTTTCAATTCGCTTCGCTTGATAATAAAACCAGCTTTACGACGTATCTCAATAGACTACTTTTATAAACCTTGAAGATGAACGATCTATTATGAGCCTAAGGGTTTTTAAAGGAGCAAGTAGAAGAAGTGAGAAAATAATGCAGGAATAAGGTATAAAACAGCAGAAATATATATATCGTCGGGGATAGTGCAAATTCACGTAACTAGCATTGGATAATTCCGCGTATCTACATTGGAAGCAGATCAGAAGAAAGTTTAAGATGAAACATTTTCTATATTAATGACTTTTAAGGTAATTTTTATCACAATTAGTAATTACTTAGTGTTTAATTAATTACCAATTGTGAAAAAATAACCATAAAAGTAGCTAATATATAAAATATTTCAGTTTAAACTTTCCTCTGTTATTCCTGGACGTCAGCTTCCTGTATACAACATTTCATCAAAATCGGCTCAGCCGTCTAAGCGTGAAAAAGTAAAAAACGTACACATACTCAAAAACTTTCGCAATTATAATATTAGTAGGAGATATTCATATATCCATTAACTCACCAGAATCCGGCCTCAGCATAGCCCTAACTACGAGGGCCATGTCCATTCCTACGGACAGCTGGGGCTCCGCTAGCGACCCTGTGTCGGAGGCCCTCTCCGGGAGGCTGGCCGGGACCGACGACAGGGGGGGAGGGGGGTAGGCCTCGCGTAGGGCTTGCGTGTGGGCCACCCATGCACCTGGAAATATTATTAACACTAAATTAGGAAACAATCTATATATAAAAGAGATTTCCACCTATATATTGACTCATCACGATATCTCTGGAACCATAAAGCGTAGCGACTTGAAATTTGGTAGGATTATTCCTCTCGAGTAGAGGTCAGCTAAGAACGGATTTTACGAAATTCCACCCACAAGGGGGGTTGCGGGGGGTTAACAATGGAAAATTCGCTTTCACGCCTAAACCACTGAACTGATTTTAATGAAATTTGGTACAGATACAGAGTTGACCTTGAGAAAGAAAATAGGATACTTTTTATTCCAGATTTTTGAAAGGTTCTCTTGGAAACGCGATATAACAGAACTCCACGCGGGCGAAGTTGCGGGCGGAAACCTAGTCGTATACTATATAAAAGAAAGTCGTGTTAGTTACACTATTTATAACTCAAGAACGACTATTGATATGGATGAAGATTGGCGGAGAGATAGATTAGAACATAGAAAGGACATAGGATATTTAATTCTGCTCGAATGAAAAAGAAAAAAACTTAATAAACTCCAATATCTGGTTATTTACGGCCTCTAGGGCGAAATATAGTCGCACTGTCATCTATACATATATTATTAAAGCCAAAATTAACTCGGACGAAGTCGCGAGCAAAACGTAAAAGAAACGAAACCTTTCATCATTCCATGTATTCATGGTGCGTGTGTCTGGTCCATCGTTGTAGTGAGAGGAGCTTCAACAGTGACTGGGACTTGTGACCCAGATGTAAGGGACCTCTATCTAACACCTATCACCTCCACCGTCCAAGCTCCTCTCTCTACCAAATTTGAAACGAACTTACTACGACTGCCTTCATATGTTCCAAGAATATATGTATTAATATTAGTTCTGGACAAGCCCAAGTCTTTTAGTAGGTTATAGAAAGATTTAGCTGTTATACCTCTCGATCCCACTGCTACCGCGTACAAAACAACGACGAACTTATTTCGAGTGAGTTCGTTAGTGAGCTCGTAATATTTATTGACCTTGATAGCATGGTCTTTGGGGATCTTGGTTTCCCAAGGAACAGTAAGCTCTATCATCACAATACACTTTAAATTGGGTCCCTTAAACCTACACCTGGGTCACAAGTCCCAGTCACTGTTGAAGCTCCTCTCACTACAACGATGGACCCGGCACACGCACCGTGAATACATTGAATGATGAGAGGTTTCGTCTCTCTATATATATTAAACCTACACCTGGGTCACAAGTCCCAGTCACTGTTGAAGCTCCTCTCACTACAACGATGGACCCGACACACGCACCGTGAATACATGGAATGATGAGAGGTTTCGTCTCTCTATATATATTAAACCTACACCTGGGTCACAAGTCCCAGTCACTGTTGAAGCTCCTCTCACTACAACGATGGACCCGACACACGCACCGTGAATACATGGAATGATGAGAGGTTTCGTCTCTCTATATATATTAAACCTACACCTGGGTCACAAGTCCCAGTCACTGTTGAAGCTCCTCTCACTACAACGATGGACCCGACACACGCACCGTGAATACATGGAATGATGAGAGGTTTCGTCTCTATTATATATGTATGTTTACCTGGATCTATAGGTCGTACGGGTTCAGTCCGTGGTATAGTGAAGTATCCCTTAGGGTTTGGGTCCCAACACTTGGCCACCACCAGCTTGATGGGGCCAGGCTTCTGGACAACCTCCCGGAGAACCCTGACAGCCTCATCATTGGTCATGTCTTCGAAATTCACGTCATTCACCTGGAAATTAGTTATAAATTTGATGAAAACATCTTATTTGTATGGAAATTATTCAAAATGATTTATCACTATAAATATTATAAATGCGAAAGTAACTCTGTTCGTCTGTTACGCCTAAACCACTGAACTGATTTTAATGAAATTTGGTACAGACAGAGTTGACCTTGAGAAAGAACATAGGATAGTTTTTATCCCAGACTTTTGAAAAGTTCTCTTGGAAACGCGATATAACAGAACTCCACGCGGACGAAGCCGCGCCCGGAAAGCTAGTGTGTTTTTAATGATTTTTATATCACATCTCATCTCGTCTTAATGATCATGGTTGCTGTAAAGTAACCGAAACGTCGGGAGTATGTAGTTTTGATCAAAAATAAAGCACGCGTAGTATATCCAAAAAATATTAATTTCATATATTAATGATTTACTAGTTTGAGACAACGCGCTTTAATTAAAAAATATTATAAGTTTTAATATGTAATTCATATTACAATATACATATAAGTAAGTTTAGTAGTTTTCCTGGAACCTCTGATTGCCATTCTATGTAATTAGTTTTATGACTTTATAATTTGGATTATAGAAATATTTTAATATTATTTATATTATATCTATTATATATATAAAAATGAATTGCTATATATATATATATATAAAAATGAAAGTGGAGGTTCAGGGAAGGTTTGAAAGCTTAGTATATCAACAATATGTTCCTCCATACACTATACAAGTGTAATGGCATTTTCCCGAGACAACTACACAGACTAAAGGTAAAAAATTATATCCCATATCTTATTCCAATGTCTAATCTACATCACTGTTGAGTTTCATCAAAATGTATTCAGTAATTTTAGCATGAAAGACATACATACATCACTAGTTTTCATATTTATTATATTAGAATGTATAAGGACTGAAAGAACATTACAGCCGATAGTCACAGTTACATCACTATGAGTCTAGCCTATACAAATATCTATATTTTAGCATTTTAAAATACTAAAAAAAAACACAAATAACATATAATGTACATGAAAATCTGCTTATAGTAAGTTATTAGGCAATTCTCTTAATGTACTTAATTAAGTATAAATATATACATCTCGTCTTAATGATCATGGTTGTTGTAAAGTAGCCAAAATGTCAGGAGTATGTAGTTTATAGTCAAAAATAAAAAAAGTGTAGTAAATCTGAAAATATTAGTTTCATTTATATGTAATGGGTCATTTCTAACACCCTGTATTTGTCCAAAAAACAATTCCTTTAATATATTGTATATGTAGAACACCATATATATATGATCACCCTGTATATTTTATATGAGACATACCTATGTTCTTTTAATATTAAAGTACTGTTTTCTATTAGCAAAACTTTTAGAATAAGTTTTCAAAACTATATTGCTTTTAAACAATTTGTTTATACATACATACAAATTAATTATATATTCTAGATCAACAATATATGTTGAATTCTTAAAGAAATGCAGATAAATTCACAGGCAAAAACTAGTGTATAATGCAAAACAATTAGAGAATTGTGATAGAAGTATATTTAAAAGATTTATTGTTTTTGCAGAAACAAAGATTTAATATTATTTTTCATTCAACACTGGCTTTATCTTTTGTTATCTATAATTAAAGAAAGGAAAAGTTTTTAATATTCTATCTATTTTGTTTTTGATTTAAGCCATTTTCAAGGTAGATTCCCATTATAAAGATTCCTATTTAAAATTTAAACTCCAAATCTTATTAAGACAATATATACATTTGGCAACGCCGCTGGGGTAATATCCCGGGGAATCAAATTCAAATCCAACTCATTATTTTGTTTATAACATATTTAACTCAATATTGCTTTAATTTTAAGAATAATTATATATATATATATATATATATATATATATATGGTCATATCTAATGATCAGACATTGAAGGTATACACTTCTAACTAAGTTTAATTTTTTGTCATTATATTTAGTTAACAACTCCACTTCACCTACCTGTAGTATCATATCTCCGGGCTCAATCCTGCCGTCCAAAGCCACGGCACCACCTTTCATTATGCTCCCCACATATATCCCACCGTCACCACCTTTATTTGACTGCCCCACTATCGATATACCGAGGAAGTTGACTGTGTCCATATTAAGTGTCACCGTTATTATGTGCATGGACATAGTGGAATCTGTTATCGAGGAGTAGGAAGACGTTCTTGACATGACCTGAGGTCTCTTACGCCTTCGTTGGGGCCGTTTGCGCGAACTAACTTGTAAATGTGAGACGCTGCTGCATTCAGTGAGCGCGCGGTCCACTGAGGCGTTGGTATGCCTGCCAGTTGTGGTTGTTATCTCCGACTGACTGTCGAATAGACTCGTCGAGTCGAGATCAGAGCTTAGAACAGAAGCTGTTTCGTATTCCAGCCCGTGGTTACCGTATTTGGAGTGGCCATTGATTCTGAGGCCTCTGTACTTGTATTTGTCACATGATGATCTATGACCGGGTCGGGAGCTGATGGTGCTGTCTGTATCGGTGCACGTGTCCCTCGTGATCGGAACAGTTGGTGCTCCATGTATGTTTTGCTTGGCCTTACCAGCATTGCTATCAGTACACTGCGAAGCTCCGTCCGACGGGTTGGAGCCCTCCGCGGACACTAACCAAGACACAACACGACCATTAAAACACGGTAGATGCGCGCTATCATCCACGATCTCCTCTTTTACAACACCAAAATCATCGTCCATAGATTTGAAAAAAAACTTGTAGTTCGGTCTGTTCAATTGGTTCTTAAAGTCCAACAGTGTCACTTTCTCGGGTGATATTGGTATTTTCACTAAATACGGCGTCTCCTCGTCGTCTATGTAATAAATAACTTTTGTCTCCTCCATTTTAAAACATTTATTATTAAAAATCAACAACACCCTTACGATCTATAAATATCATCCGCCATCACAAAAATGGCTATTAAAATGATTCCGTTCGATGACTCTATGCGGCGCCACCGGTGACTTATAAAATTATGCAGCTTTTCCTATTCCTGGAATATAAACTTCGTGTTGTTATAGCAATTACAGTTTATACAATATATAGAAAATTAAACAAAAATATAAATCCTACAAATGAAAATCTAAACTAGTAAAATCTTAGTATAAAATTGTTATCAAAAGCAATATTTTAGCGTAACAGGATAAATAATAAATATTTTTATGTATACTTTAAAAACTATAAAAATAATGTGATTAATTGATTAAAATATGACATAACCTATATATTTTTCAATTTTAAGTTATCTTATAAGAAATCAAATTAAATTTTATAGCAACATCGGTATCAAGACATCATGCATATCTTGACAAATGTTTTGTAATGTTGACGGTTGACTATCAATCAAATTTAAAATAATATTGTGCTTCCTAAACAAACTACTTCGTGATTTTTCCACATATTACCCGTGTATTCATTATTATATTATAATTAATTACAATTAGTAATAACGGCGATATTAGCAAAATATTCCAAAAATCCCGCGTGAATGAAGCCATTGCTTAAATAAAAATATATTGTTTCAAAATATACTTAAAAATGACTTCAGCGGACTTACATCAGTCCTGGTATTTAAGAATATGTGAAGAATTTGATGCTTTCTGTGACAAAGTCGATGGTAAGGATATTTCATACATTTATTTCAAACTATAAATGAATACATTACTGCAATTAAATACGTATATTACAGAGAAAATAACAAAAGAGCAGCAACAGTTGAAAGCTTGTAAGAAGAGAACCGAATTGGAGAACAAACTAGCTGTGGAACTTAAGTTAAAAGTATTTATTTTTCACTATTAATGAATTTTAAGAACATTTGAGTTCATACTAAAGTTAAACCATCTTTCAGTCAGATCTTAATCGTCAACTGGCTGAATTGGAGCACAGAGGCAGTGAGCTGGACCGTGTGTGTGCTGCATTTGAATCACGTTTGACAATAGCCGACAGCGATCAGCAACGATTGGAGAATGCAAAGTATATATCTATTCAATAAAACTATATTATACTAGCTTTCCGGCCGCAGCTTCGTCCGCGTGGAGTTCGGTTATATCGCGTTTCCAAGAGAACCTTTCAAAAATCTGGGATAAAAACTATCCTATGTTCTTTCTCAAGGTCAACTCTATCTGGTACAGACCAAATTTCATTAAAATCAGTTCAGTGGTGTAGGCGTGAAAGCGTAACAGACAGACAGACAGAGTTACTTTCACATTTATGATTTGTCATATCTGTATTGTGCTAAGTAACAAACTGAAAAACAGTAACTAATATAATAAAGTGATCTACTTACACTACACTTGACATCATATTATTATTTAAACAGTACCGAGCAAGCATAACTAATACTATTAATTTACAAACATTCCAAAGCTATCATACTAGCTAGCTGTCCGTAAAATACAAAGAAAATGTAGTTATTCTCATTATATCATGTATATATTGGTGAGAGTACCATCGGAATCTATTAATGGGTTGAGAGATAACCCACAACATATATACAATATACATAAGGAATCTTTTTCTCGTTAATACATATTATGCTATATATACATATATAACTAAGTATTGTTATAATATAAATAGAAAATATTATTTACTTCTGTAGTAGAGAGAATGTGATAATAACTGCTCATATATTAATATTTCATTTTGTGATAATTTCTAGAACTTTCTACCTCCATTGATGAGCTCTATGAAATATATTCTGTCTTTTTAATATTATTGTATGTAAATTTACAGGGAGACCTACCAGTTGGCTAAGGAGTTGACCGGAATCAGATTGGATTTCAGCGCTCCACCGAATGTGGCCAAAGGATGTATCCTTTTTAATATATAATACTAGTTTTCGCCCGCGACTTCGTCTGCGTTAATTTCGTCATTAGTAATATATGTATAGCTGACCGGACGAACTATATTCCGTCCTAGATGCCGTAAATAATCAGATATTAGAATTTATTAAGATTTTTTTCTGTTTTGAACAAAATGAATTAAATATCCTATGTCCGTCTCCTTGTTCTAATCTATCTCTCCACCAATCTTCATCCATACCCGTACAGTCGTTCTTGAGTTATAAATAGTGTAACTAAAACGACATTCATTTATATATATAACCTCAGAATATATATAATAGCTGTATTATTGATCTTTTTGAGATGAAACTTCTAAATTACCAACTTTGCAATTTCTGTAAGGTAACATGATCTCGTCCAATCTTAAATATAAATGTATATCTTATTGTAATACTTCCTAAACATTATACAGATATAAAGAATGAATCACACCGAGCCCTGGTACCGTTTGATATGCCGTTGGATAGTGAAGCATTATGGAGACTGGCTGCTAACACACATACACCCAATAATCAAAATATACCACCCAATTGATACCCTTTATGTATAATTATTAATTAATATATATGTGTTGTTTTCAAATTAAATGAAACTTATATTTATTCTTTTATTTTACTTCAATCTGGTTTATTGTTATTTGTAGGACCATTCCTCTATGTAAGTATAACTAGTCCCTGTCTCACTACTACCCCGCCTAGAGCGACGCACGTCCCCGTTCTGCTCCGCGCTAGTCGTATGACTACCGAGCGCATGCCGCCTCATGCCACGTGAGACAGTGTGTTATATACAGGGTGACTGGTGAATTACTATCAATATTTAAGGAGAATACTCGGTACATGATTCTCATTCGAATTATGTAAAAAAAAATAGGCACTTAATTTTTGCGTGCTGATACAACACCACGCCGCCGCACGCGTATGTGTGTGTGTGTGTGTATACCTAATCTGTAGGGTGTTCACACGATGCGTAATTAATTACATAACTTTTGGTTAACTTTACTTAGAAGTTTATTAATATTTATGTTATATTAATTTTTATTTTGTCATATATGATCGTCAAATATCACGTCCTCAAGTATCGATAGTAATTCACCAGTCATCCTGTATATTGTATAAATACATACACTACACTATCGTTTATTATTTTTCTGTTTTATTTCGATTTCTGTTAGTTTGATATAAATTAAAATCTGGAACTGACTACATTTAAGTTATTGTATATGTGGGTCTAACTTTTAATAACATTTTTTTTGTTTACACTTCACAGTATCCACTAGTCTTAGGAAATTGTATTAGCATTTTATATTATTAGAATTTAATTCAAAACCAATCTTTGTATTCAGTAGGATCTTTCAAACATTAAGAATCAAGTATGGAACAAGTATAATCAGTGAAAACCAATAACTACTTACATTGAACTTACATAGGGTGACAAAACATGTATAATAACTTCAAATGTATATAGATGTCAGTGATGTCCTAGTGGTTAAAGGTCCGCCTCTCATACAAGAGGGCGCGGGTTTGATACCTGGCAAGCACCAATGTGATTGTTCTGACTGATAAAGAAAAATATGAGGAAACATGGACTTATATCAAATTATAAGTTTGAAATCACCAACCCGTGTTGATCAGGCGTGGTGATTAATACTAACCTTCTCCATGTGAGAAGATGCCTTACAGTGGGCTCTTATAGGCTGATGACGTATATATGTAAATAAAACTATATATATATATAGTATGTATATTTTATTCATGCGTTATGGAACACACTCTTAGCCTTCTTAATCTTCTTCATCTTGTCTCTTCTCTTCTTCTGTTTCTCCGTACTCCTCAGTAAGTTGATGATAGCATCTTCATCATCAGCAGTACTGCCCTCAGTGGAAGGTTTCATCTTCTTCGCTTCTATTTCCTGTGATTGTTCGTCTTCTGAACGTTTTTGTGGCTTCTCACTGTAAATAATTGATTTATTATGAGAAATAATGCTATTTTAGAATTAAAAGTATTAGATAAATTTGCATTCTGAAAAAGGTTTGATGTCAGGCAGGCGGCCGGTCGTAAAAACAAATAGCCAAAACTATTCACAACATGCAAGGCAAGCCCTGGTTAAAGCTTCGAAATTGACAGAAAGCAGAAGTATTAGAAAAAATTCTATTCTTAACCTTTTTAAAATACCTAGATAAAATTTCATAAAATAGATATATAATATGATAAATTCACAATAAAGGTGTATAATACAGTTAAAGTTACTCCCAGTCATGTAACAGAGTGTGTGTGTCCAGTATGTATAGTTTACAAACACAAGTCGATGCTCATGTTGATACATCACAATGGTTCAGTATTATCATTCATTATAATCAATCATCATAATAATTGGAAGGATTATAGTGTGTTGTCATTAGTATAACACAGATGGCGCTACTTGTAACTAGATCCTTCATATTACATACCTGGTATTTTCCAGGTCTTCCAAAGCTATTTCCTCCTTCAATTCCATTTCTTCCTTCACGTCCTTCATGGGTGTGGTGGAAGCTGTCTGTGCCAGGACACAGCTCAGCTTAGACGTCAGGTATTGCTGGAAATGAAATATAATCATCAGAATTTATATATTATATAAGAAGCATTCTTTATACTTTGATTCATCCCTACTAATATTATAAATGCGAAAGTAACTCTGTATGTCTGTCTGTTACGCTTTCACGACTACACCACTGAACTGATTTTAATGAAATTTGGTACAGAGATAGAGTCGACCTTGAGAAAGAACATAGAATAGTTTTTATCCCAGACTTTTGAAAGGTTCTCTTGGAAATGCGATATAACCGAACTCCACGCGGGCGAAGCTGCGTGCTGAAAGCTAGTCATTTAATAATAAGATATAAGACTCACGAGTATTTATATGAAACTAATATTTTCGTATACTACGGGTATTTTACTATTTCAACTACATACTCCCGACGTTTCTGTTACTTTACAACCGTGATCATTAAGACGAGGTGAGAAATAAGATAAGTAATCCTAAAACATTAGTTTCAACGGATATTATATGTGGTAGTGCCTAGCTGTGGTCAAGTTACTACAGCTCGAACATGGTCTGTCTCGTGGAAGTACCACCCTCTCACTGAAGATCGGCGTGAAGTAGTCTTTAATGACTACGTTTCGTCCGATGAGTGAGAGAGACGGTTGCCCTTTCCCTTTGCCACCTTTAATATAAAAATATATATATCCTCTTTCTATGTCCTTCATCATGTTCACCTTGTACATCAGTTCCTTGGTATCAGCCTTGTGTACCCGCAGGTGTCTGTCCAGGCTACAGCTGATGACAGCCCCGTGGCTGATCACTACCCCTGTAATAGCTCCAGCTGCTCCCTTGTAACCCTTGTCCAGGTGTCCGCGCCGTAGGTCCACCTGGTGCAGCTGACCGCGACCGAAGCCGACGAACACCTGCCTGGGAGTCAAGGTTTTTGGTGATGATGGTGTGTATACGCACATACGTATATAAGTAAACAGTTAGTAAGTTACATATTCTTTGTCTAAAATGTATCACATCTGTGTATCTCATACTATTTGATATAAATCTTTATACAGGGTGACTGGTGAATTACTATCGATACTTGAGGACGTGATATTTGACGATCATATATGACAAAATAAAAATTAATATAACATAAATATTAATAAACTTCTAAGTAAAGTTAACCAAAAGTTATGTAATTAATTACGCATCGTGTGAACACCCTACAGATTAGGTATACATACACACACACACACGCGCGTGCGGCGGCGTGGTGTTGTATCAGCACGCCGCCGCACGCGTCCACACTTGGAACACTTGGAACGTGTCCACACTTTATTTATTTATACGAAAATATTGTCAAAAATTAAGTGCCTATTTTTTTTACATAATTCGAATGAGAATCATGTACTGAGTATTCTCCTTAAATATTGATAGTAATTCACCAGTCACCCTGTATAATTCTTCTGTGAGTGTGTATGTCACTGAACTTCTCTCAAACGAATGGATAGATTTTGATGGAATTTTTTGTGTGCGTTCAAGGGGATCTGGGAATGGTTTAGACTTTAGATTCACAATTTTGTCCGCTGGACAATGTTTTTTTGATAAATATTTAATTTATTAGTAGTTGTTGATACAAACGTTTTTTTTTCTTGACATTAGATTTGACAACTAACTAATATGTCAATCATGTTCTGTCGCACTTCAGAACACGGAGATTTATGGCTTTAATAGGTAAACTCCAAAAATATAAATTGATATAAATCATGTATAAAGGTCGAATCATTGCATATGTATATCAGTGTGTGTTATTGTACTCTCTCGGTAATAAATAATGAACTAGTTAGTGTCTTCTTTGTCCTCAACATTATAAGCCCAGCAATAATTGATTAGGGATGCACTTAAAGATATGGTGGTCCAAAACTAGCAATTTTTTTCATTGATGATAGTTTTTTGATCATTGCTTTAGCATATAATAGTTTGTTTGAATATTACGAGCGGAATTATTTCCGCTCGTAATATCTCTAATGTGTTATGTGGTCGCTATTTTATATCAAAACAAACTAGATTACTCTTTGAAAAATTCAATAGATCTTAGAAATTCTTTTTTCTTTCATAATGTAGTACATTTTCATCGATTTTTGTCAGTGATTGTCACTATTCAAAATATGAATGAAAGAAATTGCTTTCGTCAGTTTTAATTCGGTCACCCATCTTACTAAAGACATGTTTAAGAGTAGCTTAACATTATAGTGTTTTTATTTACAAAATAAACGCCTATATGTTATACTATTCCAATATTTAAGTTACCTCTCGTCGAATCCTTTAGATATACACGTGGCAGCCATTTTGTCGCACTCAACATTACAAACCGGCCGTCTCTGGGCTCTGGTGTCGTATAATCTGTAAATTAATGTGATTCAAGTTATTTTGGGTATCAATTTTTAGGACAATAAGTTTTTTACCAATTTGATAGTATACAACTTTAATATTAAAAGAATCTTCCAAATCAAAAACAAAAATTTAGCATTATAATATACTAGCTTTCCGCCCGCAGCTTCGCCCGCGTGGATTTCGGTTGTATCGCATTTCCAAGAGAACCTTTCAAAAGTCTAGGATAAAAACTATCCTATGTTCTTTCTCAAGGTCAACTCTATCTCTGTTCCAAATTTCATTAAAATAAGTTCAGTAGTTTAGGCGTGAAAGCGTAACAGACAGACAGACAGAGTTACTTTAGCATTTATAATATTAGTAGGGATACATAGTAATAAAATAATTGTTCTCGGTACAGTTTCAGTGTTAATTCTCAATGTTCATTACTCCCAGTCATGTAACAGAATGTGTGTGTCCAGTATGTATAGTTTACAGACACCAGTTGATGCTCATGTTGATACATCACAATGGTTCAGTATTATCATTCATTATAATCACTCATCATAATAATTGAAAGGATTATAGTATTGTCATTAGTATAACACAGATGGCGACACTTGTAACATTATTATATTTACGTAGAGGTAATATCTTCATACATTTATCTAATAACACACATCCTACCTAATATATCCATGTCTAGAACACACAGCGAGCTCGCTCGGTGACAAAAAAGTGAGGTCACTGACCCACACCGGTTTCCGTAGTTGGAGCCAGTCGTGAGGAAGATTCTTCGCCATGAATAAAGGTTCAGTTTCTCCAATCCTATATACTTTTAGGTCGTTTTCCTCACCACCTGTAATTGAAACAATTATAATAATAAATGGAACTAATATTTTCGGATTTACTAAGCGTTTTTATTTTTACTATAAACTATATACTCCCGACGTTTCAACTACTTTACAACAACTGTGATCACAGACAGACAAAATGTGTGTGTGTGTAATAATAATATATGTATACATATGTGTCTGTCTGTGTTCATAAAACTACAAAACAGATTTTAATGATATCTTGATGAATGGTATAAATTAAACCTCTCATCATTCCATGTATTCACGGTACGTGTGTCGGGTCCATCGTTGTAGTGAGAGGAGCTTCAACAGTGACTGGGACTTGCGACCCAGGTGTAGGTTTAAGGGGTCCTATCTAACACATTAAAGCTCCTCACTACCTAAAAAGATCATAATATCTCACCAGTAGCGAATATAGTGGTGTCTCCATCAAAGATCTTCATCCGATCAATCTTTCCTACGTTATAAGTGACATTTTCCTTCTTTCCCCATACTTGCACCACTCCTCCCGAGACCGCTGCAACCAGTCTTCTTCCATGCCGACCCAAACCCACTATATCCCCTTCACAGAAGTCAGCTGTGTACGACTTTGTGAAGCCTTGGAGAGTGTTGTAAACTTGGATCTGTTGTAATAATGTTAGGTTTAAGGAAGTTTATTTCCAAAAAGAACAAAGTTCGCTTACAAAGGAAATTTTAAAAACAAATAATAAACAGTAGTGATATTAAACAAAATCAGTGTAATCATCTAATATATGGGTTCTTAATCGTTTTTTAAATATATGTAGGGATTTTGAATTGACAACACATAGAAGAAAAGATTTATACAGCTGTGCTCCTTCAAATGAAATAGTTTAAATGCCGTACTTGGTTTGAGTTTTAGGTGTTTCTAGGTTATATCTGTTCCTTGTGTGGTAAGAATGGGTTTTGGTTTTAAAAGATGATTTGAGAATGAGTAAGGTTTGTTAATATTTTTCGAATAAGTATTCATAATTTATATTTATACATTTGTATAATGGATAAAATTTTATTGTTTTATCAATGGCTATAATTATTTTATTATAAATTAATGTTCTTCATCCTGGCAATTTCCCAGCCTTAGCCAGGGTCTGCCAAATAGATAGTTTTGGCTAATTGTTTTTTACAACCTGCCGATTGCCTGACATCAAACCACTTTCGGAATGTTATTATTTCTATATATCATCAAGTTATAAAAAAATATGTCTCGTTTGATAAAGAAGTATAATTTTTTAATTAAAAGGTAATAAATATGTATTAAAAAATAATTAGATTTAAGACTTTCGTAAGTATTCATTTAAATGAAACAAATATTTTTCTGGTTATACTAAGCGTTAATCCGAAAAATAGTAGTTCTATTTACGTTTTAAAAAACATTCTTATGGAAATGAAGCAACAGTTTTGATTAAATTGAAGTCCTTTTGTTTTCGTAAATGTAATACGAGAAAATAGCCAAATATGAACTATAATTTAACGTCTATATATACAAACCTGTTGGTTCTTTCTTCCGATCAGTATGTCCGTCTGTTCAGGGCTGCCCCACACCATGCATGTTATACTATCATCTTTTTGTAAAGTCTTAATGTCTACGAGGTTTTCTATGCATTTCTTACTGTTTTTCGATGGATCCGTGTGATACTTTATATCTGAAAGGACGTGTAATAAATATATTGTACGTATAATATATAAATTACGGTATTATTTGTGTTATTTTTGAACAAATTAATCCCGCACTTTCAAACTTCGTTTGAAGATTGTTCTGTACAGTATATAATATTTTACTCACGTTTAAAAGATCCTATTCTGCTAGCTACGAACAGGTCAATCTCTTTATCTTCTTTGATCTGCATTTTATAATATTATCATATTCAGAGAAAAACTTAGGTTTTAATATCAAAACAATCTCCAAATATCTACCACACGTGAAACTTGACGTTGACAACTATATAACTTGTTTTCCGTTCTTAGCAATATATTCTCCAATTTCAAGTACACCAATTAATCTTATAATTTTGTTAGGGATCTTATCTTACTATTTAAATAAATATATTTTTATTAAGTATATTAAAATATTAATATCCTCTATATATTGGTTTTCCTATATTGGCCAAAGTGTTTTCGTAACTATTTTATACAATCACATAACACTGTTTATTTATATCATAATATCAAATAATTATCTTCAAGATACATTGTTTTAAAAGAATTTTATCACTATTTGCTTATAATATAGGAGTAATTTATATATAATATATTCTTTTCATTACTACCTACTGTCGTGAAACGGAATGTGTTTATTCTGACAACTCAAAGGAAAAATCGAGGAAAATTTTAATTCTCAACAAAGTTTAAATAAATAATTATATATTTTGAAAGAAATTATTATTTGGTAATCATGGATACAAGTGATGACTTTTCTTTTATATGCCGAACATGTTTATCTAAAGATAATCTTCTGCCGATTTTAACAAATTGCAATGAAAGCGACGAAAACTTTTTAAATAAATTCTTTATTGTCACCGGTATACAGGTAAATATTATTATGTTAAATTATAATCAAGCAACAAATAATTAATTTTAAAGGTTTTCAAAATATTGAGAAAAGTTTTTTAGGGATTATAAAATATTTTTATTTTATTATTTACAGATACAAATTGACGATGGATTACCACAAAATGTATGCGAAAAATGTATAACGCACATCAACAATACGATCAGTTTTAGAATGAAATGTAAACAGGCAGAAAATAAGTTGATGGCTATGAGAGAAAAACTTGTCAATACAATCATAGAAAAATTAGAAGTCGCAGATCTTAATGATGACACGAAATCATTGAATAATTACGCTGTTAACACAACACAAGTACATATTGAGAAAGAAACAGTATATAGAGAAGATAATGAAGAGAATTTAGTAAAAAAATCACAAGAAAATAAAGTTATAAAGACATCCGAGAGTAATCTATATGAATTTGATGAAACAGATCCGTCTAAAAAACGTGTTGTGTGTAAGTTGTGTCAGAGAAAGTTATCGATGAGGAGCCTCTGGTCACACATAACTCGGAGACATCCCGGAGCTGATGACCGACGAGTGAAGTGCGAGCTGTGTGATGATTATATACTGAGGGAGAAGATGAACCGACACAAGATATTGATGCATGGAGATAAATATAGATGCCGAGTTAGTATACTGGTATAGTATATGGTATTTGTGAGGTGGCTTGGATAATGATTGGCTCTTATATAATATATATACTAAATAAAGTTAATATATAATATACTAAATAAAACTTTTATATAATTTAGTTTCATTACATTATTTTAGCGATAAGGCCGCCTATTGTACATTTTTCTTTTCTTCATTTTACTCCTATTATTTGTCTATATTGGTGTGCAATAAAGAGTATATAAATAAAATAAATAAATAAATACATATATAGATATATAAGCTTTTGCAATTGAGATATTTATTATACTTATATTCCATTATTAATATTTTTGCATCATCAAATCATTCAAATTCATAATGTATTTTCATTATTTATCTATGATTTTATATATTCACATTTTGATATCTGTGATAACTTATATATATCCGTTTCAGTACTGCAAAACCGAGTTTGATGGCCGGGAAAGTCTTGTGGAGCATGTAGTGACCTGCTGCATGAAGAAGAGAAGGAAATCATATGAATCGGTATGTAGAGATGAGATGAGATGTAGAGAGAGGAGCTTGTACGGTGGAGGTGAGCGTTTAACGATAGATAGGGTCTTAAACAACTGGGTCACAAGTCCCAGGCACTGTTGAAGCTCCTCTCACTACAACGATGGACCCGACACACGCACCGTGAATACATGGAATGATGAGAGGTTTCGTCTCTCTATATATATTAAACCTACACCTGGGTCACAAGTCCCAGTCACTGTTGAAGCTCCTCTCACTACAACGATGGACCCGACACACGCACCGTGAATACATGGAATGATGAGAGGTTTCGTCTCTCTATATATATTAAACCTACACCTGGGTCGCAAGTCCCAGTCACTGTTGAAGCTCCTCTCACTACAACGATGGACCCGACACACGCACCGTGAATACATGGAATGATGAGAGGTTTCGTCTCTCTATATATATTAAACCTACACCTGGGTCACAAGTCACAGTCACTGTTGAAGCTCCTCTCACTACAACGATGGACCCGACACACGCAGCGTGAATACATGGAATGATGAGAGCTGTTATCTCTATTTATATATAAGGGTCCATCAATAAAGTATGTTACAATTTTAGTACTTTTGAACCCCTACCCTCTCCTTGTCACATTTTTATAACTGCCCTCCTGGTGTGACGTCATATGTTTTAAATTTAAAAATAATCGAGAGAAAACATATATTTTCATTGTTTACTTATTTTTATTATATATCCAAACTGTATATAGTACATTAAATATTAACGTGTGACGTATTTTATGGCCCTTAATATAAATTTTTACTATGTATGTATGTATGTCTGTCAAGGTCATCCGGATATTATTTTAACCGATTTTAACCGTTTTAACCAGTTTACCCGACCTCTCATTCCAGAGCAGGGAGATGTGTGAGTGTGAAGTGTGTCACAAGAGGATGCAGCGGGCCAGCCTCAAGGTCCACAAGGCGGTCAAGCATTCTGGACTGAAGCCGGTTTGTGAGGTATGAACACACATACATACATACTATATTAGTTTTTGCCCGCGACTTCGTCCACGTTAATTTCTTCATTAGTAATATAATATGTATATCTGACCGGGTGAACTATATTCCTACCTAGAAGATATAAATAAACAGATATTGGAATTTATTCAGATTTTTTCTGTTTCGATCGAACAGTATTATATATCCTATGTCCGTCTCCTTGTTCTAATCTATCTCTCCACGAATGTTTATCCATATCCGTACAGTCGTGCTTAAATTACTTATAGGGTGGCGCAAAAGTAAAGACCCTATTTGGTTCAGCTATAACATTTTTTCTAAATGAGAAAACTAGATTTAGGTTTTTTTAAATGTATATTTGTGCCATTAGATTTCGTACCATTAGGATTTAAAGATGATGTCTTTTAAATGGTGACCTCCAGAGTTGATACACAAAATTGGTTATGAGTGACGAAGCGAGTTATCTCTCGTTTTGGCGATTTGCCTTGGCCTGCAAGATCACCCGATTTGACCAGTCCAGACTTCTTTCTTTGGGGTTTTTTGAAATCTCGGGTGTATGTGAACAAGCCACAGACTCTCGCAGCTCTAAAAGAAAACATTCGTCAAGAAATAACGAACATATCGCAGGAAGTGTTACGGCAAGTTATGCAAAATGTCATAAATAGGGCTCAAATGTGTATCAACTCTGGAGGTCACCATTTAAAAGACATCATCTTTAAATCCTAATGGTACGAAATTTAATGGCACAAATATACATTTAAAAAAACCTAAATCTAGTTTTCTCATTTAGAAAAAATGTTATAGCTGAACCAAATAGGGTCTTTACTTTTGCGCCACCCTATATGTAGTGTAACTAACACGACTTTCTTTGATATATATCTATGATGACTTATGCAGAACTAGTAGAAGTATAAGTAAACTTTTTCATCCACATTAAACCGATTTGTGAACAGATTTGACATTTTTATATCTATTTTCAATATGTTGTCCATTTACAATTATAAAATACGTATAATATTACCTGACTGCACTCGAGATACTATTAGATGAAAATATGCTTCGAGATGTTCTAGAGGTTGCAGGTGGATATCCATATGTTTGATTTCCAGCTGTTTTTTCCAGCACTGCGGCAGGTGTTTCGGTAATAAATTAAGGTTGGAGGAGCACAACCGCTCTAAGCATGGATACGAGAAGTTCAAGTGTTCCACCTGCGACTTCCAGAGCGCCTCCAAGCTGGCTATGAAGGTAGGTTCACATTTATATAACACAGAAGACTGTGAAATACATACACGATCCCTACTAATATTATAAATGCGAAAGTAACTCTGCCTGTTTGTCTGTTACGCTTTCACGCCTAAACCTCTGAACTGATTTTAATGAAATTTGGTACAGACATAGAGTTGACCTTGAGAAAGAACATAGGATAGTTTTTATCCCAGACTTTTGAAAGGTTCTCTTGGAAACGCGATATAACCGAAATATACGCGGACGAAGCTGCGGGCGGGAAGCTAGTAGCTTATACAGGGTGACTGGTGAATTACTATCGATATTTGAGGACGTGATATTTGACGATCATATATGACAAAATAAAAATTAATATAACATAAATATTAATAAACTTCTAAGTAAAGTTAACCAAAAGTTATGTAATTAATTACGCATCGTGTGAACACCCTACAGATTAGGTATACACTAACACTCACATATACGCGTGTCGTGACGTGGTGTTGTGTCAGCACGCCGCCGCACGCGTCCACACTTGAACACTTGGAACGTGTCAACACTTTATTTATTTATACGGAAATTTTGTCAAAAATTAAGTGCCTATTTTTTTTACATAATTCGAATGAGAATCATGTACCGAGTATTCTCCTTAAATATTGATAGTAATTCACCAGTCACCCTGTATAATCTTATTACTATAAAAATAAGGGTAGTTTCAATTTTTGTGAATGATACTTTGTTTCCAAAATGTATCTTGTTTCATTGGACGTGTATTGCTATACCAATTTTGATGGAGTTGATTTTTTGTGTCGTGTTTAGAACCACGAGCGCCGTCACCGAGGCGAGAAGCCGTTCGTGTGTGAGGCGTGTGGAGCGAGCTTCCACGCGAGCTACCTGCTGCAGCAACACAAACAGTCTCACAGGATCGAGAGGAAGTATAAGGTATACTGAGACTAGTCTAGACTAGTCTAGAGTCTAGACTAGTATCTTCTACCTGGGAATTTCCAGCTTTAGCCATTGTCTGCCTTACATGTTGTGAATAGGTTTGGCTAATTGTTTTTACGACCGGCCGCCTGATATCAACCCTCTTTGGGAATGCATTAATCAGTGATGTCTAAATACTCTTATAAAGTACATATGACTGGAAAAATCGCATTGGTACTTGCCAGGATCGAACCCGCGTCCTCATGCAAGAGAGGCGGGCCTTTTAACAACTAGGACACCACTGACTTAATAGTCTAGACTAATATAGACTATTGTAGGTTTGTATAGAATGCTACAGACTAGTGTAGCTGACTTTGTTCATTTCACTTTGAATTTAGGCTCAAAGGGCATCTTAACAACTGTTAGCGACATCTATAATGTAAAACACGAGACTACATAAAAAAATCATTGTCTGAAATTTATTTTTTTCCAATAAATCTCAACCTATATATAATAATAATATCTAAGATACACAATCGTAGAATACATTGAAAATCTTCTGATAGTATGCTTATGCTTATAATTGTCGCGATAATGGGCGTTGACGTGTCTAAGATAAGACACAGCTGAGGCTCGCTCTTTGTTAGAAATTAATTTCACATATTTATATTCATAATTATGTGGATATATGAAATACAGTCCACTGCTTTGTAAATTTTAACTAATAGTTACTAATAAACCACTACAACGCTCACACGTATCTTCATTACAAATATTTCCGCACATTGAAAATTGAGTCTTATAAAGTTAGTGGTGGCCTAATGGTTAAAGGGCCCGCCTCTCGTCACCGAGGGCGCGGGTTCGATCCTGGCAAGTACCAATGTGATTTTTCTGAGTCATATGTACTTTCTAAGAGTATTTAGATATCACTGATTAATGCTGATTCCCAAAAGAGGGTTGATGTCTGGCAGGCGGCCGGTCGTAAAAACAATTAGGCAAAAAGTATTCACAAAGGCAAACCCTGGCTATAGCCGGGAAATTTTTGTACACAATTTTTGTTGCTTTGAGGGTATGTTTTAAATTGTCGAAGTTTTAATTTAATACTTATATGTTTATAGTCATAAGTTTCTCAAATAAGTGAAATGTAATTTCTTTTTGAGAAAATAAAGTATCTTTAACCACAAATTGCCAGGTAGAAGGAAGAAGAAAATTGAGCCTTATCGCCTTGGACAGACGTTAAACTGTAGTGTGGCCGCAGTATTAACAGTTCTCTCTCTCCCTCTCTCCGTGTAGTGCTCCTCGTGCCCCGCCAGCTTCAAGTCCACCAACAGCCTGCACGGTCACCGCCGCGCGTGTCACAGTAGGGGCCGCGTGTCGTGCGCGCTGTGTCGCCGGGTGTACAGCTGTAGACACTACGCGCTCAAACACATGAGGACTGTACACGGATGTGAGGGACCAGTACATACTGTTGATGTACAGACATGAACATGACCATATATATACTAGCTGCGCCCCGCGGTGTTACGGATTTCCGAGATGTAAAGTAGCCTATGTGTTATTCCCGGACGTCAGCTTCCTGTATACAACATTTTATCAAAATCGGTTCAGCCGTATGAGCGTGAAGAAGTATCAAACATACACACACACACTCACAAACTTTCGCAATTATATGTAATATTAGTAGGATTGCCTTTATTCTGATAAATTATTAAAATTATGTTTAATTGTGTAATCATTTTGTTCAATAACATTAATATTTTGTAGGTGTTTTATTTATTGATTTTTTTTAAAGAATAAACGTTTTGTATCTAACGAGATATACATATAATAAAATTGTTTTGTTTCATGGTGTATTATTTGGTGTCCTTAATGAAGTTGTCCTTTGTTATATATATATACTAGCTTTCCGCCCGCAGCTTCGCCCGCGTGGAGTTCGGTTATATCGCGTTTCCGGGAGAACTTTTCAAAAGTCTGGGATAAAAACTATCCTATGTTCTTTCTCGAGGTCAATTCTATCTCTGTACCAAATTTCATTAAAATCAGTTCAGTGGTTTATTCGTGAAAGCGTAACAGACAGACAGACAGAGTTACTTTCGCATTTATAATATTAGTAGGGATAACGGTATTGTAATAATTACGATGAAACTTTTCAAACTAAAGTATGTCTTAATAATGATAAGTTTGGTTTAATTCCTGGATATTCATGATACGTATTCCTGGATATATATTTTGTTAGTCACTTCATGAAATTGTTTTTTTTTACTAAAATAATATAAATTATAATACAGGTTATACAGGGTGACTGGTGAATTACTATCAATATTTAAGGAGAATACTCGGTACATGATTCTCATTCCAATTATGTAAAAAAAATAGGTACTTAATTTTTGACCAAATTTCCGTATAAATAAATAAAGTGAGGACACGTTCCAAGTGTGGACGCGTGCGGCGGCGTGCTGATACAACACCACGCCGCCGCACGCGTATATGTGAGTGTCAGTGTATACCTAATCTGTAGGGTGTTCATACGATGCGTAATTAATTACATAACTTTTGGTTAACTTTACTTAGAAGTTTATTAATATTTATGTTATATTAATTTTTATTTTGTCATATATGATCGTCAAATATCACGTTCTCAAATATCGATAGTAATTCACCAGTCACCCTGTATAAGTGAAAATATTTTTACTATTAGAAGAGGAGAATTAGACAGGTGTTAGGTCAGGTAATAGAGAAGAGATTACACTAAGAAGAGAAGACTAAAGAAAATAGTGCGTGGAGTCCCTCCGCGCTGAAGAAGTAAAACTTCGTAATGGAATGAAAACAGGGAGGAGTAGATATTGATTGTTAAGGAATAAACTTATAAGTAGTCACTTAAACTAAGTTTCGATATTTTTTCTCTGTCATATTACCTAAAGTATTTTTATAAATGACTAATGAAATACACTAAAACTTAATTAACAACTGATTTCACAGCTTCAGAGATAGTTTTTGAGACGTCTCGTTTCATAAAATAACTGTTTGATTTTGAATTCCACTGACGTTAAATTGACAACGTCTAATTATTATAGATAGGTAATATATAATAAGTTTCGAAATATATCTCTTGTGAACAAATAAATTTCTTGTTTAGATATTTATTGTTTTAATTGTCTAATAATTCGTTAATTTATATTTAAAGAAATCGAAAGAAAATTTTATATCGTATAATGGCAACACAAACTCCAAAGGAAGGACATTTTTGTAATTTATTCTGCTTACCATAACTCATTAATTCCTATAAATTGTTATTCGTAACTAGAAGCTAGTTTAAATCAGTACATTTTTTTTATTTAACAAGTAAATACTTGTACAAGTACTACTTAAACTACAAGTACCACAAGTACTACGGGTAAGTAAAATAATAGTAAGTTTATATCTTTGATTTTATGTTAAACTTTAATAAATTCATGTTATTATAGAGCGGTTAAAAATATATTCAAAATGTCGTAAAACTAGTTAGTTCTGCATTTTTTTATAATCGGGTTACGTAAAGATTTTAACTGAATTCCAATAATTTGTTATAACTTAAGTTACTTTTCCACATATATATAAATCTTCATTAAACTAAAAGTAACTTTTATTTCAAGAGCAAATAATTAAAAAGAGTACCATTCGATAGAAAATTTGTATTATTTTAGTTGAAGCTTTAAAAGTATATTAATTTGTTTTTAACTTGTATCAATGAGATGCTTTTCTTTCAATCTTCTGATATACTTGTATTTTTATAAGATTTCTACAGTTTTCAATAAATTTGTATTAATTTCGTCTAAAGATAATTTTTGGAGCATCTTATTAAAATAATTAATTCCAATCATTCTATATAATTTTTTATAAAAACCACACTATATGAAAAACTAAATTAAATTTATTTTTCCGTTTATTTAATATTACATATTTTAAGTTATTTCCTTAAATACAAAATATAATGTTTCTCGAAAGAATCTCAACGACAGATTTAAGTATTTTAACTACACATGGGCCCCGTCTTTACGTGTGTCAGTTATATATCACTGTTTTCTTCAATCATTATTATATAAAATACTAATTTTATATGTATAAATAATAATAGTTGACCCGGCTAACGTTGTTATAAAAAAAATAAAAACAAAAAATTTAATCCGAAAAAAAATTAAGGGTGAACAACCCTTATGACTTAGGGGTATGAAAAATAGATGTTGGCCGATTCTCAGACCTACTCAATATGCTGACAAAATTTCATCAACATCGGTCCATTCGTTTCGGAGGAGTTCTCTGTCTAACACCGCGACACGAGAATTTTATATATACTTATATAATAAAAAGATTAAAGCTAGTTTATTTTAACTACAGTGTTGTTGTTCTATTTATATATTTAATGTATTTCGTTATCAGTGTGAGTAATCGTGAAGTTTTTTTTAGAAAAATGTCTGAAATGAACAAAATGGCGGGACGTTACGTGGTGTTCAACAACGGTGTATCCTGTCCTATTATAGGATTCGGAACTTGGATGGTGAGTACAGAAATTAATTAGGAAATACCCGAATTATCAGTAAAGTTGAATATATAAAATAAAATCTGTTTCATCATCATCAGCCTATCAGAAGCCCACTGCTGAGCAAAGCCTCTTTCTCACATGGAGAAGGTTTGAGCATTAATCACCACGCTCGCTCAAGACGGGTTGGTGATTTCAAACTTATAATTGTGAAAGTCCAGGCTAAGTCCAGGTTTCCTCACGATGTTTTCCTTCACAGTACGTCAGTGGTGTCTAAATACTCTCAGAAAGTACATATGACTCGGAAAAATCACATTGGTACTTGCCAGATTTGAACCCGTTTGAACCGCTACGGTTTACCAGAGTGATAATCTGTGCAGGTAGACTTGTGCAGGTCAACCAAACAATGCAATAGTATTCAAAAAACTGCACAGTTCTATTCCCATACATTCCGGTCTACATGCACAGGTAGATCTCTCCGGTAGACCGTAACGTGTATGGCCGGCATACGATAGAAATGTAATTTCTGAATTGTTTGCATGTTTGTTTTGTTTAATCTCTAGAACTTTAGACATAGACCGTGGTATGAAAAGTGCTTTTTAACCGATTCCAAAAAGATTTTTTTGATTTAATTACATGTTTGTTGCATTATAACTCTTTCAATTAATGTCGATTTTCAATATTATTTTTCAATTTGAATCTCGTTGAGCTATGGTAGTTTCATTATCACCAAGTCAAGATCTGATGAAAGATCCTGGAGAAATAGAATGTAACTCCACAATCATGAAAATGCGTTCCAGAAAGGGTTTAATAAGTGGGTGAAGCCGCAGGTTGTAACTAGTTTAATCTTTATATATAAAAGAAAATCGTGTTAGTTACACTATATATAACTCAAGAACGACTGTACGGATATGGATGAACATTGGTGGAGAGATAGATTAGAACAAGCACACGGACCTAGGATATAATTCTCATCGATCGAAAAATACAAAAAACCTTAATAAACTCCAATATCTGGTTATTTACGGCCTCCATATAGGAATAGAGTTCGCCCGGTCAGCTATATGTACATATATTACTAATGAAGAAATTAACGCGGACGATGTCGCGGACAAAAACTAGTATGAAATACAAATAAAAGAATTGTTATTTCATTTGATTCTGTACAGACGAGATGACATCGACTCGTGAGTTGAATTAATTATTGAAAAATAAATAGATTGAAGTCTTAGATAACATTACTTTAAATAATTATATGGAGTACTTGAGGTTCGATATTTATTAATAAATTTAGTTCACTATTATGATAAAAACAAATAAATAATAGAATATAACTAACTTTTTAATACAGTCAGCGGTGGCCTACATGTTAAAGGTCCGCCTATCGTAGGTACATGAGGGCGCGGGTTCGATCCTGCAAGTAGCAATGTGATTGTTCCGAGTCATATGTACTTAAGAGTATTTAGACATCACTGACTGATGAAGGAAAATATGAGGAAACATTGACTTATATCAAACTATAGGTTTGAAATCACCAATCCGTCTTGAGCGAGCGTGGTGACTAATGCTCTAACCTTCTCCATGTGAGAAGAGGCTCAGCAGTGGGCTCTGATAGGATGATGATGATGATACGAACTAACTTTTATCGTAAATATAAAGTATTCTTCTTCTACCTGGCAATTTCCCAGCTATAGCCAGGGTCTGCATTACATGTTGTGTATAGTTTTGGCTATTTGTTTTTACGACCGGCCGCCTGCCTGTTATCAACCCTCTTTTGGGAATCAGCATTAATCAGTGATGACTAAATATTCTTAGAAAGTACATATGACTCGGAAAAATCACGTTGGTACCTGCCATTATCGAACCCGCGCCGTCGTGAGAGGCGGGCCTTTTAACCACTAGGCCACCACTGACTTTTCGTAAATATAAAAATAATGAGATTTAAAGCTTTATAAACAGTTTGTTTTTTAGAAAACTTCTGTAGCGGAGTCTGTGAAGATAGCTATAGACGTTGGGTACAGAATGTTCGACTGTGCCTGTAACTATGGGAATGAAAAGGAGGTTGGGGAGGCGCTGAGGGAGAAGATAAGAGAAGGAGTGGTAAAACGGTTTGTGGAATAAAAATATTACGCGTTGGTGATTATTTTTATTTGGATTTTGGGTTTTACATGAGGTTACTAACTTTTAAAGTAAGGATATTAAAGTCTAAGAAAAGATACCTAACGCTTTCATTGAGTTATTCTAAAAATACGATTTATTCAAAAATAAGAAATGAAATACGTGTAGTTTTTTCATTTTTGAATACGATTTATTCAAAAATGAAAAAACTACGCGTATTTTATTATTTTAACTACATACTGCTTACATTTCGGTTACTTTACTGCAACCGTGATCATTAAGACGAGATGAAAAGTATTATAGGATTGGAATTAAGATGTTTTAAGAATTTTCACGTTATTTTTCCAAATAAACCTTTTCAGTGAAGACCTGTTCATCACGACGAAGGTAGGCCTGGCCTTCAACCGACCCGACTTGATCGAGGTTTCCATACGGAACAGTCTGAAGAACTTGGGGCTGGAGTACTTGGACCTGTACCTCATACACTGGCCGCAGACTTATAAAGTATTAAACATTAATACCATTTAAATCTTTATATATATAATTCTTCTGTGAGTGTGTATGTCACTGAACTTCTCTCAAACTCAAAATTTTTTGTGTGTGTTCAAGGGGATCTGGGAATGGTTTAGATTCACAATTTCGTCCGCTGGACAATGTTTCTTTAATTAATTTTTAATTTATTACTAGTTGTTGATACAAACGTTTTTTTTTGACATTATATTTGACAACTAACAAATATGTCAATCATTCTGTCGCACTTCAAAACGCGGAGATTTATGGCTGTAATAGGTAAACTCCAAAAATATAAATAAAAAAACGTAACAGATATTTCTTGATTATAGCGCGATACGAAGTTAACCGGGTATTCTAGTATATATGAAAACATAATTAACATTTTTTTTATTTGAAGCTAAAATAAAATTACGTGTTTCTTAAGTCTGTCAACTGCTAACTGCTATTGAATTAAGTTACAAAATCATTGATTTTCTTAGGAGGGTCACGATCCTGATACACTAGGTGACCCGAGCGCTTCTATCCCCGGGACGGTGGATTATGTTGACAACTGGAAAGCCATCGAGACACTGGTGGATAAGGGTCTGACGAGGAGTATAGGTGTATCGAACTTCAATAAGCGACAACTCACCAGGGTCCTTGAAGCAGCCAGGATTAAACCGGCAGCGTTACAGGTGAGTTAACTTGGTGATGGATGAACTGGCTTGAACATCCTTTAGTGGTGACTAGGACCCGGATAAAAAATCTAAAATATGGACGAAAAAATCAAAAATATGGAAAAAATATGGAGTATAAAATTAAATAATTTCATAATTAAACATTGTTTTACTATAAGATTAATATGTATTATTTATTATTACCATGTAATAAACACATTCTAGACCGAAAATCGCGTAAATAAAAAATATGTATTTACATATTAATCCGGGCCCTAATGATGACGCTGTGACTTGTTAAATGGAACGAATTAAAATGAAGAGCTATTTAACTGAACAGTATCCAAATTATAGTGAGAAGATACGTGTATAGTTTATGGATTGAGTGCATTTTTTTGGCCATAAGATGTCAAAAACTATCAGATGTAATATAAAATTCTCTGTTAAATGAAAATCAGATAGAAGTTGACGAGTGAAAGATTAATGATTAAGAATTAAATAAAATGTTTACATTTACTAGATATATCTTATATGTGTAAAAAGAATATAAATTAAAACTACGGTAGTTTTGTCTCTCCAGCGGTAGATAGTACTAGCTTACAATACAATTCTTTTATTGAATTTAAGTTAATGAAGTTATACCTATAGGTTGGTTCTTTTAAATTTTAAAACAATTCGGATCCGGACACCAATTTCAATTTTATCACAAGAAAACTTAGTAAGTAAGTAAGTAGTAGTATTCTTTATTGTACACTAAAGATTAAATAAATTATACAGTACAAAACTTGATCAAAATATACAATTGGCGGCCTTATCGCTAAGCAGCGATCTCTGCAGAGAACCATGTTACGTAGGACATAGTAATCAGTAATTAAACGTTTCAGGTGTACATATATGAGAGAAAAACATACTTATACGATTATACAGGGTGACTGGTGAATTACTATCAATATTTAAGGAGAATACTCGGTACATGATTCTCATTCGAATTATGTAAAAAAAATAGGCACTTAATTTTTGACAAAATTTCCGTATAAATAAATAAAGTGTTGACACGTTCCAAGTGTTCAAGTGTGGACGCGTGCGGCGGCGTGCTGATACAACACCACGCCGCCGCAGGCGTATGTGTGTGTGTGTATACCTAATCTGTAGGGTGTTCACACGATGCGTAATTAATTACATAACTTTTGGTTAAATTTACTTAGAAGTTTATTAATATTTATGTTATGTTAATTTTTATTTTGTTATATATGATCGTCAAATATCACGTCCTCAAGTATCGATAGTAATTCACCAGTCACCCTGAATATATACATAGTAAACATATATATGTACTACATTCAATATATAATAATCTATAATCTATATGTATAATTTATTTAAGTTAATAACTTAACCCATGTCCAGCAAAATGTTGAGGCTTCACTCAACACACTGAGAGTTACTAGCGAACTTTCCTAATGCTAAATAGATCGAGGTCCACCCGTACTTGAACCAAGTGAAGCTGATCGACTTTTGCCAGTCTCAAGACATTCGCGTGATCGCGTTCTCTCCCCTGGGCTCTCCGGACAGACCCTGGGCCAAGCCGAGTGACCCTGTTCTGTTCCAGGACAAACGACTCCAGCCCATCGCTGACAAACACCAGAAAAGCCTGGTGCAAGTGCTGCTCAGGTAATATACATTGCAGCATGAACAACGGCAATATAATAACACTACATAATTGTTGTAGTGTTTAAGTATTGACACTTTATCCCTACTAATATTATAAATGCGAAAATAACTCTGTCATCTGTCTGTTACGCTTTCACGCCTAAACCACTGAACTGATTTTAATGAAATTTGGTACAGATAGAGTTGACCTTGAGAAAGAACAGTATAGTTTTTATTCCAAACTTTTGAAAGGATCTCTTGGAAACGCGATATAATAGAACTCCACGCGGGCGAAGCTGCGGGCGGAAGCTAGTATATAATATATATTGATTGTTAAATGATGATTATCAAGAATTAAACTATCAATCTGACAGTTTTGTTCTCAACTCTTGTCAAATTATGATTTCAAACTTATAATTTGATATAAGTCCATGTTTCCTCATATTTTCCCTTATCTGTCAGTGGTGTCTAAATACTCTTATAAAGTACATATGACTAGGAACAATCACATTGGTACTTGCCAGGTTTCGAACCCGCGCTTCATGAAGGAAAAGTGGTCCTTAACCAGGCCATCAATAATTTTCGTAAACACTCATATAACAGTATTTTCGTAAACACTCATATAATATTCACAGTTAATAGAGCAATTTAAATTATTACTTAACAAAACTAAACTGATTTTTTAAAGAAAATTATCCAAACAGTACGAATTTTGGTAAATCACTTGTTTATTTCCAATTTTCACAAAATAATGAATAATTACATTCTAAGATGCTCTCAAAATTATCTCTCCCCCCCTTTTGTCACCTCTTGCGAAAATCTCTAACCCCTAAGTCAATACACCTTCTCCTTACTTCTTAGTCAATACACCTTCTCTTTATTTAAAATATATATTTGTTCAGATACGCCATTGACCGTGGGCTGGTAGTGATCCCCAAGTCCTCAATCAGAGAACAGATTGAGGAGAACTACAACGTGTTCGACTTCCAACTAACAGCTGAGGATCTGACGTACATCCGCAGCCTGGAGTGTAACTTCCGGTTTTGTACGATCGGCGAGTGAGTATCGAAATTATAATTAACGATATTAATACATAATAATTATTTTATAACAAACTAGTCGTTGAGACGTTTCAAAGATTCAAATTAAACCAAAATCTGCATTTATCGATGCATCTTTATAAAATTTCGTATTTAATTTTAACATTATAGTCTTCTTAACTACGTTTAAAGATATTTTAATTAATATTGTTGTTTTATTGTTCATACGACATTTTACTCCGGAGTAGAAGCTAAAAAAGGTGTTGTACATATCTGATACTTACAACATTATATCTCGGGGTCCAGGTAGCATCACTTCTGGTATATGATAGTTACAACTGTATACGTTGAAGAACATAAGTCTTACTCTGTTGTATGTAACTCATACGCGGCGTGAGCGCGTGATTTTACCCACCTCGCGCCCCGCGTATACAATTGCATAGGCATATACAACAGTTTAATCCGTTCGCGTTTGAAAATTAAAACATTATACGTCTGACAAATCCTTTAAAAATAGTGTTTTTGTTGTTTTTTAATTTGAATGCTAATGATCCATAATAGGTTATTTTTTAGAAAAAAAGCAAAATAGCATTTTTGTGGCACACAACAACTTACGTGGGAGGTATCGATTTATTGTTTTAGTCTTGGCGAGTGGTCGCTAGTGAATCAGAACTTACCAACCTTATATGTCTTAGATAAGTACTTCATCAAAATTAAATTCATTATCGAGCTAAATTAATTCCAGCAAAATGGAATTAATCAAATACAAATTGTCCTTTTTTCTAAAAAGCAAAAATAATTCCAAATTGTTCATACATCATACTTAATTCTTTACCACTGAAGTTATTTATAGCTAAATTCAAAGTATACGTATATAAATTTAATTTTCTTTTTTATTTCCAGTGTACATCACCCGGAGTACCCCTTTCATGACGAGTACTGAAAAGGATTTTATCAATTTTATTGTATATATATTGTGTGTTTAAAGAAAACTAAATAAAGATATTGTTTCAAATATTTTTATGTAGTAAAACTTCTTTACGCACGCTTGACTTGGGAGTAAGTTGATGAATGCGTTACGAAAAGTGTGATCGGGCGAGGCGAACAAAAGTGAAAGGTATTTTAAAACTGTCCCGTTACTCCTAAACAAAATCAAAAGACAAAATAGATGTATTTAATTTTGATGTTTCTAAAATTATCTCGACTCTGTCGTAGAAAATGATATATTTATAGATTGTAGAGCCTAGCTGTAGTCAAGTTACTACAGCTCAAACATGGTCTGTCTCGACCGTAAGTACCACCCTCTCACTGAAGATCGGCGTGAAGTAGTCTTTAATGACTGCGTTTAGTATGATGAGTGAGAGAGACGGTTGCTCTATCCTTTTCCCACTCTCTCCTCTTTGTTCCACAATAATCCACAACATCCCTTTTGTTTCGGATGTCCAAGGGCGGTAGTGACTACATCCTATCTGCTCGTTTGCTCCCTTTAGCATAAAAAAAAATGTCACGAAGTTTAATTTTACCAAAAAATTTTTGATGAAGCTTATTTCATTTAGTAATCTGAATGGATCCAAAAAATGCTTGACATACTTAATTATTTCCCAAAGTCTTGCGTTTAATAGTCATAGGTTGAAAAGATTCTTTTAAAAGTTCATTTCATCATTGTACGTGTTTGAATAGGGAGAAATATCTGGCTAGAAAGTTAGATTTATTGATATTGAAAGATAATCTTTTTAAATATAAGTAGAATTCAATGTTTTATATTTAATAATTCATAAAATCTCCCTCAAGAGAAAGTGTAGAGCAAAATATACTTAGTAGTGCTACTTTCTCTTTATCTTTTTAGAGACTATTAACAAAGATATGAATTAAGTCTTGTTTTTTGAGCTAGAATAAAAATAAGATTTATGTATTTGATACATAACATATACTTAAAATATTAAGATGATTGTCAAATTAGTTGAACTATAACTAGAAAATTGACAGCCAGAGCCAGAAAACAGGACTTGTTCAATAACTACTGTAAAGTGAGAAAAATCATTAGAAAATTGATCGTCAATAATATATTAAAATAAAACACATTATAATTCAGTTATTTTATTACTAAATTCATTCACATTTCTATAATAAATAACTTTTATTGTACGAAACTCTTCAGAAGTGTATAAGCACGGTAGTTCAGTGGTGCGGGTGGCGGTAACTTGTAAGTGCGGGTTCTCTGTCTTTTTAACATTATTATTGATCTATTTAATGAACAATACATATTTTCTTAATATTCATCGTGGAATGGATAGTCGGGATGGTGAAAACTGAAAAAGAAAAGAAATATTTAGTATTTTTCATTTCTCTTTATATACAAGATAAAATAATTACTGCACTATTTCTTGTTATTATATATTCTATTTTCAACTTCATTTACTTATTTTCTGTGTTAATATTAATAGAAATGACGCTACTCTATCTCAAAGTAAATATTATTCTTACATTCCACTTATAAGTATTACTATATTGTACGGGTTTGTACATTAAAACTATGCGCTGGTTCGGTTATTCACTATTTATTTTCTACACGAATTACAATTCTGAACACTGTTAATAATCTTCCGTTTCACTGTTCGCTGTTGAAGTCTTCCGTAGTTCTTGAGCTCCGCTGACTGATGTTCTTCCGATGAATTCCGCTCACTGACTGCGCTGAGTCGGCCCGTCGGCCGGCCTTTTATATCCGCGCGGTGATCTCACCGCGCCTTGCCGGTGTTTGAGCGAGCGCGCCGGCGCTCGCCCAATCAGGAGCTTGCGATGTTGAGCGTACATGATCATTTTACAGTTACAAGTTGTGTCTTATTTTACATTATACATATTTTCTATATTATTTATTTACTATACTTAGCTGTTTATTTACATTATTTTACGCTATATCTTATATTACATATTACATAGTTTCTATCGCTATTTATTTTAACTATATATTTTATTTCTATATTATTTCTCTGATGCTATCCCGCACATCTCTCCCGCCGTACGACTCGTCGTACCCTTCGGTGCGGGTTCCTTTGTTGCTATTGGCAGGATCACGAGTTTTCTGACTGGACGACGTAGTACACCTCCCTTGGTCCGCACGTCCACCGTACGTACCACGCCGTCTGGTCCTGGATACGTCGCTATCACGCGACCACGAATCCAAGTGTTCCGGGGTAGGTTGGTGTCTATGATTAGCACCAGGTCATCTACTTGCACTTCAGGTCCCCTTCCGTTTGGCTCCCGCCGGTGTTGAAGCTCGGGGAGATACTCTTTCACCCAGCGGGACCAAAACTTATCCGCCAGTTGTTGTCCCGCTCGCCAGCTCGACGTGGAGATGGCGTCCTTCTCATTAAATGTTCCTGGTTGGGGTACCCGACCTGGTCCGCCTAACAGGAAGTGGTTAGGCGTGAGCGCCTCTGGATCTTCCTCATTTACCGAAACATGTGTCAATGGCCGACTGTTTACTGTGTACTCCACTTCCGCGAGTAGCGTGTTCAGTACTTCCTCTGTCGGGTGGCGCTCGTTTAAGGTGGCGGTCAGGGCTGTCTTCACTGACCGCACCATTCTCTCCCACGCTCCACCCATGAATGGCGCTCCTGGAGGGATGTAACGCCAGTTGATTAATTTCTGCGCGGCCTCTTCCTTGGTTGCTCCGTCAATCGCTTCTCTCATTTCCTTGTCCGCCCCTTTAAGGTTCGTCCCGTTGTCGGACCAGATCTCCGTCGGGTATCCTCGGCGAGCGAACATTCTTCTTAGTGCCATTACTGCTGAGTTCGTGGTGAGAGAGCCGGCGACCTCGAGGTGTATAGCTCGAGTGGTGAGGCACGTGAAAATTGCCACGTACCTCTTTTGTCGAGCTCTGCCCACTGTTATTGCTAGTGGGCCGAAGTAATCAACCCCCGTGTAGGTGAAGGGTCGCTCGTGGTGGGCTAAGCGACACTCCGGTAAGTCTCCTGTTCTTGGGCATGGCGGTTTCTGAGCTCTCATCCGGCAGAGTAGGCAATTCTTTATCAATGTCTTTATCGTGGGGCGTATTCTTAGCACCCAATATCGTTGTCGGCATTCGTTTAGTGTCGTTTCTACGCCGGCGTGATGGAATTGCTTATGGATATATGTTATCCATAATCTCGTGGTCGGATGGTCTCCGCAGAGCACCATAGGTCTTTTGAACGCGTCCGTCATGTCTTGGACCGCGTCAATCCTGCTCCGGATGCGTATTGCCCTTTTGCTATATTGGACACTCAGCTGGTGGAGACGACTCTCCTTGTTGATTTGTTCGCCGTTCTTTAGTTTGGATATTTCTATGGCGAAAGAATCCTCTTGTGATGAGCGCATTAGCAGCTCTTCCGCCGTTCTCAGTATCTCCGCCGGGATTGAGAGCAGTTTTTTCTCCACGGTCAGTGGTCTTTTTTGTTCTCTCTGCGGCCTACTCGTAATCAGTGTCCTTTTCTTGATCCATTCTGGATCCCTTTCTTTGTTCCTTTTGTTCCGAGCGTAGTGTACCTCCTGGTTACTTGTCCTGCATAAGTGTATGAACTGGAGGACTCTGGCCGTAGAGCGTCTTAGTCTCGTCCAGCTGGAGAATCTAGCAGGGTCTGGTAGCCCTTCCGCTAGTCTTGTTGCATTCCTGGTGCTCACGTGGTGTGTTCTCTCTTCGCTCGAAGATTCTTCCGAGGCTGGCGTGGGTGTTTCGGTTGGCCAGGAGGCCTCGGGCTCGTACAGGAACTCCGGTCCCTTGCACCACCTGTGTTCTGTACCGAAGTTGTGTGGGACATCCCTTGTCGCGTCATCTGCGACATTTAACTTTGATGGCACCCACCGCCAGCTGTTCGATTCCGACCCGTCTTCGATGGCCGCCAGTCTATGGGCCACGTATGGTTTGTAAGACCGTGACCCTTTCCTTATCCACGTGAGTACCGTTTTGCTGTCCGACCAGAACACTGTGGTGTCGGGCTTCCTCTCGTGCTCGGCCACTACCGTTGTGGCTAGTCTTGTGCCCATGACAGCGGCTTGCAGCTCTAGCCTTGGCACTGATGTGAGCTTTAAAGGCGCCACTTTCGCTTTCGCTATGACTAGTGACACCCTAATCTCTCCGCTTGGCATCATTGTTCTCCAATACAACACCGTTGCGTAAGCTGACTCACTCGCGTCGGTGAAGACGTGTAGTTGCAGCGAGGTTGCGTCGCTGTAATTCATGTAGCACCTCGGGATCGCGACCTGGCTGAGATTTCTAAGGTGGATCATCCACTCGTGCCATTGTTCGGCGAGATCTGTCTCTAATTCCTCGTCCCAATCCGTCCCTCTTCGCCAGACTTCCTGGAGAATTTGCTTGGCCTTGATTGTCACCGGAGATGCAAACCCGAGCGGGTCGAAAAGTGACATCACGATCCTGAGGGCTTCTCGTTTTGTCGGTCTCTTGATTGACGCTTCTTCCGCGGGTGTGCCCGCCAAGTTTAAGTTAAACGAGAGCTCGTCCGAGTTCACCTTCCACATCACGCCTAACACGCGTTCCGTTTTCTCATTTGTGGTGTGTAGTTCCACGTCCTTTGGTAGCTCTCTTTCCCCTAAGGCTTCCAGAAGCGTTGCCGAGTTCGACTTCCACTGTTTTAACTCGAAGTGCGCCTTGCTGTGGACTATTCGAACGTCCTTGGTGATCCGTATAGCGTCTTCGATGGTTTTGAAGCTGTCCAGATAGTCGTCAACATAGTGTTTGTTGATTACGGCCTCCGTGGCTTCCGGGTAGGAGTCCTTTTGTCGCTTCGCATTCAAGTTCTTGACATATATTGCCGTTGACGGTGAACTAGATGCTCCGAATATGAGCGACGTCATTCTATATTCTTCCGGAGGTGAGTCATCCCTCCTGTTTCCTCTCCATAGGTAACGGAGTGCATCTCTATCTTCAGTTCGTAACTTGACTTGCATGAACATTTCCTTTATGTCAGCAGTGACTGCAATCTTGTGCTGACGAAACTTCATAACGACTCCTGGTAGGGATTGTAGTAGATCCGGCCCCTTGAGTAGCATGTCGTTGAGAGAGACCCCTTTCGTCTTGGCTGCGGCGTCATGAACAACTCTTAATTTGTCCGGCTTCATCTTATTAATCACCGCAAAGTGTGGTAGATACCACGTCTTGTTCGGAGTCTTATGCTTCGGTGCTATCTCGGCGTACCCTTTGGCTACGAGCGCGTCCATTTGCTCGTTGTATCTTCGCTTGAGGTTCGGGTCGCGATCTATCTTCCTTTCCGTGGCATGGAGTCTCTTTAGCGCGCTCTCGTAGTTGTCGGGAAACGATATGTTTTCCTTGCGCCAAAGTAAGCTTGTCTGGTAACTCCCGTCGTCGGTTGGTACGGTGTTCCTTTCCAGTACCTGCAGCGCGCGCTCCTCGGGATCCGTGTTAGGTCTCCTTGGATTCAGACAGAGCGCGTCCATCTCGAAGTATCGCTTTACGAGGTCTTTCAAACCCTCTTCAGGATCCTCGGTTATGTGGCAAATGAAGTTGATGTTCCTCCCGAGGGTCCTTGTCTGGCTTCCGTGCAGTACCCATCCCAGTGGCGTAAGAGATGCCACCGGTTGGTCCTTGCGCCCCACTCTTGTCTGTGAGGCCAGTAGTAGGTGCCAGTTATCTTGGCCGATTAATATCTGTGGCTTGGCGTGCGTGTACCACAGGCGATCCTTTAGGTCAGCTAGGTGGCTGCATCGTTCCACCAGTTGCTTCGGTACTCGCTGAGACGACACATTGAGGTTCTTGACCGTTCGTGCTGGGATTCGTCTTTCTTCATTGCTGATTCCCTTCACCCTTATGGTGACTCGCCTCGACTCAGTTTCTGATGCTTTCATCTCGTTTATAGTTTCTATTCTGAGCGGGTCTCGGGGTCCCTTCGCCCCTATTTCGTTGGCCAGCCTCTCATCGATGAGAGTGACCGTTGACCCGTCGTCCAATAGGGCGTATGTGTCCGATGTGCCCTTCGGTCCTTTCACTCTTATGGGGACAATCTTCAGATATGACTGTTTCCTTTCCGTTACCCAAGTCGAATTTATTACTTCAGGTGTCTCCGCTTGCCTTTGTTCCATCTTATGTAGCATTCTGTGATGTGTACGCTTGCAATTGTTGATACCACATGCCTTCGTGTGGCATTGGTGTGTTTTATTCCTGTAGCGGAGACACCTGAAACACAGATGCTTGGCCTTAGCCGTCTCCCATCTGTCGTTCAGTTCCAATTGTTTGAACTTTTCGCACTCGTTCACTGGGTGTCCCGTTGTATCACATACTGGACACTTCGGTGTGTATGGCTTTTCTGACAGTTTGAGAATCTTCTGGGTTCTCTTCTGAGTACTAACCGCGACTTGTTCCGGCTGTGCGTACTTCCCGCATAGGTCAGCCTCTCTTCTGAGGAATCTTTCCATTACAATGAGATCCGGTTCTTCTTTTGGCTGTGTCGCTGCGTAGTCGTAGTAACGGTATCTCAGCGTTGGTGTCATCTTGTCCACTACCGTTTTTGAGGCTTCTGGGTTGTACAAGTAGTTGACACAGTCTATCGTTTTCAACGTTGCCACTATGTTTGACACCTTGGTGGCGAAAATACATACATCACGTGGTGTTTCTGTGAGGCGGGTTAGGCTTCGTAATGCCTCCATCTCCATCATGGCGATGGTCTCTGGTCTCCCGAATCTTGATTCAAGAGTCTTCATAATATCCGTTGGCTGCGTATTCGTAATGAGCAGCCCCTCGACCGCCTCTCTGGCTCTTCCCTTTAGAACCCTTCTCAGGCGGTTTGTGTTCTCCACTGCTGTGAAGTGACTATGACTGTCATAGTATGCGGCACGGAACGGTAACCATTGTTGATACGATCCGTCAAAGTATGGCAGTTCCGTTAATCTCGGTCGGTGGCTCGAACTCACGGCACGTGTGATTGCTTCGGCGAGGGCGGCGATATCTGTCTTGCTCTCCGTCGATTGTTGTTGAACCACTGGCTTCGGCACCGGTATTTCGTGTCCCGCCCTGTCATCTACTGGCACAGGCTCTGCGGGTAACGTCGGCTTGTCGGTCTGGTTATTCAACCAGCTGTCGACTTTGTCGGTTGCTTCCTCCTTAGAGTAAACCGTCACGTCGTCTTCCTCGTCCTCTGTGTCCTCCGTTTCTAAGGAGGCGAGACGAGCTGCGGCGAGCTCCACTTGTAGTCGGAGCATCTCCTCTCTGGCTTTGGCTATTTTATGAGCCTTAGACCTTGTCGAGCCCTTCTTGCTCGGTGTATGGGGTTTCGGCTGGCCGCTCGGCAGTGGCAGGCCAGGTTCCGCTCCCTGGTTGATTGCTGGGTCAACCCTGGTGACAGGTCGAGCAGGCGGCTTCATCTTCGATCCCACTTGTACTGTAGGCGCGGCGGAGGGCGTCACTGACTGAACGCCTCTCACCGAGGTAGCGGATGCGTCGATAACTGCGGCGATAACGGGGGGTGGGGCGACGGCGGCACTGGTGCCGTCACCTGTTACGGTAGGCGTTGATGACATCGTAGAAGGCGTTGTCTCCGTAGTCTCCGTGTCGTATGTCCCCGTGGTCGTCTCCTCGGACGAGGATTGTTGTACTGATCGCAGTTTCCGACCTTTTCCTTCAGAGCGAGTGATCGGCATTCTTTGATGATCTTTGTATTTCTTCGACGATCTTCGTGTTCTTTGACGATCTTCGTGTTCTTCGATAACCGATTCTTCTGTACTATCCGGCTCGAAGGACCATTTAATGTACGGGTTTGTACATTAAAACTATGCGCTGGTTCGGTTATTCACTATTTATTTTCTACACGAATTACAATTCTGAACACTGTTAATAATCTTCCGTTTCACTGTTCGCTGTTGAAGTCTTCCGTAGTTCTTGAGTTCCGCTGACTGATGTTCTTCCGATGAATTCCGCTCACTGACTGCGCTGAGTCGGCCCGTCGGCCGGCCTTTTATATCCGCGCGGTGATCTCACCGCGCCTTGCCGGTGTTTGAGCGAGCGCGCCGGCGCTCGCCCAATCAGGAGCTTGCGATGTTGAGCGTACATGATCATTTTACAGTTACAAGTTGTGTCTTATTTTACATTATACATATTTTCTATATTATTTATTTACTATACTTAGCTGTTTATTTACATTATTTTACGCTATATCTTATATTACATATTACATAGTTTCTATCGCTATTTATTTTAACTATATATTTTATTTCTATATTATTTCTCTGATGCTATCCCGCACATATATTATAGATATAAATGGTGCTGCCTTGTTGACTTATAATTTTAAAAGCAAATTATTAATTTATATCTGAATTCAACTGCAAAACGACGCGAACTAAGTCAGGATTCAAGACTAGTATTGACATTTTGTTACAAGTAGCGCCATCTGTTATACTAATACTATAATCCTTCCAATTATTATGATAGTGATTATAATGAATGATAATACTGAACCATTGTGATGTATCAACATGAGCATCAACTAGTGTTTGTAAACTATACATACTGGACACACACATACTGTTACATGACTGGGAGTAACGAACATTGAGACTTATTACGTACGGGCTAAATATTAAACAATAAATAAACATCTCCGGGGCGACATCGTTGTATATATAAAATATATAACTCTTGACGCCGCTGACTCCGCGGAACGAACACCAAGCCGTGTGAACCAGAAGATTCCTGATACACACAAGCTGTGGAATGGTATTGCTATCATAACATCGGGTCAATCATGTAGTCTTAGGTGTAGGTTATAAGTTTTAATATGTAGTTCTTTTATAATATACGTATAAGTTTCGTAGTTTTCCTGGAACCTCTGGATGCCACCCCATATGTTTAATTACCTCGAATTATTTATACCTAATTCATATGTTTATACTCACTCTCCCATAGAACAGAAGCGTCCGTTACACTCAAACGTCGCGATGAGCTCAATATCTTCGGGTGACAGCTGGAAATCCAACACCTGGAAGTTCTGTTCGATACGACTCTTCGTCACAGACTTGGGGATCACTACCAGGCCTCGGTCGATGGCGTACCTGCGTAAAATTAATATAATAGTCTTAGAAAAATCCTGGGGTATTATCACATAAGAAAAATTAAGTCAGTGGTGTCCTAGTGGTTAAAAGGCCGCCTCTCATTCATGAGGATTTCGATCCTGGCCCGGGCAAGTCCCAATGTGATTTTTCCGAGTCATATGTACTTTATAAGAGTATTTAGACATCACTGATTAATGCATTCCCAAAGAGGGTTGATGTCAGGCAGGCGCCCTTAAAACAATTAGCCAAAACTATTCACAACATGTAAGGCAGACCCTGGCTATAGCTAGGAAATTGCCAGGTAGAAGAAGAAGTATCACTTAAGAAAAATAAACTTTGACTTTATTATCGCTAGATTCAATAAATCTTATATCGGTCATTAACCCCCAAAATCTTCAGTCATAATTGCAAACCTTGTAATCCGAGTTTAACTAAACTTACTACAAATTATAACGTCACTCCACACGCAGAGTTAACAGTTTTTTCCATAAATCTTGCCACATTAAACTAACGCAGATTTAACGAGAAACGAGTCGTATGTAGTGTGAGCAATATGAACTTTTGGTAAACATATCCCTTCTATTATAAACAGTAGCTTTGTCTGTCTGTTTGTTACGTTTAAACGCCGAAACGGCTGAACCGATTTAAATGAATTTTGGTACACAGATAGATGGAACCTTGGGGACGGATATAGGCTATGTTCTTCTTCTTCTTGGCTTATTCCAGCTTTAGCCAGGGGCTGCCCAGAATATATAGGCGATATATCCTGACTGGAAAATTAATCGTTATCTCCGTTGTTGTTTTTTACGCAGACGCAATCGCGGGTCACAGCTAGTTGATCATAATTTATTATTAGATAAGAACAGAGTTCTTTAATCTATTGTTTTAATAATCATTATAAAAGTTCGTCATAAAATATTAAGTGTTTTTTACTTTTATGTTTATCAATTCTCCTGACATCTTTTTATTGCTACTCGTGTTTTATATTGATATCAATACTTCATAGTTTACAACCTCATTGCTATATTAATGCCGCCGGCTTTGTTTGTTATGTTTGTTGTCGTTTTATTTATAAACGATCCCTTGGCGTCAAAATCGGCGTTATATCCGAAAAAAATGATTTCATTAAAAAATTATTTACAATCTTGAATACAAATTATTAATCATCATCATCAGTCTATCAGAGCCCACTGCTGTAAGGCCTCTTCTTACATGGAGAAGGTTTGAGCATTAACCATCACGCCCGCTCAAAACATAACTCCATGTTTGACTCTCAGTGGAGTGTAAATACTCTTATAAAGTACATATGACTCGTAACAATCACATTGGTACTTGCCAGGTATCGAACCTCCCTCATGCATGAGAGGCGGTCCTTTAAACACTATAGGATACCACGACATATACAAGTTACTAATACATGTATACATTGCTTTTCTTTGGGTGTACTTTTCACTGAATTAACGATACGAAACTACTTATTTAGATTGTCAGATTATCTGTCATTGTCATATATGTGTGTGTGTGTGTGTGTGTGTGTGTGTGTGTATAGAGTTCGTACCTAATGAGTACTTGAGCAGGCGTTTTATTGTATCGACCAGCGATATTCTTGAGCCTCTGGTCCTCCAAGAGCTGAGGGTCGTCAGGTTTGGCCCAGGGTCTGTCAGGAGAGCCGAGCGGGGAGTACGCGGTCACCGTGATGCCGAGGGACGAGCAGTGATCTATCAGCTTGGACTGGTTTAAATATGGATGGACTTCGATCTGTGGAATGAAAGAAACAGGCTGTTGAAGTTTTTGGAGGGTAGTTTATTTAGTTATTCCTTATTGCACCCAATTAAAATTACATTTTCTCTACATATTAATTGCATGAAGTTCAACAGGCGTCCTTATCGCTAAGCAGCGATCTCTTCTAGGCAACCTTTAGTTCTGAATAATGAGATCTGAGATTCACGTATGTATTCATTTAATTATTATTATTTTTATTTATTTATATATAATCAAAAATCTAGTTACATAGACTCATAAATTTGTTAGGAATAATCAAAAACTTGTAAAAATATGTTAATATTTTTATTGCTTTGCGATCCACTACTTGGCGTTAGAATTACAGATTTAAATGAAACTAATATTTATTTATTTACTAGTAAACCTGGCGAACTCCGTTTCGCCACCAGAAGGCTTTTATATAACATTTCGTTTGGTGATTAAAAGATGAAGAATTTTTTGTTTTATATTTGAAAAAGAAATATTTTATTTCATTTAACAACAGTAATGAATTCATTTCGAATACAAAAATGAAGTGTTATTTAGTTGAACTTCTCTAAGTAAATGAAAGTGAATCCAAAGTAGATACCGAATAGAAGCGTAATACGTGTCCGCAAATTATCCGTTCCATTGAAGTGCTCCTTTGTAAACCACATTTTTTGTTTTTTGGTCTAACTTTAACACAAATAAAGCGTATGGTTTCCAAACTCGAGAACACGCAAAATATAACTGCCCATGTGAAAAACAATGATTTTCTAAATTTATCCCGCAAATACTAAATGGTTTTAAGAGTTCAAACTACAAACACAATACCTAAATATTTTTATTTTTATATAGTAGATTTCTTACAAATATCTAATTGTCATCCATACGTCATTACATATCTGTCATTATACGTTAATTGCATAGCTGTCAATTGTGTTATTCCACGTTTTATAATGACTGACGTTTCATGTCAAGTCCCAAGGGAATGCTGTCGAACGGGATAAAAAGTATCCTATTGCAATTTCCTGGCTCTAAACTACCTCCCTGCCAATTTTCAGCTAAATCGGTTCATCCGTTCTTGGGTTATAAGTGCAGTCACTAACACGACTTTCTTTTATATATATAGATGCACTCGTACTAGAAGAAAGTTACATTGTTATAAAAGAAATTTGATGCACAAAGGATGACTTATCTGTTAAAAGATATCTCTACTAGAAACTATATTTATAACCCGAAATTAGTTTATTAGTTGATTACAACACGTATTTTATTATTTTAGACTACATTCCCGACGTTTCAGTTACTTTCAAATCTCGTTTTAATGATCACGGTTGTAAAGTAACCGACACGTTGTCGTATGAAGTTAAAATAATAAAATAACGCGTAGGAATACAAATAATATTAGTTTCATTTAGTTGTGAATAAATAACAGCATGATTGAATCCTAAAGTAGACATATTAATTATGTTCTAGACCATTAAATTGAAGATTATCTATATTAAAAACAAATATTTCTTCCTATTTACTACTGCAAGACTTAAACTATACAACTATAATAGTTTTTTAATACTGTAGGACCCTGGTCCTATATGTAAGTATAACTAGTCCCTGTCTCACTACTAGTGTGTTATATATATTGTATAGATACAAACACTAGAAATATATTTATCCCTACTAATATTATAAATGCGAAAGTAACTCTGTCTGTCTGTTACCCTTTCACGCCTAAACCACTGAACTGATTTTAATGAAATTTGGTACAGACACAGAATTGACCTTTAGAAAGAACATAGGATAGTTTTTATCCCAGACTTTTGAAAGGTTCTCTTGGGAACGCGATATAACCGAACTCCACGCGGGCGAAGCTGAAAGCTAGTAATTGTATATTGAACTCTCTCACCTGTAACATAGCAGGTTTGATTCTCGCCACTTCCATGACCCGGTCGATCTGTCGCTTGTTGAAGTTTGATAGTCCGATGCTCTTGGTCAATCCTTTATCGACCAGGGCCTCCATAGCTTTCCAGGTCTCCACGTAGTCTGCTGGTGACGGAATCATCTTCCCTTCGTCATCCTTCGGGAATAACTCTTCACCTTCCTATAAAAAAACCTCATGATTTTAATTTCTACAATATTTAATACCTTCATTGTTAATTTTACTTAATTTTCTATTGTAAATTATTATAGAAGTTTCGATATTAAAGAAAGATTTTAACTGTGAATAAATTGTATTTACTGAAAATGTATATATAAATGGTTCTATGTAGTATTAAGATGAACTATATAATCTTTTATATATATAAAAGAAAGTCGTGTTAGTTACACTATATATAACTTACGAACAACTGTACTGGTTTGGATGAAGATTGATGGAGAGATAGATTAGAACATAGAAAGGACATAGGATATATACTTAATACAATTGAAAAAGAAGAAAAAATAAGTTGATCAAATTCAAAATCTTATCTACTGTCTTTAAGTAGTAACAGAGTTCGCCCGGTCAGATATATATTGCTAAATATTAAACTAACGCAGACGAAGTCAAGAGAAAACTAGTATATACATATACAGTATGTTATGTAACAGAGGGCGTTCCTTTGAACTCGATAATATATATCACTAATAGATTAAAATAAATACATCAGCATAGAATAATAAGTATAAAATAACCTGAATCAAAAAAAAAAATTAATTCACAATAAATTCGAAACCTGCTGTATGTATGTAGCGCGGAATAGTAGGTATCTAGCGTAGTAGCATTGTAGTTTTATTATTCAATAAATGGTGTGCATAAGAATCGAACATTTGATGAAAATAATGTATTACTAAAGCGATAGTCATTACATGTAAATAATTGAACAGTATCGATCTCAGCGTCGAGGACAAAGAGAATAAACAAAGGCTGGCTATAACAAGACATAGCTATCAAATAAAGTGTTGGTTATAAACTCAGATCGATTTAAAAACTATATTTAATAGTATCTGATAAAATAACATTCATAAATATATGTATATATATATTTTTTTCTTTTTTTCATATGTTCTTCTCTTCCACAGAACATGTCAATAGTTTTGACTATACGTTTTATGACTGGCCGCCTGCCTGACATCAACCCTCTTTGGGAATGCATTAATCAGTGATGTCTAAATACTCTTATAAAGAACAGAAATATAAATATATATTTAGTTAACCCATTTGTGGCTTGAGAATGTCTGTACCGATTTGAATGAAAATTGTTTGGGAGGTAATTTAGAACCAGGAGACGGACACAAAACACTTTTTATCATTTTGACTTAAAAAGACAAACACATTTAACTGAATACTATTCGAAATCCTCTATCCTTATTGTCTTTAAGGAGAAACAGAGTTAGCCGGTTTAGATATTTTAGCCTTTTTATAATCCTGAATTTGACGCATACGAAGTTGAGGCAAGAACTAGTATGTATATATGTTTATGTATATAACATTTCTTTTCTATTACTGGGATACAGAATTATTATTTATATAAGTATACATATATGTATATGTGTTAATATAATCAGATATAAGAGTTTTTTTGGTTTTTTATATATACAAGTTTTTGACCGCGACTTCGTCCGCGTTAGTTTTAGAATTAGTAATGCATAGCTGACCGGGCGAACTCTATTCCTCCTTAAAGACAGTAGATAACATTTTTTATTTGATCAACTTGTTTTTCTATTTTTCAACAGTATGTAAAGTATCCTATGTCCTTTCTATGTTCTAATCTATCTCTCAACCAATCTTCATCCATATCCGTACAGTCGTTCTTGTGTTATAAATAGTGTAACTAACATGACTTTCTTTTTATATATAGATTTAAATGTATTACATTTTATGCTGCCTTACCTTAAAGGCTTGCGGCCAGTGTATGAGGTACAGGTCCAAGTACTCCAGACCCAAGTCTTCGAGGGTCCTCTTGATAGCACCCTCGACCAGGTCGGGACGGTGATAAGTACACCATAGCTTTGACGTGATGAAAATATCTTCACTGAAGGCAAAATTTGTTAATTAAAAGTACTTGTGATAAAAATCCAAACCTTAGAAACTGACAAAACAGATGACGTTACTATGATTATAAGAAATCAGGGCTGTGACTGGATAATTGAGTTTTGACAGTGCATTAACATTCTGTTAGCCATTAGACGGAGCTCCAGAGTAGGAATTAATATTAGTGGCTTGTTAAGACATTTAAACGGACATTTGTGCGTGGTGGGACGCTCGATACATCTAACAGAGCATCAAACGCCTTAGCAAGATGTTACTTATTTAACATTGATTGGTGAAACTGGGTCTTAGTATGAGATTGTGTCGTAGAGATATTAGTAGAAGTGACATTAAAATAATTCTCGTAAGTAATAGTAAATTTTACGTGTACTTAACGAATTAAATTAAAGTAAGTCCGTAACACCTTCTAATGAGTTTCATTATTCGATTGTGTATACTTTTTAATCAAACTGCGATTGAAAGATAAAAACTTAATTAAAATCTCAATATTACGTAAACTCAGTATGAGTTTGTGTGAATACTACACACGTAGAGTCAACAGTTTGTAATCCATATATCGAATAGTATTAACGTAGTTTATTGAGTGAAAAACTCGAAACGAATCGTGTGTACACAGATAGATTACACGTCGACACTATGCGTCAAGATTTAGGAATAAACTGAATACTGTTTTATTAATCATCATCATCAGCCTATCAGAGCCCACTGCTGAAAGGCTTTTCACATGGAGAAGGTTTGAATATTAATCACCACGCTAGCTCAAGACGGGTTGGTGATTTCAAACTTATAATTTGATAGAAGTCCATGTTTCCTCATATTTTCCTTCATCAGTCAGTTATGTCTAAATACTCTTAAGTACATATGACTCGGAACAATCACATTGGTACTTGCTAGGTATCGAATCTCCCTCATGCACGAGAGGCGAGCCTTTAACCTTTAGGCCACCACCATATTTTTATTTAGTAAACTATGGAAACTAAAAGTAAGAGTAAAAAAGTTTTCAGCGTACCGTTATTTATACCTTCAAATTCTTTTACTAATCTTTAGTAATAATAATTACTATCCCTACAAATATTATAAATGCGAAAGTAACTCTGTCTGTCCGTCTGTCTGTTACGCTTTCACGCCTAAACCACTGAACTGATTTTAATGAAATTTGGTACAGACAGAGTTGACCTTAAGAAAGAACATAGGATAGTTTTTATCCCAGACTTTTGAAAGGTTCTCTTGGAAACGCGATATAACCGAACTCCACGCGGGCGAAAGCTAGTATAATATAATCACCGTTTTATAACTCCATCTTCTAGTTTCTTCTTAAGAGCCTCCCCAACCTCCTTCTCATTCAGGTATATGTAAGCGCAGTCTATGTGTCTGTAGCCAACGTCAATCGCCGCCTTCACAGCTTCTGTCACCTCTCCAGGCTTGGACTGTAAACAGAAACATGATGAAGAAGCTACCAGAACTTTCCAGAACTTTCCAGAACTTTCCAGAACCTTCCAGAATCTTCCAAAACCTTCTAGAACCTTTCATAACCTTCCAGAATTTAAGAATAGTTCGCAAAGTCGAAATAAACAACGACAAATCAAATTATTATTAAATATACCTATGCATTCTATAACGGGAGAAGATTTACGAATTGAAAAATAAAATTCGTTTTTAATATGATATGCAAACTTGTGGTAAGAGAGAATTAGTTTTGATTAAATGTACGCTTACTATAATCATCATCGTTACTACATACATACGAGGAGTTTCGCGTTTCTCATACAATAATATATTGTGATCGTTTGACGCGTTAGATAGGGTCCCTTAAACCTACACCTGGGTCGCAAGTCCCAGTCACTGTTGAAGCTCCTCTCACTACAACGATGGACCCGACACACGCACCGTGAATACATGGAATGATGAGAGGTTACGGCTCTCTATATATATTAAACCTACACCTGGGTCACAAGTCCCAGTCACTGTTGAAGCTCCTCTCACTACAACGATGGACCCGACACACGCACCGTGAATACATGGAATGATGAGAGGTTACGGCTCTCTATATATATTAAACCTACACCTGGGTCACAAGTCCCAGTCACTGTTGAAGCTCCTCTCACTACAACGATGGACCCGACACACGCACCGTGAATACATGGAATGATGAGAGGTTACGGCTCTCTATATATATTAAACCTACACCTGGGTCACAAGTCCCAGTCACTGTTGAAGCTCCTCTCACTACAACGATGGACCCGACACACGCACCGTGAATACATGGAATGATGAGAGGTTACGGCTCTCTATATATATTAAACCTACACCTGGGTCACAAGTCCCAGTCACTGTTGAAGCTCCTCTCACTACAACGATGGACCCGACACACGCACCGTGAATACATGGAATGATGAGAGGTTACGGCTCTCTATATATATTAAACCTACACCTGGGTCACAAGTCCCAGTCACTGTTGAAGCTCCTCTCACTACAACGATGGACCCGACACATGCACCGTGAATACATGGAATGATGAGAGGTTACGGCTCTCTATATATATTAAACCTACACCTGGGTCACAAGTCCCAGTCACTGTTGAAGCTCCTCTCACTACAACGATGGACCCGACACACGCACCGTGAATACATGGAATGATGAGAGGTTACGGCTCTCTATATATATTAAACCTACACCTGGGTCACAAGTCCCAGTCACTGTTGAAGCTCCTCTCACTACAACGATGGACCCGACACACGCACCGTGAATACATGGAATGATGAGAGGTTACGGCTCTCTATATATATTAAACCTACACCTGGGTCACAAGTCCCAGTCACTGTTGAAGCTCCTCTCACTACAACGATGGACCCGACACACGCACCGTGAATACATGGAATGATGAGAGGTTACGGCTCTCTATATATATTAAACCTACACCTGGGTCACAAGTCCCAGTCACTGTTGAAGCTCCTCTCACTACAACGATGGACCCGACACACGCACCGTGAATACATTGAATGATGAGAGGTTACGGCTCTCTATATATATTAAACCTACACCTGGGTCACAAGTCCCAGTCACTGTTGAAGCTCCTCTCACTACAACGATGGACCCGACACACGCACCGTGAATACATGGAATGATGAGAGGTTACGGCTCTCTATATATATTAAACCTACACCTGGGTCACAAGTCCCAGTCACTGTTGAAGCTCCTCTCACTACAACGATGGACCCGACACACGCACCGTGAATACATTGAATGATGAGAGGTTTCGTCTCTCTATATATATTAAACCTACACCTGGGTCACAAGTCCCAGTCACTGTTGAAGCTCCTCTCACTACAACGATGGACCCGACACACGCACCGTGAATACATTGAATGATGAGAGGTTTCGTCTCTCTATATATATTAAACCTACACCTGGGTCACAAGTCCCAGTCACTGTTGAAGCTCCTCTCACTACAACGATGGACCCGACACACGCACCGTGAATACATGGAATGATGAGAGGTTTCGTCTCTCTATATATATTAAACCTACACCTGGGTCACAAGTCCCAGTCACTGTTGAAGCTCCTCTCACTACAACGATGGACCCGACACACGCACCGTGAATACATTGAATGATGAGAGGTTTCGTCTCTCTATATATATTAAACCTACACCTGGGTCACAAGTCCCAGTCACTGTTGAAGCTCCTCTCACTACAACGATGGACCCGACACACGCACCGTGAATACATTGAATGATGAGAGGTTTCGTCTCTCTATATATATTAAACCTACACCTGGGTCACAAGTCCCAGTCACTGTTGAAGCTCCTCTCACTACAACGATGGACCCGACACACGCACCGTGAATACATTGAATGATGAGTTTCGTCTTATACTTCGCAAGATTTATTAATGAAATACTGTTAACTCCGCGTATGTAGTGTAACAAAGAAACATGAAGTAAGGATACAATTCAGATATTTTTACGTAACAGACACATAAATGTAGATTCCTTTCATATTTTACTGATGAGTTCTCTCCAACATCAAAAAAAGTTATAATTATACAGGAAATTATGTTTTTTATAAGAAACAATTAGAATTAAATAAATAAAACAATAGTCTATGTCACTGGTTACAAGAAATGATGTAACATTACATAAACAAACAAACACGAGTCAATTAGATTGATAATCAAATATAATAGTGATGTTTATCAAAATAATTTCAATTTTATATATACACATATTGAATTAAAGTAAAAAAAGTGTAATAGGATAATAATTTTTTTATGAGAAACGAAACTCATCACTCCATGTATTCACGGTGCGTGTGTCGGGTCCATCGTTGTAGTGAGAGGAGCTTCAACAGTGACTGGGACTTGTGACCCAGGTGTAGGTTTAATATATATAGAGAGACGAAACCTCTCATCATTCAATGTATTCACGGTGCGTGTGTCGGGTCCATCGTTGTAGTGAGAGGAGCTTCAACAGTGACTGGGACTTGTGACCCAGGTGTAGGTTTAATATATATAGAGAGACGAAACCTCTCATCATTCAATGTATTCACGGTGCGTGTGTCGGGTCCATCGTTGTAGTGAGAGGAGCTTCAACAGTGCCTGGGACTTGTGACCCAGGTGTAGGTTTAATATATATAGAGAGACGAAACCTCTCATCATTCAATGTATTCACGGTGCGTGTGTCGGGTCCATCGTTGTAGTGAGAGGAGCTTCAACAGTGACTGGGACTTGTGACCCAGGTGTAGGTTTAATATATATAGAGAGACGAAACCTCTCATCATTCAATGTATTCACGGTGCGTGTGTCGGGTCCATCGTTGTAGTGAGAGGAGCTTCAACAGTGCCTGGGACTTGTGACCCAGGTGTAGGTTTAATATATATAGAGAGACGAAACCTCTCATCATTCAATGTATTCACGGTGCGTGTGTCGGGTCCATCGTTGTAGTGAGAGGAGCTTCAACAGTGCCTGGGACTTGTGACCCAGGTGTAGGTTTAATATATATAGAGAGACGAAACCTCTCATCATTCAATGTATTCACGGTGCGTGTGTCGGGTCCATCGTTGTAGTGAGAGGAGCTTCAACAGTGACTGTGACTTGTGACCCAGGTGTGGGTTTAATATATATAGAGAGACGAAACCTCTCATCATTCAATGTATTCACGGTGCGTGTGTCGGGTCCATCGTTGTAGTGAGAGGAGCTTCAACAGTGACTGGGACTTGTGACCCAGGTGTAGGTTTAATATATATAGAGAGACGAAACCTCTCATCATTCAATGTATTCACGGTGCGTGTGTCGGGTCCATCGTTGTAGTGAGAGGAGCTTCAACAGTGCCTGGGACTTGTGACCCAGGTGTAGGTTTAATATATATAGAGAGACGAAACCTCTCATCATTCAATGTATTCACGGTGCGTGTGTCGGGTCCATCGTTGTAGTGAGAGGAGCTTCAACAGTGACTGTGACTTGTGACCCAGGTGTGGGTTTAATATATATAGAGAGACGAAACCTCTCATCATTCAATGTATTCACGGTGCGTGTGTCGGGTCCATCGTTGTAGTGAGAGGAGCTTCAACAGTGACTGGGACTTGTGACCCAGGTGTAGGTTTAATATATATAGAGAGACGAAACCTCTCATCATTCAATGTATTCACGGTGCGTGTGTCGGGTCCATCGTTGTAGTGAGAGGAGCTTCAACAGTGCCTGGGACTTGTGACCCAGGTGTAGGTTTAATATATATAGAGAGACGAAACCTCTCATCATTCAATGTATTCACGGTGCGTGTGTCGGGTCCATCGTTGTAGTGAGAGGAGCTTCAACAGTGACTGGGACTTGTGACCCAGGTGTAGGTTTAATATATATAGAGAGACGAAACCTCTCATCATTCAATGTATTCACGGTGCGTGTGTCGGGTCCATCGTTGTAGTGAGAGGAGCTTCAACAGTGCCTGGGACTTGTGACCCAGGTGTAGGTTTAATATATATAGAGAGACGAAACCTCTCATCATTCAATGTATTCACGGTGCGTGTGTCGGGTCCATCGTTGTAGTGAGAGGAGCTTCAACAGTGACTGGGACTTGTGACCCAGGTGTAGGTTTAATATATATAGAGAGACGAAACCTCTCATCATTCAATGTATTCACGGTGCGTGTGTCGGGTCCATCGTTGTAGTGAGAGGAGCTTCAACAGTGCCTGGGACTTGTGACCCAGGTGTAGGTTTAATATATATAGAGAGACGAAACCTCTCATCATTCAATGTATTCACGGTGCGTGTGTCGGGTCCATCGTTGTAGTGAGAGGAGCTTCAACAGTGCCTGGGACTTGTGACCCAGGTGTAGGTTTAATATATATAGAGAGACGAAACCTCTCATCATTCAATGTATTCACGGTGCGTGTGTCGGGTCCATCGTTGTAGTGAGAGGAGCTTCAACAGTGCCTGGGACTTGTGACCCAGGTGTAGGTTTAATATATATAGAGAGACGAAACCTCTCATCATTCAATGTATTCACGGTGCGTGTGTCGGGTCCATCGTTGTAGTGAGAGGAGCTTCAACAGTGACTGGGACTTGTGACCCAGGTGTAGGTTTAATATATATAGAGAGACGAAACCTCTCATCATTCAATGTATTCACGGTGCGTGTGTCGGGTCCATCGTTGTAGTGAGAGGAGCTTCAACAGTGCCTGGGACTTGTGACCCAGGTGTAGGTTTAATATATATAGAGAGACGAAACCTCTCATCATTCAATGTATTCACGGTGCGTGTGTCGGGTCCATCGTTGTAGTGAGAGGAGCTTCAACAGTGACTGGGACTTGTGACCCAGGTGTAGGTTTAATATATATAGAGAGACGAAACCTCTCATCATTCAATGTATTCACGGTGCGTGTGTCGGGTCCATCGTTGTAGTGAGAGGAGCTTCAACAGTGACTGGGACTTGTGACCCAGGTGTAGGTTTAAGAGACCCTTTTTTTAAGTCGCAGGGAAATTCTTTTTACGAGCCGTCCAACCGGCCTTGGTGGGGCCGGAAGGGATGTGTGAGGCTCGGCCTGGACAGGCCCCTACTCACTAAAACAACTGCGAAAGCCATCGGCCGCTATGTCGGTGTACCCCGGATCTGTCAGAGACAGGGCACAGGTTTAAGAGGACCCTATCTAACGCGTGTTAAACGCTCACCTCCACCGTACAAGCTCCAAATTTGAAAATAACCCAGATTTATAATCCCACTAGGGTTTTTTTAAATTGAAATACATATAATATCAAAAATTGGACACTTATAGCTCGTTTGGTAAAATTATAATTAGACATTCATTTTGTTATATGAAGAATTTATCATACCATATTTTTAATTAAAATATTATTATTAATATTGTTTTTATATAAAAAACAAAAGAACTACATAACTATAGTTATTATAACATAATATTTGATATAATTGTACATAAGTAACGTGGTATTAGTCATGGCTTTTCAGTTTCTTAATATTTTTTTGCACACATACGGCCTTGGTTTGAGAAGAATCAGCCGACAAGAAAAAATTACTTGAAACACTTCCGTACTTTTATAAATATAGAAAATAAATGCGGAATTATTTAAAATAACCGATATTTTTATAATTTAAACTAAATTTAATTCATTATTTTGAAAATATTTTTATCTATCCATGTTTTTTAACGACACTTGTATCTTAAATCAAGATAATTCTGATAACACGATCGCCGTCATTCGTTCTAGATGCTAGTTGGCACTAGCTCAAGATTATTTTAACTTCAACATATTCAATAATATACAAAAAACACATATTTTAATTAGTAAAATTAAACTCCTTTGATATACAAACTCTTTGGTTAATTTAAAACAAGTGACAGTTATTTTTTTTAATTACCTTCCAAGTCCCCAGTCCAAGGACGGGACACGTACGTCCGTTGTTCAACACGATGAGCGGCGCTGACATTTTGTTCAACTTCACTTCAATTTTTGTTTCAACTTCACTTCAAGCTTCAACAACGCTTCAAGACTGACTGACTGTGTGATATAAGGACGCCTTATATAAACATTTAAGGCGAAGACGCTTCACTATATTATTATTGTAAATAAAAACCAAAACTAATTGAATGTATTTTTATTGTCTTTATTATAACAAGAGTTATATTAAGCTGATAATAATAAATAGATTTATTTCATAAATAATGTTATATAAAGATTATTATATAAATAAAATTTAAATTAGGTACTAGTACACAAGAAATTGGCGGGAAAAAAATATTAATAAAAAATTCAGACCTAAATTCATAAAACATTTATATCTTTAAAAGATATTATCAAAGGCTATTAAATATTTATATATCTATAATCAGATCTGATATTTTCGAGTTATTTAAATGAAACTAATGTTTTTCTTACATACTCCCGACGTTTCGGTTACTTTACATAATTTTTTTCCATTATAATCTCGTTGAGAGCTTCCATTTAAATGTCATGGAAAAATATACAGGAAACTCACAGTGTATGACATCACATTACTGAAGCAAACACGAATTATGTTGGTAGTCTTATTAGTAGCGTTTGGTTGGCTACAATGATTTCATAACAATATAATAGTTCTTTCAGTCCCTTCGAGAAGAATAAATGAAACTTTATAATGTAAAAATGATGAAAGGAATGGAAATAAATTGATTTTTAGTTGATATTGTTTTAAGTTTAGTGGTTAAAGGTCCGCCTCTAGTACGAGGGCGCGGGTTCGATCCTGACAAGTACTTAAATGATTGTTCCGAGTCATATGTACTTAAGAGTATTTAGACATCACTGACTAATAATGGATAATATGATGAAATATTGATTTATATCAAATTATAAGTTTGAAATCACCAACCCGTGTTGAGCGAGCGTGATAATTAATGCTTAAACCTTCTCCATGTGAGGAGAGGCTCAGCAGTGGGCTCTGATGATGATGATGAATGTAAAAATGATAATAGGAAACGCTTAAAATTGATTTTTGATTGATATCATTTTAAGACAAACTATGTATATAAATTTCGCTTACAAGTCACAATTGACATACCCATTCTTGCAACATTTCTTTCTATTCTCATAACCCAGGTGCGTTGAACGTTTAACGCAACCTTGATAGAACTTATAAGTAGTTTCGCTTAATATAATATTGATATTTTATAATAAAATTGATTAAAATTATTAATAATACTTATCTATCATCATCTATGTCATAAGGAAGTACAATTTAACGTTTTTTCTCATTAACACTTGTATTTTTTATTGATTAGTATCTTGTAAGCAAATAATGTATTGTTTGTTCATTTAATTTTTATTGAATTAGATTTTACAAATAAGAATTGTTAGAAAAAGATACTTCTTCTACCTGTCAATTTTCCAGCTTAAGCCAGAGCCTTACATGTTGTGAATAGTTTCGGCTAATTGTTTTTACGGCCGCCTGCCTGACATCAACCCTCTTTGGAAATGCATTAATCAGACGTCTAAATACTCTTTGATAATAAGATACTATACAACATTTAATATTATTAATAAATGCAACTTCTACAATATATTAATTCTATTGGTAATATTAAATTATGTTAATTTATAAAACATAATAATTAATATTAAATTAATATTCATAATTCCATTAATATGCAAAATGTTATTATTCTTAAGTAATCTAAAAATATATAATATACATATATATATATGTACTAGCTTTCCTTCCGCGGTTTCGCCCGCGTGTAGTTCGGTTATATCTCGTTTCCAAGAGAACCTTTCAATAGTCTGGGATAAAAACTATCCTATGTTCTTTCTCAAGGTCAACTCCATCTCTGTACCAAATTTCATTAAAATCAGTTCCGTGGTTTAGGCGTGAGAGCGTAACAGACAGACAGAGTTACTTTCGCATTTATTATATTATTAGGGATATATTTGTAGATAACTTGAGATAAAATAACAAGTTGGTAGTATTTTAAACTTTCCAAAATGGATGCTCAGAGGGTTATTCTCTGAAAATGTTTTATCAAAAACAAACATGGCGGTTATAGTTTGAAGAAATTAAAATATATATATGTCTATCAGAAACGAGAGGCGGTAATCAGATTTTCGTTTACAAAACGACCTTCAAAATTATTAGCGTACAATACCACGGCGGGAAAATAACTGACACGGGATGTAGTACTGAAATATTATCAATAATATATATATAAAATACTAGAATTTGCCCGCGGCTATGTCCGCGTTAGATTCGTCATTAGTAATATATGTATAGCTGACCGGGCGAACTCTATTCCATCTTAGAGGCGTTAAATAATCAGGTTTTTCCTGTTTCAATCGAACAGAATGGTTGACAAAAGAAAACGTTTGTATGGGAAATAGAAAAGAGCTGCTTTTAGGGTTTTCCCGAAAATGAATCAATTTTTTTCAGCTTTTAAACCTTCCCTGAACCTCCACGAACATTTCAAGACTAAGATAAGATAAATCCGTTCAGCTGTTCTCGGCTTACAGGTAAACTCCAAAAATATAAATAACAAAAACGTAACAGATATTTCTTGATTATAGGGCGATACGAAGTTCGCCGGGACTTCTAGTGCTTAATAAAGAAATTAACTTCATTCAGATAAAAAGGTAACTGATATTTCTTGATTATAGGGCGGTACGAGGTTCGCCGGGTCATTTACTATACAATAACTTGTCTCGTAAACGATCCATAAAAATAATTAAAACTAAAAATCTGCTATTACTAACTGGTGTGAGTTGTCGTGATCACGGTTGCTGAAAAGTAATCAAAAATAAGAATTTGTAGTTTAAAATAATAAAAAACACGTAGTAATCCAAAAATATGCTTTTATTTAAGTGCTTGCGAAAGTCTTAGATCCCATTATGTACTCCACGCATATATTGAATGACAATTATTATAAAAATATAACTAAAACCTCCTTACTCGCTATTTAAATAAAATCTCTAACTAAAAACTCAAATACGAAAACCTCTTTAGTGTATTATTACTTGATAATTAGTTTTTTATCTGTGACTTTGACCATGTGGACTTTGGGATTATAATTTAATACCTTGATCCAAAACATGCAACACCATTATGTACCTAGATTTTTTGTTGCTTAATGGCAATAAATATCTTTACACGTCCCTAGATTCTAACAAACTTTAGCTTTTTCAATATTAGTAGGATAAACATATTTTATTTATTATACACGCAATTTCTATTACATCAGATTACACCTAAAATAGGATCCCAATAAACTCGTGAGTCATGAGCTGACTAAACGCAAGTCATCTATATAACAAGATTTCAACGAGTCTATTTTGTCAAAATTAACAGAATAGCTGGTGGCGTCACCAATAATGAGATCTGAGATTCTCGAGTCATTTAAATGAAACTAATATTTTTCTTATATACTACGCGACTTTTTTATTTAAAAACTACATACTCCCGACGTTTCGGTTACATTCACATCTCGTCTTAATGATCACGGTTGCTGAAAAGTAACCGAAGTCAGGAGTATGTAGTTTATATCGAAAATAAAGTCGCGTAGTAGGTATTTATGAAAAATATAAGTTTCAGCGTCACTAATGTTTACTTTTAAATATGGATCTCTCCGTCCTTGATTATAATTTTAACGTAGGTATTTAGAAACAAATACACGAATATTGTTTATCGCCTTTTGTTAGTACTTATTAGAGCTGAATGAGGTGTAAGTATATGAATAAACGTAAATATTAGTATTTTATTTATTTAAGAGTATTTGTTGCATATAAATTACGAAATAGATACTAAAAATATATTTAATTATATACAGCATGTCTACTTAATAAGAAAAGAGTTTACTAATATATTTTTTATTTTCATGAATTTATTCGAAAACATGGATATTATTGTATTAATCATATTTTTTTGGTATAATAATTAGTAAATATACTAATTTAATAAAAATATAACATCATTTATCCTTATTTTAATATCATATTATAGTATTTTAATTAATAGTTAAATACAATTGGCTGAATACGTTGAACCTATTCCCGTCCCAATAAAGAAGTAAACCAACCTGAATGTCAATACTGTACTGTCAAAGTTTGTAAATAAAAATAATATTGTAGGTACCTAGTTGTAATGATCTCCAATTAATTCTATTTAATCATATAGTTTATAATTTTTCTCTAAAACTTAATACAAGATCTTTCAATCGATCGAGAAGCATGTTATATTTTTACTTATCCTAAACATGTTGCCTATATTTCTTCTATTAAATCGTATGGCGTCTCGACGTACTGCTAGCAAAGCTAAGCCGATGAAAACTATTAAAAAAGAATCTGGCAGCGGATTCTGCAGGACCTGCTTGAGCACAAAGAACCTAGAACTGATTTTTAGCAAAGTGGAATCTAAAGATAAGAAGTCTGAAGAATTACGTCTCGTAACCGGTTTAGAAGTAAGTTATTAGAATAAATTCGTTATTATCAACTGATTTTAATAATCACTCGTTTATATTAATAAATATTAATAATTCTTGCTAATTAACTATTGTTGTATCACATTTTATAATTATTAATATATTTTTAACAGATTAAATACAATGACGGATTATCACAAAAAATTTGCTCCGTCTGCATCAAAACGATCAAAACGGCGCTTAGATTCAGAAGAATCAGCAAGAAGACTGAGAAAACTCTTCTCAGTATGACGGTGAGGACAAAACATTCAAATCCAAGCACGAGTCTCCCAAAAGCCAGTGCCATAAAGACCGAACCAGAATCGGATGAAGTGGAACTCAAGAATGATCTAGAAGATACAACATATGATGCTGACTACCAGAACTATGATTATTATAACTATACTTATAAAGAGGAACCCGAAACTACTAAGAGAGAGGTAAAATTAATTATCATTAGTAATAAGTTTAAGTGGTAAGAATAACTAATGAAAGCTTTGAGTAATCTCTTACACTATATCAATTAATGTAGTTATAAAATAAAGGGGTAATAATACACTAGGTTTCATTTCAGAATTGGCCATATATGTATTGGTAATATATCTGACTAATGATATGTCCGTCTCTTTGTTCTAATCTATCTCTCCACCAATCTTCATCCATATCCATACAATTGTTCTTGAGTTATAAATAGTTTAACTACATATTAGTTCTTCTTCTACCTGGCAATTTTCCGAGCTATGGCCAGGGTCTGCCTGGTTGTGAATAGTTTTAGCTAATTGTTTTTACGACCGGCCGCTTGCGTGACATCAACCCTCTTTAGGAATGCTGTAATCAGTGATGTCTAAATACTCTTAGAAAGTACATATGAATCGGAACAATCACATTGGTACTTGCCAGGTATCAAACCTGTGCCCTCATGAGAGGTGGGCCTTTTAACCACTAGGCTACCACTGACTAACTTAGAAACTACATATTAGTTATACTATTAATAACTTTTTATTCATTCTATATTCAATATGTCTTCAGTACATATTGACCTTTTAATAACCACAACTCCTTTATATTTGTTGAAGTTTCAATGCAAAATTATACATCATATTGTTACCAGACAATAAAACGGTCTTTTATTTCTCTCTTAACCAATTTAATATTATTGTGTGAATGAAGAATTAATTAGTAAATTTATTGTCACAGATGCAGAAACCAACTCGAGGCAGGCAGAAGTGTATCGGGCCCAACGGTACCTACAAGTGTCATGTGTGCGGTAAAGAGTTCAGGATGAAGGCCACATATACAGCACATCTGAGGTTCCACACACACTACTGTGTTTGTGAGGTGAGTTTGATCACACATGTGAATAATTTTGTGGTTTCTAAGATATTGAGGAATTATGATCTGTTTTACTGGACTTTAAGGTTCTTTAAAGTTATTTTTTCTATATCAATGGCGGCAAAATACCTGACGGTCTACTTGATGGTCTATAAGGCTATAGACTCCTGCAAAATAAGGGATGTTGTTTATTTTTGCCGAACTTGATTGTGAGAGAAGGCAAGCAAAGGTGGGAGAAGGATAGAGCAACCGTCTCTCTCACTCCTCATACTAAACGCATCCATTAAAGACTAGTTCACGCCGATCTTCAGTAAGAGGGTGGTACTTCCACTTTCGAGACAGACCATGTTCGAGCTGTAGTAACTTGACTACAGCTAGGCTCTACCAACTATATAAACTTAGATTTTGGTGATATTCATAGCAATAGTGAAAAGGCTATAATTTCAATATGCGATGACCAACTTTTATTTCATAACAATTATCTTCAAAGTGGAATTTCAGCAGTCAAACAATAGGATTCAGTCGATGAATAATATAAAATCAACCCATCAGTTCAATTATTTGCAAGAAAAATGGCTTCATATAATCTCCATTCCTTGTCACAGGCGTGCGGGAAGCGTTGCAGGAACAACAATCAATTACAGGAACACAAGCGAGCTCGACACGGCCTGGGGAAGATACATAAGTGCGCCTACTGTGAGTACAGCTCGGCGACCAAGGAAGCACTTATTGTGAGTATATACACACACACACACACACACACACAAACACACACACACACACACACACACACACAGATACTCCATAATATTTAACATTCAGAACTTATCATATTCGGGCCCTCGATTTAATCCTTATGTATAACTATACAACTAGTAATTTTCCCTTTCAAAGATACCCTCATAAATAAAAAGCTTTGAATGAGTACTTAAATACTAATTTACTTTTTATTCCTGACTTGTCTTTCATTTTATTTAGAGCCACAACATGATGTCTATAATATATTTTATATATAAATTACTTATCTTTTTGACCGTTTATTATGTATATAATATAAACTATGGTCATTGTGTATGGAGTGTCGAAAAACTATATTAAGTGTACTTAATGATGAATTACTCTAGTAAAGGTATCATATTTAGCGGTATTTGTATTTTTTAGGACAACGAAACAAGATAAATTAGATAAACAAACTAAACATGTACCATTATTGTCACGGCAATGCCTTTCATATATTTTGTCTACCAGATCCACGAACGTCGTCACACAGGAGAGCGTCCTTACATCTGTGATCACTGCGGCGCCTCATTCTTCAGACGGTCCACATTAGTGCAGCACATAGCTATACACCTGCCAGATAAGAACTTCCAGGTCTTATATACTCTAAATAGCTAATCTTCCATCTGTGCCCAGAAACATGGCAAAGTCTATATTGTCCATGAGGTACCCTATATAATAATAACTTCCTTGTGCCTCATCTGTATTACAAAGAAACTTGCCAATGTTACACCAATATGGGTTCAAACTAACAAATGTTATATAATTTGTCCCACTATTAGCCTCAATAAAAAATTATTACAATTATATTTCACTTGCAAACTAAACATAAATTTTAAGAAAAATTCCTCGCTTTTACAAAAACACAAGTCATAGATTAACCCTCTATCTATCACCAATAATGTTTTTTATTCGTCCCCAGTGCGACATGTGCCCTAAAAGACTGAAATCCAAGAAGTTCCTTCAGATACACAAACACAACGCGCACACGGGCAAGAGATACGGCTACCTGTGTTCCGTGTGCGACCACCGTTTTGAAAAACCGAATAAAGTGCGCGCGCACACGAGACGAGTTCACGGGCTCCCTGACGAACAACAGGGGCCCATAGTACGGATTATATTATAGACATTAGACGCAGATATACTATTACTATGACGACCAGAGTGTGGGTATACTTTACACGACGAGATTGTGAGGTATACTGTACACGGCGAGAGTGTTGGGCATACTGTAGACGACCGGAGTGTGGATATACTGTACACGACGAAAGTTTGGGGTATACCGTACACGACGAGTGTGGGGTATACCGTACACGACGAGAGTGTGGGGTATACTGTAGACAAGCGGAGTGTGGATATACTGTACACGACGAATGTGTGGGCTATACTTGATGAAGTATTCGTATGTAAATAAAACATTGTAATCCTCCGTTCCTATTTATATCATCAAACTATTAAACCTGATATTTTTTATTTTTATTACCGACTCTGTATTATTGACATTAAAAATACATAGATGTGTTATAAATATAATAAACATAAATTATATTCGTTTTATTTAAATATAAACTGACTGTAGACCTTGTTTCATATTTTGATTGGGATATATGTTTGAGTTCCACTTCATCTTTTTTAAAAGAGAGTTATCTCAGCATAAATTAACAGGCGTTAGTTGCAAGAGTACCAGGAATGGGAGTCGGTTCCCAGGCTTTTTTGGGGTGTCCCCAACTTTCGCTCAAAATTCGTGGGATAAGCCTGCTGCAGTCTAACGTTACGTAGTCTCCTAAGCACTTTACTCAGATTGCATAACATAAATGTTGCGAGTGGCCCTATAGTTGTCATCGTGGCATTGCTCTGGGGTATTACGGTTTCTCGGCTGCTCTATCTGTAAGCCTGAGACGGCAAACGGCTGCTAAAGTTTTTAATGTGTACTCTCGCTTCTATTTATACCAACCGAAAATCATTGTCGTGACTACAATTACAGGTGGTATGCTTTAATTGTTGATTATTCAAATAATAAGAATTTCGCCGATTTATATAATAAGCATACTACATTTTTCACTTATTCGTCTGATTGTTAATCTTTAACATCGTAAAGAATTTTTTTTATTTGACCAAAAGTATCTCTAGAATATAAAACTTGCTCAAATCTATTTCTCTCTGATTCAAGTCAAAAAAGTCATTAACCTACTTAATATGTACGTATTATGGGATGTTGAGTGTGTGTGCCGGGGTACAATTATTACAGGATCAATAAACAAGCGATCGTCATCATATAATATAATATATTATAAGAGATGGAAAACTTGGGAGTTTAAATAATAATTTAAAATCCACAATAATCAAATAAAACTAATATATTTAGACATTTTCATCTCGCCTGCCCGTGATCCCGGTTGCTGGAAAGTAACCGAAACTAATTATAAATGGAATTTAAAATATTATCATATTAATTAATGGAAAATACGGACCAATTGGTTAAATGACTCGTAAATCTTTTATTATTTTTATTTTAATATCTACTTAAATTTTCTTTTCTCTTACATTGTTTTTGTTTAACCTGAATGATTACAATAACAAGAATATTGAAAAAGTATAAATGGATAAAACAAATGAACGCGGTAAAATATTCTTCAAATATTTTCTAAAAACATACATTATTTATGGCTAAAAGCTTATCTTAAGTAATTGAAACTTTATAAATCAAAACATTGTCGATTTAAATATTAACCAACTTGGCATTTACAAGTACAGTTAGGTATACAAAATAACTATAAAATATATTTTAGTATCTACTTTTTGTATTTAAAAATTAATAATTCTTAAAAGGAACCTTAATGTTTTATGTAAATCAAATATACACACAACATTCTTTAAAATTGGCTGAATGTAGTGCACCTTTTCCTAATAGTTCAGAAAAAAGTAAATGTCAAAAGCGTACACAATATATATTGTAATCACAATTGTTACAGTTGGTGAAACTATTGTAAAAATCAAATATTTATTACTCAAATTAGATAAAATTATATTTAATAACATTATAAAGAGCGTATTTTACTACTGCCATGTTGCCATTATTCCTTTTAATTCATAGTATGGCGTCTCGGGGGAGAATATTGTGTAGGAATACAAGGCCTAAGAAATCCTTCAAGATAGAACACGGTAATGCGTCCTGCAGGACCTGTGGTAGCACCGGGAGTTTAGGATCTCTATTTACAGAGGGCGAGAATCATGAAAAAAAATCTGAAGAATTACGCATTGTGACCGGCTTAAACGTAAGTTTAATATCCTTATGTTTAACGCGTCTCTACATTTCTTAATGCTTTTGCGTCCCCCAGATAAAGTACAACGATGGACAGTCGCAAAAAATATGTCGCCGCTGCTACAGGTTCATCAAAAGATCGCTAAGATTCAGGCGAGTTAGTAAAAGAACTGAGAAGCTTCGCCTGAGTATGAGAGTGAAAACTGAGAATGTACCGAAACTAGCGATGACTACAGTCGTGAAGACGGAGCCTCAAACAGACAGCTTACAAGCCAACGAGTTTGGACAAATGGGTTTCATTGACAGATATCAGAATTACAACTTCCCCGACCTGTATGACATCTGTAAGAAAGAGCCGGTGAGTGCATTTCTATACACATCCTATAGTTCTCAGACCTAAATCTATCACCAAATATTTATAATACATTTAATAAGCAGTATAAAGATGTTGTAACTGGTTTTTGTATTTCCAAAACCTTTCTTTTATGTTTAACCAACTAATAACTTTGGTCTTGTGATTTTTTGGAGTCGGAGAGAAGTTTAGAACTTAGTTGATACAATATATATGTTTCCTACATGATAGTCTCATCAACCGTTGCATTGTTCGACACAAATAGCGTTGCCAGGCGTCCGGATAGAGCCAGACACAGTTAGGCTTTTTGATTGCATGTCGGGCCAAAATAAACGGGGTCCGACTTGTCTGGCTTTTGTTAGGCTTTTTAGATTTCACTTTTTATATGGATGACTTTAAAAGATGCTCCTGAATGGAATCAAGTTTCCGATAGTATAAGTATCCCATTGCAAAACAATGTTAAAATCGACGACAACAAATTTTTTGACCAACTGCAAAATCTTAAATGTTTTCTGAATACAAACAAACAGAACTTTGGTTTCAAGAAGCTATTAGCACAATGGGTAGCCTATTTTAAATCGATGATAAGTCAAGATTGCTTTTCAGAATTCCTAACTATTTGTCAGTATTACTTTGCTATCCCAGGACCTAATGCAAACATTGAAAGAGTTTTTTGCTTGATAGGTTAGCAATGGACAAAAGAACGCAACAGATTACATGTTGGTATTTTTGCCAAAATGTTGGTTGTAGAATTTAATTTAAACTGAGTTCTTAAAGCAGGTTTCGACAAACCAAAAATATTAATAATTATTTTTATTGTGTAACTCAAAGAGAAAATGTTTTTTTTTTTGTTTTATATTTTAACTTAAAAAGAAGTTAATTTTTTTTAAAGTTAAAAATGTCTTATTTGTTCATAAATGTTTAATTATTTAGAATTTAATTTTATTGTGTAACTCAAAGAAAAAAGGTTTTTATTTGTTATATATTTTTACCTTAAGAGAAGTTATTGATTTTTTTGTTAAAAAAGTATAATTTGTGCCTTTCTTATTATTAAGAAAAATTCAAATTTGTTGATAAATTTTTAAGTATCTAGAATTTAATTTTGACTGATGACTATTTGACTGATTAATAATAAAGTACCTATCTAAGACTTTCTATTATTTCACTGAACAAGATTTATGATAATAATCAAAAAGACTTGATTTTACATTAAAAAAAATTGTCGTACCTATTAATACTAAGACAAAATCCTTAATAATATAGGGTGTTCGGCTTTTTTTAACCAAATGTTCGGCCAAACTGGCGGGTCTGTCCGGCTATTAGGTTTGGCGACCTGGCAACCCTAGACACAAACAATATCTACAATAAAGGTTTCTACAGTTTATGTAGACTTTTAGTAAAAATATAGCCCTAAATACTTTAAATTATATCCCATTCTGATGTCTGAGCCATATTATTATAAATTTTATTAAAATACTTCTAGCTGTTTATGAATTAGGTATAAAGACACATACCTACATATAACTGCAGGTTTACTTTTAGTATATTAGTAATAATACTACAATTGTATAAAGATAATATATGTGAAAAAAGAGACGAAACTTTTCATCATTCAATGTATTCATGGTGCGTGTGTCGGGTCCATCGTTGTAGTGAGAGGAGCTTCAACAGTGACTGGGACTTGAAACCCAGGTGTAGGTTTAATATATATAGAGAGACGGAACCTCTCATCATTCAATGTATTCACGGTGCGTGTGTCGGGTCCATCGTTGTAGAGAGAGGAGCTTCAACAGTGACTGGGACTTGCGACCCAGGTGTAGGTTTAAGGGACCCCTATCTAACGCGTTAAATGCTCATCTCCACCATCCAAGCTTCTCTCACTACTTAACCAAATTTCAAAAGAACCTATATTCATGAGATAAAGGGTAACCAGACTTAGTGGTTTTGTTATGTGTTTAGAAAATGAAAAAATGATAAATACTTTATTACCAGCAATATTTCAATGTTAACAGGGAACACAATTACAAACATAACAATATTTTGCTGAAGTGATAACATGCCGTGATTTCCAGGGGCGTCCACACTAAGCGAGCTTATGTCGTGGTTGCCTTAGAAGAGATTTACCATCCCATTACATTTTATCACTATAAACCATTTACATATCAATAATCCTTCCAGGAAGACGATGATCCCAACGGCACAACAAATGATATAGTTTCATTCACCTGTAAAGTTTGTGGGGAGCTGTTCACATCGAGGAAACTTTATGACTCACATCGGAAGACTCACAACCATTTATGGGTTGATGAAGTAAGTAGATGTAATCTATTGCATAATATTTATTTAGTATTATTCTTATATAGTAAAAATAATTTTTAAAATATCGAAAGTAATATTTTTGTGGCCATTTCGTATTGGCTATTATCAAATTTTGTTTAAAGTGAAATAATTGTCGGTAGCAAAATGGCTTACATTCACAGTCTAGGAAGCCATGTTAAAGATGTAAAAGGCATGAGTGTGAATGTGATTTTTCTCAAGTCATATTTACTGTCTAAAAGTATTTAGACAGACAATGAAGGAAAACATCATGAGGAAACCTAAACATATAATTTCAAATTATACCTTCTCTATGTGAGAAGATGCCTTTGTTTAGCAGTGGGCTCTGATAGGCTGATGATGATAATATATATATGCAATAAATAAGATTTGCAATATAAAATCTTTCAGAAAGCGACCCCCGGGATACAAAAGAAGATCGGACCCAACGGGATGTACAAGTGCCATATCTGTGGCAAAGAGTTCAGGATGAGAGCCACCTACACCTCTCATCTACGTTTCCACACGCATTACTGCGTCTGTGAGGTGAGTTTTATCAAAAACGGTCTAGTTTTGTCATGTAAGATATGGAAATTATGATCTCTTTCATTCTCTGGACCTACTGATTGTTATTAGTGAACCTTCCAATTAAATTTAGTTGACTAAATATTGAATAATTTAAGATTAATCAACTACACATAGTTTGTTTTATTTTGATCAAATTATTTAAAAATTTATACAAATTGTTATAACACCAAGACTCAAATATCTTTAAAATTAGCTCTAAATCTATTACCTACTTATACAATCAGTAATTATCTTGGTCTATATTTATATATAATGTATAATTTCCTTTAACATTTTTACCAACCCATCATCTTATCCTTGTTACAGGATTGTGGTAAACGATGCCGGAACAATAATGAACTACAAGAACACAAGCGAGCCAGACACGGCATGATGAAGATACATAAATGTTCCCACTGTGAATACAGCTCAGCGACGAAGGAAGCGCTTACAGTGAGTATACAGGGTGACTGGTGAATTACTATCAATATTTAAGGAGAATACTCGGTACATGATTCTCATTCGAATTATGTAAAAAAAATAGGTACTTAATTTTTGACAAAATTTCCGTATAAATAAATAAAGTGTTGACACGTTCCAAGTGTTCCAGGTGTGGACGCGCGCGGCGGCGTGCTGATACAACAACACGCCGCCGCGCGCGAGTGTGTGTGTGTATACCTAATCTGTAGGGTGTTCATACGATGCGTAATTAATTACATAACTTTTGGTTAACTTTACTTAGAAGTTTATTAATATTTATGTTATATTAATTTTTATTTTGTCATATATGATCGTCAAATATCACGTCCTCAAATATCGATGGTAATTCACCAGTCACCCTGTATACTATATATATGGTGGTTTAGAGGTTAAAGGTATAAGGGCGCGGTTTCGAAATCTTGTAAGTACCAATGTGATTGTTCCGAGTCATATGTACTTTATAAGAGTACTATTTTTCCGCCCGCAGCTTTACCCTCGTGGAGTTCGGTTATATCGCGTTTCCAAGAGAACCTTTCAAAAGTCTGGGATAAAAACTATCCTATGTTCTTTCTCAAGGTCAACTCTATGTCTGTACCAAATTTCATTAAAATCAGTTCAGTGGTTTAGGCGTGGAAACGTAACAGACAGACTAACAGAGTTACTTTCGCATTTATAATATTAGTAGGATTTAGACACCACTGACTGGTAAAGGAAAACATCTCGAGTAAATTTTTCATACTGACTAATTAAAATAACTTTATAAGAAATAATTGGTACTACTTTTCTTCTATCTTAACAGATCCATGAGCGACATCACACAGGAGAGCGTCCTTACATCTGTGATCACTGCGGCGCCTCCTTCTTCAGACGGTCCACGTTGGTGCAGCACATCGCTATACACCTGCCAGATAAGAACTTCCAGGTCTTAATTTAATTTAACCAGAAATAACCTCAATATTATTGGCCATCTCTCTAACTTAAATACATCAGAATTTACTTAATACCTTGATTCAAAAACATAGCTTCAGATAGAACACTTCTAAAACTATTTTATACTAAATTTTTCCATCACGAACAGAATTATAGTCATTAAATAATCATACACTCAAGATAATGGTCATTAATTCGTTTTATCATTCCCCAGTGCGACATGTGCCCAAAATGGTTCAAATCCAAGAAGTTCCTTCAGATACACAAACACGACGCTCACACGGGAAAGAAATATGGTTATCTGTGCTCTGTGTGCAATCACAGGTTCGAGAAGCCTTATATAGTGCGCGCGCACACGAGGAAGGTCCACGGAATACCCGACGAACAACAGGGATCTATAGTGAGGATAGAGCTTTAAAAGAATAGATGCTACACTATCTCGGAAGACGCGGGAGGAAAGCAGCATCTTTCAATACCGTGAAGAGACTAGAAGGCACTTGATGTTGAGGTTTTTGGGTATACTGTACACGACTAGAGTGAGTGGTATACTGTACACGACGAGATTGTGGGGTATACTGTACCGACGAGTGTGGGGGTATACCTTAGACGACTAGAGTGGGGGTAAACTGTAGACGAGCAGAGTGTGGGGTATACCGTATACGACCAGAGTGGGGTTATACTTGCAAGAGTATTGTTATAATATGTTATATGTTTTATAAGTGATATATTTTTAATTTAATTATGTACATACTGACTCGTATTTTATTTTAATGAAGAAGTATATGTGTCATATATATTAGAATAAATATTATTTAAATATACGTTTAGTTTTATTAATATCTAAATCAAATATACAAAATTGTCCTAACAGTAACCTATAGAACCTTTATGAGAAGACTGGAACGGGATTGATGTGGTTTTTAACATCTTAGCTGGTACTAAGATAAAGCATGTTGCCAACATCGTTCAGTCCAGAAAACTGGCAACATTAAAACAATAATACCAACATTGTAGAGTTAATATATTTCTATTACATACAATTCTCGTCTTTCCTAATATTAACTATCATTCAAATGAAAGAATTGAAATGAAGATAGGATTGCTGTTTTAACTTAGAATATTCTTGGGTTAAGTAATTACAAGTGAGTAAGTCATTATATTACATATTTGAAAACTACTCATTTATTTACGTTTGTGAGGATTTCATCGACATTAATGATTAAACAACTTTTATGTTTTTATACCATAACTTCATTCATATTGGAATTATGGGATATTTTATCAATGTTAAAGAAATATAATACAATTTTGAATTCTGCGTGGAGAAAACACAAAGAAGTTTGTGTAATGATTGTTACTGTTTTGTTTTTTCTTTTTTATGTAAAAGGTATCAAATGAGCAGACGGCCTGCTTGATGGGCAGCAGTCACCGTCACTCATGGAAATTGCCTTGGCAACCTTAATGTTAGAGGGATAGGGAGGGGTAGGAATACGGGAATGGCAGGAAAAGGCGGGAAAGGGTAACCGGCTCTCTCACACATCGGACAAAACGCAGTCAATAATGACTACTTGACGCCGATCTTCTGTGAGAGGGTGGTACTTCCCTCGTCGAGCCAGACCATGTTCGAGCTGTAGTAACTTGACCACAGCTTCAATATGTTTTAAACATTCCCAATCATGTTTTTATAAACACCTAAAAACCATAAAAGAAAAATAATCTCAAGAATTTAAAAAATAACTTTGATTATTGTTTTTGTAAAGACTTATAGTTAGATTGCTAACAAGAATATTGCAAAAGTATAAACAGAAAGTAGTATTTCGTTGTCGCTTAGAAGATGAAGCTAAAAAAGTTTAGAGAAAATCCCTACTAATATTATAAATGCGAAAGTAACTCTGTCTGTCTGTTACGCTTTCACGTCTAAACCACTGAACTGATTTTAATTAAATTTGGTTCAGGGATAGAGTTGACTTTGAGAAAGAACATAGAATAGTTTTTATCCCAGAATCTTAAAAGTTTTCTTGGAAACGCGATATAACCGAACTCCACGAGGGTACGCAGCTGCGGGCGGAAAGCTAGTAATATATTTTTTTCGATAAAATTAAACCGATGTCTTAAATAAACTTTGTTAAAAAAAAACATTTAAAATGATTTTTATTTTATTTTTGGTATAACACACTTCTTCGGCTGAATGCAGTGAACCTTTTCAATTTGCTTCAAAAAAAAGTAAAATGTAAATGTCAAATTTGTAGGTAAAATATACAAATAAGAAATATAACATTTTCAATTAGTTATTATTACAGTTGTTGAAATTAATATTTTTAAAGAAGTAAAAAGAGTGAATTCCTGTTGCCTTCATGTTACCTTTATTCCTTCTAATTCACGGGATGGCCTCTCGAGGAAGAATATTTTATAGGAATACAAGACCCAAGAAATCCTTCAAGAAAGAACTCGGCAACGGATCCTGCAGGACCTGTGGTAGCTCGAGGAGTTTAGGATCTCTGTTCAGTGGAGGCGAAAGTAAGGAAAAAATATCTGAACAACTACGCCTAGTAACTGGTTTAGTAGTGAGTTAATTTCCCTTGAACAATAGTTACTCTCCTCTCTGGCCTATAATGAACGCCTCCTTTACATTATAAACTATTTTATATTCCACAGATAAGACCTAACGATGGATTATCCCAATACATATGTCGCCGGTGCTACAGAGCGGTCAGAACTGCAATAAGACTGAGACGAGTCAGTAGAAGAACTGAGAAGCTTCGTCTGAGTATGAGAGTGAAAACTGAGAATGTACCGAAACTAGCGATGACTACAGTCGTGAAGACGGAGCCTCAAACAGACAGCTTACAAGCCAACGAGTTTGGACAAATGGGTTTCATTGACAGATATCAGAATTACAACTTCCCCGACCTGTATGATATCTGTAAGAAAGAAGCTGTGAGTAGTCTCACAATGTACACACGACACAATTACACTGAGATTGATTCCCGACTGAAACTTAGACTCGCTTCATGATATAAAGACAATGGTCGGGATCCTTACAATGACAAACTGACTGTAGACCTTTCAATGGGTTATAAAATAGATTAACTTTTGAATATCGACAAATGGGCAGGTTTAAATTTTATATCAAACGTATATCATTATTATAAAACATTAAAACAGTAATCCTTCTAGGAAGAGACAAAACCTCTCGGTACAACAAGTGACTCGGCACCATACAAGTGTAGGACGTGCAGACAACCGTTCAGCTCCAGGGAGGTTTATGATGCACATCGGAAGACTCACAAGAATGTGTGGGTCTGTGAGGTGAGTGTGATATATATATGTATATACTATATGTAGATCACTGGCATGTTGTTCAATATCTGGTGAGTAGTTCTGGTGTGACGGACTGACAGACATGCTCTATACAACTTACTACCTCAACCAGTGTATTATTGTATGTCCGAGTGACTCAAAGCCGTCCTCTGTCCAGGAGTGTGGCAAGTGTTGCCGGAGTAACTTCGAGCTGAAGAACCACAAGCGAGCCAAGCACGGCATGGAGCGGATCCACAAGTGTTCCTACTGTGACTACTCACCAGCCACTCAGGAAGCACTCACTGTGAGTTGATAGAGGGAATGAGAAGTTATACACATTGTTTTTATTTTTAGATAGAATTTAACTGTCATTCCTCCCTTGGGAAAGTAGATATGCATTTGTATATGGTGAACACATAATCCCAGTTACCTAGCTTTTAAAACATTCAAACTTGTTTGTAAGGAATACAGAAACATTCAGACTGTTTTGTCCCTTTGCTATTCTCATTAAGAAAGAATTGTATCGCTTTGTCTGAATGCGAGGAAGGTTTCCAACAAGTTATCTTCTCACTCTATTAAAAAGGTAATACCGGGATTAACGCATGCTATTTACTTTTCTTCTTGGAACCTTTCATTCTTAGATAAATTGAATAGAATATATAAATTCCCCAAAAAATCCATAATTATCATCCCTTAACCGTTTGCCTATTAGTACTACGGAGCCACCCTGGAATAACACACTGTTGTCAGGGCAGATTTTCATGGGTTCCACTAGTAAGAAACCCTTCTGACAGCGAAAGGCTAGCGTTGCAAACTTCTTGAAATACCAATACCCTACATAATCAAGTACCCAACACATTATAGAACGAAGTACTTGTCTTATAACAAATAACATTGTTCAGACCCATTGCCCTTACCGCACACAACATATCGTTGATGGCATCACTAAAAGAAATAAAAATCCTTGGGTATTTAAGATTATTGTAACTAAATATTTGTGTTCTATTTTCGCCCTCTTGGGAAATTCCCTTTTATTCAGTATATTTAGACTTGGAAACAGTTATTTTATAGCTGCCTAGTTGCTATGATCTCCAGTATGGGTAAAAAATGTAAAGGCTGTTTAGAAAAATACGAAAAATATTTTTATTGCTTTTACTGATCTAGGCATTTTGTTACATAGATACACGAGCGTCGTCACACAGGAGAGAGACCGTACGTGTGTGACCACTGTGGTGCTGCCTTCTATAGACGAAACACGCTGGTTCAACATCTAGCTCTACATCTACCAGACAATAAGTACCAGGTGAAAATGAGGGTATTTACCCAAAAAGGCCCTAAGAATTCGTTTTCGCTAGGTTACTGACCTAGAACATACGTGTTTTAACTCTGTTTGAAGTGAATCTTCCTGTTTCAGTGTGATCTGTGCCCGAAGCGGTTCAAGTCCAAGAACTTCCTGCTCATCCACAAGCACGACACTCACACGGGCAAGAGGTACGGCTATCTGTGTTCAGTTTGTGAGCGACGCTTCCAGAAGCCTTACAAGGTACGAGAGCACGCGAGGAAGGCGCACGGGCTGGGGGAGGAACAGGCGCCTGTGGTGAGGATCGAGCTGTGAGGAACGGGGAGACGGAGAGAGAAGGAGGGAGGAGACGAGCGGAGAGGAGGGAGGAGGCTAGTGAAGAGGATTTGATCCAAGACATTCTACATCGTTACACGCTGTGATTCATGACACCAGTCCCTGGTGTGTTTTAAACAATAAAGAAAATAATATATCACAAATTCATTTATAAAATAATGAGAAATAAAAAAATGTTTGTTTACACTTGTGTTTGTTTTTTGAAACCAAAAAATCCCATTTAAATCTATATTCTTTCCCAAAAAATTAGACATAGAGAGCAGTTCTTCTCTTTACTTCTGTTCTATCCAGTCTTCATCTGCTCGGAGTATTTTAGAGCGTTTAGAACTTGGTCCTGAAAATAATACGTCTGGTTGAAGTAACCTTCCCTTTTAGATGAAACTAGACTTCATAGTTAGAGGAGATCATCTTCATAAACATATTTTTTGCCCATCATAGTAGCATCTGTAACAAATTAAAATAAGGTCTTGATAAAAATTGGTATAATAAGGATGTCATCTATATATAAAATCAGAATTTTATTTTGCCTGTGATAATGTTTATACAAAAAGTATATCCTTGAAGTTTAGATAAGTACAGACGTCTGAATCATTTGAAATCATATTTTATATTTGTCTTTCCAGTATTTATTACATTTATACACATTTAGTTCACATCATTTATTAGTTCCGTATGTTATAACAAATTTAGTTAGGAAATTAAAATATTTGTACTGTTTCAGAATTTATTACGGAAAGTCTGTTTTGAGTCAGATGAGATAAAAAAAAATATTTATTAAAACTAATCAACCAATACAAATTAAATTATGAAATACAGATAGTTAAATCCAGATTCTCATCTATTCTAGTGACGACTGACGCAGGTAGCAGTCATTTTATAAATAATCTCAAATAAAAGAAATATTTGTAAGAAAAATGCTACGAAGAGTTATAAGAACACAGCGTCTTTGGCGATTCCATATTTAATAAGCTGGTATAAAGTAAACGAGTATGTAAAATTGACTATTTTAAAGCAATGCTAAAACTCTATCGAGTCTCTAATTTACATTTTATTTTAAAAGTAACCGTAGTGTAAAATATATGTATGTACATGAAGGAACCCTACTTAACATGATAATTAATGCCTCTTCTCTCCCGTCAATAATAAACCACGCTGATTTTTTAAAGTTTACAAGCAATAAGTTTCTTAACAAATTTTAATAAAATTATTTGATGATACAACAAATATATTTAAATCTTCAACATAAGCTGACACCAAAAAAAAAAAACAATATATCAGATATTTTAAAGCTGTTTAGCAAAAGCGCCATTATAACTTATAAGTCTTATAAATGCATTTTATCAAATAAAAATTTCAGATTAAGTTGCTCCTACATTCCTTTTCAGTTCGTCATATCAAATGCTGCCATATTATTTGGTTTAAGATATGCTCTGACCACGTTCAAACATCTCATGTTTAATGTTGGTTTCAGGGCATTTAATTGATTTTTTGAATTGGAGACGCTCAATCCCAATCATCGCTTAGTTTTAGCTGGGTCAGAGAGTAAGCTTCAACATTCGGTTCGTTCCTTGTTAGTACTTGACATTTAGAGTACCTGCGACAAGTCAGTGATCGCTTACAATATCGAACCTTTTAATCAGCAAGACGTCTCTGAATATATGCTTTCTGTTCATCATGATGAAGTCTATCGCGTTCCTAGTGCTACCATTTGGGCTTCACCAAGTCCACTTTCTTTGGGGCTTTTAAGAAAAATGTATTCATCACGAACAGCTGCTCAAGAAAGCTGTCAATCATTTGCCTACGGTTTATCGCTCCAAAGCAGTAAGTGCCCATGCGTTATACAATATCTATAGGTTTTTTGGGGCATGTTTTTTTTTGGGAGATGAAATAAAGATTTTAATTAGGATTTTTTGGGTTTAAAAAAACAAACATAAGTGTAAACAAACAGTTTTTTAATTCTCATTATTTTATAAATATATTTGTGATATTTTATTTTCTTTATTTATTAAAAACACAAGAGACTGAGATATAATATCTTGGATCAAATCCTCTTTTAGTTATTTTCATTCCCAACCCTCGCGTGTTCCTCCCTCCTCCCCGCTCGTCTCCTCCCTCCTCCTCTCTCCGTGTCTCCGTTCCTCACAGCTCGATCCTCACCACAGGCGCCTGTTCCTCCTCGCCCAGCCCGTGGGCCTTCCTCGCGTGCTCTCGTACTTTGTAAGGCTTCTGGAAGCGTCGCTCACAAACTGAACACAGATAGCCGTACCTCTTGCCCGTGTGAGTGTCGTGTTTGTGGATGAGCAGGAAGTTCTTGGACTTGAACCGCTTCGGGCACAGATCACACTGAAACAGGAAGATTCACTTCAAACAGAGATAAAACAGGCTGTTGCTGTGAAATCTAACCAAAACCGAATTCTAAGGGTCTTTTTTATGTAAGAGCTCTCATATTCACCTGGTATTTGTTGTCTGGTAGATGTAGAGCCAGATGCTGCACCAAAGTTTTTCGTCTATAGAAGGCAGCGCCGCAGTGATCACACACGTACGGTCTCTCTCCTGTGTGGCGACGCTCGTGTATCTATGTAACATACTGCCTATATCAGTAATAGCAATTATATATTAATAATTATACTAAATGTTTTTATTTTTCTGAACAAAACTGTTTTTACAGCTATAAGGACGAAACCAAGATTCATAAATGTATTGTAGGAAGAAAGCTTGATTTTTTGAAAACATTTAACTAATTTATCACATACTTTAATACATAGAAGAAACTCTTCCAGCAACACAAATGTAATTGCTACTATTATTAACAATAACTTAATATTATACTGGAAGTGATTGCAAATTTACTGTACACAATTATAAAAATGTGTATAACTTCTTATTGCCTATATCAACTCACAGTGAGTGCTTCCTGAGTGGCCGGTGAGTAGTCACAGTATGAACACTTGTGGATCCGTTCCATGCCGTGCTTGGCTCGCTTGTGGTTCTTCAGCTCGAAGTTACTCCGGCAACACTTGCCACACTCCTGCACAGAGGACAGCTTTGAGTCACTCGGACATACAATAATATACTGGTTGAGGTAGTAAGGTGTATGAGGGCATGTCTGTCAGTCCGTCACACCAGAACTACTCACCAGATATTGAACAACATGCCAGTGATCTACATATAGCATATACATATATATATATCACACTCACCTCACAGACCCACACATTCTTGTGAGTCTTCCGATGTGCATCATACACCTCCCTGGAGCTGAACGCTTGTCCGCACGTCCTACACTTGTATGGCGCCGAGTCACTCGTTGTGCCGAGAGGTTTTGTATCTTCCTGGAAAGATTGTTTTATAACAATAATATAAGTTTCATATACATAAAAACCTATCAACTTGTCAATATTCAAAAGTTATATAAAGTGAATGTAAAGATCTCAACTCTTGTCTTTATATCATCAACTGATTCTAAGTTTCAGTCTGGCTTCAGTCCGAGTCTAACTGTGTCGTGAGTACATTAAGCGACTACTCACAGCTTCTTTCTTACAGATATCATACAGGTCGGGGAAGTTGTAATTCTGATATCTGTCAATGAAACCCATTTGTCCAAACTCGTTGGCTTGTAAGCTGTCTGTTTGAGGCTCCGTCTTCACGACTGTAGTCATCGCTAGTTTCGGTACATTCTCAGTTTTCACTCTCATACTCAGACGAAGCTTTTCAGTTCTTCTACTGACTCGTCTCAGTCTTAATGCAGTTCTGACCGCTCTGTAGCACCGGCGACATATGTATTGGGATAATCCATCGTTAGGTCTTATCTGTGGAATATAAAATAGTTTATAATGTAGAGGAGGCGTTCATTATACGCCAGAGATGAGAATGTCTATTGCTCAAAAGAAATTAACTCACTACTAAACCAGTTACTAGGCGTAGTTGCTCAGATATTTTTTCCTTACTTTCGCCTCCACTGAACAGAGATCCTAAACTCCTGGAGCTACCACAGGTCCTGCAAGATCCGTTGCCGAGTTCTGTCTTGAAGGATTTCTTGGGTCTTGTATTCCTATAAAATATTCTTCCTCGAGAAGCCATACCGTGAATTAGAAGGAATAAAGGTAACATGAAGGCAACAGGTATCGACGCTTCTTACTTCTTTTAATATATTATTTGCAAACTTTTGAATAAATAATTAATTGAAAATATTTATAATTTTAATTTGTATGTCAAATTTTGACATTTACATTTGACTTTCAAGCTTTCTTCCGAAGTGTACGTAAAAGGTTACCGTTATGCAGCCAAAGGAATATTTTATATGAATAAATGATAATTTTATTATAAGTAATTGTTTTTATATAGAAGTACTTTAGACAGTTTGTTATATGATTTCAAATACATATGTATTTATTCTGTTGACCTTTATGTCTTAATGTAGTTTGTCACTAAGAACGAATTTCGTAATTAATTATAAATTACATTCTTTTTCTTTTTCCGGTAAAATTTCATATCGATAATGGTATTATATTAACTTTTTCTTCTATTATTATATTTCATTCTCGTTATTGTTATCAAACTGGCTACAAGTATGTATGATTTTCTTAAATCTTTTGCATTTGGGCATTTTAGTTATTTTTCCAAAATCCTTATTGGTTATTTTTCTATTTCAAATTTTTCTAAGCCGTATCATAATTTTTCAATTCATAGTAAAAAAGTCTTGTTTTCCACGTTTTTGTTTATTGAGACATTTTATATGTTAAGTAATCCTATTTCGTAAATCTCAGTTGTCATCTGTGGTAATATCTGTCATAACACAATTTATAATCTGTCGTCAAATGCTACATTTGTTTTGCAAACTATTTAATATTTAAACAACTAAGTATCACCATTACTTATGAATTTAATTGTTATTGCTGTGTTTACGAAAGTATACTAGAGCTTATTATTATAAACGAAATGAACGAGTGGAAATGCTGTAGAACCTGTTTGAACGACCAAAACCTTCTTCCGATATTTGTTTTGCCGGAACAAAGTGAAAAATATTCTAACGTTTTATTTATTATCACCGGTATTAAGGTAAATAAATGAGTGATTTACAATTATTATATAACTTGAAATAAAATAAAACACTTAAATAATAATAAATAATTGAAAGAAATATCAAATAATACGAAGTTTTTTTTAAATTAATTTTTTCGGTTTTGGGATCTTTTCCAAATCATGGTTTTATTTTTATAATGTAAAGATTATTTACTTCGATTGAATATTATAATAATTATAGCATTACTACGTCTACCATGATTCTTTGTATTAAAAACTGGACCGTTTATCTTACGTAAACGAATATAAATATATTAGCTTAAAATAATAGCTTATTAATACACAAATTTTCATACACAGATCGAAGTAAACGACACGCTGCCACAAGAAATGTGCAACAATTGTATAACATTTATTAATAATTGCATAAAATTCAGAAGAAAATGCGACCAAGCTAATAATATACTGAAAAATAATACGTGTGATATAAAACTCGAACCGTGTCTAAAGACTGAAGAGATGACGATATCTATAGATATATCTGATGGTTGCAAGAAAGATATTGAAGATATTATCACTTCGGATCAGTTACGGACGAAAGAAAACACAAATAATTATGAAAAATGTACCAATAAAGTAGATTTACCAACGAAACGGAACAAAAATGTTGATAGACGAAGGAAAAATGTTAAAGAGGAGATCGAATGTGAGTACTGCCACAAAATACTAACATCGCGATTGTCACTACGGAACCACTACAAGATACATACAGGCTTCGATGTGGTGTGTGAGGTGAGCTCGGGATAATATATTATATATATAAAGAAAGTCGTGTTAGTTACACTATATATAACTCTAACGACTGTACGGATATGGATGAAGATTGGTGGAGAGATAGATTAGAACATGGAAGGGTCATGAGATATTTTATTCTGTTTGATCGGAAAAAAAAATTCAATAAATTCCAATATCTGAATAGATTTCACCCGGTCAGTTATATTACTAATGAAGAAATTAATGAGGACGAAGTCACGAGTAAAAACTAGTATATATATAAATATTATGTTCAGAGGGGTGCATCTATATTCTTAAAGGGTGCATTAGTATAAGGGTACTTAATTGTTATGTACAGATTTTAATCTAGCATTTATTTCATGTTACAGCACTGCGGCAAGAAATTCATAACGCGAAGACTTCTGTTGATGCACTGTCGAGCCAAGCACGGATATGAGAAAACGGATAAGTGTTCCTTCTGTGACTATAGAGCATCTAACGCTGAACAAGTTAAAGTAAGTTATGGATATATATATATGTTCTTTTCAAATTAGTTAGAGAGAGAAGCTTGTACGGTGGAGGTGAGCGTTTAACGTTAGATAGGGTCCCTTAAAACCTACACCTGGGTCACAAGTCACAGTCACTCCTTGAAGCTCCTCTCACTACAACGATGGACCCGACACAAGCACCGTGAATACATGGAATGATGAGAGGTTTCATCTCAGTCTTGTTTGTATATATATTTATGATATGTTTCTGTATATATATTTATCTGTCTGTCTGTTTCGGTTAATCTCTGAAACAGCTGAACCGATTTTGATGGGACTGAATTTTCCGTTTCCAAGAGAACCAACTCTATCTCTGTACCAAATTTCATTAAAATCAGTTGAATGGATTAGGCGTGAAAGGCAGACAGAGTTACTTTCGCATTTATAATATTAGTAGGGATATTGAGTATTTTTCTTTCTACCCAGATTCACGAGAGACTTCACACTGGTGAAAAACCGTTTGTATGTAAGGAATGCAATACAGGCTTCCATAGGAAAAGCAGTTACCTGCAGCATGTCGCTATACACCTGCCGGAGAAAACTGTACAGGTTTGTGGAATGTACCTGAGATTATACTAGTATTAATATTCAATAAATAAATATTAAAGTCATGTATGTATAGTAAGTATCAAACTGAATGACATCAACTAATATAATAAAGTGATCTATCTACATTTCACTTGTTTATTCTTCTTACATAAAAAAACTACTGAATTGATTTTGAGGAAACTTTTCAATAATGTAGTTTAGATATAAGAACAATATGATTGTGATTTGTTAGAAGATTTTCTGTTGTTCTCTTCTAATGGAGTGAGTTTCAGTATTTTTACTTGTCTTAGATGATAGATTCCGCTACTAGTTGATCACTAAATATATATATTTTCAAAGATTTCTTTTCCTCTCAACAAGATTAATAATTAAATACAATTAATGGAAACATAAAATTAATTTCTGGTATATAGATCTGTTATTGGTATCAAATAGTTATTTTATATATGAAAACAATACATATAATATTAATTATAATATTTCCATTTCCAGTGCGATCAATGCTCAGCAAGATTTAAATCGGTGACACTGATGAAGATTCACAAGAGTCGACATCGACCTGCTCCATACAGCTTCAAGTGTGCCGTGTGTGAGAACAGCTTTGTGAGGAGGAGGAATGTTATCAGGCATTTACTGAGGGTGCACGGGCTGGAGGGTGACGAACACGTCACGAGGGTGAAGGTCGGATGAGGGTGACACCCACAAGATATAAAGCTGGTTGGAATGTATGCCAATATGAATATTCATGTATTTGATTTTATAATGTTGGTTGATTAATAATTGTGGATTAATGAGGAATTAATAAAGTATTTATATACATATTACTTTGGATCTTGTGAAATCAAAAGAGTATTATGGGCTCTAATAATGAATAAAAGAAGCAATGAATGTCTGAACCAGAACTTGAACCTGCTACTTGGTAACATACGTTCTCGGCAGTGGCGGCTGGTGGATAATCGAACTGGTGGTGCACTTTACTAAAATATTAAAATTAGAAAATGCAACAAAACGTAACGAGATGTTAATCACGTCTCTATTCGTCATACATCGGGTGCTTTCGGTAATCTTCGGCCGCTCGAGAACCGACTCATGACTCGGTATATTTCTATGAACTATCTTTTTTTTCACGCGTCAGCCGTATTAATTCGTATCTCATACAAGATATATTAGCAGTCTTCGTGCACTCGCCGAAGCGCACGATATGAGTTTAGTAAGGCCTCGGCCTCAAATTTTGCGGGCAGCGGAACGGCGGCGGGGCGGCACGGAAACGCATACTGTTCTCCAAACTAGCGGGCAGCGGGCACCGCTGTATTCGAGGGTCGGTCCATTTGATTATACGCGTAAGATCCTGCCGCTCCCGCCGCCGCTCCGCTGCCCGTAAAATTCGAGGCCGAGGCCTAAAGCGCTCAAACTTTTTGACCACAATTAGGAAATGAAATTTTTTATACGTTTTTATATGTTTATAAAATAAATATTAAAATGGTAATTTAAAAATAAAGATGAAGTAATATTTTGTAATTTTTAAATCTTTTGAATTGGTGGTTCAGCGCACGAGTGCACTTATTAGGTACAGCCGCCACTGGTTCTCGGTAAAGTTTCAGTGTTAATTCTCAATGTTCATTACTCCCAGTCATGTAACAGTATGTGTGTGTCCAGTATGTATAGTTTACAAACACAAGTCGATGCTCATGTTGATACATCACAATGGTTCAGTATTATCACTCATTATAATCACTCATCATAATAATTGTATGGATATTGATATATCATTCATATATATCACTCATCATGATAATTATACTGTGTTGTCATTAGTATAACACAGACGGCGCTACTTGTAACATAATCAAGTCTTTGTTAATACAGTGACTGAAGATGGAGCTATTTTTGTACTTCATCCTCTCTTAAGATTAGTATGTTGTATGGAGATTAATTATTAATGTGTTTCTTTTGGCAATAACAAGTTAATAACTATCCAGGAGCTAAAACTCTATATAAAATAGTTCTAAGGAGATAATTCAGTTGATATTTATGTTCTATACACACTTAAGACTTGTTCCAGGTACAGCAGTAGAAATATAATGAAAAAAAATAAGAATACATAGAATACTAGGGGAAAGTGTTTTAACTTGCTTATCAAGGATTCCCAAACTTATTATGTCTATGCCCACATTGGGAAGAAATTATTTGATAGTGCAACCATTATTTCATCTACTGAAAATACTTATAAGCTATCCTAGCTAAAAGAAATTACAAAGCACCTAGGGCTTTACACAACACCCCCATTTTTTCTGGGTCTTTTATTCTACTTTAGGCCTGCAGTGCCCATAAGTGAATGTCCAAACTTTGAAAAAGACTACTAAGAAAATAGATTGCCTTATTTAAGTGTTTCTTCTAGTACAAAATATTAAAACTGTAATATCTACAAAATATGTATACTTGTGCTGCTATCTTACTTCAACCTTTGTTAAGGAAAATTATACAAAAGAAAATTATTTTTCTAGATATTTATTGAAGAGCATTGAAATACACTTACATCTATATAAATGCATTATGGCACAATAATTATAAAAATATCAAAATGTACGATAAAAATCAAGTTTTTTTTCCTAATAGGAAATAAATGGAAAATAAATCTCTAAAATATATGTATAATATAAAAAAATTGTTTACAACATGAATGGAATATTTGTTATGGTAATTATTCGAGTATTATGTCCAAATATAAGTGGAACTAGAGTAGAAAGGTCTACATTATGTCGGAGAGACCATAAATAACTGGTTTCCAACATCCTAGGATAGTCTAGTTATTCAACAAACTTCCAGACAGATGGTTGTTCACATTCACCTTTGTCGGGACAGAATCTATTGAATGTAGTGTATGTAAGAAACCCGAGCAACTCTCTCTCCTCTTGAATCCTGTAGGTGAATGTACTCTCATGAGTGCCGATGAAGGTTGCTGCGTGTGAACATATGATCTGTTCAATGATAGCGATGCCTCCATCCTTGTAACGCTGTATCTCGTCGGCTGTCGGAGTATAATAATACACTACGTAGCCCAAATTCTTTAATTCAGTCTTCAGAAGTATCAACTCTGATTGATCAGCATCAGTAGCGATGAAGACCTCATTTAAATCGAGATTAGTGTTCCTAACAATATCATCAATTTGTTTTGCCGTTCCTGTAACCGATGGGACGTCTTTACTCCTCGATCTGGCGAAGTCCTGACGCCTCCAGTGTATACTTATATATGAAGTACACATCTTCACGAAGCATTTGAGTTTATCTGTCATATATTTGGTCGCCGCTTCGACGAGTGGTTCACTGAAAACCATACTTTTCCGACAAGCCCAGTATAACGCGTCTCCGTAGCTATCATGCAGAGGAATTTCCCCATGCGCGAACATAACGCTAGTATCTTTTGGATTAGACGCTATCAGTTCCCATAACTTCGATATCTTACCCTGGAACTTAACACATATCACCTCTTTTACTTTTATTTTATCGTTACTCACATTGTAAACACAATTACCCATAACTTTATACTTCTCTTCGAACACGCCGTTCTCGAATGGATTCTCAAAGTTCTGTAACACGTACAAATGATCTACTTGGACGTAATCTGATTTCGTGTTTTCTAGATATTCGTCGAATTCCACGACGGGCGCGAAAGATTGAAGAGCGGTCACGTCGAAGAAGTGTCTCCAAGGTAGAGGTTTGCTAGCTTTTGTGCTTGATCTCCAATGGTACATGTTGTTCCAAGGCGGTAAAATCAGCCGATATTTGTTTTTCACGTAATTGGTCTTGGCTTTCGCCAGCATGATAGCAAACCTCATATATACATCCCTCCTTAAATTAAATCCTTCTGGAGGATTAACATCGTAAAGTATATGTTTGATTGTATTATCTATTTCGAAGTTCCCATGGCAGAGAACTTTGTCTTTGTCGCAGAAGTTGTCGTCAAACGCGCTCGACAAAGTAAATAAACACACGAGAATGCCTACGGTAATCATTATAAATGAATTTTAAATACTTTCAACAGTACTACACGGAGGGTGACTGAGTTATAAGCGATGTATATATCATTTTAAAGTTATATTGATTGATAGAGAGCGTAGCACTGCCATTGGATATCCATTTATTGATCGGCGCAACCCTTACGCTAAATCCACCGGGCGCCGGTACGGGGCATTGCACTCAAAATGTCAAAATAAAAACTTGTCAGATACTACACAGGATACAAAATGTATTTATTCCAAAATATAAGTTAAATTAAATCTTTATCATAATAATGTACAAATATATTATCGTATGATAATATATTAATATTTAGTTTAATTTGAGAATAATATATCATCAAATATACATATATAACGACATGAAATAAACTAGACCAAATAAAAGTATGTATCAGTACACTAAAATTGTTTTTATATTTTTGAGTTTTTACAATATATTATTTTAAAAATATGATTTATATGCGTGGGCAAATAATATGACAAGGTGTATTCATATATGATATGATTATTTTTTTTATACTGGTAACATCTATTTAATGATGTCACTCTGAAAAGTTGGTTAGTCGACGTTTTCACGAAAATAAATTATTAAAACTATTAGAACCAACGAAAATTAACATCAACTATTAAAAATGGACCTGATCGTGAACCAACCTGTCGTTATAGACAATGTAAATATTTTTAAAAATAAATTTTAACGATCAATTCTTTCACCAAATTGGGACATATATTTTATATACAAATTCAATAAATACTCGAAATATAAGTTATATAAAATATAATTATTTATTTATTTAATCGTATAGTGTGGATTTATAACAAATAGTGAAGTTTTCTCTCACTTTTACTTTTAATATGAGTCATAGTTGTAGTCTCAATTTCTCAAGCTTATCATGTAATACCACTTTTTCCAGGGTTCCGGTGTTATTAAAGCCGGATTCGCCGGCGATCAGATACCAAAATGCAGATTTCCGAACTAGTAAGTGCCTACAGTACTTAATATCTACAAAAGCATTGTTAACCAAATATGGCTTTGTGATCTATATGTAGGAATATACAGCAATGGAATTTGAAGTTCTGAATATTGATATAGTCTTCTTCTTCTACCTGGCAATTTCCCAGTCTTATCCATGGTCTTCCTTATATGTTGTGTACGGTTTTGGCTAATTGTTTTTACGACTGGTCGCCTGCCTGATATCAACCCTCTTTGGGAATGCATTAATCGGTGATGTCTAAATACTCTTAAAGTACATATGACTCGGAACCATCACATTGGTACTTGCTTACTTGAATATTGATATAGTATCAGAGTATATCCCTACTAATATTATAAATGCAAGAGTAACTTTGTCTGTCTATCTGTTACGCTGTCACACCTAAACCACTGAACTGATTTAATGAAATTTGGTACAGACACAAAGTTGACCTTGAGAAAGAACATAGGATAGTTTTTATCCCAGACTTTTGAAAGGTTCTTTTGAAAACGCGATATAACCAAACTCCACGCGGGCGAAGCTGCGGGCAGAAAGCTAGTCAATAATATATATCATCAAATATTACAGTATTAATATTATTATATACAGTATAGGTCGTCCGAAACATGTTCGTGTTATGGCGGGTGCTTTGGAAGGGGAGTTATTTGTTGGACCGCGGGCCGAGGAACACAGAGGACTGCTAACCATCAGATATCCCATGGAACACGGGATCGTTACCGACTGGAATGACATGGAAAAAGTGTGGAATTATATATACAGTAAGGTAAGGGGAAATTTAAAATAACTCCTCACTTAATCATTTATAATATTAGTTGCCATTTCTACCAGGGGTTTTCAAATTTGATGGGACCTAAGACCAATGAAAATACCTAAATAATAATGATTTTATTACAAGTATTTTTTCATTAATTTATTTAAACAATATATATGTCGGAGAAGATGCCAAAACGTGGTTTTTAAAATGAGTGACGTCAGCATAACTGACGTCACCAGCGCGGTTTGTTCTCGAATGTCGTCAGCCCTTGAGGCTATCGAAGGTAACCTCACAGCCCTCACAGCCGGTGGGACGGTGTTTCACTTCCAAGAGGTTCGATCCCCGCGACGGCTCCAGCATGACTATCTGTAATCAGTAACTCGCCTCTATTTATAATGACTAACAGCCATTGTTATGACTTCACTCGGACAGGTTGTCACGTGAGCGACACCTCACAATTTATCTACCCTCAATTATTGATTATTAAAATGGTAACTGCGCCGACACGGCCATTCTGACAGTTGGTGCGCGCTCTGCACCATCCTGCATTCTTGGTTAAGATTCCCTGGTCACCTGAGAATGAAATAAAAACAAAAACTGATCGTTATGAGCTAGCTCAAGGGCAGCACATGATTAGTTCAAAGATGTAACACTCTCCAGATCTACGGTGTATACATGTCTCCTCACGGTTCCACAAGGCGTCCCCTCGTTATCTCATGGTTCTCTTACGGATACATCAAGGACCTGTGGTTAGCTCAAGGATAGCACGTAATTAGCTCAGAGGTATCACTCTTTGGTGCATACATGTCTCCTCACGGCTTCACAAGGCATCCCTACAGAATCTCATGGTTCTCATATGGATACATCATGGACACGAGGTTAGCTTGAGGGTAACACGTGATTAGCTCAGAGGTAACACTCCAGATCTGTGGTGTACACTTGACTTCTGATGGTTCCACAAAGGATTTTAATTTTTAGGATGTTGCTGTGGTCTGGGCGGTCTTGTACGCCGTGGTCCACAGAGGCTCTAAGGGATGGAGGTAGGTCGATGCTGTGGTTTAGGACTTTTTGTCCGTGGTCCACAGGGGCTCTGAAACATTGAAGAAAAATTCCATTATTATCAGATGGACGAGCAGAAGTGAACGATCCCACTTCTGATGTCGGAGAAGATGCCAAAACGTGGTTTTTAAAATGAGTGACGTCAGCATAACTGACGTCACCAGCGCGGTTTGTTCTCGAATGTCGTCAGCCCTTGAGGCTATCGAAGGTAACCTCACAGCCCTCACAGCCGGTGGGACGGTGTTTCACTTCCAAGAGGTTCGATCCCCGCGACGGCTCCAGCACGACTATCTGTAATCAGTAACTCGCCTCTATTTATAATGACTAACAGCCATTGTTATGACTTCACTTGCACAGGTTGTCACGTGAGCGACACCTCACAATTTATCTACCCTCAATTATTGATTATTAAAATGGTAACTGCGCCGACATATAAAATAGATTCTATGGGCCACAATAAACCAAGCCCCGCAATTTGGACAGAAGTCTTAAACTTTTATTTGTATTTATTTCAGGACCAATTATCAACATTCTCCGAGGAGCACCCCGTGTTGTTAACAGAGGCTCCGATCAATCCTCGTCGTAATAGAGAGAAGACGGCTGAAGTTTTCTTTGAGAGTTTCAATGTACCGGCTCTGTTTCTATCAATGCAGGCGGTGCTCAGCTTGTGAGTTGACAGAATTAATATTTTAAGATGAAAAGATTTATAAGTATTAACATATACAGGGTGACTGGTGAATTAAAGTGTGCACACGTTCCAAGTGTTCCAAGTGTGGACGCGTGCGGCGACGTGCTGATACAACAACACGCCGCCAGGGTATGTAGGGTGTTCACACGATGCGTAATTAATTACATAACTTTTGGTTAACTTTACTTAGAAGTTTATTAATATTTATGTTATATTAATTTTTATTTTGTCATATATGATCGTCAAATATCATGTCCTCAAGTATCGATAGTAATTCACCAGTCACCCTGTATATGTACTCTTTTATACTGTTCATGATCATTCATTTGTGGAACTGCTCACCAGAATTTTTCCTCGGACATCATTTCTCATTGGAGTTGCTATTAAATTACTTTATATAATTATTTGAAATAATATCTAAGAAATATGTCACATTTAACGAAAACTACTAAACTTATATGTATATTATAATATGAACTACATATTAAAAATTATAACCTACACCTAAGACTACATGATTGACCCGATGTTAGGATAGCAATACCATTCCATAGCTTGTGTGTATCAGGAATCTTCTGGTTCACACGCTTGGTGTTCGTTCCGCGGAGTCAGCGGCGTCAAGAGTTATATATTATACATACAACGATGTCGCCTCGGCGATGTCTATTTATCCTACTAATATTATTAATGCGAAAGTTTGTGAGTGTGTGTGTATGTTTGTTACTTCACGCTCAAACGGCCGAACCGATTTTGATAAAATTTTGTATACAGGAAGCTGAAGTCCAGGAATAACCTATAGGCTACTTTACATTCCGGAAATCCGCGGGTAACACCGCGGGGCGCAGCTAGTTTTCTAATATGTGTGTAACAAGCTGATATATATATAGTGCAAATTGTTTATTTATATGTATGTGTGTGTCAGATACGCGACTGGAAGAACAACAGGTGTAGTGCTAGATTCTGGAGATGGAGTGACCCACTCGGTGCCCATATACGAAGGGTTCGCCATGCCTCACAGCATCATGAGGGTGGATGTGGCCGGGAGAGATGTCACCAGATATTTAAGGTGAGACTGTTTTAGGTGGAGGGTAGTTTAGAATATATATGGTACTTATAGAGCTTACGGTCCCTTGGAAAAACATCCCCAAAGATATCCATGAAGGTCAATAAATATTACGAGCTCACTAACGAACTCTAATGTGGTTAATTACTGGGTTTGAAAAGAACGGTCTTTGTAGCTTTAAGTTGTATTTAATAATATTAGAAGATTTTAACATAACATAAAGAAAGCTTGGGCCAATGGGCGGTCCACCATATTTGGATGTATACATGAGATGTTTTATAAAGGAGACTTTACACTAGACTTAATTCTATAATATAGCATACACACTATATTTATTACACTTCAGAACTAACTCGAAATAGGTTCGTCGTGGATTTGTACGGTAGAGGTGGGAGCGAGAGGTATAACAACTAAATCTCTGTATAACCTACTAAAAGTCTTGGGCCTGTCCAGAACTCACATTAATACATTCTTGGAACGTACTTCGAAGACAGCCCTAGTAGGTTCGTTTAAAATTTGATAGAGAGAGGAGCTTGTACGATGGAGGTGAGCGTTTAACGCGTTAGATAGGGTCCCTTAAACCTACACCTGGGTCACAAGTCCCAGTCACTGTTGAAGCTCCTCTCACTACAACGATGGACCCGACACACGCACCGTGAATACATTGAATGATGAGAGGTTTCGTCTCTCTATATATATTAAACCTACACCTGGGTCACAAGTCCCAGTCACTGTTGAAGCTCCTCTCACTACAACGATGGACCCGACACACGCACCGTGAATACATTGAACGATAGAAGTTTTGTCTCATTTTCTTATTACACTTTTATTGAATAAAATATATTAGTATCTTGACCTGGTAAGATCTAATTTATTGTCCTATCCTTGAATATTCAATGTGTTTCGTATGTCAGGTTGCTTCTTCGTAAGGAAGGTGTAAATCTGGAGACATCAGCTGAATTGGAGATCGTGAAGTCTATTAAGGAGCGCGCGTGTTACTTGTCACCCAACCCTCTTAAAGAAGAAGCCTTGGACCCGGAGAAGGCGCAGTACACACTGCCGGACGGAACACAGCTAGAGGTGATTGTCATTCTTCTTCTACCTGGATATTACCCAGCTTAAGCCAGGGTCTGCTTCACATGTTGTGAACAGTTTTGGCTAATTGTTTCTACGACCAGCCGCCTGCCTGACATCAATCCTGTTTGGGAATGCATTAATCAGTGATGTCTAAATACTCTTACAAAGTATATATGACTGGAAAAATCACATTGATGCTTGCCAGGATCGAACCCGCGCCCTCATGCATGAGAGGCGGGCCTTTTAACCACTAGGCCACCACTGACTTCAACAGCTAGAGGTGATTGTTATTATTGAAGTTAAACCTCTTTACATGATTAGGGGTTAAATGGTGAAAGCGTTACGAAAAGTGTGATCGGTTGAGGCGAACGAAAGTTAGAAGGTAGTAAATTAGTGACGATAGATAGAGTTACGGTTCATGGATCATCATGATAATGGAGTCAAAGAAATTTTACCTCATTCGTGTGGTCTAAAGCACACTGATTGAATTTTGTATCATTTTCAAACTACCCTCCGTTCGGAAATCACAAAAATTAGTATCATTTGGCATAGCATTTTTGAACAGAATGACTTCTATTTTAACAATAATTGTAATTATATATATGTTCTGTATATTTTTCATTGAGATTGGTTTTTAATAGCATTGCCAGGAATTATTTATTTATTTATTTATTTATTTGGATAACCAACAAAAGAAAACATTATTACATTCATTACATTATCAAACTATTAACAATAACTTAAATGTCCTTTTAATTATAAGGCTATTACATCATGCAAAATATAATAATTGTAGTAAATCAAGATTTAAATTAAAAACAATAATAATAAATTCAATAAAACATTACATAATAATCAATAACATTGACATAACTAATAACATTATTACAGAAAATACAATTTAACATTTCAATATAACACAAAGTTTCAAAATATCACAAAATTAATATAAAAAATATATTTTATTTTATTATAGTTATTTAAAAAAAATTCATTATGGGTAATACTAAAACCAATCAAGAAGAAAATATATATTATATGTACATATATGAATATTCATAAATGTCTATAAGAAATATCATTAATTAATTCATGACAAACAGATCCAAGTTTAATTCAAATTATAATTGTAATAGTGCATGCATTATTAATATATTATTTTAAAAAGGCCAAAATTTTTGCCTAAATTGTACCAAGTTGTCGTGGCATATGTATAAATCATTTATTTCTTTAGAAGTGTTAATTATAATGGATTCTTGAGGTTTTTAAACTACTATTAGTCTTTAGTAGTAATGATGTACTGGTTCTCTACTGGTTTTTTTTTCTTAAGTCAGTGGTGGCCTAATAATTAGAGGGCCCGCCTCTAATTGCCGAGGGCGCGGGTTCGATCCTGGCCCGGGCAAGTACCAATGTGATTTTTCCGAATCGTATGTACTTTCTAAGAGTATTTAGACATCACTGATTAATTCTGCTCCCCAAAGCGGGTTGATGTCAGGCAGGCGGCCGGTCGTAAAAAACAATTAGCCAAAACTATTCACAACATGTAAGGCAGACCCTGGCTAAAGCTGGGAAAATGCAGGATAGAAGAAGATGTACTGGTCTTCTAAGTCATTCTATCATTAATTCCTTCACCCTTCATCATATATTGGTATTCAGATTTGTAACAACTGTTACTGTCAGTAAAATATTGAGAGTATAATAAGACCTAAGATTTTCACGAGTTTTCATTTAAATACCTCGTATTTTATTATTTTTACTACATACTCCCGACGTTTTGGTTACTTTGCAACAGTAATTATTAAGACGAGGTGTGAAATACTTAGTAATGTGATAATTAGTTTGATTTTCTTATATTTCAGATCGGTCCAACTCGTTTCCGAGCGCCAGAAGTTCTTTTCCGTCCGGACCTCATAGGAGCGGAGTGTGAAGGTGAGTTTAATTAAACCTCTAATTTATTATTATTATTATTTTTCCCTCTGTGTGTGGAATTCCTAAAACCACAGCATATGCTGAGTGACTCTCCTTTTTGTGACATCATACTGATGTGTAGGCAGCATTTTTTTTTGATTTATCTATACCTTCTGTTCTGTAATCTTCATTAGATATTATTTAATTGTTTTGTTATTTTATTTCTGTTTATGTTAGTGCTGTTCCCAAATAAAACATTTTTTTTTACTTTCTTTCTAGTTCTTGTAAACTAAAGCTTTTCATCTTGCAGGTCTTCACGAAGTTCTGATGTTCGCTATCCAGAAGTCGGACATGGACCTACGGAAGGTGCTGCATCAGAACATAGTGCTGTCCGGAGGCTCCACGCTGCTGAGGGGCTTTGGAGACAGACTGCTGGCGGAGATTAGACGACTCGCGCCCAAAGACATGAAGATCAGGGTGAGATATGTAGTACTTGATAGAAACTATATATAGTGCTACACATATATAACGAATTACGTTTCATCATTATCATCCTATCAGAGCCCACTGCTGTAAGGCCTCTCCTTACATGGAGAAGGTTTGAGCATTAATCACCACGCTCGCTCAACACGGGTTGGTGATTTCAAACTTATAATCTGATATAAGTCCAGGTTTCCTCACGATGTTTCAACGATCACTGAACTTCGACATCCTCTTGAATTCCTACTAATATTATAAATGCAAAAGTAACTCTGTCTCTCTGTCTGTTAAGCTTTCCCGACTAAACTACTGAACTGATTTTAATGAAATTTGGTACAGATATAGAGTTGACCTTGAGAAAGAACAGAGGATAGTTTTTATCTCAGACTTTTGAAAGGTTCTCTTGGAAACGCGATATAAACGAACTCCACGCGGGCGGAAAGCTAGTTTTCTATAAGAATCAATATAAAATATATCTTTACATTGGGAACAGTTTCAACTTTTAAGAGGAAGTATATATACTTACCACTAATTAATGAATTCTGTCATCCCAGAACCTTTATATAAAGTCTCTACCAATATATAACTCTTCATTTATAGTATGTAATTCATTCATGTTTCGACAAGCTTTTGTTGGTAAAACAATAATTTTTGTTTGATGGTTTGGTCGTTTAGGCGTGAACAGACAGACGGACAGAGTTACTTTCGCATTTATAATATTAGTAGGGATTACACGAATGTTTTATCAAAATCAGTTCACTGTCTCAATATTCACTACAAGTGTATCATCCCGAAGTTTTTCACCCAAAAAGTGTATCGTTTTACAATATTTTCACCCAACAAGTGTATTATTTCAAAGTTTTCCACCCACCAAGTGTATCGTTTTCCAGATCTCTGCTCCCCAAGAGCGATTATACTCCACCTGGATAGGTGGCTCGATCCTCGCGTCCCTGGACACCTTTAGGAAGATGTGGGTGTCCAAGAAGGAGTACGAAGAGGAGGGACACCGGGCCGTGCATAGGAAGACGTTCTAGGCTTACTATAACACAACATGTAGTGAGGGTAGACGAATATATAACAGAGGTCAATGACCTTTCACATACAACGGGACTTTTGATAATTTTGATCGAATATTGTTTTTGGTTGTGCACTCATAAATACTTAATATTATAATATATGTGTCTTAATCAATTATTTATTTTAATCGTCTACCCTCATTTATTTAATATAGATCTTGTAAGCGCAAGAAGTGTTTGTATTATGTAAACTCTAATATTATTAACTCTATGTACTCAAATTTATGAGAAAAAGTTAACTACAAGTCCGATCGTTAACAGTTTTTCACAACTGTAAAACTGAAAGTATTTAGTGTGAAATACTTGTACTAAGGTTACGATAAAGAACTAAGTATTACACAATGTATAAAAATCGTACAATTTTTTTGTCTTCTCTAGTTGAATGCTTAAAAACTATTATAGAAATGATAAATCGATAATGATGCAACTTTTTCGTTAGTTAAGTCTCGCAGCTTGAACATGGCTTGATAGCTTGAATTTAACTTAAATATAAAAAAAATTAATATCATGAAAAAAAGATGTAAATATTCCGTAAACGAAATTACATCAAAATGAGATTAGTTTAAAAATGATAATTTATTTAATATATGTACTATAAGCTGATACCGGGGACAAGAGTATAGAATGGTAAAGACGCGATGGTGTAGATGGAAAAGAGGCTGTAATAAGACCATAGGTAGTAGGTTCGATGCCAGCTAATTCATATATTTTATACTGCAATAACTATTTGGTTTTCTTGAGTTATAAATACAATTAAAAACTATTTTTCTTGTTTAATATATGAACAATTTGTAGTACATTCCAAAGTATATATATGTCGGTATCAGCGGTTGTCTCGCGTCGCCACACAAGTCCTTGTTGTGGGATATTTTTTTTATATTTCAATAAATTATTGTAATATTACAGTATTATTATTTGTTCCTCATATCTTCAACATATCTATGGGATGCAGTAGATAACTATAAAAGAGTTTTATAAGTTTTTAATTATACTAACAAATTTTATAGTGCGTTTGATTTAAGCTGAGCTCTGCATTTGTGTGAGGGCACACGGATAGTGTAGGTGTGATGTCAAATTATTGAATGCCACGTTCTTTTCTATGTTTGAACCGGTTTATTCCGCTTTTACTCCGCCCCGCACCTTCCTCACTTCACCCTTTGTACTGATAGCAACGTTAAATTTTAAAAACGCAATGTCAAGTGAAGAATTTGTAGTTTTTTCAAAAAAATTATGAATTAATATTTTTTTTCCATAATATTTCCATCTGGCCTTTACAATTTTTGCTTATTTTATTTTAAATCTAGAATAATTATCCCACTTATGTTATGTATAATAATAATAAATAATTTATTTGAGTTAAAAACACCATTACAAAGAATAAATATATAAAAAAGTAACAGTGAACACAAAAAAAAAAAAAGGATATGTTCTTACAAAATTACGATATAAGCAAACGTCTTACATAAGTATTTCATAGAAATTCTTAATTAAGAAAAAGGTAAAACATTAAAAATAATAATAAGATGAAAAGCCACCACCATTTTTAAAATTAAAGTTATTGTTAATCTTATCGAGTTACTGGAGACAGAATTGAGGTGTTTTAACCAAAAAAGGCTGCAACTCAGCGTACTGCTGCATTAAATTTGGATTTATTACAGCGCTGGTTTTCAGTTGCCACCTGTTTATGTTTTACCTGTTTATGTTTTGGACCAGTAGCGGTACAGCATCTATTAAAGGTTTTTACCTAAGGGAAAATAAAATAAATACACAAATAAATAAGTAGTTGGTCTAGATTGTAGAATCAAGTCTTTGCTAAAAGTGATATTTGAAAGTTTAACTAGACATACATACCATAGTTTTCGCCTCTAGATAACGCTTTTTTGTCTTTCTAACAAATATGCTCTAATCTTCACTTTAAAATTAAATAATGATTGCGAATTTTGTAATGGGGGAGGTATGATATTCCAAAATTTGCTAGAGGCGTAGCTGAAACTACCGCGGAATTATGCCTCGGTACGGAGATCCGATAGACTGAACCTCTTATTCCATATTTCTTACCTTCTCGTGCTTATTTGATTTTTTGGAGAAGGTAATCAGGCTTTTTAGAGGTTTAGAGAGTGTATGTATTTAAAATATAATAAAATTGAATTGTAAAAGTTTTTTGTCTATCTCTACTTTTACTTTCACTCACACAAATGCAAAGCTCAGCTTAAGTTTAACGGACTATACTTGATTTTTGATAATGTAAATAAGACTTCATTATGACTACTTATGTTTCCTGACTTTACGTACAGTTATTATTTTGTGTATAATTGTTATATGTACTAGTTTACATACATGTTCGGTCACATGTCTATATCTGTTTCTGTATTTTTTTTTATATCAAAAGTGTCAAACTAGCAGATGGTCTTAATGGAAGGTAGTCAGGTAGTCACTGTTTACCATAGACATCTGTAACATAAGAAATGTTGGCTATGCGTTGCCGACCTTGTGTGTGTGTGTGTGAGAGAGAAGAAAGGGTGGGAAAAGGATAGGGCAACCGTCTCTCTCACTCATCATACTAAACGCAGTCATTAAAGACTACTTCACGCTGATCTTCTGTGACAGGGTGGTACTTCACCGGTCGAGACAGACCATGTTCGAGCTGTAGTAACTTGACCACAGCTATGTTGTAGTGTTTCTGACATAAACATATATGTATTTTATATATAAATACTTTAAGCTGGCAACACTGGCCTTGACCATCAGTCTTTATCATCTCAATTTATAAATGACAAGATTAAATCATTAAAAAAACCTATTGTTTTCAATTTTATACAGTCAGTAACACTTTTTATATGAAAATATCAGAGCTAATAGGCACAATTACTATTATTTGAATAATCAATAAATAAATATAATAAAATTATCAGGTGTCTCCCGTACAACCTCCTAGTAGTCACCAATAAGTGTTGGTTGGTATAGATAGAGGCGAGAGTACATTATCCCTTGTCGGGCCCTTGGGGTCTGAATTAAAATGGGGTTGGTCCCATCGAGCCCTCCAACCCTCTCGATGACGCTGTCAAAGCTAGTAAAGCTAACAGCTAGTCAAACCGAAACAAAAAATAAAGATTACAGGCAGCCTCACTCGAGACTTTGTGGGGATCTTACCTTTTCGAAGTAAAATTCGTCTTAGGATTCGTCAAACCGTCTAAGAGGTTACTTTTAATAGCCTGACGATAAGTACTTAAGCTATTGTGACGTCAGAAATGCTGACGTCATACTCTGCAAAACCTACGAGGGAGACACTAAGTCCGACATCCCTACTAATATTATAAATGCTAAAGTAACTCTGTCTGTCTGTTACTCTTTCACGCTTAAACCACTGAACTGATTTTAATGACATTTGGTTCAGAGATAGATTTGACCTTGAGAAAGAACATAGGATAGTTTTTATCCCAGGCTTTTGAAAGGTTCTCTTGGGAACGCGATATAACCGAACTCCACGCGGGCGAAGCTGCGGGCGGGAAGCTAGTGTATTTTAAAGCTGGAAGGTTCAAGAACTATTTACTACATTATATATTACATTATTTAAAACCTATAACTCCGATATGGCAGAGAGGATTTAATATAGTTACGACAAGTTGTCTTCGTGACACAGCATACGACGCGTTCTCTGTATCTCATTCATCGTTTACATGCGAGAAGATTAATGAATGAACAACTTATATTACATAGTCAGTGGTGGCCTAGTGGTTAAAGGGCCTCTCTTTGTCGAGGGCGCGGGTTCGATCCTGGCCCGGGCAAGTACCAATGTGATTTTTCCTAGTCATATGTACTTTCTAAGACTATTTAGACATCACTGATTAGGTAATGTTGATTCCCAAAAAGAGGGTTGGTGTCAGGCAGGCGGCCGGTCGTAAAAACAAATAGCCAAAACTATTTACAAACATGTAAGGCAGACCCTGGCTATAGCTGGGAAATTGCCAGGTAGAAGAAGATTAATGAATGAACAACAGAAATATTTCCATGTAGGTTTACCACGGAAACTTTGATAAATATATTGATTTGATACGTTCCAACAATGTATTAATGTTAGTTCTGGAAAAGCCCAAGTCTTTCAGTTGGTTGTAGAGAGATTTAGCTGTTATACCTCTCGCTCCCACCTCTACCGCGTATAAATTCAAGACGGGAGATTCATAATGAGTTCGTTAGTGAGCTCGTAATATTTATTGACCTTGATGGCATGGTCTTTGAAGATGTAGGTTTCCCAAAGAACCTTCAGCTTCAGCATAACATTCAAACATTTCTAGAACCCTATCGTGACGACGCGAGTATTGACGGCTGTCCAGGAGTACCTTACCTTAGTACTTTACAAGAGCGTATCAATTCTACAGTAATCAGATCTACCATATTATTTATATTAAGTCCATTTTATATCATAAAGCAACACATTTTTCCTGTTAAACACAAAAAAATTACAGCAATTTGTCAAAAGCTTCCACTGAGATGTCTTTTGACCTTTATTTGTTTTGTTTAATTTTTTTTATCATTGACGTCGATTACTTTTAATATTAACATTTTTCCTTGTTGGTATTTTAACAGTTTTACTAATAATGAATATAAATCATACGGTATTATGCAAATTGTGTACGATCGCGCCAAATCTTATTGATGACTTCATATATTGTGAAATCAACCTATCACTCAGAACTTCTCACGATTATAATAATTACAATTGTTTTACTATCAATGTACACTCGTAAGTTATAAATACTGATAAAGTTAAGAGGACCTTGAGGAGAACACATAAATTATGGAGCGTTGCGTTTCCCGCCTAGTGTTACACGGTCGACGGTAGTGACATCACATAGACATGGCGTCCAAAAATATTATCGTTAAGTTCAGTGATGGAAGGAAATGCCCACAACTGGGACTGGGCACTTGGAAGGTAATATTCTTGATTTATTATTATTATTAACTATATATCAATTTATAATATTTTATTTGAAAGAATATAATTATTAAAAAAATATTGTTTATTTTTTAGTTAAATTATAAGTAATAGTTTTATAAATTAATTTATTATTTAATATATATGAATTTATATTAATATAATTCAATAAAAAATTCATAAAAATACAGATGTCTGTACAATGTGTTATCATTGTCATATCTGATGTGTCAATTATTAAAACAAACAATTGTCAATTACTATCAATTAATTTTCAACTTCGTAAAAAAAGTTGTACGTTTAAATAAAGTAATAAATTTAAATATTTAATACATTAAAAATGTTATCGCCTGTAGTAAAGTTCTCCAATGGATTGACCTGTCCCATGATAGGGCTGGGTACTTGGAAGGCGAGTAAATATTAAAATATATCTATCTATACACATATATATCACATGTGAACAAATAGTTTAACCTTTAACACATAATCTTCACATAAAATGTTGTCAAAATATCCGCGTTATCTTCATTTTATATATATTTTTTTGATAAAATAAGAAAATGTATTAAAATTAAGATATTCGTCTCATATTGACGGTAGTACTTAAGATAAAATTTACAACACAAAGTGCCGGTTTTAATGTAGGGATCGTCATTATCTGAGTACAATTGATAATGTCAATTTTAGATAAGTTTTTTAACTTTATATTTGAGAGGCATTAATCAAATTTTGTTGGAGGTAAAATACAATCTTGAATCGTAATAATCGACGTTAATTATAGTAATCTTACAAAATAGCAGAAGACAGTATTTACAGCTTTCAAATACCCACTATTTCAATATTAACATACATTCAGTATAATAATTATTATAGCTATTTATATTTTTACTTAACTTAAATTTTGCTAATTAGATTAATTTATTATTAATTATAATCGGTCATAAAATAATTGCTATTATAGCACAGTTGGCGATACTTCTAACAATTGTTGCTTCATCAATAAAGTAGGTATTTATTTAAATGAGTATATTCATCTATATCTGCGGAAGATTTTCTCATCTTTATCTGTTTAAATCTATATACTAATAAAGATATAACTAATCTTATATCCATAAACTACAGAAAGTCACTGATACTAAGTATTATATACTTGTACAAGTCATTGGAAGCGGAATAGGTAATTTGTTTATTCTAAATATATATAAAAGATATAAAATATATCCCGAGTTATATTCTATTTTATAAGCTATCTGCCAGCGAAAGTTGCATCAAAATTTGTCGCACCATTTGAGAGATTAGCCAGAACAAACAGACAGAAGTAAAATGTATATATTAGATAGTATGCTTGTATTACATTTTATATATTACTTGCTTTCCGCCCACAGCTTCGCCCGCGTGGAGGTCGGTTATATCGCGTTTCCAAGAGAACCTTTCAAAAGTCTGGGATAAAAACTATCTTATTTTCTTTCTGAAGGTCAACTCTATCTCTGTACCAAAATTCATTAAAATCAGTTCAGTGGTTTAGGCGTGAAAGCTTAACAGACAGGGAGACAGAGTTACTTTCGCACTTATAATATTAGTGGGGATAATTGTAGTATAATAAGAGGCCTAGTTTTTTTATTTCACGTTTTTTTATTAATTATTTACCATTGCCTATTACTTTATATATGAAATGTTATTAGTCCATATAAATTCATATATTTAAATAAATATAGCTCTCAAGTTTGTTTTCTTGAACATTTTTGTTATTCATTAGTTCATCCTGGTATTTAAATTGAATTACATATAATAATTATATAGCTATATACCTTTATATTATATTCATGATGGGGGCGAAGTCCTAATTATTCTTCTGTCTCTAGTCCAAGCCAGGTGAAGTGAGTCAGGCGGTGAAGGATGCCATCGACATCGGCTACAGACACATTGACTGTGCGTTCGTGTACGGAAATGAAAAGGAGGTTGGAGATGCTATCACTGAGAAGATTAAAGAAGGAGTTGTTAAAAGGTGAGACTGGATATAGTTTATAGGTGGTTTTGATAGTTTGATAGGAGAATTGGACTTAAGTATAGTCTTTTAGACTTAAGCTGAGCTTAGCATTTGTGTGAGTGAAAGTAAAGTAGAGTTAGACAAAAAAGTTTTAGAATTACATTTTAAATACATATATAACAAAAGTGCTAGATCTATTCTAGTTTAAAAATAAAATAAACAAGACTTGTGAAAGGATAGATGAAAATATTATGAATATTATGGAAAAAAAAATTAATTAATAAAAGATTTTAAAAAACTATGCAAAATTTTTCTTCACTTGACATTGCGTTTTCAACATTTGATGTTGCTATCCGTACAAAAGGTGAAATGAGGAAGGTGCGGGGCGGAGTAAAAGCAGAATAAACCGGATCAAAACTAGAAAAGAACGTGGTATTTAATAATTTGACATCACACGTACACTATCCGTGTGCACTCACACAAATACAAAGCTCAGCTTATGTCTGGCGTATTATATTGGGTTATTATTGTAAGGGTCAGGGTATTAGTTAGTATTCTGGCCATTAGGGCTAGTGAATGATCTTCCTTTGGTCAAAATGTTGAAATTCTTTCAACAACATTACTTCTTACTTTCTTTCTAAATATCAGTTCCTGAAGTTAAAACCTATAGTTACATCTTATGTCTTTTAGTGTGAAGAAAAGATTTCTGTAAGGCCTCTTCATTCAAGTATCAATCATGTTACATGAATAATATTATTTTTTATGGATTTTTTGGACATTTCTCCAAGACCAGAACTGAGGTTTATAAATACATTATGCTAGTCTTGCAAGAAATATTTTAGATTTCAGTATACATATAGAAAAGTCAGTGGTGGCCTAGTGGTTAAGGCCCGCCTCTCATGGATGGGGGCGCGGGTTCGATCCTGGCAAGTACCAATGTGATTTTCCCAGTCATATGTACTTTCTAAGAGTAATATTTAGACATCACTGATTAATGCATTCCCAAAGAGGGATGTCAGGCAGGCGGCTGGTCGTAAAACCAATAAGCCAAAACTATTCCCAACTTGTAAGGCAAACACTGGCTGAAATATTAAAGTTGTGGTAGAAAATATTTATATTTGTAAAGAAATTCCTTTTTTTTCTAGAGAGGATCTGTTCATAACGTCCAAGTTATGGAACACTTTCCACCGACCGGACCTAGTGCGAGGAGCTCTCATGAAGAGTCTGCAGAACCTCAACTTGGAATACTTGGACCTCTACCTCATACACTGGCCTCAAGCATATAAGGTAAATATGAGAAGCTTATAGATAGACGGAACACATTAATATATTAAGAAGTTGTATAATAATCTGATGAATAAAAGAATTTAATAATATCCTTATATATAGAAAGTCATGTTAGTTACACTATATATAACTCTAACGACTGTACGGATATGGATGAAGATTGGTGGAGAGATAGATTAGAACATAGAAAGCACATAGGATACTTTTAAAATATCTTCATATTTACTATCTTTAAGGAGGAATAGAGTTATAAACCTAATTTTGAAAGTGTTAAATATAAATAAATTAATTACATTGTTGTCTATATTTCCATTATTTTATTAATGCCATACATAATGTTGACACATTATTCTTAAGAATCTCACCGGCCTAGCGGCAATAACTAAATTAATAAAGAGGTGATACACCACAGAAAGTAAGGCAGATGAAGTCGCGGGCAAAAACTAGTAGGGTTTAATTCAGCATTTCTAAATCACCTTGCAGGAGGATGGAGAATTATTCCCAGCGGATGAGAACGGCAAGATTCAGTTCTCTGACGTAGACTACGTTGACACCTGGAAAGCTCTGGAACCGCTGCAGGCTGAGGGTCTGGTTAAAAGCCTGGGAGTTTCCAACTTTAACTCGCGTCAGCTAGACCGAGTTCTGGAAATCGCGAGCATCAAACCCGTGGTCAATCAAGTGGAATGCCACCCATACTTGATTCAGAGGAAGTTGAAGGAGTTCTGCTCCTCCCGGGGAGTGATGCTAGCGGCGTATTCCCCGCTGGGTTCCCCTGATAGGCCGTGGGCGAAGCCCGATGAGCCTCGACTATTGGACGATGCTCGACTGAAAGCTATTGCGGACAGACTCGGCAGAACCGTGGCGCAAGTATTGATTAGGTGAGGAATGATGGTGTATTCTGTGGTATTTAAATCCAAAATATATTTTAGATTCCCTAACTTTTATAGTCGTTTAAGTAGGATTCAGGTGAGGTAGAAATTTAGTGGAGTTTTTGCTATTTAAGTCCAAAAATCTGTTTAAATCGTGGAAACATTATATTAACAAGTTTTATTAAGAATAGTAGTAATTGTCAACTCGGGTCATTCATCAATAGAGATATACAGGGTGACTGGTGAATTACTATCAATATTTAAGGAGTATACTCGGTACATGATTCTCATTCGAATTATGTTAAAAAAAATAGATACTTAATTTTTGATCAAATTTCCGTATAAATAAATAAAGTGTGTACACGTTCCAAGTGTTCCAAGTGTGGACGCGTGCGGCGGCGTGCTGATACAACACTACGCCGCCGCCGCGTCTGTGTGAGTGTGTGTGTATACCTAATCTGTAGGGTGTTCATACGATGCGTAATTAATTACATAACTTTTGGTTAACTTTACTTAGAAGTTTATTAATATTTATGTTATATTAATTTTTATTTTGTCATATATGATCGTCAAATATCACGTCCTTAAATATCGATAGTAATTCACCAGTCACCCTGTATATTGACTATAGATTTTTTTTGAAAGCCAAAGTCATCTGCTATACATATTAGCCACAAATTATAATTTTATCGCCTTAAACTATAACCTATATCCAAAAAAACGCTGTGATTACTTGACTCAATTTTAATATTCTGTGTTATTTAAGAACAAAATATATTTTAGATTCCCTTACTGATAGAGTCGTATAAGTATTGACGTCCAAAAATTTAATTCAGGAATATTGATATTTGTGTATTCTCTGTTATTTAAGACAAAATCTATTTTTATATTGCTTTACTCTAGTGGAGTATTGTAAATATGATTTCCTAGTAAGTTTTCCTAGAAAGCTGTATTTTCAACAAGTCATTCGTCTATAGAGATGATCTCGGCTACTGAATTTACGATTGACTAGAGGTTTTTTGCTTAATAGTCAAGTTTTTTATGTGGATTTTAGCAAATAAATTATATCTGACCACCAATTTCAAAATTATCGCCAGTAAAACGTCATAATCACGTCACTTTACTATCACTAAGATCATTTTTTTCCTCCTAGTCCCATCAATATTATATCCTTACTATTTTTTTTCCAGGTATCAGTTGGAGCGCGGTAACATCGTGGTTCCCAAGTCCGTCACTCGTTCTCGTATTGAGTCCAACTTCTCAGTACTAGACTTCCAGCTGTCCAAAGAAGATTTGGAACTAATTGACTCGTTCGATTGTAACGGACGCTTCGTGCCCATGACCGCGTGAGTATTGATTAATAAGTGGTTGTGATTAGCTTTCCGCCCGCAGCTTCGCCCGCGTGGAGTTCGGTTATATCGCGTTTCCAAAAGAACCTTTCAAAAGTCTGGGATAAATACTATCGTATGTTCTTTCTCAAGGACAACTCTATGTCTGTACCAAATTTCATTAAAATCAGTTCAGTGGTTTAAGCGTGAAAGCGTAACAGACATACAGACAGACAAACAGAGTTACTTTCGCATTTATAATATTAGTAGGGATATATTAAAAGTAGTAGTTACATTATAAAAGAAATTTGATGCACAAAGAATGATTTAAAAGAGATCTCAACCAGAAATCCTTTTGATAGATGATATGAGAAAAGAAATTGGTATAGGTACAATGAAAAGAAAGAATATTTGTATATATATAATGGGGAAATAATATAATATTGAAAAAGTTACTATAATTCTTATAAACTTCAATATATTTCAATTATTCTCAATGTTTCAGATCCCTCGGCCACAAACACCATCCTTTTGAGAACGATGAGTTCTAAACACCAACATTCCTTCTATTAATTATATACAGATTATAATAACACGTTAAATATATTTGTTTTATTCATTAAATCCTCTTTTCCTGGTTCTGTCAAAGCTGGTCATATTAATAACTAGTAGTCCTTATCATCATCAGTTACCGAGCTTTGCTTGGTGTTTAAGTATTATTAGTATTTATTTTGTGTTTTCTTTCGTTTAGGCATTTTTAGTGAACACGTTAAGAAAGCAAAACAATATAAATCAACAATTAATTTCTTAGTCTAGCCTCAAAACAAACCCTCATTGACTTACTTACTTGAATACCCGAAACTGGTTAATATTACGAACTTAACGTGACAGATTTTAAGAAGTTGAACTTGAGTTATCGTAAAATATAAAGAATCTATAAATTTACCTTAAAATATAACATTATTTATATTCAAATCAATCAAAAACTTGTCGTTTAGAACAAAATTATTTAAAAAATTAGTTACATTTTTTATACGAAAGTTTTCTCTTAATACGTCAAAATATTCCCGCGCTGTCACATTCATGTCAAAAATGTTAACAGATGTCAGAAATGCCAGATTAGTAAGTAAAAACATATTAATTAAAATAACAAAGTATTTATTTATAATAGGTAATAAATTATATATCTTATTAAATTATAATTTTATTAAGTAAGATATAACTGTATTTCGCTTAAATGGTAAATAAAAGGAAACTTGTTTTCATATAAAATTAGGTTAAAATTTGATTATTTTGTCATGAACTTGGTGAGTCACGTAATATAGAAAACATATATACATATTTGTATACACTCCTCGCATATCCTATAACAAATATTAACACATGAAAAGGTTCCAATTACTTTATAAGTGTTAATTTTCGCCGGATACTTACAGTTTAAGATAAATTGATAAATAAAAGCCCAAAGAAGAGACGTAAATTCATTTAATGAGTACAAAACAATACAAACTTTACAAACATCTCACAAACAAAACGCGAGTCCTTTCATAAAACGTTTATTCCAACGACCAGTGTGTGAGGAGCCTAGCTATAGTATTAGCTTATCATTACTACAAGAGGCCGGTCTTCTACTACATAATACAAGAACATTACTATAAAACCGTCCCGCATTTAATGCTGACGACCGCGCGACGGACACGACACGACCTACGATTGTGATGAATAAATAAAATAAATATATAACGGACGAGGTATGTACAGGGGTCGCGTCGGACCCGTCGCGTGAACAATATATACAGAGGACAGACACACCCGGGGCGCGACACTAGTATGTACACGATCATTATTTATATCAAAACTATAATATATTTGTAAAAGCGAACTAACCCACCGAAAAGACTATGTTCATTGTAATTTACACAAATCTAAGAAAATTTATTTTAATTTACACAAATCTAGTACCATTTATTGTAATTTACAGAAATCTAAAATTATTTTATTGTAATTTACACAATCACGTCTCGTGACGGTACATTTGATGTCCGTCGCTCCATCAACTAAAGCTATAATATTTTCAGTGTTTGTTATAAATGCTGAGACGACCGATATTATTATATTTGTACACGACGGTGTGCGTGCTGACTATTTATTTATTTATCCATTTAGTTGTTTATTGTAATTTACAAGACGGGTCCATGTTCCACGTCACTCTCCCTTCAGTCGTCTGCTGAACTCCTCCTGCTGTAGTTCGCGCCACTCCTTCTTCGCCTTCATCCTCTTCAGCTGCCCGTCCCTGTAAGTCAGTGTGTTAGTCATCTCTCCTCATCTCTACTCATCTCCCCTTATCTCTGCTCATCTCCTCACCACATGAGGTCCACGAGCCCGCCCCTCCTCGCGATGGCTCCCTTCACCCTGTTAGCGAAGTCCACGGCCGTTTCGTTGTCGTTCCTAGTCATGGGCGGCAGGTACCACACGTCGCACACGATCGCCCACGAGCTCATCATGTTCAGTAAGTAGTGGAGCATGCCGTAGCGGGACGAGTTCCAGAACGCGTCGCCGAAGCGGGGGTCGTACCTGTGGAAACGTGACGTCAGAGTGGGCGTGGCTAGATGTAAAATGGAGGGGGGGCGGGCGGGCTTACTTGATGGCGACCGGGTAGATGGTGCCGCCAACCTCGAAGCTGCCCTTCTTGAACTGCATCACGGACGTGTTATTAATACACGTGCCCTCGGGGAAGATCAGGATGGGCGGGTTGTCTGGAACTGAGATGTGCTCCTTCAGCCTGGAAACGAAAGGAATTGACAATGAGCGTGGTGGGAGGAGCCGGGGACGGGGCGTGTTGAGGGGGCTGGTCGTACCTCCTGGCGACCGCGTGTCGGTCCTTGACCTCCGACCTCTCGAACCATATATGCGGCGAGGCGCGCGCCAGAGCTCGCTGCAGGATGCCGAGAAACCCGTCGTGACGCTGACCGATCTGAACAACCAACAGTGAGTTATGACTTACACTCACAGTCGATGATGATGACTTACCGTGACTTGTAGGAACTAAATTTCATCAAAAATTGTCGAGCTACGACGCTGATATAGAGTAAACAGACAAACAACTTTAATATTATCTGACAACTCACTTTAACATTGAACTTGTTTAAAACAATTGTAAGTAAATAAAATAAAACATAAGAAAATCCCCGAGTTTACTCACATTTAGACTTCACACAACATATAGTTAACATACACATAGAAAACATTCAGAAACTATCACTACATATAAACATAACATAAACATAACACATTTAGATACCAAGAGGACGTCACATATAGCATAGTCATGCAAGAAAGAGAAAGAGATAGATATATATATATATAGAGAGAGAGAGAAAGAAAAGGATAGGAGAGGGGATGATAAATGTATATGAGTACCAGCGAGTAGCGACTGTCACACATGAGCACCAACACGTCGATGGGGCTCGTGTGGTTGGCCACGCAGATGCCCGAGCGGGGGCGCAGCTCCGGGCTGTGGTACGACACCACCGCGCTGATGCAGCGGGACAGGAAGTTGAAGCACATGAGGGACAGCGAGCTGTTGACGCGCTGCTTGACGCGCCCGTCCGGCAGGCAGCCCACCGCCGCCGTGCACGCGAGCAGCCACCACACCTGGGGAGACACCCGCGTCATACACCCAAGCGGACACCTGGAGGATCTGTGTATGCTGATGAGCTAGCATTCCCGACTTATATTACCCAAGCGGAATAAATTTACATTTCCCCTTTGAGCTGGAACACCTGCATCTCCAAAAACGTACACAAGAACATCACAAACATATATATCCCGTGTATTTTCTTCATTTCTTCCTACCAGGGAGAAGCAATCGTTCACGCTAAGTACAGCCACGTCGATAGGACTGGTGTGATTCGCCACACAGAAGCCGTTTCTTCTCGGCCGGTGCTGTACGTCGTGGAAGTTTGTAACACATGAGACACACCGCACGAGGCTCCTCATGGCCATCTTATAAGCCACCGCGCCGATGGCGGAGCGCGCGCCACAACGAGGCAGGGCTCCGATGACGGACATCGACGCTATGGTCGCTAGAACCTGCAGGAAGATATTGGAGTACGGGTCGCGGGTTCGAACCACGACTCACACACACTATAGTCCTATCACACACAAAAAACTTCTCACGGTCTAAATAATTTTATTATAAATATAATTATACTTGAAGACCCGGTGAACTTCGTATCGCCCTATAATCAAGAAATATCTGTTACGTTTTTTTATTTATATTTTTTGAGTTTGCCTTTAAGACATATTAGTTAGTTGTCAAATCTAATGTCAAAAAAAAAACATTTGTATCAACAACTACTAATAAATTAAAAATTAACTAAAAAAACATTGTCCAGCGGACAAAATTGTGAATCTTAACCATTCCCAGATCCAATTGAACACACACGAGAGCTTTCATCAAAAATCGGTCCAGTCGTTTGAGAGAAGTTCAGTGACATACACACTCACAGAAGAATTATATATATAAAGATTTGATATATATGTGTATTTGTTGTTATATCTGATATACTAGTTCATCCACCCGGTGCTACTCACCCCGATGATGAAGATGAGTATCCTTAGTGGTAACAGGAACAGGTATCGCACCACGAACCCCATCGCCCAGATAATGGTGAGGCGCCAGGTTAGGAACTCGTACTGTCTGGAAAAATACAACACATCACACGCGGGTTCGATACCTGGCAAGTACCAATGTGATTGTTCTGAGTCATATGTACTTAAGAGTATTTAGACATCACTGACTGATAAAGCCTCTCATCATTCCATGTATTCACGGTGCGTGTGTCGGGTCCATCGTTGTAGTGAGAGGAGCTTCAACAGTGACTGTGACTTGTGACCCAGGTGTAGGTTTAAGGGACCCCTATATAACGTTAAACGCTCATCTCCACCGTACAAGCTCCTCTCTCTACCAAATTTGTAACGAACCTACTAGATCTGCCTTCCAAGTACGTTCCAAGAATGTATTAATATTAGTTCTGTACAGGCCCAAGTCTTTTACTAAAGTGTTATAGACCTGTTAATCAGATGTGGCCTTTCGTTCGATCCTGGCAAGTAACAATATGATTTTTCCGAGTCATATGTACTTTCTAAGAGTCAAGCGGTCAGTCGTAAAAACGAATAGCCAAAACTATTCACAACATGTAAGGCAGACCCTGGCTAGAGCTGGGAAATTGCCAGGAAGTTATATACCTGTTAGTCCTAGTGAGTAGGTTCCAGCTCCGTAGTTCCTCAGCCTCGAACACGGAGGTCACCTGGTCTTCTATGATCGCCTCAACGCCTGCCTTCATGAGGTCCATGCAGTGGTCCACGTGGAACTCCAGCTCGTTCTGGAAATATGACAGACATACTCAGGAAAAACCAGGTGTTAAAGGTCCTAATGATATGAAGACTTTATTATATTCATTATTTTTGGACCCTAGACTATAGATGAACTTTATTATATGTATGTCTGTCTTAAGTCTAGCTAGTTCTGAAATAACACACAAGATATTAAAGAAAATACAGATGTTAAGGGTCCTAATATCATGAAGACTATTATATTCATTATTTTGGGACCCTGGACTTATAGGATACACAAGAAAAACCCGTTCTTATAGGTCCAAACAACATAAAACCTATATACATATGAATGTAAATACCAATATATACAAATGTTAATAATTTTTGGATGGACTATAGGACCTCTTTCTGGTATGTATGTCTGCCTGCTTTAGGTCAAGCTATGTAGTTCAGGAATTATGTGGAAAATACTGAGGAAAAATTAGGTTTTAGGTCTAAAAAACATGAAACCTATATATGTTCATAATTCTGAACCCTGGGCCCTATAGGACCTTTTTATGATATGTATGTCTCTTTTCTTGCTTAAAATTTAGGCAGTGTTGAGATTATATGAAAAATACATACTTATTATATATCAGGTTTTAGGTCCAAAACACATGAAACCTTTATATTATCATTCTGTACCCTGGGCCTATAGGACCTGTAGGACCTCTTTATACGTACCTCAGCTTTAAGGACCCTATGTCCGTTGGAGATCCTCTCCTGGCTGTGGGTCCGCTTGTAGTTCAGTTCCGGAGACGGGCCCAGGATCTCCTGCCTCTCTATCACACTCATCTTGGTACCTGGAGCAATTCATCGCTGATGAGTTTTGATGAAAACAATAAGTCAGTGGTAGCCTGGTGGTTATAAGGCCCGCCTGTCATGCACGAGGACGCGGGTTCGATCCTGACCCTGGCAAGTACCAATATGATTTTTCCGAGTTATATGTACTTCCTAAGAGTATTTAGACATCACTGATTAATGCATGCCCAGAGAGGGTTGATGTCAGGCAGGCGGCCGGTCGTAAAAAAAAAATTAACCAAAACTATTCACAACATGTAAGGCAGACTCTGGCTAAAGCTGGGGAATTGACAGGTAGAAGAATAAGGTATTCATCAGGTTTTGCAAGTTTTAACAATTCCATTTGTGTTTTTCTACATCATAACTAGAACTACGCATATATTGTAAGATATCATATCAAATAAAATTTCATGAATCGCAGCTATTAAAATACTAGAACCATAATAGAATGGGCTTAGTATTTTTCTTTTAGAAGTAACAAATAGGCTTCGTGTGCGTGAATGTATGTATGTTTGTGTGTGTATGTGTCTGTCTGTCTCTCACCATTTATTCCATTCTCCTTAACAAGTGCGGAGGGCGGCCTCTCATCCCCGGCTCCTGGATGCTCCTCTTCATCAGAACTATCTGATCTCTGGAGTTTCTTCGCCACCTCAATGTGCTGTCTGCCGTACTGGAATGTAAATACATAACTGTCATTTTACAATTAAGTAGCTTTCCGCCCACAGCTTCGCCCGCGTGGAGTTCGGTTATATCGCGTTTCCAAGAGAACTTTTCAAAAGTCTGTGATAAAAACTATACTATGTTCTTTCTCAAGGTCAACTCTATGTCTGTACCAAATTTCATTAAAATCAGTTCAGTGGTTTATTCGTGAAAGCGTAACAGACAGACAGACAATGTTAGTTTCGCATTTATAATATTATAGTAGGGATATATTTTTTACGATCAGACAAAAAAAAAAAACATTTAAAACATATCAATAAATAAGGTAATACAATTGATACGACTTTTTGTATCTGTTTGATAGTAAACAAGTAATGATCAAACACACAACTTGTTTGTTTTAAAGTCGGTTAATAAACTTTGCAACCTGTTTTAGGATTGATAACGACGTATCTGTTTAAATAAATATACGGCAGGAGGACACTATATATACATACACATGTACATACACACAAACAAATATACATATGTATATATATACTAGAAGACCCGGAGAACTTCGTATCGCCCTATAATCAAGAAATATCTGTTACGTTTTTTTATTTATATTTTTTGAGTTTACCTATTAAAGCCATAAATCTCCGTGTTTTGAAGTGCGACAGAATGATTGACATATTAGTTAGTTATCAAATCTAATGTCAAAAAAAACGTTTGTATCAACAACTACTAATAAATTAAAAATTCATTAAAAAAACATTGTCCAGCGGACAAAATTGTGAATCTAAACCATTCCCAGATCCCCTTGAACAGACACAAAAAATTTCATCAAAATCGCTCCAGTCGTTTGAGAGAAGTTCAGTGACATACACACTCACAGAAGAATTATATATATAAAGATATATATTCAAGCAGGTGGAACGAATTAATGACATTTTATTTATCAGACACGATAACATTATTTTTTAGGGTTCCGTAAGAAAGTATTCAAAACTGCAAAACGGAACCATTTAACTGAATATCTATCCTTCTGTTTTAGACTATATTACTAATCTCGATACTTAGACATACACACATAGATTATAATAATAATACAAATACTCAAAATTATAAATAATATTAGCTTTCCGCCCGCAGCTTAACCCGCGTGGAGTTCGGTTATATCGCGTGTCCAAGAGAACCTTTCAAAAGTCTGGGATAAGAACTATCTTATGTTCTTTGTCAAGGTCAACTCTATCTCTGTACCAAATTTAATTAAAATCAGTTCAGTGGTTTAGGCGTGACAGACAGACAGAGTTACTTTCGCATTTAAAATATTAGTAGGGATTAATATTCATTTTTAAACCTGTATCGCACTTGACCAAATTTTGTAATCACTGCAATTATTAAATTCCGTTGTTTGAAGATTAATCTGTTGATGATAGAAGGATAATAATTTTATTTATCAGACATCAGGTCGTCTTGTACAGGTCGATGGAGTGTATCTGACAACTACATAGTAACAGTACCAAACAGTCAAAAACACATACAATACTTCATCATCAGCCTATCAGAGCCCACTGCTGTAAGGCCTCTTCTCACATGGTGAAGGTTTGAGCATTAATCACCACGCTCGCTGAACACGGGTTGGTGATTTCAAACTTATAATTTATAAAGTCCATGTTTCCTCACGATGTTTTCCTTCATCAGTCAGTGATGTCTAAATACTCTTAAGTACATATGACTCGGAACAATCACATTGGTACTTGCCAGGATCGAACCCGCGTCCTCATACTAGAGGCGGACTTTTAACCACTAGGCCACAGACGTCATCGGTTAAACAATGTATTAACCAAGATATAATTTTGTTTCAATACTTTTTAATACTAATGATAATAAGTGATTATGTACATGATAAGATTAAATTATATTTTGATTTAATTCCTTATATAATATATATTTTTATGATAAAAATGATTTGACGCTACTGGTGGCTTGAGTATTGACTAAGTAATTATTGTGTATTATTAAAATTATCGTTTTCTACATAACGTATTCTTTTTCACGTTAAAACTAAACTGATTTTGAGAAAACTTTACAATAATATAGTTTAGAACTTAGATATCATTATGTACTTGTTTTTGTCCGCGACTTCGTCCGAGTTAATTTCGTCATTAGTAATATATGTATAGCTGACCGGACGAACTATATTCCGATCTAGAGGCCGTAAATAACAAGATATTGGAATTTATTATGTTTTTTTTTCGATCGAACAGAAGTAAGTATCCTATGTCCTTTCTATGTTCTAATCTATCTCTCCACCAATCTTCATCCATATCCGTACAGTCGTTAGAGTTATATATAGTGTAACTAACACGGATTTTTTAAGTTGAATCTACAAAAATCCTTGAAAGCAATGAGACAATATTCCAAAAAAAAAACACAAGAAAACAACTGACGTGACATGCGCAGGCGCCGTCGAAAGAATTGATCTTCGATCTTGCGTCTGCGCAGGTTCAAAAAACTGCACAGATCTATTCCCACACACATTTCGGTCTACGATAGACCGTAGCGTGTGTGGCCGGCTTAAACATCATCAAAATGGTCACGGCCGGAGAGCGTGCTGCGTGGTATAAATGTCATTATACGATTTTAGTTAAACTTTGCTCTGTAATAAAGATATACTTGGTCTAACCTTCCATAATATTACATATAATACAAGTTAATTCCGTAACTCCACTCGTCTTAATACTAAAATCGAGTAGTAATAGCAAAAATTACGAAAAATCTTAACGAGATCTAAAACTCTAATTTTCATTTAAATGAAACTAATATTATTCGTATTCCTAACCGTAACCGAAACGTCGGGAGTATGTAGTTTTTATCCCTACTAATATTATAAATGCGAATGTAACTCTGTCTGTCTGTCTGTTACGCTTTCACGCCTCAACCACTGAACTGATTTTAATGAAACTTGGTACAGACATAGAATTGGCCTTGAGAAAGAACATAGGATAGTTTTTATCCCAGACTTTTGAAAGGTTCTCCTGGAAACGCGATATAACCGAACTCCGCGCGGGCGAAGCTGCGGGCGGAAAGCTAGTAAATAATAAAATACTCGTAGTAATCTTAAAATTAGTTTAACGTGTTAAAACCTTCCACAGTATTTATTATGTTTACATATAATTCTAATTAATAATATTTCCCTGTCAATATTTTGTTTGTGTGTCCCTCGTTGAACTCTCGACCTATCAGTGACCATCGAGATTATACTGATTATTACTTAAATGTAATATTATTATAGATCTACAAGTTTAATAATAAAATATTATTTAAGGTGTGAAATTATTTTATATTATAATTTAATATTAAGTTATTAATCTCTATACAAAGGTAACTGACCCGCCAAACGTTATTTTGCCATATAAAAATAAATAAAAAAATTAAGGGTGAACAACTCTTATTACTTAGGTGTATGACAAATACATCTTTGCTGATTCTCAGAGCTACTCAATATGCAAAATTTCATCAACATCGGTCCAGTCGTTTTGGAGGAGTTCTCTGTCTAACACCGCGACACGAGAATTTTATATATAAGATTTATCATCAGCCTATCAGAGTCCACTGCTGTAAGTCCTCATCTCACATGGAGAAGGTTTGAGCATTAATCACCACGCTCGCTCAAGACGGGTTGGTGATTTCAAACTTATAATTTGATATAAGTCCATGTTTTCTCATATTTTCCTTCATCAGTCAGTGATGTCTAAATACTCTTATACAGTACATATGACTCGGAACAATCACATTAGTGCTTGCCAGAATCGAACCCGCGCCCTCGTGTAATAGAGGCGGACCTTTAACCACTAGGCCACCACGACTTTATATATATTAAGGCTGTAAAAATATTTTTTTTTAATAATGTAATCCCAATCATTTCTCAAACCTTAGTACTTGTATCACTTCGAAGCGATACGTGCTATGTTTATTTACATTTAACTAAATTCACTAAAAACAAAGTTTTATACATTAAAACTTGTGTACGCGTTAAATACTTGAGATCATTTCGTTTTTCTACAATTTATATAAAGTTTTATAAAATAATTTTATAGTAAAATACCACAAGGTACAAAATTATTAATTTAATTTGGAGGTGAATGACCTTGGTAATGTTTAAATTTTAATAACTGATATTCACAAATTCATGAAAAAACACACAAAAACTACGTACAAAAGTAACACCACGTGGTAATAAAAGCCACTTTTGAATTTACACCGACCCTTGACATTTGACCTTTAAACAATATTAAGCGAATTAACATTCATATATCATAACAAATATATGTATTTATTATTAAATTTGTAGAAAGAAGGAAAATAGTTTTCACGTAAAATACTTTTAAACAGTAGGGTCACTTCAGTGACTTGATATCAATAATTTTGTATACTGTCTGGGTATCTAATATTTTCTGGATATCACTTTAACAGACTTTTACTATTACTCATCATCATCAGCCTATCAGAGCCCACTGCTGAAGGGCATCTTCTCACACGGATAAGGTTTGAGTATTAATCACCACGCTTGATCAAGACGGGTTGGTGATTTCAAACTTATAATTTGATATTATAAGTAAAGTTTTAGTCAGGATGTTTTTCTTCACCGTTTGTCAGTGGTGTCTAAATAATCTACAGATATAAATAGGTTACTGATATCAAAAGGAACAAACAGGTGTATGACAATTTTTATATATATATATATACATATATAATAATCTTTAAAAGAAAGTCTTGTTAATTACACTATTTAGATCTCAAAAACAGCTGTACGGATATGATTAAACATTGGTGGAGAGATAGCAAGTAGTCTTTAATGGCTGCATTTCGTCTGATGAGGGAAAGAGACAGTTGCTCTATCCTTTTCCCACACTCTCCTATCTAACACAAAATGGGCGATAGTGACTACCTACTACCAGGTAGGTCATTTGTTTATTTGCCGCCATTTATACAAAGAAAAACCTACATAATGATGAAAAAATATCATAAGATCAGTGTTTCCATGTAAAATGTAAATGAATGCTTTGTTGTCAACAATATAAAACACTTTGTTATAACAAAGGTAAATTAACATATAATATAACAAAGTTAAAAATCCTTTGTCCTGTCTGTGTGTCAAATAATATAAAGTGTTTTAATTCATGCTACATTACAATTGAAAAGTATTTAAGTAAAACCACAGTATATTACTTGTATCTTTCACACATACTAATACTAGTTTTTGCCTTAACTTTGTCTGCATTAGTTTCATAATTAGTAATGTATATCTGACCGAGCGAATTTTATTCCTCCTTAAAGACAGTAGGTAAGATTTTGTATTTGATCAACTTATTTTTTCTTTTTCAATCGTATGTAAAGTATCCTATGTCCTTTCTATGTTCTAATCTATCTCTCCACCAATCTTCATCCATATCCGTACAGTTGTTCTTGAGTTATATATAGTGTAACTAACACGACTTTTATTTATATTGAATATTGATATTTACCTGCGACTTTGTCTGTATGTAATTTATAATTATGTATATAACAAAATACATATTTAGCAACAATATGTCCTGGTCGGTAATGTCATTCCATAAGGAATAACTTAACTACTTATTAACCAACATCAAAAGAAGGAAGTTCCCAATTTAACACAATACCCCATCAATTAAGGGCCAATTATAAAAAATATTTTCATCAAAAGAACATTCTTCTAAAGTATTGTGATTGTAACCAAGTTATTGTCTGATAAAGGGATTGAAAAGTAGAATTTAATGATAATCCATATTATAAAAGTTTTTTAAATATGCAGGCAGAATCACTTGCAATAAGTCAGAAGTCAGTGGTGGCCTAGAGGTTAAAAGGCCCGCCTCACATGCATGAGGGTGCGGGTTAGATCCTGGCCAGTACCAATGTGATTTTTCTGAGTCATATGTACTTTCTAAGAGTATTTAGACATCACTGATTAATGCATTCCCAAAGAGGGTTGATATCAGGCAGGCAGCCAGTCGTAAAAACAATTAGCCAAAACTATTCACAACATGTAAGGCAGACCCTGGCTATAGCTGAGTAATTGCCAGGAAGAGACGAATCACTTGCAATAACTAGTATATAATATTTATTATCATTAAAGAATATATATATTAAAGTTATTAACATTTGGTCAAGTCCAAAGTACATTTTTATTGTTATATATCATTCTATATATATGTGTCTGCTGCATTATCTATTAAACCCGACTATATCAAAAAATAACATCTTGTTTAATATCTCCATTAATATAATAAATTACTAAAAATAATTGCATTTTCTATACATATAAAATTAATTTAATTTATCCCAAGTATGATTTTACATACATACTGAAAGTTGGTAGGTAAACAAAGTATTTTGACACTACAAAACCTCAATGAAGCATAATATTACTAGATTTATAAATAAATTTAAAACTCGAAGTAATAAATGTAAATTTGCATATATTTATGTGAAAACAATATTTTTTTGCGTATTTTCGTATTGTTTACGTAAAATTAATGAATTATTCTCCATAACACAAAATCTTTGTATATTATTATTAAAACGTAATATCCAAAAGGACGTACCTTTGTTCTTTAATGATTTTATACGAAATTCAATTGATATCATAATATAATGGATTTAATTACAAAACTTTCTATGAAACTAATATTTTTTTATCATAATAAGTAATTTAAGTAATAGGTTATATTAAAAGTTATCTTAAAAGATATTAAGTATCAAAAGAACTTTGATCACGGAACAGACGACTAATCGACTAACTTTGATGTGTGTATGAATAAATTTGATTGATAAACAATGAATATTGTGTAAACAATTCAGTACCAACCCAGACCTTGTAGAATCTTCACATAATTAATATAATGAACTCACCTCGAACAGTTTCAGCAATATATTGACGTACAGACGTCTTACACCTAAAGATTTGCCGATTGAAGCTAGGAAAATAACACATAATATCAAAAGTAGGACCGGCGTGTAAAGAATGGACACCGCGACGGACACGAACGATGCCATCACTGCCATATTTAGTACTGAATGATACACTGGTGTCTTGTATGGAGTGAGGAGCAGACCCTGACTAACTATTGATGAATGACTCCGGCCAAGATGGCTGGGACTGACGTCACGAGCTGACGGACGGTCAAAGTCACGGAGACAGCTGATAGATACATTACTCGCAATTTTGATAATTAATATTCAAACTAATATTAAATTTATCTACAAATAAATATGTAAAAAGATTTAGTTAAAGTTAAATTTGATATATTGAGTTACAGGAATTTTTGACGCAGTTCTAAAGTTAAATAAAAAATCTTTGCAATTAATACTTTTTATTTAGAAATACAGAAGATAATAAAACAATAAGTTTAAACAAATAAGTATTATATTAATTGAGGTTTGTTCAAATAAATAAAAAATTTAGATGGCAACACATTCATTTTCACATTAATATTTTTTAATCCTGACAACCCCACATATAACCTCCGCTGGATCGTATTATTCTAGGATTCATTGAAAATCCTTTTTAGGTTTTTAAATCCTGTAAATCCATCAATATGTCTGATCTTCCGTACGGGCCGCCGGTGCGAGTGTCTCCACTCATCAGGGTGAGCTGTTCCTATATATTCTATACAAATAATAATTATGTAACAGTGTTTTAAAATTCATTCCATTTTCAAAAATTTATACTTTTTTAATATAAAACCTCCTTGGAGGCTTAATATTTGGATAATGTTAGTTTTGTCGTAATTGTTATTTTTGTTTTAATATCTTTAACTGAAGTACGATAACTTGTGATGATGGAGAAGTACCAAGAAATACCTCCAAGAAATATTATTCCTTGCCCATACAATAGTTTTATTACGTAAATATACAATTTAAACTAAAAATCCTCTCATTTTGAGTTTATAAGGCAAGGGTATCCAAAATAAATCTACATTGCAAGGATTTTCTATGAAGTTCTATCTCTCCACATATTAGACATGAATTGTGAAACACTATATATACCAACCAATCAAATAATAGTTATATGTATAATTTGTCCCCAAATCCTACAAAAAAAAAATCTAACAATAAAACAATGTCTTCTTTCTCCACCATTTTCATTCCCTACATTGAATACTCAGTCTAAAATTTAATTATATATATATATGTATATATATTTCAGTTTGGCCGCTGGTCATTCCTCGGTCTGGGAGTAGCCTACGGAGCCTTCCACCAGAACAGATTATCTAAGAAGGAGGCCAAGCTCCGCGAGATCGAGGCTCGCGAGAAGGTCGTCAAGGATGCTAAGCTGAAGGAGGAAAGAGAACGAGCAGCGGCCGGTTAGTTAATATTGAGATAAGAAATATGTCAACGGAACCAATTTAACTTATATTTATTTAGTTTTCAAGATTTTTATAACAAAAAGATGATCATAGGAATAATGATCTCTTATATTTGATTAAGAATATGATAAATAATAGGACCAACTGACAGACATTCACATCTCGTCTTAATGATCACGGTTGATGAAACAGAAACATAGGAAGTATGTTGTTTTTAGCAAAAGTAAAGTACACATAATATATCCAAATGATATTAATTGCATTTAAATGAATATATAATGTTGAGGAACAAGTTAAATTTATGCAGAATAAGTTAAAGCTTGAAGACACTTCTCAATTTGTTTGTCTGTAGAAGAATTTCTCCTAATAAGTGTTTCTCATAGTTTCAATGTCCTGAAACACATATTTACTTTTTATACTAATATTAATCAAGTGTAACATTTAAATTAAATCGTAAATAATTTTAAGTAATATAAAGATTTTTTAATAAGTATAAAAGTAGTCAGCATTAGTTTAAAGAAAAAATTCGGTAATATCACTTACCTTTTAAATGAAACTAATATTTTCGTATAATACGCGTATTTTATTATTTTTAAAAACTACATACTTCCGAAGTTTCGGTTACTCGTCTTAATGATTGCGGTTGCAGCAAAGTACATACGTAGATAGCATGTAGTAAAAATAATAAAATAACGCGTAGTATGAACACAAAATATTAATTTCATTTAAATACTGGCGAAAGTTTTAAATCTCATCACTTACTTATATTATTAGTCCGTAATATCAAAAGAAACAATTAAATAGCTTCCGATTTCACAATAACAGTTTTCATTTCGCGAACTTATTTTGTCTTCGTAAACAAATTGAAAAATTACGACAAATTATGAAACACAAAATATTTCTCGATGTGAAATAAAATCTTTTTTCTATTTTCAGAGGAAATCAAAAACTTGGAAGCGATGATGACGACGAAGTAGAGGAAATTTATAAATATTAAGTTTATATTACAATATACATGTCGCCATTTGTGTTAAGTTTGTTTCTTAATGTGATAAATTGGCGCGAATTCCATCGTTAAATTATGAAATAGATCGATAAATATAGTGTTGTCTATTATTTTATGTTCCCTTTAATAATTACATTAGAATGGTTATAAAAGTATATAAACATAATAAAAATCAACAGAGAGAGAATATATTGTTTACAGAATTAAATTTTTTAGGAACAAAGAATTTTTTTGTAATTAGTTTAATTCATAAAAAAAGAAAAGTTATAATACTGCCATCTGTTGGTCATAGAGCAAATAATTTAGTTGGATTAATTATTATACAGGTTCACCAACAGATGGCGTTAAAACTAATCCTAAAATACAATAAGAATGAATTCTTTTATAGAAGAACTAGCTGACCCGGCGAACTTTGTTCCACCTTAATGTCAATAAATAAGCTGTTTTTTTTAAAATGGAAAAAATACCTACATTAATCATTCATAATTATTTCCGTATTTAGTACATAGGTTACTCTTCATTTAAGAGCCTTATGATACACGACATGGGAAATAATATAATTGACCATGGGAAAAACATGAATGTTCTAGATTTAAACCACAAACTTTTAAGGATTGGCCTTGTGAGTTATTGATGGTCATGGCAAATGCAAGACATATCCGAAATTGAGGTCTTAAATTCAAACAGCATATCGGTTGGGATCATTGGTATCCTCGGAATGAGAATTTCCTCACCGTTGAAATTTCCTATCATTATCGTAGCGTAAATTACATTGTTCAATTTTCTAACCACCAAACGTGTATCGATGCACAGTTTATGTTTTGAAGCATGATTACTACGGAGCCAACCTTAAATTAACCTTATAAGGCGTAAATTGTGCGGTGGCAAGCCAGGCACAACCAAAGAGTTAAAAAATTCACTTGGATAATTGGTGGCTTCATCTTCATTTATGATACAGTCAATAGATTTGAATGAATTATTCCAATGATCTTATTTTGAATTATGTAGTTATGTCATCTACATCTTTATTCTAAGCCGCTAAAATTGCACGCTTATCAACCATTCATTATTTTTGTAGTTAGAAATAATTTCTGGAAATACTTTGTTGATAAGTTCGTCTTTTGATGAGACAAAATTACAGAAAATATTTGGACATGATATTAATCCGCTCGATTCATCGACAGGTACTTGACCATTACCGATAGTCAGCAATTGCTTTGAGAAATCTTCACCAGATGTAAGCAACGTAATTCTCATGTTTGTTTTCAGTTGTAGTTTCTTCACATAACGACATAGATTTGACGATTTGAGGCAAGCGTTTATTTCGTCGGCATCTTGGTATTACTGGCAGTATTTGGCGGAAATCGAAAAACAGTAAAATCATTGCTCCTCCAAAATATCTCGAGTCATTGCGTAAATCTTATAATGTTCGGTTCGGCTTCTAATGCACGTTTATGCGCCATTGTGCATTCGTCCCAGATGATGATTTTCGATACCACTAAAACTTTGCCCATTGCTGAGTGTTTTGCAATATTACACGTTGGTTCTTCAATAGTGACATGAGTAATAAGGAATAAACAATAGTTTTATTATTCTTCTTCTTTAATCATTTATTTTTTTCTTCTTCTTCTTTAATTATTTATTTCTTACAAATATCTAATTGTCATCCATACGTCATTACATATCTGTCATTATACGTCAATTACATACCTGTCAATTGCGTTTTGTTATTCCAAGTCTAATTCTTTTTTGTTATACCACGTTTTATAGTGACTGATGTTTAATATCAAGTCACACGGGGTGCTGTCGAACGGGATAAAAAGTACTAAGTACCTCCCTGCCAATTTTCAACTAAATCGGTTCAGCCGTTCTTGAGTTATAAGTGAAGTAACTAACACGAATTTCTTTTATATATATAGATTCTTAAAAGTGTTTTTAATCCTCAATATTAATGCTGACAATATAATTTACTCAAGTCTCACTGGCTACTTCGCTTCGTCAAGCATGAATCATATCGAGAATTTTAATCTATGTGTAGTTATTGCTTCTATTTACTAGTTAGTATAAGTTCATGCAAAAAAATAAAATTAAGACCTAAAACCTGCGTTGCAAGTGAAGCTCCTCTCCCTGTAACGATGGACCCGACACACGCACCGTGAATACAATATGGAATGATGAGAGGTTTCGTCTCTCTTTTATTGTAGTTGTTACTTAACAGTTGTAGGCTAGTCTGAGTAGACTGAGTTCTGTGGCATTCGCGGTCAAAAAAATTAGATTATGTACCGATGTTGATACGGCTCGCTTAGTATGTTTCAGTTACTTTCACAGTATAATGTCATACGGTATTATGCTGTGGGGCAACGCAGCCGCTATCCATACTATATTTGTGTTACAGACTCTTCTGTAGCCCTCTGGCTATCCGCGCAATCTATAACCTAGGAGCTAAAGAATCGTTAAGGAATAAATTTAAAGTAATCAAGATATTGACTGTTGCTTCTCAATATATATTCTGCAATGTTATGTATGTACGAAAAAATATTAATGATTTCATGAGAAAATGTGATACTCATAGTTTTGGTACAAGGAACAAACATAAACTTGTTACTCCTGTTACTCGACTACATAGAGTCAGTAACTCCTTTGTGGGGCAATGTATACGGTTTTACAACAGGATCCCAGAAAGCGTCCAAAATGCCTCTGTTGCTAAATTTAAAAAAATTATTAAGGAACGCTTGTGTGCAAAAGGTTACTATACAATTAATGATTTTATGAACGATAGCACACCTTGGGAATGATACGATCGCCTCCTGGCTATTTCATCTCATATTAAATTGTGTATATAATATATGAGACAAATATAAAAAAAAACCCGCTGAGTTTCTTTCGCCGGTTCTTCTCAGGTCAGGGTATTTTGTTTTCCTAACCGGTGGTAGTGTCTCAAGTGACCATCAATAAAGTGTAATGCTTCTATATTGAATAAAGTTATTTGAGTTTGTGTTGATCACCACACTACTTACTCAGCGTTTCAAGTACATATTTCATTCAATTGCACACTTTACCCTAATGCCGGCCACACACGCTATGATCCGAAAAGGTAATCTGTGCAAATCAACCGAACAATGGTAGCGTTCATAAATTGCACAGGTCTATTTCCACACACATTCCGGTCTACCTGCACAGGTGGACCCCTCCGGTAGACCGTAACGTGTGTGGCCGGCATAATGTGAGTTACGATTGACACATAAGCTTTTCAAGTCTAAAATCTTCTTCTTTAGTTAGTGGCGTTTCCTTATAGATTTAGTAAATGTCGTGTACCGATATTATACTGAAGTATGTATAGAGGGATTTGTGAATGAACAAGGTCGCGACTAGAAGCTGAGATCGTTTACCGAGTGGTGAAGTCTAAAATCATACAAATATTCCCGCCTTTAGAAGTGTCACAGTATAAATATGACTTTTATTGAAAAATAAAAAAAATAGAACAGTTTTATAGAAGTCGTAAATTAAAAATATATTTAATGTTGTTTCTGCACGTTATATTACAGATCGATTTTACGATCTCGTTAATAATATAATAAAAATGACCGCACGACGATCTCTGTAGCATAGAGTAAACAAAATGGATGTTATGTTTTATAAACCCACGCACATCGAAAAAGTTCCATGCGATTAATATTGAAAACAGTATATTAAAAATATATGTTTAGAAACTTAAATCAATTTATGAGAAATTACAATATAAAAATATCTTTTTGTTTTCGTATTTACACTTTTTAGGCCAGTGCAGATGCCTCTAAAAATGATGAAAAGTGAAAATAAATTATAGTGGAATGAAACCCATTAGAAAAGGAGGGGAATATTATAAAAATTAAGGGAAAAATAATTTACGGGCGATCTGATGTCGGGAAGGGTATGGGCGTGGTTATTTAAGGGTAAAAAATGGGTTTTCTCGATTTGATCTGATGAAAAATGTTATATGGCAAGGTTGTAGGCAATAAAAAGATCTAAAACTTTTGTATTTACACATTTTTCACATAACCTGAAAATATATGTGACAAATTCGAAAAACCAAGATTTTGGTTTTTTATTTTTATCTCTTACAAAAAACAATTTTTTGTCACGAAATTTGGTAAAAACTTTCTTTTTGATGTTACAAATGCACTGTAATTTATTTGATTAGAAATATTTATTTTTTCAGCTTATTTTGAATAAATACCGAATAACTTAATAATCTTTCAATCATTTATTGACATTTAATATATCTGACATTTGACAGTTATATGAAAAAATGTTTATTGATTATAAAAAAATTTTACATTATATATTGTACATATTAACAACATTAAAAATATATTTAAAACGAGCCATATTCTTCATTTCAATATTACTCAATTGTTTATTTTCTTCAAGTTTCCATTAACATTCTTTGACAATCTTCGTATTATTATAACAAATGTTGTACGTTTAAATACCTCTTAATTAATTTCTTTATTCTCAGATGTATTTTAATATTTTAAATTGCCAAATTAAATACTTCTCCATTTATTGTAAGTACTTATCTTCTCAATATTTCTGGTATGTACTTACAATATTACTTGTTTTTTTATTGCAATTGAAATGTTTCATATGTAATATTTTTTAATAATTAACTCTATTTTCAGTCTGAACCGAAATTATTAAAAAACTATTTCTTACAACAATACAATAGACCATAAATCTTATTATAAGCAATACTTATTTCAAAAGTACTTAATTGTTAATAAATATGTTAAAAAAAGAAGTTTAATAAGTATTTATAGAAAAATAGTATAAATGAGTGAAAAAAAAATGTGTTTTCGTCTAAAAATTATGGTTTAGTTTTCCAAGTGTTTGATGAGAAACTCGAAAAACACAGAAGCAATATATTTTAATCGGACAGAATATATAGATGTGTTCAGGGTCGCCACACTTCACGATGCATTAATAGAGTTTAATTATTAATGACATGTAAGATTTTCGCGAGTATTCATTTAAATAAAACTAATATTTTTCATATATACTACGCGACTTAATTTTTGATATAAACTACATACTACCGACGTTTCGGTTACTTTCCAGCAACCGTGATCACGGTTCACGTAAATTAATATTATTATTGATATTAATTGTTAAAATAATATTCATCAGGTTTTTTATTATTATAAACTAATTCTCAGAAGTCATTTCATGAATATTAAGATATAAAGTAACACAGACGCAGGCAAACTATTTCTTTCTTTTGCTGTGTCCATGACTCATGAGAAAGGAGGAAGAGTATAACGCTTTGTCTGGTTCTAGGAAGTTATACAACGAAAGTATGGAGGCCCACCGTGAATCTGATAGAACAATAATTAAATTAAATACATATTGTATCCTATAGAATATCGAGAGGTTGGCTACATTTCGTCTATTCTATAACCTGACGAGATTGCTTTAAACTAATTTGTGGTCACCTATAAGTCTTTCTACACGTCTCTTCACTGAGTCCCAGCAAGTTAGGTGACATTTTTAACCCTACCTAGATGTGGTAGCAAACACGACCACATCTGCGCTTTGTATAAATAATAAATTTATAAACAAAGAAAATATCCCGACGTTCAGTACTGACGCACTTTTACTAAAAACATAACATTTCCTTGCAAATGCCTTAGCTTTGTACTCAATATACCACCCAAATTTAAAATTCCAGGATACCTAATTAATTAATATTTCAAATAAAACAACATTTAAATTTATATATTTTAATATGTATCACGCAGTCAACCCTGGAATAATCTCAAGAGGATCTTGTAGCTGACTTTAACGTGACCGGTAATGGCGGAGTGATAAGAAACAGGCGGCCATAAAACACTCTCATATATATACATAGTTTATTTATTTAATTGATTACAAGTACATTTAAAAATATCTAAATAGTTATTATAATAGAAACAAAATCTATACTTATAATAAATCTGTAGAGAGGTCAATTCTGTACATAAAATATATTTAAAAAATAACTATCAGGGGGTGGTTAGGGATCGGTAATGATGGCAAAAACGCAATCAGTAAAATTTTAAACTGTTATGCAATGACAATTAACAAGGCTTTTCGTGTTGCTGGAGTAGATCTCAGTGTCAGTTGTTTCTCGCATGGTCAGTTGTATGTTGCTCTTTCCCGTGTTAACAGTTCTAAAAATCCTTATGTTTACGTGCCGGACGTCAACTTTCAATATAGTTTGCCCGTAGGCTTTGCACTGAAGTATTTTCGTTCTATAGGTACCTTTACCTTACCTTTATAAGGCAGTGGTACTTATATTGCCACCAGAATTTGAACCTTAACACATTATTATAAAGTTTAAAACCAATCAATATTTTTAAGTTCTATGTCTTATAAAGGGTTAAGCCTTATGTGAACGTGATCTTAATAATATTACCAATATAAATAATATTAATAAATATTACCAATACATTAACTTAATACACAAAGAGTTACACGCTGACGGAGTCGCGGGCACAGCTATCTATAATTTTCTGCCGGAAGTCACTATTCCACGCGGACGAAGTCGCGGGTAAAAGCTAGTTATATATATAATTTTATAATCTATGTTTTCATATGCACTGGTTTTTTTTTAATATTCTAAAAATGTCAATTATTTTATTTATTAGACGAAATATTATCTTGAGTATTGTGTGGAAAGGAATAAAAACGTTATTTATTTATTATTATTTAGAATAGAAGTCTTGTTATAATGTTTCTATAAACGCCATTTGCAATGACATGTGTCAAAATTGTCAAACAATTTACAAGACAAGTGGCGCGATTTAAATTATCTTCTATATCTTCTATCTTCTATATATATAAAAATGGATTGCTGTTCCTTAGTCTCGCTAAAACTCGAGAACAGCTGAACGGATTTATCTTATCTTAGTCTTGAAATGTTCGTGGAGGCTCAGGGAAGGTATAAAAGGTGAAAAAAAAATTATTCATTACTGGGAAAACCATAAAAACAGAACTTTTCTATTTCCCATACAAACGTCTTTTTTGACATTAGATGTGACAGCTAACTAATATGTCAATCATTCTGTCGCACTTCAGAACACGGAGATTTATGGCTTTAATAGGTAAACTCCAAAAATATAAATAAGAAAACGTGATAGACATTTCTTGATTATAGGGCGATACGAAGTTCGCCAGGTCTTCTAGTTAATTAATAAAGAATGATTGTTATGATTTAAGAAAGTGAATTTAAAAGAAATATTATTGTCGAAGACTTCATTTAAACACGAACACCATTTAATAAATATTTATTTCAAAATCATATTACAAACTATTTGTAAACTATTTGTTATGTAGTATTGAGAGGTAATTATAGTATGGCCAGCACAGGTTTTAGAAAACTACGTAACTTACTTATATGTATTTTATAATGAGAACTACATATTATAACTTATAACCTACACCTAAGACTACATGATTGACCCGATGTTATGATAGCAATACCATTCCATAGCTTGTGTGTATCAGGAATCTTCTGGTTCACACGGCTTGGTGTTCGTTCCACTGAGTCAGCGGCGTCAAGAGTTATATATTTTATACATACAACGATGTCGCCCGGCGATGTTCATTTATTTGTGTATGTCCTGAATCCAGTAGTTAGTGATAAAACAAGTTCTAACATATAACCTGTCGTTCTGTTGGAGCTGAGCCAACTACAGTGATCGTATATTTCTCCTGACGATAACATGTTCGAGTTTTGTTTATCAAATCGTAAAACTAGCGCCGGCCGCCGGCAGACGCGGAGACTGTCAATATTGAAATTACACGAATATACACGATTTAGAAGTTTTTAGGGGTCAATAAAATTAATATTATAATTATTAACTATGCGTTTTTTATTGTTTTAACTATACATATATTCCCGACGTTTCGGTTACTATGCAGAAAGCGTGATCATTAAGACGAGATGAGAATGACTTTTTTAAGGCTCGTTCTGTTCTTCATACTTTTAAACAAATATTATAAAGTATTTTTAAAACGTGTAAAGGAAAAATTTAAAAAATTAATGCTTATCACCAATTCGTACGTCACTTCATTAAAGAAGCATTTCGTTTTTATTGAATAACACACGATATTAAGAGGTGAAACCTCTCATCATTCCATGTATTCACGGTGCGTGTGTCGGGTCCATCGTTGTAGTGAGAGGAGCTTCAACAGTGACTGTGACTTGTGACCCAGGTGTAGGTTTAAGGGGTCCCTATCTCAAGTTAAACGCCCACCTACACCGTACAAGCTTTTCTCTCTACCAAATTTGAAATGAACTTACTAGAGCTGCCTTCAAAGTACGTACCAAGAATGCACTGATATTAGTTCTGGAGAGTTTTTATTTAATCATTTATCCTATTTATCCTGTCACTACACACTCTGAGCTTTGGTTTTTTTCACTACATTCTGACTTCTGAAGTACCTAATTCACTTGTTATTTTAACTAAACATTATGTAGACAATTCGTACATACTAAAAAGTAAATATAGTTATGGCTAACATTATGTTTATATATAAATAACGAGTGGGCTTCTCACGGCCGAGATTCTAAATTAATTGTAAATAAGTAAATATAATAAATAATAATTTGTAAAAATAAATAAATATTTGTGGTAAAATTGACATATGGTTTTTTTTCTTAATCCGCTTTCCGTGTAAAACGGGCACATGTTTAACTCATACAGCCTGACGTGTTTACGTAATAAATAAAATCTATTGATCTTAAATTCAATCGTCCACTATAATGTATGTCTTCACTGTTTTTAATTGCCTCTCAACAAATTTTTAACGTTTCTTAAACAAATCGTAAAAGACTTCAATCATTCTAAACAAAACAAATAATATTGACGGGTTAATGCGTCAGTATTACAAAATTAAAGAGAAGGAAGATTTAACAATGAAAAAAGAAGGAGATTTAACAATGAGAATTATTATAAACGAATGACATATATATATAAAAAATCAATAAAAAATTCGAGGTAAATAGAAATGATATCAATAAAATAATAATTTACTGCATATTTCAACAACAAATGACAATATATGTATGTAAATAGAGAATAGAAATGGTTAAAATAAAAGTTTATAAATACATATCTTTATTAAAGTATAAGTTACGTTTTCTATATTTCCATTACACTATTTCCAGCAATTGAAAGCTTTCTGTATATAATTTATTTCGCTTTTTTCAACAGATTTCTTTGTTTATTTTTGTTTACGTAGTTCATAATGTAAGTCGATTCCAAGCATCCAGCGAATCATATATTATTTATATTTCTTTATATTGATAAAACTAAGAATATTATAAGTCATCTGTAGAGCGGATTCATAATTATAAACTTAAACAACCTCATACTTCTTGGTCGTGCAACCTTTTTTTATCTGTCACAATGTTTAACAAGCGATGACACACGACATACAGTCTGCTAATTCCGAGTTTATTGGTTTCAATGCCTTTCGATTCTATTTATTGTATATAACTTTTATTGGCACCGCGTCGTCTATAAAGTCTCGAAATAAACCCGCCCACAGATCCTCCAGTAGCCTGGAGTCCGCCGCCACTTTGACACACGTCCGCGCGCTATTTTCGATTTTGACGTTTCAGCTTTTTTTCCCAACGGGCAGTGAGTGCACTGATTTTTAAATTGAAATAGATCAAGGAGGTTTTATATGTTAAATTTGTATTTTATAAATCGCGGGATAAAAAAATGAGGTCGAAAGACATGATCGGAATATATTTTTTAGTTTTTCTCTGTTTCGATGTTAACGCTAAGTCAGAGGAGAAGAATAATGTCAGTTCTGAAACGAAATTCACATACAAGGTGAGTTATAATAATAATTATTAATAAAAAAAATAATCTTTTTTACTAAAAAAAAAATCTAACATAATTATGTATATTTGTATGTTTATTTTGCAACTCCTAATATTTTTTTTAAATCTCTAAATATTAATATTATCTTTAAATTATTAAATTTAAAAGTAAATATACATTGAACTAAAACCTATGTATTATTCATATTAAGTCTGAAGTAATTTTTATTATAAGACCATTATCACAATGACACGAATTTTAATTCAAAAATATCACAAAAGTTTTAAATCCTAGATAATTTATTTCAACAAAATTCATTATTTATTGAATCATTTTGTAACACTTACGTCAAATTATTAATGCCGTAATAAAAAGTAATAATAATAGTAGCGGGCCGCCTCGCGTCAACATAATTGTCATTTTATTTCTGTTTCATAATTTTGCCAACAAAATTACATTGGAAATAAAAAAGTGAATTATGTTGTTCAAATATTAATTCTAGTGACTAAATCTGAAAGTACGACAGTCGTAGTGTATGTTCTTGTATCCATTTTTTTTATAGATTGCTTCACAGTCAAAGATTTGTATTCTAACTTCGAGTTTCGTCTCAAAATGTTTTCTCCCTTGGTGCAAGCAATAGAATGAATAACTAACAATATTCGCCCTTTTAAAGACATTAATGTATCACAAAGTGTTAAAACTCAATTAAAGTTAAAAAATGACAATTATCAATTGTTGAATATAACTAGCTTTCCGCTCGCAGCTTCGCCCGCGTGGAGTTCGGTTATATCGCGTTACCAAGAGAACCTTTCAGAAGTCTGGGATAACAACTATCCTATGTTCTTTCTCAAGGTCAACTCTATGTCTGTACCAAATTTCATTAAAATCAGTTCAGTGGTTTAGGGGTGAAAAGCGTAACAAACAGACAGACAGAGTTACTTTCGCATTTATAATATTAGTAGGAATTCGGAATCCACAACCGTGCCCATATGTACGTGGTCAGTTGATTCATAACTGTTACTAAAGATGCAGAATGTGGCTTATAATTGTGTTTGAAATTTATTGAAAATATAAATAATTGAATTGAATAAAACGGCGAGTTTGAGGCCCAGTTACACCAAACTTTGTTTAAACATAAACGAGACATTTACTAATGATTAATGAACCTTCAAAAATATAATTGTCTCAATTATATAGGGTGGCAACCGGAGGTTCCAGGAAAACTACGAAACTTACTTATATGTATATCATAATAAGAACTACATATTAAAACTTATAACCTACACCTAAGACTACATGATTGACCCGATGTTATGATAGCAATACCATTCCATAGCTTGTGTGTATCAGGAATCTTCTGGTTCACACGCTTGGTGTTCGTTCCGCGGAGTCAGAGGCGTCAAGAGTTATATTTTATACATACAACGATGTCGCCCCGGCGATGTTCATTTATTTTTTTAATAAGTAACGCGTACGCGACAAGTTTCAGTGTTAATTCTCAATGTTCGTTACTCCCAGTCATGTAACAGAATGTGTGTGTCCAGTATGTATAGTTTACAGACACGAGTTGATGCTCATGTTGATACATCACAATGGTTCAGTATTATCATTCATTATAATCACTCATCATATAGGCCAGTGAAGAAGCCTTTAAAATTAATGAAAGTAGAATGAAACCCATTAGAAAAGGAGGGGAAAATTATAAAAATTAAGGGAAAAATAATCTGAGGTCGGGAAAGGTTTGGTGGTGGGTATTTAAGGGTAAAAATTGGGTTTTCTCGATTTCCAGCAAAACTAAAAGTCCTAATGAAAAATGTTATGTGGCAAAGTTGTAGGTAATAAAAAGATCTAAAACTTTTGTATTAACATTTTTTTCAACTTACCTCAAAATTTATGTTTAAAATTCAAAAAAGCAAGTTTATTGTTTTTTATTTTTATCTCTTCCAAAAACAATATTTTGCCACGAAATTTGGTGAAAATTTTCCTTTTGATGTCCCAAATAGGTACACTGTAATTAATTTGATTAGAAATATTTATTTTTTAGCTTATTTTGAATAAACATCCAAAATCACCCGTCAAAATATGAGTTTTTTTCAAATATTTGTTATGTTGATATTGTTAAAATCTCTATTTTCTGTTTCTTTCTTGATGTACCATTTTTGGATAAAATAATCATGCCTTTTAATAAAATGACACTGAATTTTTAATTGTGTACTCTGGAAGGTCTCCAGAAAATGCCTATTTTATAAAATTTACAGAAAATTTACATTAAAATACTAAAACTGTTAATAGTTTGTCTTATTTGAATGAAATTCATATTTTTTTCTACGTGTGTTGTGTGAAGGTATGAGAAGATCCGATTTTCTTGATGATGATTTTTCTATCAAAGCTGTCTTCTTCATGGCATGGAAGCAGAGCTGCCAAGGATATCTTCCTTATGTCATCATGAGGTTCAACAGAATACATTCTGAAGGTTTTCGATAGCTACGTGTTTAAGAATAAGAATATATCGTTTTCTTTATGTTTCGTGAACTTATTTGTTAGTAAGAGTTGAAAATATAACACAAGAAACAGACGATATATCCCTACTAATATTATAAATGCGAAAGTAACTCTGTCTGTTACGCTTTCACGCCTAAACCACTGAACTGATTTTAATAAAATTTGGTACAGACATAGAGTTGACCTTGACAATGAACATAGTATAGTTTTTATCCCAGACTTTTGAAAGGTTCTCTTGGAAACGCGATATAACCGAACTCCACGCGGGTTAAGCTGCGGGCGGAAAGCTAGTATACATGTATACTTTTAACGTCGCGTTTGTAGTATAAAGATACAGACTCATACTAAGCTTCCAGGTGAATCTTCATTTATTTTAGAAGATTTATTTCAGCTCTTCGTTTATTTTCAGTTTCACGGAATATATTAAACAGAATGCTCTGGTTTCATAAATTTTATTGAATCTCTTAACATTTGTTTAGTAAAAACGTTTTTAAATTTTATCTTCCGTGGATTATAAATATATTTTTGATGAAATATTAATTTTAGTTACCAAAATAACTAATCGCGTAACTTTAGTTTTTTCTATATATCTTAAATGAATTATTTAAGTAATAGATTAGATATATTTCGCAGTAATTATCTTAAATATAAAATTCTCGTGTTGCGTTGTTAGACTGAGAGCTTCTACGAAAAGGCTGGACCGATTTTGATGACATTTTGTGAGTTTTCAATCAGTTTGAGAATCGGCCACCATCTATTTTTCATACTCCTAACTCCTAAGTAAAAAAGGGTTGTTCCCACTTAAATATATTATATAATTTTTGGACGAAATTTTTGTGTTATTACTTTTTTATAATGTAGCTTTAAAAATACATACAACCCACAATTTTTACCTTTTTATCATCAACCCCTATTTTTTTATGCTCAAAATAATGTTTTGCCGGGTCAGCTAGTATATATACATATATATAAAACACTTGCTATCCTTAATATGATCTAAGACTTTCGTATTAATTTAAATGCAACAAATATTTTCGTAAACTTCTCGTATTTTATTATTTCAACTACATACCGACGTTTCTGTTAATTTACAAGTTTACAGCCGTAATCATTAAGACGAGGTGAGAACTACTATTTATAATGTTAATACATTAGTTTCATTTATAACACTTGTATGTTTAAACTTGTAAACAACAGTTTCTTATTCTCACGTCCAAACTGTCGGTATATAAGTATCGGTGACAGACGCACTGACTGATCGTACAAAATATATACAACAAATATGTATATTGAGAGACTTATCATCTTATAACTTGTGATAGAATGTACAGGCTTTGTTTTTTAGGAATAGGGAAGATTGGGAATAACTAATAAGGGAATAGTAGGAAAACGTGGGAGAAGGATAGAGCATCTGTCTCTCTCACTCATCATACTAAACGTAGTCATTAAAGACTACTTCACGCCGATCTTCAGTGAGAGGCTGGTACTTCCCCGGTCGAGACAGACCATGTTCGAGCTGTAGTAACTTGACCACAGCTAGGCTCTACTACATATAAAAATTGCAATATACAAAAATGACAAACTATTAAAGGCATTTTTCACAAACTAGTTTTCGTCCGCAACTTCGTCTGCTTCAGTAATTTATATCTGATCGGGCGAACTCTGTTTCTTAAACAAATTTAGTTAAGATTTTGAAATTGACTAAGTTATTTTTTTTTTCAATCAGATGATAAGTATCCCATGTCCGTCTCCTTGTTCTAATCTATCTCTCGACCAATCTTCATCCAAACCCGTACAGTCGTTCTTTAGTTATATATAGTGTAACTAACACGACTTTCTTTTATATGTATAAGATAATAACCAATTTGAGTTATATTCAACATCAATAAAGTCATTTAGTTTAAATTAAAATCAAGTGTAAGGAAACGAAATAACGTGACGAGGCGAGTAAGGAAAGGACTAGTTTATAAACATTGTATTAGTTAGGATGTGTGTCGGAACTAACAGACATACCTACATTATGAACTATAAATAGTTGATAGGATATATTTATAATGTAAAATCCGTAAAGTTCAACCTTCTCTTTCCTGAAGGTTTGTTGAAAGATGAAGAAGGATGAATCTACTTTTTAGACATAGAGAAAGAAAAGAAGTTCTCTTAATAAAAGAAGCATTAATATCTGACTAAATGAAAATAATTACGGCTTCTGTGTTCAAAAGTTTCTTTATATGTATCTCGTATCAACTTTCATTGAAAAAAATCTATTTTCTATAAATTTCGTTATCAATTGAACACTGAGATTCACCACAATCCGAGCTTGGAGCGCGGCCAGAGTTATGAAAATTATAAATAAGATCTTGAATTAAATTTTGAAAGCAAATTACTTTGTTACTGAATTATAAAATGATGTATTTATGTTCTACGGAGAGAGAACTCACCTGGAGCGGAGTTGGGTGTGAAATGTGAATCATTTAACATGGAATGGATTAAGATTTATAATTTAGAATAAAATAATAACATTACTACAAGTTACATCGTATTACTAGATACGATACGTTTACCGTTTTTTTTTTTCAATAACCTACGTTTATTAAATAAGAGAAGATCAATGAATGAAAACCTGTTTAAGAATAACGATGTGATGATATTGATTTGAAAATTTAAATTTTAAGAATGAATAAAGATATATATGTACATATATTATCTTCGTCTTCCTGGCAATTTCCCAGCTTTATCCAGGGCCTGCCTTACAAGTTGTGAATAGTTTTTGCTAATTGTTTTTACGACCGCCCGCCTGCCTGACATCAACCCTCTTTGGGAATTCAATACCTATTATTTATGCTGAATTTTGTGTTTAAATGTAAAATAATGTTATTTCAGAACGACGGTCAGTCCTTACTGTTCGCTGATGAGTTCAAGCAGGTCATCGAGAGGTACATGTTCGGCGTCTGTCCACAATCAATGAAGGTTAGACTTTTACACTTACTAACTTCAAATATAGTTAAACCAGAAACAATTTAACTTGGAATGAATAGTTTAATATAAATGAATAGTTTTAGATGGTTTAAATCAATATAAATAATTATAATGAGGATTTATTATTACATTCTGATGAAAACATAAGTTTTGTACCAAGATTATAATCTTACTTAATGTTAAATGTCAATTGTCACCTTTACGAATTTATTAATAAAAATAATGGAAATTAGTGTTGGTGAATAACTGTTAAACGATCAGTTATTTTCATGGAAGAGAATAGTACAGTTAAAACTTGAAATAAACTTTAAATAAACTTGAAAACTTTCTTAAACTACTTGATTTTATTTCTTCACAAAACATTGCCCTCAGTCCCTTATAGTTTGTACGTAAACAAACTAGATGGCGTTAAACGTTTAATTCGTTTTAAAGCAGTCGCGTTGGCTTCAGATGGTGAGCAAGAAGAACGGCTCCTCGTGCGACCTGGACGCGGACCAGCGGGACCTGGCCGGCAGGTGAGTGGGATATAGAGTACCGTGGGCGGTCGTGGGCAATGTGGGCAGTCGTGGGCAACAATTAGTCCTCTATATGCAAGTATCGATTGACATCTGACCATCTAAATAAGTAGTTACGTATAATTAATTCAGTGCAAAATACACCCAAATACCAAAATACACACGAAAATGGACATGTAATTGTTGACTGTCTTTTTGTTTTATGCTAGTAACCACCTTTAAAGGTCATATTTCGTTTTTAATTATTACATCTTAAAAATAAAGTAATTTGGTTTTCGACGAATCATTTGTTTATTGCTTAAAGAAACTATTATAATTCTATATGTAATATATTGTATGTGGTTGTGCAGACTCGCGACTCTATCCCTGAAGGCCCACAGCGTGTCCCGAGGTCAGTGTTCTCGTCTTGGGTCTGCGCTGGCCGCCGTCCTCTCAGACCTCGCGTCCGTGGCGCAGGAGAGAGACGTCATAGCTGTCTGTGAGTTAATATACACATATAGAGATGAGTTTCAACTCTCATATATAAATATCCTTAGTAATATTAATAAAACGTTTATTGTGGAGAGTAAGCTCATTGACTTGTCCACAGCGCTAGCGAACGAGAAAAAACGGAAACTATCCAAGAGTCAGAAGGCGAAGATCCAGGCGAAACAGAGAACGGCTCTTGCTGTGAAGAAGAAGGCGGCGGCAGCAGCGGCCGCGGCGGCTGCTAAAGTGGCGACCTCTTAGATTAATATAAACTACTATAAAAAAATATAGTTATATTAGAAATCGTTCCGGCATTTTACAGAAATTCTAATCACAAGATTATTACTAAATAAGACATTCGTAACCATTGTTTTTATTATACTAGTTCTCATTAATTATCTGTTATTGTTAAAGAAAAAATATTTTATATTTTTAATATCAACGCCATCTATCGACGAATGGCAGAACCGGTCAAACCAGCCTTACTAATATTTTGTCACAATTTTTCTTTATTTTATTTAAGGCCTCATTAATCATTCGCACTGGAATCATGGAATATTCTGCCAAATTTTTTATTGATTTTCTCACATATAATTTATTAATTCTTATTTAAAAAGACATTAACCTCATCTCTTCGCTTCGTTCTCGTTGTATCTTGCACCAGTTCCCGGTGAAGTCTCTTCGTATGTACTAGTCTTATGTATTATTTAAGATGTTAATTTAAGTTACAATAATAAACGAGTTTTTTTATTTTTGTTTTTTATTTCAAAACTCCATGAATTTTATAAAAGATTTAAAATAAAAGCCTCCAGAGCTGTACTCGAGAAAATTAATAAATCTTTGTCGGTAGATAATAAATAACAAAACCAACTGACAGACATTCACATCTCGTCTGTCCTTGATCACCGTTGATGTAAAGTAACAGAAACGTCGGGAGTATGTAGTTAAATATAATTTCACAATAATAAGTTTGAAATCGCCAACCCGTCTTGAGCAAGCGTGGTGATTAATGCTCTAACTTTCTGCATGTGAGAAGAGGACTTACAGCAGTGGACTCTGTTAGGCTAAAAAAAGTATATATAAATAAAATATATAGCAGCTTTTCTTCAGTAATAGTACCTGTCTTCAACACCACCAAGTGCCACAACTATCATCTCTTTATTTTCAATAAAACAACATAATTTATTATAAAAAATGTTTATTTACAAAAAAATCATTCAAAAAATCCATTTGTTCGTCACTAAGAGTATTTTATTAATACAAGTCTTATTGTTTACTGTCACCGAGCCCCGTGGCCGCTCACACTCACTAATACTACAGCGGCCACGGGACCAGCGGTCAATACTTACATACATAATACTGGTAGGATTTGGTTTCGACTGATTCCCTCTACATGATTACCCGGTATTACCGACTATTACCCGGTATTACCGCGCTCTACGTACATTACAGGCAGGTTGCTTCGTTAACATTGTATATATGTGTATATAAGGCGTTCTGGTCGTATAATAATGTAAATGCATTAAAATTCATATAAAAATACATTCTCCAACGTCCGTCTGATCATTATTACTTGAGGAATGTTGTGAGTGAGGTGTCCGGGACGGCTGGCTGCATGTTATATATCATCGTCCCTACTTGAACCTCATGTTTTAAACTAGCTGTTAGGCGAGCCCTCTCCCCAGGTACAGAACCAGTTGTAGTTGAACATGGCAGCGTAGGGATGCTTCCTCTTCTTGTGTAGTCTGAGAGACTCCTCTGAAGCGTACCAGTAGTGCGGGTATGTCTCAAACGGGTACTTGATGGCTTCTTTGGTGTAGGGCCCGTCGTCAGCGGGCAGACAGTACACACAGAAGATCCTGTGTCTCTTCCCCTGGTGCGTCTCCAAGTGTTTCTTGTGGTGTTTCCGTCGGAGGGAGACGTGCGGGCAGCAGGGGCAGGGCAGCGCGAGGGAGCGCGGGGGGCAGCCGTGACGCGCGCCGCAGTGACTCACTAGCGTGGATAGGACTCGGTAACCCTGGAACGATTTTGAAACATCTTTATATATATAATACTTCTGTGAGTGTGTATGTCACTGAACTTCTCTCAAACGACTGGACCGATTCTGATGAAATTTTTTGTGTGTGTTCAAGGGGATCTGGGAATGGTTTAGATTCACAATTCTGTCCGCTGGACAATGTTTTTTAATTAATTTTTAATTTATTAGTAGTTATTGATACAAGCGTTTTTTTTTAGATAAGTTTTGACAACTAACTAATATGTCAATCATTCTGTCGCACTTCAAAACACGGAGATTTATGGCTTTTATAGGTAAAGTCCAAAAATATAAATAAAAAATCATAACAGATATTTCTTCTTCTTCTAGTATATATATATATATATACAATAGTAATTCACCAGTCACCCTGTGTGTATATATATATATATATATATATACAGGGTGACTGGTGAATTACTATCAATATTTAAGGAGAATACTCGGTACATGATTCTCATTCGAATTATGTAAAAAAAATAGGAACTTAATTTTTGACCAAATTTCCCTATAAATAAATAAAGTGTTGGCACGTTCCAAGTGTTCAAGTGTGGACGCGTGCGGCGGCGTGCTGATACAACACCACGTCACGACACGCGTATGTGTGAGTGTCAGTGTATACCTAATCTGTAGGGTGTTCATACGATGCGTAATTAATTACACAACTTTTGGTTAACTTTACTTAGAAGTTTATTAATATTTATGTTATATTAATTTTTATTTTGTCATATATGATCGTCAAATATCACGTCCTCAAATATCGATAGTAATTCACCAGTCACCCTGTATATATATATGTGTGTGTGTTTATACTAAGTGACCGGCAAATGTTGTATGCCATATAAAAAAATAGTGGTTAGTGATAATAAAGTAAAAATATTGGGTTGTATGTATTTTTTTATGCTGGAGTGTGTATATATTTTATGACAGAATGAGATCTAAAACATTGTCGACTATTTAAAATAAAACTAATATTATTTTGAACATATACCCAAAATAATAAGACCAACTGACAGACACTCACATCTCGTCTTAATGATGAAAAGTAACTGTAACTTCGGGAGTATGTAGTTAAAGTACCTATAACTCACAATAATCCTAAACATTGTAGTTTTCTTCAGTATCAGAATATTTTATAAAGCACCTGAAGTGTTCTAATCTCAGTTATATTTTATAGTTACCATCCAAACACATATTCACACAATGACAACATGTCTTCATTAATCTAGACTCCAGATTCTTGTCGCTATTTTATAATTATCCATCCAAAAATATATTCACACAAAGAGAACCTATCTTCATTAATCTAGACTCTAGTCGGTAGAGCTCACACTATATATGTATATAAGTTTGTGTGAAGTGTCCGTTACCTTAAAGCAGTGTTCACAGCGGTAGGGGAAGTTCTTCCACTTGGGGTTCTTCTTGCGGCTGAACACCATGCGGTAGGGCTCCGACGGGAACCAGTCGGACGGGTCCAGGAGCAGCTCCACCAGCTCCGTGCCTGGAACACACAACACATACATAAATATTACATAGAGGAACTTGGACGACCAATCATTAATTGGCACTATTGTATGCCGATATGAACTATATACAGGGTGACTGGTGAATTACTATCAATATTTAAGGAGCATACTCGGTACATGATTCTCATTCGAATTATGTGAAAAAAATAGGTACTTAATTTTTGACCACATTTCCGTATAAATAAATAAAGTGTGTACACGTTCCAAGTGTTCCAAGTGTGGACGCGTGCGGCGGCGTGCTGATACAACACCAAGCCGCCAAACGCGTGTGTGTGTGTGTGTATACCTAATCTGTAGGGTGTTCACACGATGCGTAATTAATTACATAACTTTTGGTTAACTTTACTTAGAAGTTTATTAATATTTATGTTATATTAATTTTTATTTTGTCATATATGATCGTCAAATATCACGTCCTCAAATATCGATAGTCATTCACCAGTCACCCTGTATATATACTAGCTTTCCGCCCACAGCTTCCCCAACGTGGAGTTCGGTTATATCGCGTTTCCAAGAGAACCTTTCAAAAGTCTGGAATAAAAACTGTCCTATGTCTGTACCAAATTTCATTAAAATCAGGTCAGTAGTTTAGGCGTGAAAGCGTAACAGACAGACAGACATAGTTACTTTTGCATTAGTAGGAATACAGATACCAGTGTTTGACCGCGACTTCATCAACGTTAATTTGGGTATTAGTAATATTATATATAAAGCTGACCGGGCGAACTATTCCGACATAGAAGCCGTAAATAACAAGTATTGGAATTTATTAAGTGTTGTTTTTGTTTTGATCAAACAGAATTAAATATCCTATGTCCGTCTCCTTGTTCTAATCTATTTCTCCACCAATGTTCATCCATATCCATACAGTTGTTCTTGAGTTATATATAGTGTAACTAACACGACTTTCTTTTATATAGACAATTATTAATGTATAAGTATTATTAATACCTGGAGGAAGCTTGATCTCGGGTACTGGCTCAGCCGGTGGAGCTGGGGTCACTGTTGTTAGACTTGTGTTGGTAGCTGCCAGGAGACTTGTTAAAATAGTGTTCTGAGCCTGGAAATTAGATAGATTAGATCAAAATCAGTTCAGTCAGTAATAAAAATGTATGAACAGATTCATACTTGTAGTAAAGCTCCGTTTGAAAAGCTCTGGGATAGATCTTTGGGTTTCCGTTTGTATCCTTTAGGCGGTCCTCGTTTCTTTGCTATCTCCCCGTTCTTTTTATACCGCACGACCTCCCCGCTGTCTGTCACAGTCTTAGTCACAGGCGTTATGGTCAGTTTGGCCGGCAGAGAGTATCTTGTGTGAAGGTTCTTGACTATGTTCGTTTGAAGGTTGCTCGTGGCAAATGCGAGAGGGTTAGCCAGATTGAGAGGGTTGTTTACGAATTTGGGTAAAGTAGAGGTCGGTGTGGATGGGTATATTGATAGGGACTTGGGTGTGTTGAAGGAGGTCAACTGATACATTTGTAAGTTCAGCTCCGGCCGGTTGTACTTCATTCGTTTAGGGTCCGGCTCCTCGTCGCTAGATTCTGATTGGGTCGTCAGAGGATCTTTTTCCGAGTTCCGAAACGGCTCTACATGAGCCTCCTTCTCTTGGACGCAAAACATCTGAAACATATTCATTACTTATATTATTATATACATTAGTGCGTCAACATGTTGAATATAACTAGAAGAACGCACTGAAAATAGTGTATTTAGTAACACATTATATAAATGCTCAATGTATCCGAGTTATAAGTTCGTAACTGTATATCGTTAGTAATTACTCAAGAGCTCACACTAGAGGACTCGCGAACACAATAGTTTACATTCCAAATACGTAAATAGCATTTAGTACACTTAAAAGTACTGTTATAATGACAAAAAATGTCGGTTTCAACTTAATATACAGACATCAATTATTATAAGTTATAAATCAACTCGATTGATATTTACGATCATAACATAAGTGTTACAAGAACAATGTTATATTGCACTGTAATATTCATTAGTAATCCATTTTATAACATTACACATTTCAATTCACACGCTCCGTATATGAACTAATTAAAATTAATTCAATGTTTTGAATGATACACTCACCTTTAAATGTGTTTTTCACTTCCAAAACAAATCCCGGGACAGACGGAGCTGCATTCACGTGATGATAAACTTAATATAATATCGGTGGTAAATAAAATAAATGCGAAATAATACATAAGGTTATACGTTATTACAATAATATCAAGACAAAAGTAATTCATACATTCTGACGCTTTACAAAATAAATCACGCCGTCGGCGGCTGTGTTGCCAGTACACGACATATGAATTAAAATAATAATATATACATATTTATAAATATTAAATATTTAATTAGTTAAATTTATTGAAATTATTAATTATGGTCTAATTATAATTATATATTACAGTTATTAAGAGACATTATCGTACTTTATGGGCTTAAAATTACTTATAACACAATAGTGATTAGTCAATGGCCTCAAGTTATGAATTTACTATTAAAGGTATTGAAGCAATGTACTATTGAAGTTTCCTAATACAGGCAGTCCTCGTACTTACGGCATGTTAGGTTCTTGAAATACGCGACGTAAATCGAAACGACGTAAGTCGAGACATATTTTTTCATATGTTTACATGTAAAACTCAAGGGTTAGGTTCCACATGGACTCGAAATAATAAAAAACTGCATTTATAACAAAGGACGTACTTTACGTTTTCGACCGGAGGCACCGGTTGACCTGAAGTGATGCGGTGACCGCGCGCTCTCCGCCCTCTATCTCGAAAACGGTACACCGTATAAAAAAATTTTTTGAAACAAAATTTGTAGAGAATTTAGTATTCTACAATATTGATAATAAATACAAATAGCAAAAAACCCATAGGAAATGAGATATTTCCAAAAAAAGCGCAAAAAAACGATTTTTGTGACCTTTGAACTTGAAATTTAATAGTTGCTTACACCCTACCATATGTAGGTTTTGAGACAACTTTTAGGGTGTCAATATACAACTATTTACAGACTTACAGCTGGGTATCTCGCATTCCGAGGTGAACTTACTATAATGACTGGACTAAAAGTGAACTGGGTATATACTGTCGTAAGAGCCCCGAAGGTTGGGAGATTCAAAACAATATGACTTGAAACGTTGCGATCGATTCTATATTATGTTTTAACACGTATCTACATCAATAACAAAGCCTTGTTTCATTTAGGAAGAAACTGTTCCTCTAATATTGAAAAAGTAACTGAAAATGATAATTTATTTGAGTGACAGAGAAAATAAATTTCCTCTTAAGTCTATAATAATTTCATATTTATTGATGCATTGTAGAACTTAATTATCTTCTTTAAAACAAAGCTTGTAAAGCGATTCCGGGTACAGATAACGAAACGTTTGTATTGACTGACAGGAATGAACAATATGGCGGGAAAATATGACAAGATGAATTACATCTTCGCGTATGTTGTAGTTACAGAGATCTAAGAATTTTGCGATATTTATTTAAATAAAACTAATATTTTCGGATTATGTACTACGCGTATTTCATTATTATTAACTACATACTCTCGACTTTTCCGTTACTTTGCAGCAACCGCGAACACGGACAGACGAGATGTGTAATACGCGTAGTAATCCGAAAATATTATTTTTATATATATTGTAGTTACTTAAATACTTAAAGTTCTTTACTGATTTCAATATTGAAATTATTAAATATATATAACAATAATTATGTAGGATGTATTTATTCATATAAATATTATTATCTTTAATATATCTAATCATTAAAGAAAGATAAGAACAAAAAAAAAGGTAATAAAAGAAAGGAAAATGAAACAAATCAAACTGTCGATAACCATTTTAATATTAAACTTATATTAACTGCGACATTCAAATCAATTATAATAAAAAAAAGGATTTTAACATAATCTAGGGACTAGAAGACTGTACCGAGCTCTAACATCACTTATTAAAAAAAATATAAATTAAAATAATCATTACAAAGAAAAACAATGTCCAAAAATTACACAAAATAAACATAGATTATATACATTAATGTTTTGGCTTTCAACAAACTGGTCGGTTGTTTTGGTTCAGAGTATCTTAAGTCTAGGATCCATTGGCTGACGCTTACACATAAAGGAATGCTTTCAAAACAGATATGTATGAAAATGATATGCCGGGATTGAGCTGGCTGAGATGTGAAGGCACCGGCTCGCTACAGGCTGCACTAGTGTAGCTGACACTGACTAGGAGCTTGGATGAGCTCGGCGCTTGACATCACAATAACTTAAATGCATCACAAGTTTCACAAGTGTTTGGACGTACATGTTAATGAATTACACCTAGCAACACTACTCTTATTAAATATAGTCAATACAATCATTATATTAAGAATCATCACTCATCACTTAACAACATAATTACCTAACACATATATACATATCTTTTTGGGTCTACACTTAATATTACAAGGATGGTGCGTTCATTCCTTTGCTTTTTGGCATGGCTGGTCCACTGTCACTGTCAGATCATGACTTGTATGTACGTATGACGTCTTTGATCTGCGCGCGGCACAGCGGGCACTGGCCGCCGCCCTTGCCCCTCCACTGCTGCACGGCGCAGCGGTAACACATACACATGTGTCCGCACATGTACAGCACACTGTCCACGGGGTTCTCGAAGCAGATCGTACACTCGGCGCCTGTCAGGTTGCCTTCTAACATGGAGTACTGTCGGCTGGTGGAGGGGAGAGGTTGTACTTGTTGCAGACGCTCAGTAGTGGGGGGCAGGGTCAGCTGCTCGTTACAGCTGTTCTGTGAGCTGGAGGCGCAGTGCTCGCGGCGGTAGGGGGCGACACACAGCTGGGACGACTGGAGCGGCTGTGGAGAGAGAGTTCATTATATGTAGATATAGTAATATCAGTCAGTGGTGGTCTAGTGGTTAGTGGCCTCTCATACATGAGGGCGCGAGTTCGATCCTGGCAAGTACCAATGTGATTTTTTCGAGTCATATGTACTTTACAAAAGTATTTAGACATCACTGATTAATGCATTCCCAAAGAGGGTTGATGTCAGGCAGACGGCCGGTCATAAAAACAATTAGCTAAAACTATTTATAATATGTAAGGCAGATGGCTAAAGCTGGGAAAATTGCCAGGTAGAAGAAAAAGAAGTAATATTTATGTATGTGTTTGATGTTTACCTCTATGTAGTGAGCGCTGGCGAGTGTGAGCGGCTGCTGCTGGTGCTGTTGGTGTTGCTGCTGCTGCGGCGGCAGGCTGACCACCAGCACGGTCCCGCCGGGCGCCGCTCCCAGCACCCGTACAGCGGGCGGCGCGGGCTGTGCGGGCGGGGAGGGCGCGGCCGTACTCAGTAGCCGCACCCTCTGCGTCGCTCCGTATATGTCCACGAAGGCCCACAGCCGCAGCGTGTGGTCCACGTGCATGAGGGTGGCGGGCGGCGCGCCGTTCCTCCCCAGGCGCACCTCCCCGTCGTGTGTGAGTGTCACAGCCAGCTCGTCGCCCCTCCTCAAGCCGGAAGCCGCGTCCCTCTTGAGCACCCAGTACTCGGGCCGGTCCAGCAGCTGGTCGGCGTCGTCGGGCAGCGCGTCCTGTGTGAGTAACGCGGGGTCGCACGACGTGAGGCCTATCGCGAGGCTGCCGGCGTAGGCCGCCTCTGTAGCGAGGATCTGCACTACGATGGTCTGTCCGGGCCTCATGGGGCGCGCCGTGAACACGTATCCTTGACAGAACTCAGCGTCAGCGCGCGCCGCGACGCCTCTATCGTTAACGTAGTGCACATTTCTGCCGCGTGTTCTGTGTAGTGTGAGCGGCACCAGCGGGCTCTGATGTCGTGGCGCGGGGAGCGGTTCATCCACGGTCAGCGCCCTCATCCCCCCGACCAGTCTGTCTTCTTCCCCGGGAGTCTGCGCACATCGTCTGTGTCCGGGCGCCCGCGGGTCAGTGAACTGCACGGCGGTACAGTTCCCGTACACATCTATCAGAGCCCACAGCGGGCTCCTGGTGTCCACTCCACTGAAGAACAGTCCCTTATCCTCCCCGTTGACTCCGAATAGCACGTCTCCGTTACTATTCACGTAGTAGTAGAGCACGTTGTCCTTCTCACAGAACCTCTCCCCCAGCGCCTTCGCCCAGTTGCCGGGCTTGTTGGTGAGGTCGGGGCAGGCGTACTTGGGTAGAGGGTGCGCGAGGGTCGCGGGGTCGTGACCCGTGAACCCGAACCTGATCACGCCGCTCCAACTGTTGGAGATCTCTACGAAGCGGATGCACACCTGGAACAGACACACGACAATAAATACTACGTCTAAAAAAGGCACATGCGGAAACCCCCCCTAATCCCAGGAAATAGTAAATAGAATAAGTTAGGTACACAAAATAGATAGTATAAAAGAGATGTACGCCAGAAAGAATAGTATGAAGAATGAGAGGCCCTCGTACAAGTGAGAACTGGAATGACAATAACGAAGCAAACAAGGTCAAGAGGGAATAGATAAGAAAAAAAACATAGAACTATTGGATAGTATTATGAGGCTCTCTTAAAATAAGGTATAGAGCCTACCTTCTCATTAACTCTGACGGGCCTCGCGCTGAAAGCGACGCCCTTACAGAAGGACTCGACCCGGCGCGCCGTGCTGCCGTCACGAGACACGCGCACGTTCTCACCGTGGACCGAGTGGAAGCTCAGGGGGGGGAGGTTGTTGGGCGCGCCGCCGGAACACGAGGAGCGGGGAGCTGGAACAAACAGACGGACACACATTAATAAATGGATAAAGGATAATATTTGGTATAGATATAGATGGAACCCTTGACAAAGCCATAGGCTATCTTTTATCTACGGGTGGAAACACTTAAAAATGACCATAGTGACAAAAAAACTCTGATAATGTGATCTAAGACTTTCGCGAGAGTTCATTTAAATGAAACTAATATTATTCGTATTACTACGTGTATTTGTAAACTACATACTCCCGACGTTACGGTTACTTTGAAGCAATTTCTTCTCGTCTTCGTGATATCGGTTGCAAAGTAACTAAAATATTAGGATTGTGTAGTTTTTATAAAAATAATGCGCGAAGTATAAACAAAAAATACAAGTTTCATTTAAATTGTTTCAAACTAGTAAGTCTTAGATTTCTTTGTGATATGATGAGTTAAAATACCTTGAACGCGTGGTAATACAAATAATACATATACATAAGTTTCATTTAACACGATGCTTACTTAACTATTGTACTACTATTATTATTACAAATTTTCTTCCGAGCAATCTGTTCATTATCTAATCTCGTGATAAATATTTATTAATGTACGATACTATCAAACAGTTTGTTCTACGTCACTTCTCACTTATAGTAAACTTAATCATCATCATCATTCTATCAGAGCCCACTGCTGTAAGGCCTCTCCTCACATGGAGAAGGTTAGAGCATTAATCACCACGCTCGCTCAAGACGAATTGGTGTTACAAACTTATAATTTGATATAAGTCAATATTTCATCATATTTTCCATTATTAGTCAGTGATGTCTAAATACTCTTAAGTACATATGACTCGGAACAATCACATTGATACTTTCCAGATATCGAATCCGCGTCCTCATGCATGAGAGGCGGACCTTTAACCACTAGGCCACCAAAACTTCAGTAATATTATCCCTACTAATATTATAAAAGCGAAAGTAATTCTGTCTGTTTGTTACGCTTTCACGCCTAAACCACTGAACTAATTTTAATGAAATTTGGTACAGACAGAGTTGACCTTGAGAAAGAACATAGGATAGTTTTGATCCCAGACTTTTGAAAGGTTCTCTTGGAAACGCGATATAACCGAACTCCATACGAGCGAATTTGCGGCCGGAAAGCTAGTTCAATAATAAGTCAAACCCTACTTCCAATGAGTATTTCTAACTTAATATAGTTTCTTAACGCTCGCCACTCGTCAGTTCTTTGTGTTATTTGCTGAGCGACAGTGCACCTTATCACCAGGGTGTGAAGGACTACCCTCGCGCCGCGGCTCCACCTGCCAGCGACAGATGTACGAGTCTCGACCCCTTGTAAATAACTTTTGTATTGACTACACTTATAACACGACTATGTCTTTAAATAATTCTTTGTATACACATTATGTATTAAATTAAATATAACTTTTACATTCGACTTCGTCTGCGTAAAAAAGAACAATGAAAAAACAGACAAAAATGTTATTATGGTTTATGTACCATCTATGTGCATATGTATGTACTAAAAAATTATTATTTCAATATTACAAACAGATGATCCAATTATATTTATTTGTATATACATATTGAGTTTCTGTATGAAAATTCGGTTCAAAAAACCGTATACATATCCCCGTAATATTACTTCTTCTTCAACCTGACAATTTCCCAGCTTTAGCCAGGGTCTGTCAAAAAATAACTCTTCCGCAGAACATGTTATAGATAGTTGCGGCTAATCCCTACTAATATTATAAAAATGCGAAAGTAGTTCTTTCTGTCTGTCTGTTACGCTTTCACGCCTACACCACTGAACTGATTTTAATGAAATTTGGTACAGACAGAGTTGACCTTGAGAAAGAACATAGGATAGTTTTTATCCCAGACTTTTGAAAGGTTCTCTTGGAAACGCGATATAACCGAACTCCACGCGGACGAAGCTGCGGACGGAAAGCTAGTATTCTTATAATCTTTAATCTAAACTATAATATTTTTAACCATCTTTACAGTAAGATGTATTCCCCCATACTCCATACTTCATACTCCCCTCGAGCCTATGTATCCCCATACACACAGCACGTGCTTCCTGTTAAAGCGGAACTAAAAACGCTGCCATTTTCGTGTTCACACTATTGTGAGTAAAGCACGTGTCATTGTAATTACTATAAGTACCAGGTTCAAATACAATATATAGGCGATTTATATCTTCATTATTTAAATATACATATAAAGAAAGTCGTGTTAGTTACACTATATATAACTCTAACGACTGTACGGATATGGATGAAGATTGGTGGAGAGATAGATTAGAACATAGAAAGGACATAGGATACTTTACATACGATAGAAAAACAAAAGAAAAAAATAATAAATAGATCAAAATCTTCTTATCTACTGTCTTTAAAGAACAGAGTTCGCCTGATTACTAATTATAAAACTAAAGCGGACAAAGCCGCGGGCAGAAACTAGTAAGTTACATACGATAAATATTCCCAAATAGTTCAAAAAATAACTAGTCTCTGCTAAGTCGGTTATAGAATAACTTTAAGTCTTGCGACACACGAAGCGTGGAGACGTTCACTAGTACTTACTACAGGTCTGTCACAAAATACGCAGCGTTCAAAGTATTTGATATATAAACAAAATATTGGAATTTATTATGCATTTTCTTTTCGATCGAACGGAATTACATATCCTATGTCCTTTCTATGTTCTAATCTATCTGTCCACCAATCTTCATACATATCCGTACAGCCGTTAGAGTTATATATAGTGTAACTAATATGACATTCCTTTATATAATAAATTTATCGTAGTATAAAAGTTTCTTATTCCCAAAGAGGGTTGATGTAAGGCGGCCGGTCGTAAAAACAATTACAATACTATTCACAACATGTAAGGCAGACCCTGGCTAAAACTGGGAAATTGCCAGGTAGAAGATCGTAGTATTAACGTTAAACTGTCAGTATATAGTTTCCGAACCCGTAGTTACAACACCATAATGTTCCCATACGCGGAACTATTTGAAAGGTCTCCCATGGCAAAGGACGAGCCGCTTACTATATTTTGTATTGGTTACCTAACTTGGATGTACAACTGTTATATACTAGTTTATGTACGCGGCTATGTCCGAATTAAATATTGTGTAATATGTCACGTGATCTCATACTATTACATTATTTAAAAGAAACTATATTATTGGAGAATTTGATCAAAAATAGTTCAGTATATTTGAAATGTGTCAGTTGTAGTGTCCTAGTGGTTAAAGATCCGCCTCTCATGCACGAGGGCGCGGGTTCGATCCTGTCAAGTACGAATGTGATAGTTCCGAGTCATATGTACTTAAGGGTATTTAGACAACACTGACTGATGAAGGAAAATATAAGTATTAACATGGACTTGTATCAAATTATAAGTTTGATATCACCAACCCGTGTTGAGCGAGCGTGGTGATTAATGCTCTAACCTTCTCCATGTGAGGAGAGGACTTACAGCAGTGGGCTCTGATAGGATGATGAGGAGTACCTATTTTATTTTTACTTTAAAGGTATATTTTCGTATCATCTGTTTCATCCGAGGGGGTGGTAGTGCCAGGTGTTAGTCACGGGACACCGGAAGTCATGGAGATTTCCTACCCTTGGGGAGAGACCGGATATTGACGAAATATTATACTATTATAGATCCACTTTATATATATACACTTCAAATTTTACTGTACCTAAAATGATACAACTCTCAAACTATCAAAGTTAAATAAAGAGTGACTATAATCTATTTATATGTATTTGTATATCTTAATTCAATTTGTTCATCATAACAACAGTCCTCTGTTACGTTTTTTTATTTATATTTTTGGAGTTTACCTATTAAAGCCATAAATCTCCGTGTTTTGAAGTGCGACAGAATGATTGACATATTATGTAGTTAGTTGTCAAATCTAATGTAAAAAAAAAACGTTTGTATCAACAACTACTAATAAATAATAAAATAATTAAAAAAACATTGTCCAGCGGACGAAATTGTGAATCAAAACCATTCCCAGATTCCCTTGAACACACACAAAAAATTTCATCAAAATCGGTCCAGTCGTTTGAGAGAAGTTCAGTGACATACACACTCACAGAAGAATTATATATATAAAATAAAGATACATAACAGTGTGCAGTGATCAGTGTCGTATTAAATGTCACGTGTGACGTCATCGCTGCTCTTCCTGGTGGCCGAAGCCCTAATATTAGCTTGTGACGTACACACTGGGCTAGATCTAGTAATAGGCCGCGTATAACACACGACAACTGAATGATTTATATGATTATAGGCTCTCAATCATCAGTACCTTCAAATACTAGCCTTTATAGGATATAGGTAATGTAATTATTTGTATTAAAACTATACAAAAGTATAATTAGTTGTTTTATCTAGACTAGAACTATCAGAGCCCACTGCTGAGCCTCTTCTCACATGGAGAAGGTTTGAGCATTAATCACCACGCTAGCTCAAACTTATAATTTAATATAAGTCCATGTTTCCTCATATTTTCCTTCATCAGTCAGTGATGTCTAAATACTCTTAAGTACATATGACTCGGAACAATCACATTGGTACTTGCTAGGATCGAACCCGCGCCCTCACACGAGAGGCGGTCTTTCAACCACTAAGTCACTACGTTATTTTCAATATATGTGTATGTTTTATTTATTATTTCTAAGTTTATTTCGTCTCCCTCCAACGAACACCCTCGGGACGCGAGACGCTCGCCCGAGCGTGTCTAAACGTCATAATACACTTAATATTAACTTCTATAGTTTAGTTTTGATTTAATATTATTATATATATAAATGAAAGTCGTGTTAGTTACACTATATATAACTCTAACGACTGTACAGATATGGATGAAGATTGGCGGAGAGATAGATTAGAACATGGAAAGGACATAGGATACTTTACATACGATTAAAAATAGAAAAATAAGTTGATCAAATACAAAATCTTATCTACTGTCTTTAAGAAATGGAGTTCGCCCATACATATATACATAACTAATTAATAATTATGATTATTCAGACGAATTACGGGCAAAAGCTAGTAAATACATATATTTTCTTTATTAAATAGACATCCTCCTAATATTATAATTGCGAAAGTTTGTGAGTGTGTGTATGTTTGTTACTTCTTCACGCTCAAACGGCTGAAGCGATTTTGATAACATTTTGTATACAGGAAGCTGATGTCCGGGAATATAACATAGGCTACTTTACATCCCGGCAATCCGCGGGTAACACCGCGGGGCGCAGCTAGTATTTTCATATATATAAGTATAATTTAAACACAATGACTAGTGTTTTCAACCGACTGTACATAGGTGGTATGTGTCTCAGCCTCCCTCCCTGGTCTCCTCCTCCCTCCCTGGTGTACTCCCGACCCTCTGCCCTACATTCCGTCGTACATCTGCCTCCTCATGGGATCATCCAAGACCCCATTACTACCCCATACAGCTGAGGGGTGTCCATGTCATAATCTTGTAATGAATTTCGTTTTAATAACTAACTGAGGGGTTCTCAGTACTGCGTGGGTTGTTTAAGAAATGTTTGTCTGTTCATCAATTTTTTCTATATATATAAATTAGTTTTTGTTACCGACTTTATTCACGTTAATTTCTTCATTAGTAATATTTGTATAGCTGACAGCAAACTCATTTCAGACCTAGAGGCCTTAAATAATCAGATATTGGAATTTATTAAGTATTTTTTTTCCAATCCTATGTTCTTTCTGTGTTCTAATCTATCTCTCCGCCAATCTTCATCCATATCCGTACAGTCGTTATAGTTATATGTATATAGTGTAACTAACTCGACTTTCTTTATATATCAACAAAGGTCTGTTCGTGTGTGTGACTCATTGTACGCGGACAATGGCCCGCTGTATATGGAACTAAATATATTTTTGGAAGATCGTCGGAATAATGTTTACATTTGGAGTATAAGATGCGGCGTGGTGGGTTACGATCTAAAATTAACTACATTGTGTTACACTATTATTAGAACAAGTATACAATATTGGAAAAATATGAAAAAATTATCATAAATGCAAAAGTAACTTTGTCTGTCTGTTACGCTTTCACGTCTAAACCACTGAACTGATTTTAATGAAATTTGGTACAGACATAGAGTTGACCTTGAGAAAGAACATAGGATAGTTTTTATCCCAGACTTTTGAAAGGTTCTCTTGGAAACGCGGTATAACCGAACTCCACGCGGGCGAAGCTGCGGGCGGAAAGATAGTCAAAGATACAAACCGCGTAGTAAATCCGAAAATATTAGTTTCATTTAAATGAATACTCGCGAAAGTTTTAAATCTCATTAATTAGTTACATTGTTAGTGAATATAACGCTATCCTTTGTGTTCAAGGTTCGAGTCCAAGTTAATACATAGTCTTATACTTTCACTTGTCGAGTGTAACGATGAGGAAAGAAGATATTTTTTTATATAGAAACAAACATACACAAAAATAAATATATTGTCCTAATTAAATCTTACTTCGTCTCCAAGGTTAAAACAGAAATAAAATTTTAATGAACCACAAACAGTGGGAACCAGAAAAACATCTGCTGTCACATACTAGGGTGCTCATGATGTACTGGAGTCATTATTTATAGAATATGAGGGAAAATAGAAAAAAATTAATACAAATATACAACTTGTAAAGTCAGTGGTGGCCTAGTGGTTAAGGAGCCCGTATTTCGTTACCGAGGGCTCGGGTTCAAATCTGGCAAGTACCAATGTGATTGTTCCGAGTCATATGTACTTAAGAGTATTTAGACATCACTGTCTGATGAAGGAAAATATAAAGAAACATGGACTTATATCAAATTATAAGTTTGAAATCACCAACCCGTCTTGAGCAAGCGTGGTGATTAATGCTCAAACCTTCTCCATGTGAGAAGAGGCTCAGCAGTGAGCTCTGATAGGCTAATGATGATACAACTTATATGTTAGTTATAGACTAGTATAATGTAGAGAGGTCACAGTACGCTTCCGTACCGTGACGAGCTTGAACCGTGACAAGTGAACGAAAAAATACGAGCCGTGTAATGTACGTTAGATACGGTTTATATACTACGAGCAACGATAACGTGACTCAATAGATATATATATGGAAAATAAAATCACTACTAATATATATAACTAGAAGACCCGGCGAACTTCGTATCGCCGTATAATCAAGAAATATCTATTACGTTTTTTTATTTATATTTTTGGAGTTTACCTGTAAGCCATAAATCTCCGTGTTCTGAAGTGCGACAGAATGATTTACATATTCGTTAGTTGTCAAATCTAATGTAAAAAAAAACGTTTGTATGGGAAATAGAAAAGGGCTCCTTTTATGGTTTTCCCAGTAATGAATCAATTTTTTTCACCTTTTATACCTTCCCTGAACCTCCACGAACATTTCAAGACTAAGATAAGATAAATCCGTTCAGCTGTTCTCGAGTTTTAGCGAGACTAAGGAACAGCAATCCATTTTTACATATACATATATAGATGAAGATAATAATAATATATAGTACATAGAGCGTAACGTACTGAAATCACCAACCGTGATGTTAGACAGAGACAGGTAGAGAGTGACAGAGACGGAACGATAGTGTAGAAACTGTACCGAGTTGTAACGTTACATATAACCTAGTAAGGAGGACATATTCTGTCAAACGAAAAATAAATAAATTTGAAATTTATTTTCGGCCAGTATTTTTTTTTATATTAATTCTGCTTTTGTTTCATTCAGCCAATATCAATTTTTATTTTCAGCCAGTATTTTTTTTTAATCAATAATTAAACCATTATTTTTTTATTCAGCCAATAACAATTTTTATTTTCAGCCAGTATTTTTTTTTTCTAATCAATAATTCCACCATTAATGTGTTTCATTCAGCCGATCTAGTTTTCTCCATTCAGCCAATGTCAATTTATTTGTTCGTACTATTAAATTCATATCGTATACATTGGTAAGCCCCGTGGGGCTCCGCCATGTGCGCGTCAGTTGGAGCGCCGCCCCCGCTTTGTATTATTTTCGGCGGGAACTACATCTTGGGGGATGAAGGGCGACATCTGCGCTAGAGTGCATTGTACCTTTTATAGTTTAGAAACGCATCTTACGGACACATTTAAGTTTTTTTATTATAAAAACCATCCTTTTATATACTATTTTTGTCTTATTACTCTAAAAATTTAGATACAAAGACTTTTCTTAATAATTTTCTACGTAACTTATATGTACTTTATATATATTTAAATCTTTCTCTACCGTATAGAAAACCGCTCAAGCATCCGGCGGTAACCACAGGAAGCGGACGAATGTATGGATGGAAAGAGAAAATTAAGATTCGAGAAATTATATACTTATAATAATACTGGATTAAACTATATATATAATATTTATAATTTCGATCGTTCCAAAATGTCTCAATTCCCAAATCCAAGCCGACCTAAAAGCCGCCATTACGCTAGCACGCACGCGATCACAACACAACATTTCAAAGACTATATAATTGTTATTAAAAACATTTCCCACGCAATGAAACACTTCTAAACGGTACCACAATCATAATAAATTGATTTGTAACAGAACAGAACTATTACTAATGACCCCGAACTCGGTTTTGTACATCGGTTGGAACTTGGAGTTTGAACAATCTCTCACGTCTACCGAAATGTACAAATTGTATTAAAATTTTGCTTATATTACCATTATTCTTCTACCTAGCTATTTCCCGGCTATAGCCAGGGTCTGCCTTACATGTTGTGAATAGTTTTGGCTAATTGTTTTTACGATCGGCCGCCTGCCTGACATCAACCCTCCTTGGGGAATGCATTATCAGTGATGTCTAAATACTCTTAGAAAGTGCATATGACTCGGAAAATCACATTGTTACTTGCCAGGCGGACCTTTTAACCACTAGGACACTACTGACTTTTATTCAACTAATTAGTAATGATAATAATCTAAGTTATGTACTAATCCACTACAAAACATTACCTGCCTCATCTCGACTCCGACGCGTTACTTTCACCGGCACACGAGATAATTCTTATAACACATTTTCCCACGACATCACGCTCATAAATATGTAGAGTTTAAACAACACATTAGACAATATTATATTATATTTTTCTCTCACAAACACTGATCATTTACAAAAATATATTACGCGAATTACAATTTACAATTCACAATACACTCGTCAATACTATGCTTTAGTAAAAACAAAAGTAATTATAAAATATAAACAAACAAAAAATGCATTTAATCAACGTAAACATTATTATAAATAAAGAACTGTACCAACGCTCGTACATCCGATTCTCACAGTTATTGTCACTCTTGTACTTTTTTACGCGCGTCACCGCCATTTTGTTTTCATTACGACGCGACGCCTAATTACAGGTTTAATATTTTTAGATACTGTTTACGTTCAAGATAATTGTGTTTCTATAATATAAATAATGTAGTAATATTTGTTGTTATATTTATATAGCGGGATTGTATTTTTATTTTTAATGTCCAGTTAAAAGTCAGTTCAAACTATGTCTAGACGTCCATAAATGTTATCTAACAAAAAAATCTACTCGAGATTACTTGCTTTCTGTGTCGTTTGTTACAATTTTAGAACATTTTTATGAATTTTAATGTAATTTTTTTCTACATAGTCATTATGATATTTGGCGACGCATAAATATGATAAGGACGTTTTAGCCGTTCGCAATAATAATAATTAGTATTATAAATATCGCCATTCCATTGTGTACCTTATATGTATAGTAATTGCATCTAATATAGCACTTAACAATTGACATAACTGTTTACGTAATTGATCGGTGTATGATGTATATATATCCGTCCCTCTCGCACTCGTTACATCCTCCCAATATCGCTGTCTCTGTCTCCCGCTCTCACGGACCGTGGGAACCTCACCTTTCGTATCGATTCGTTTTGTCATCCGATACAAAAATACGAATAATTTGACTATTTTTTTTATTAAAAATAAATAATATTAATTTGATATCCGGTTCCTTAATTAATATAGACGGAAGTCATACTAGCGACTTTGTTCGTATCTATTAATTACACGTATTAATTGGCGCCAATATGAAGTCGTGAGTACCAGGGCGACATTTCATTGAAGGTGTACAATTCTAGGAATGTACGCAACTTTCATATGAAAAATTACATAGAACTCACACGCTTTCAAACTAAATATGTTATTAAAAAGAAAATATAATTAATTAAAACTTTATTTTTGTTTAAAATAAGTAATATTAGATGGTCAGTCGGAAGTCAAACGCCGATCTATTATACATTCACATCTCGTATATATGAGTTTAATTAATATTCAACCTTATTGTATTAGCATAGAGTTGTTATTTGTATATCATTAGTACGAGTGACTCCTTTCCCACGCGGGCCTAAGACGAAATTCCAAAAACCAAAGGATCGCCAGAAAACATCTGGTTGATAAAGTCATAGCATTGTTATTTAAAGAGTAATATTTAAACTATTATGACCGGCATTGTTTATTTTTAAACACTATATTCATGTTAGTTTTCTTCCCACGACCTTGTTGATGTAACATAGACCATAGAGTATAGACCACAGGTGATCTACAATTATGATCATAGACTATTATTATTTTTTAATTCGTCCCATTCAGGACAGGCAAAGAGAGTTAAGTCCATACAGCCATTGTCTTTTGTATTTTGTGTATGACCAAAGACTAATCTTTATTATTTAGTGACGTCACTACTTACACGAAATGGAGGATTAGTTATTGTTAAATTAAAAAGAGCTTTCAATATGGCGAGAATAAGTAAGTACAGATGCGTCGTAATTTCGGCAAAGAAAGAAATAAGTTGAAATACATTTAGTATTCTTCTTCAAAACTAGTTCATAAGAAGTTCAGATATAAGAAGAATTGTGAAGAGTCTAGAAGCAATTATGAGTTACTTTCACTTTAGAAGAACAAAGAAAGTCATAAAACGATAGATATAACATAAATTCTGGAATTAATTTCATGAAATTACTTCAGGAAATATTGAGACGAAACCTCTCATCATTCCATGTATTCACGGTGCGTGTGTCGGGTCCATCGTTGTAGTGAGAGGAGCTTCAACAGTGACTGGGACTTGTGACCCAGGTGTAGGTTTAAGGGAACCTAAATAACGCATCTTTAACGGAGAAGTAGATATACTATGGAGAGCAGGTGGAATATAAGCAAAATCACTAATTAAATTGACTCATATGAAAACTATTCGTACAGACCGGTTAGCAGATGTCAGAATTAGTGGTCAGTAAATACTAAACAATAGGCATTTACCAGGACTGACAAAGATACGCTTATTTCCAGATAACACTGTTTACAGAAAAGCATTTCCGAATCAGTAATAATTTATACTGAATAACGTAATCTTCATTCACAAAAAATTTAAACATTAACACGATAATCTTCTATAAAAATGGATTGCTGTTCCTTAGTCTCCCTAAAACTCGAGAACGGCTGAACCGATTTGGCTAATTTTACTCTTGAAATACTCCTAGAAGTCCAGGGAAGGTTTAAAAGTTGAGAAAAATTTTAATAATTGCCGAGAAAACCATAAAAACAGCCTTTTTCTATTTCCGATACAAACGTTTTTTTTGACATTAGATTTGACAACTAACTAATATGTCAATCATTCTGTTTGATTGAAACAGGAAAAACCTGATTATTTATGGCCTCTAAGACGGAATAGAGTTCGCCTGGTCAGCTATACCTACATATATTACTCTTGACCAAACTAACGCGGACGAAGTCGCGGGCAAAAACTAGTTATTTATAAAATATTTATTTGAGTATTTTCTTTATAACATTCAAATTAAATTGTCGAATCTATAAACTGAATGCCCGAATGCATCATATCATATTATATTCGCTAGTAAACATGGCGGCCGTCAGCTGTCTTTAGAAATAATAAAAAAAACTCCAAAGGTGTTCTGAGCAGCTGATGCTCTTTATGTAATAAACTTATCCCTCAGCGCACGCGGCCTTTGTACTATCAGCTTATCAACTATACGCTTTTTTTATCTTCAAGCCAGCTGTCTTTAAAGCTACATTCCTACACGTGGCAGGCGGCGGACGAACCCGGGTGTGACACTAGTATGTACATTACCGATATGTTGATAAGATATTAAAGATATATATAGAAGAAAGTCGTGTTAGTTACACTATATATAACTCTAACGACTGTATAGATATGGATGAAGATTGGTGGAGAGATAGATTAGAACATAGAATATATAATACTGTACGATCGAAACAGAAAAACTTACTAAATTCTGATATCTGGTTATTTACAGCCTCTAAGTCTGAATATAGTTAGCTATACATCCTACTAATATTATAATTGTGAAAGTTTGTGAGTGTGTATGTATGTTTGTTACTTTTTCACGCTCAAACGGCTGAACCGATTTTGATAAAAATTTTGTATACAGGAAGCTGACATCCAGGAATAACACCGCGGGGTGCAGTTAGTATATTACTAATGAAGAAATTAACGCGGACGAAGTCACAGACAAAAACTAGTATAATTCATAAGTGTATGTCTGTCTTAGTAGCTCGTACAATCCAAGTCCCCCCTCGCCTTCGCCCCTCACCCCGTATATATCATCTGTTTCTTCATACAACCTTTATATTTCCATCTGCCGTTTTTATCCATTCGTCATTGTGTACTCACACTATAGCTCATCTCCCTACTCTACTGATGCTGTTAATCTTGGTACAATTAACTTTAACCTCATAGGTTAATAAGTTAAATGATGATTCACTATCAAACAATATATTTAATAAGTATATACTACTACAGCCGGATGGACGTCCATTGTTTATTTAATGTACAAAACAAAACATTACAAACACACGATCACGATTAAAGGATAATATAATTATTATAAAACAAAGAAAGCGTGTCTCGACTTACCGCAGGCGACATTACGAATTAGTCAAATTCACGACTATATGTTATGAACCAATTGAGCGACTACAACCACGACACATTATATACATCGGAAGTCAAGTACATCTGTCGCTGCTTCCGGCAGCTTTCATGACATCTGGCCCTGTATAGACGAAAATTCGCATTGTTTGTTATTAAGAGAACGCCAGGTAGAACAGTCATTATGTTACTACCCTCATTAGTAATAATATATATACATATATATATGGTATTAAATTAGTATTTTAATTATTACTTTATGTTAATTGTATACATATAAATGGAGCGCGTCTTATGTTCGGTAATTATGAGCAAGGTGTGCGACAGATGCCGGGGCCGGGGACTAGTTTAGCAGATGGCACGAGCCGACACACATACACACACACACACACACATTGTACATATATATATGAAAGGTATTAGGACATTTTAAACATAATACATATAAACTCTTTTTCTGCCTGGCAATTTCCCAGATTTAGCCAGGGTCTGCCATAAAGAAACATAATATAAACTATACATATAATATAATATATAATACATACATAGCCCGAGGATATTTTCTTTCAGCACAACACTCATTTCAGTGGTCCATGTCACTCTAACGACCTACACTACTGACACTCAATATATTAACAATTGTGGGGTAATCGAAAAAAAATATATATGTATATAGCTTAGTACGAGTCAATATTCACGACGCACGTAAAGTTGATAGTAATACATTCATAAAACTTCACATATATAGTAAATTATAAACTAGTGGTTTGTACTGTATTAAAAATAATTCATACTAAAATTTTAATAGTATTATTATAAGGGCAGGTCGTATGTATGTCCGTGCTCACCTAATCCGATCTTCTTCTTGATCTTCTTGAGCACCTTCATCTTGGAGCCCTTCTTGTCCTTCACGGGCGTGGAGTCGGGCTCCAGGGCCATGGGCGGCAGGACGAGGGTCTGCGGCGGCAGACGGGGGCCGTGAGCGGAGCCCCGGGGACAGGCGGGACAGTGGCAGCCGCCCCGGGCCTGCCTCACGCTCACGCAGTCGCTCACTCCCATCATTTATAATGCTTTTATATATCACAATGTACCGACGAACTGTTTGCTCGACCAACCGTCAGTTCATGTCACTCGCGCTAATCTTTCTTCTGCTACACTTCTTCTTCCACACGGCCGACGTCCGTTCCCGACGAAGGCTCGCGGCCGACTGACGCTCCTCGATCCACACAGCACGCTCCCTGGAGCCAGCCGTCAGCTGTCGCCCTGGCCACGCCCACTCAAATACAGACCTTATTTACATATTCATACGGTACAAAGTCGCCTGCAGTCATACACACTTCACGAGTGACAGAGACGGAGCGACAGGGCGGGAGAGAGACAGAGATAGGGGTTCGAAGATACACACGGACGGAAACAATGTGAAGTATAAAGTGATTGTGTTTAGAGAAAAATAATAATAGAAAATTAGTTAAATATAATGATCCAAGGGTATTTAGAAGCCATTAATGAGACTTCATAAGAGAAAGGAGTTGTAACAATCAGTTAATTACATGTAACCCACGTATTATCGTTAACAAATTAATAATCATTTCAGAAAAATAATTAAACATTATTAATCTACATACAGTTATTAATAATAATTTTAAATTCACTACATATAATGTTAATACTATAATTTTGCGAAGATTAATATTCGATGAACTTAATGTACCGTGTGTAGTGTGACGATACTCGCAGTAGGCACGTAGTATTATTTTCAAACTGCTCTCTTACAAAGACTAGACCCATTCTGATGCGATTCATTTCATATAATAGAAATCCATCCGGAGAAAGAGACGCGAGCTTTACACTAGTACTTTAACAACCAATAATATATATAAAATATAATTTTCTTCATGTGTAAGACCGTGCAAAGTGGAGGAGTTTAAATAGGAAGGCAGACCCTGGCTAAAGCTGGGAAATTGCCAGAAAGAAGATAATTTTCTTCATTAATCATATTAAACAAAACCTATATACAGTCTTGATAAATGTACTGAGTACTACATATCTCTAAATACTTTTATACATATATTAGTAGTCAGTTCACCTCCGTCATCTGTAGTGTGCATCTTGTCATCTGTTAGAGGTCAATGAACCGCCGAAAAAACGCATCTTGTGTCTTTACTCCGATTACAATATTAATAAGATCATTACAACTATAACATACTAGCACGCGACCCCGACTATACTTAAAAATATATAAAGGAAAGTCGTGTTAGTTACACTATATATAACTCTAACGACTGTACGGATATGGATGAAGATTGGCGGAGAGATAGATTAGAACATAGAATGGACATAGGATACTTTACATACGATTGAAAATAGAAAAAATAAGTTGATCAAATACAAAATCTTATCTACTGTCTTTAAGAAACAGAGTTCGTACCAGTAATTCTAAAACTAAAACAGACGAAGACGCGGGCAGAAAGTAATATATATTTGCCATATAAGAAATAGAAGCAAAAAAATTTCGTCCTAAAAATAAAAAAAAATTAAGGATGAATAACCCTTATCACTTACGTATATAAAAAATATTATAGAAACCGATTCTCTGACCTACTGAAAACGTATATAATACTATCTTTCCGCCCGCTGCTTCGCCCGCGTGGAGTTCGGTTATATCGCGTCTCCAAGAGAACCTTTCAAAAGTCTGGTACAAAAACTATCCTATGTTCTTTCTCAAGGTCAACTCTATGTCTGTACCAAATTTCATTAAAATCAGTTCAGTGGTTTAGGCGTGAAAGCTTGACAAACAGAGTTACTTTCGCATTTATAATATTAGTAGGGACTATTATATGTATGTATGTTTGTCCTGTTGTTCGTGACCAGGTGTGTTCCAGCAGCCAGCGTGTGTGAACAAACGGACGGGAAGCTGACGGAAAAAATATAACACACCTTGGATGAGGCAGATGACGAGAGACGCGGGGCGAGTACTAGTGATGATGATATATGAACGATATACTACTAATATTATAAATGAGAAAGTAACTCTGTCTGTCTGTTTGTTACGCTTTCACGACTGAACCACTGAACTGATTTTAATGAAATTCGGTACAGAGATAGAGTTCACCTTGAGAAAGAACATAGGATAGTTTTTATCCCATACTTTTGAAAGGTTCTCTTGGAAACGCGATATAACCGAACTCCAGACGGGCGAAGCTGCGGGCGGAAAGCTAGTACATATATAATAAATCTATAGTATGTAATAATGTCGTAGTGTCCTAGTGGTTAAAGATCCGCCTCTCATACAAGAGGGCGCGGGTTCGATCCTGACAAGTATCAATGTGATTGTTCCGAGTCATATGTACTTTATAAGAGTATTTAGACATCACTGACTGATGAAGGAAAATATGAGGAAACATGGACTTAGCAAATTATAAGTTTGAAATCACCAACCCGTCTTAAGCAAGCGTGGTGATTAATACTCAAACCTTCTCCATGTAAGGAGATGCCTTACAGCAGTGGGCTCTGATAGGCTGATGATGATAGTATATTATATTTTTTACCTATAATCTATATTTTTCGTTACTCTTTCAGATCACATTTGTCTCAGCTCGTGCCGAGTTCAACCGATCTCGTTGAGGTGGGTTATGTTTTACTATTTAACACGAGTGTGTGTGTGTATGTGTGAACCTGGCAGAGCTGCCGTACTAGTTATTATATGTATAAATTTAAAACAACTATATATTACAAAGAATAAATTGTAGAAACATGATTATCTTTGTTTTACGTCAGTCTATATGTATATACATATATGTATATATATATGTATATAATTCGTCTCTATTATGTACTATCGCCAATTTTCGTGATCATGAGACAAATAGGGACAAACAATCTCATATATATATAAATATATGTATGTACAGGGTGACTGGTGAATTACTATCGATATTTGAGGACGTGATTTTTGACGATCATATATGACGAAATAAAAATTAATATAACATAAATATTAATAAACTTCTAAGTAAAGTTAACCAAAAGTTATGTAATTAATTACGCATCGTATGAACACCCTACAGATTACTCTACACTACACACTCACACACACGTGTGCGGCGGCGTGTTGTTGTATCAGCACGCCGCCGCACGCGTCCACACTAGGAACACTTGGAACGTGTCCACACTTTATTTATTTATACGGAAATTTGGTCAAAAATTAAGTACCTATTTTTTTTACATAATTCGAATGAGAATCATGTACCGAGTGTTCTCCTTAAATATTGATAGTAATTCACCAGTCACCCTGTATATTCATCTTTATATAACAACACCTTCGTCTATGTAGCTCTCTGTACGTGTGTGTGTGTGTGTGTGTGTGTGTGTAACATCTGCTCCACGCGCCATATTTTTTCCTCAACATTCCCAAAAACACCTTGTGTATTGTGAAATTAAACGAACAGCCGTAAATGTTAAACGAGTCCACTTTCTACTTAAAAATAATAATTATGAAGTAAAAATAGACATTACTATGGATAAGAAGCGCATTCTTTGAGGACGAGTGAAAATATTTGCAAAGGGAATAGTCATATAAACTGGATGTGACAATGATAGGTCATCATCACATTGAATGGAATAGAATTTATATGTATGTATGTATGTCAGCTGATTGTTCTGTAACTAGAATACTTATAGACTTTAAGAACGTCTATTTCTATTTTACTTAAATTGTATATAAAAATAAACTCAACAATTCTCAGGTAAGACGAGTAATTTCTTTTCTCTCAAACTCTTTGTACGCGTCTCGGATCAGCTGATCGACCATATGACTGTGTTCGCATCAGCTGATTGTATAAGAAACACGACAAAAACCTCTTTGCATAACCGAACTCTTTGTGCTGTTGTATTGTTTGTGCAATTTATGCGAACCAGCGATATAGGACCTCTTTGGGTTCGGATAAGGTTCAATATTAGAACGAGGTCCTCCGGCCGTTTAGCACTGGACCTTTGCGTCGCGGAACACGTGCGGCCGAAAAAAAAAAAGAGGAATGACAGGTAGCGGGACAGATGACAGTCAGCTGGTGGAGGGAACTTGGACAGTGGAATATGGATTCTATTAACAAGATATAAGGTTAAATTTTGTTTGAATAGATTCAAACTTAAGACGTTTAATTGTTCAATGAAGTCGAATTATTCCAAATTTGAATTTTGGAATTACTCGAAATTGCGCCAAGACTTTGTTTGTGAGTGTGAAAAAGAATTCTATTGAGAACGATCTTAATAGTATGAATTTAAAGTCTATTTTTATACAACATTACGTGTTTACGAAATATTGTGAAATAGGAATAGAATTAAAAAATTGCAAACTTTAAGACTTTAGAAAATAGATCTTATTTATAAGTGGATAGATATCACTTTCATATAAAATATTTTCTTTCAAAATATCACACACATACATAATATACAAATCAGCTGATTCTGTTGGGAACCGTGAAGGTTTCATATATATTTTTTGTTGCAACATATTTTTTTTAATTGCACAACACACAATAGTTAGTTGTGAGTATTGTTGAACACAAGGCACCATGAACAAGTCCCGGGTTCAGTTACAGAATATAGATTTTTACCATGGAGGTTGAATAGGAAGTATCTTTGATATAAAAAAACTTATTTAAATTGTTTTAAGATAGTAGATAAATAGAATCCAAGTCACTATAAGGTCAAATTTCTTACAATAATAATGTACATTCCATACAAGAAGGTATCTCTTTACACAGTCCTTGTTCTCATATAATTCACTAACAAACATACACACAAACACAATAATTATTATATATAACAGCGCTCTCTCTCATGTATGTATGTATGTAACTCAGAACCTCATATATAATGTATGAAGTAAACTAAGAAAGTACTGTGATATTGAACTTAGAGATTTAACAGACAGAGTCGGGAGTATTAGTCATGTATTGTAACTAAATAAAGATTAGTTTCTAAAACAATTTTTTTTAATTTTTAATATACATAACATAGGAATAAATTTGTGTCCATTTAAGCAAATTAATTATAATAAAGATAAAAAATATAGAATATTAATTTATATGTTAAAATGAAGAAAATACTTTTCATTGTAAAAAAATCATACGGCTCAGTTGGCAATGGAAATGGAAAATATATTAAGAGGCTAACGGGTTCAATTCTATACAAATATTTGCTTAAATCAAATCTATATATATATATACCTCTATAGTTGATACACTTGAAGAAACAAATTCTAATGATAGCCAACTAATCTCCTGTTTGTATTCTAGTAAACACAATAATTATATCGACCTTTAACCCTTGATCGACCTCAACACAAACACAACGATGGTGATACAAGATCATCACAAAATTCCAATTGGAAAATCGTTTTTTCTATAATTTTACGAAAAAATACCGAAAAAATTAAAGATTAAATTCTATGTACATATTTGAGAATTTTTGAACAAGGAAGTAGGTTAGTTTTTTATGAAAACAATGTATTAGTCTAGTTAGTAAGCTAATATCTACAATTAGAGTACAATTATCGTTCTTACCTGGAATCGCGCTGCCGGACTGCCCCATTCTTACTCAAACTCTCCACCGGATGCAAGCTATCATTTAATTTTTCACTTTTACATTAAAATTTAAAAGTATCTTCTGTCCGAACGCACATTACATTGAACTATGAACTACAATAACGAGTATTATGAACCAACACACATTTAGATATGATTTTTCCTATACGAATCTATTAATAGCCATAAAATTTATTATATACACTTAAACAGCCATTAAAGCTTATAAAATGTTTCGTTGGATCGTACGCGTCACATTATTGCTTATATTTTGTCTTCATCAAACAATTATAATAATTTCTGCCAATACATTTGGCACTTGACAAGTTTGTCATGATGGGTCGCCGGGGCGCAGAGCATGACCTGCAGAGATCGTATAGTCTCACATAAAATGTATATAAAACATTATTATTTATATTTTTGTGTATTTTTTCCTCTTTTTTATTATATTTAATCTTTTTTAGTAAGTAAAATCAAGATTATTGACCTTTCATCCACTTTAAGCGTACATTTCAAGTCAATAGTTATCGATTTATTTCATCAAAAGTATTCATAAGAGCTGATTATTTTAATTACAATGTTATATTCAGTTGGTATATAACGATAATAGCAAAAATATACTATCAGACTTGATTATCATATAGATATATACATATTTAAAGTTTTTGTATAATTAATTTTTTTATGGTACGAAAAAATTATATCATTTTAGAATCAATCTTTGTTACTACAAAATATCATACAATAAGCGTTGTATAATGTAGTCTCTAAATAAAGAGAGAAATATAATGTTTTTCTTAAATTAAAAAAGGTGCAATCGTGTAAACTTGGGTTAAAAGAAAAATAGTAACCTACATGGTTGTCCTAGAACATCTATCTTAACAACTATTAATCATGTTAATTAATGTAATAAAATTTTAATAAGAAATTATTATTTGGTTAAAAAAAATTTGGTGCAAATCCTCAACGTTGTTATATTTTTTACGATGGCAACATTGTACTCATATTTCAATACAAGAAATACGTTATTTTGTATTGTTAAGAAGTTAAAAATATAAGAAGTAATAACAGAAGTTTAAATAAACAATTATAAACATTTGAAGGGTTAAATACTTAAAAATACTCATGTGTTATTGTAAAAATGGCGCACAGAAATAATAAAAAGGAAGCCCTACTTCGACGTAAAGAGGAAATATTGAAAGAATTGAAATACTATGATAACAGAATTGAGGAATTAAAAAATAATAAAAGTAACTCAAGCTATTATGATGACGACAGGTGAGCTTATAATGTGTATATTAAGACATAATAATAACTATTATTTAATCAAGTAACGGGTAGTTAAGATAAAGACATACTTTACGATGCATCTGAAATATTTTTCGTTGTTTACAAACAGGAAGAAGGTATGAAATTCCTAAATATATATATATATAGTTATATCGAAAAGTAGTCCTTTTTATGTTATTAAAGTAATATAATAATAATGTTCCATTAGTTCTCTGTATCAATCATTCGTCGTAATTATTCCAGTTCAGACAGTGAGGAGTTCCCTGAATTGTCCATCAACAGCGGTCCTTCTATCACAGAGCTCAAGCTGGAGGCCAGCATGCTCCGGACGTGTCTCCACGCTACACAGGAGCTCACCAACCTACAGATACTGCAGTCGGAGGTCAATGTATTGGTCGACCCTCCCATTGATGACGGGTAAGAAATATATTTGGTGTCTTCAGTATTTATATTATTGAACAGATTGGTACCAAGATTATCAATATTGCAGCTTATATATAGAGAAAAATGGGTAATTAATAATTAGAATAAGTATAAGAATTTCTGTACTATAGTTATATGTGAATTTACTACTTCTAGATCTCCTCTTGGATATTAAAGCAGTTGATCTATAATGTTATGACTTTGTCTGTTGTTTACATTAAACAGTCATCTCAGTTTGTCTTTACAACTGGCTGCCTGCCTGACATCAACCCTCTTTTGGGAATGCATTAACCAGTGATGTCTAAGTACATATGACTCAGAACAATCACATTGGTACTTGCAAGGATCGAACCTGCGCCTTCATGCATGAGAGGCGGACCTTTTAACCACTAGGACACCACTGACTAAATCAATCATTACTATTTTAACCTAACCCAAGTATAACTATTCCTAAATTCTGATGATGCCCGAGTATATTCCTAGTTGTATGTTATTGTTTCAGTGTGTCTTGTTCCGGTGTCTGTCGCGAGGTGACTGTAGAGTGTCGTACAGACCTGGTGCCATTCACCATGAGCTTCCTTGTATACACAGAGGTGAGTGACACATACTGTAACTATCAACAAACAGACCCAGTTAAATTATGTGTTTATAGTTTGTGTTCTTCCTGGCAGTTTCCCAGCTTTAACCAGGGTCTGCCCTATAGTTTATGTTGTCAGAACTTAAAAGTAACAAAACCAATTGCTTCAAAACTTCTCTTAAGACAAAACTAATTTAATATCCACCATAATGATACAAAAATTTTATAAAAAATACAATTTCTAAATCACCAGTCAGTGTTTTCAATTATAAAATCAAAGATACTTATTACAACTGTGTGTTGTATACTAAAAGAAAATGTGACTTTCTATCGGTCACCAATGAGCACCACTAGCTCTAAACAAACTCTTTATATAGATCTGCTCGGTATCATTGTTTAATAATAGAAGGTCCTGTATCCTACTAATATTAAAATTGCGAAAGTTTGTGAGTGTGTGAGTATGTTTGTTACTTACAAACGGCTGAACCAATTTGAATAAAATTTTGTATGCAGGAAGCTGACATACAGGAATAACACATAGGCTACTTTACATCCCGGGAATCCGGTAACGCCGCGGGGCGCAGCTAGTTATATATATGTATGTTATATTCTTGTTCATCAGGAGGCCCCCTCCTCCCCGCCTTTCTTCTCCAAGCTCCAAGTGTCAGCCATCAAGACCTCACACCACAAGGAGCTGGCCGCATCCGTGCTCGCTAGTGTGGACACGCCCAGCGACGCTGTACAGGTTAATGTGACTTGAATTACTACTTAATATACATTCAGCAGTTTAATAGAGTATTGAGAACAAGCAGACAGACATATAGTGTAAGAAAAACACTACATATACATCCATCATCATCATGATCTTGTCAGAGTCCACTGCTGTAAGGCTTCTCCTCACATGGAGAAAGAGCATTAATCACCACACTCACTTGAGACTTATAATTTAATATAAGTCCATGTTCCCTCATATTTTCCTTCATCAGTCAGTGATGTCTACATACTCTTAAGTACATATGACTCGGAACAATCACAATGGTACTTGCCAGGTTTCGAACCTTCCTTATTCATGAGAGGTCCACCTTTAACCACTAAGCTACCACAACAACATGTCTAACAGATAAAGTATAATGTTTATTGTGTTGCAGGTGTTGTGTAGTTACAGCAGAGCTCACAGATCCAGAAGAGCCACACTGTCCAAGTTAGCGGAGAAGTATTCACATAGGTTACACATGGAACCACGGGTAAGAAAATGGTTATATGGTACACTAGCTTTCCGCCCGCAGCTTCGCTCGCGTGGAGTTCGGTTACATCGCGTTTCCAAGAGAACCTTTCAAACGTCTGGGATAAAAACTATCCTATGTTCTTTCTCAAGGTCAACTCTATGTCTGTACCAAATTTCATTAAAATCAGTTCAGTGGTTTAGGCGTAACAAACAGACAGATAGAGTTACTTTAGTTGGGATGTAGGTAGGTTCATTACAATATGGTAGAGAGGAGCTTGTACGGTGGAGGTGAGCGTATAACGCGTTAGATAGGTGTCCCTTACCAGGTCGCAAGTACCAGTCACTGTTGAAGCTCCTCTCACTACAACGATGGACCCGACACACGCACCGTGAATACATTGAATGATGAGAGGTTTCGTCTCTCTATATATGTATATTAAACCTACACCTGGGTCACAAGTCCCAGTCACTGTTGAAGCTCCTCTCACTACAACGATGGACCCGACACACGCACCGTGAATACATGGAATGATGAGAGGTTTCGTCTCTCTATATATGTATATTAAACCTACACCTGGGTCGCAAGTACCAGTCACTGTTGAAGCTCCTCTCACTACAACGATGGACCCGACACACGCACCGTGAATACATGGAATGATGAGAGGTTTCGTCTCTCTATATATGTATATTAAACCTACACCTGGGTCGCAAGTACCAGTCACTGTTGAAGCTCCTCTCACTACAACGATGGACCCGACACACGCACCGTGAATACATTGAATGATGAGTGGTTTCGTCTCTCTATATATATTAAACCTACACCTGGGTCACAAGTCCCAGTCACTGTTGAAGCTCCTCTCACTACAACGATGGACCCGACACACGCACCGTGAATACATGGAATGATGAGAGGTTTCGTCTCTCTATATATATTAAACCTACACCTGGGTCACAAGTCCCAGTCACTGTTGAAGCTCCTCTCACTACAACGATGGACCCGACACACGCACCGTGAATACATGGAGTGTTATCTCTTGTATCATAATAATGTATATATTTCCAGGCGGAGGGAGGCTACCTACTGAGGTGCGGTGAAGTGCTGGAGGTGGTGTGGGAGTTACAGAACAAGTGGTCCGTACTGGCTGACTTCCAGCACAAGATGAAGTTTGACCTGGAGTATATGGGTCCGTTGATATAGATTATATACATATACTAGAAGACCCGGCGAACTTCGTTTCGCCCTATAATCAAGAAATATCTGTTACGTTTTTTTATTTATATTTTTGGAGTTTACCTATTAAAGCCATAAATCTCCGTGTTTTGAAGTGATTAGGAATGATTAATAGTTAATATGAGAGTTACACTGAGCTAGCAAAATAATAATTGTCAACGTTACTACTACACTTGATGCACAAACAATAACGATGGCCGACAACTGTGTAGGGAGTGAGAGAAGTCTAATTGTGTGAGAGAAACAGAAGACCGGCTTCGTTCTCATCCCTACTCCGTGCTGTTTACTGGGTCAGAAGTGACACCTGTAGATATCTGGCGGGGATAACTTATTAAATGACGACTGATCAGTTATCGACCGGAGATGAAAAATGATTAAATTACTAAAATAGCTATTAAAAAATGAGGGTTGATCGTAGAAGGGTGAAAATTTAGGATTGTATGTATTTTTGTACGTTGTATCATAAAAAAATAGTAATTAAAAATTTTGTCTAAAAAATAAAAAAAAAAAATTTAGGGGTGGACTACCCCTAACATTTAGGGGGATGAAAAATAGATGTTGGCCGATTCTCATAGCTACCGAATAAGCACAAAAAATTTCATCAAAATCGGTCAGGTTGTTTCGGAGGAGTATGGGCACGAAAACTGTGACACGAGAATTTTATATATTAGATATAGTGTGTAATGAGTTCTAAGTTTCTAACACATTGATGAGTATTCATTTAAATTAAACTAATATTTCTGGAATGTACATATCTCAGTCAGTAGTTCGTTTTTAGTTTTCTCTAAATATCTTTCTGATCTTCACTCGATAACATATGTATCTTGTTTCTCATATCATATGCCTATTGTTTCTGTGTTACAATCAACCACAGTAATTACTGATGTATCTGATGATGAATATAATGAAAATGAAAAATATATTCATTTAAAAATAATTAACCATAATGAAATCAAATATTTGTACAAAATTAATATGTGTATATGTATATACATGTCTGTATTATACAAATATATAGGTATTTGTATCTGTATATATATATTAATTCTTATTAATATTAATTCCAGATGAATCCTACATAAAGATCATATCATCAGCTCACCGGCAGCTGTCAGAACCAGCCGTGGACACTGAAGAGAGGACCGGCCTGTTAGTGAAGATTATAGACACGTGTGTACAGGCAGGGGCAGGGAGGGCGAAGGACCGGGGCTCCGCTGAAGGACCGGGGGAGATCATGGCACCACCGAAGAATATACCCAAGAAAAATATTAAAGATACGAGGAAGAAAGACGGTGACAAAGATAGTAGGAGTGATGTTACAGATGGAACGAACATACAGGACCCCGATAAACATAAAGATAACAAAATATATAAAGATAAAAGAAAGGCCACGGACTCACCGAACACGGGGAGGGATAAAAGATTAGATACAGGAAACGAAAAGATAAAAAAAGATAATACAAAAGAAAACAATCACACACAGAAGAATGTAGTAACAAAGAAATTAGATAAAAAAATAAATGTAACAAAAACAGAACACTTGTCGGAGAGATTCAATAAGAATAAAAGAATTAATAAGAATAAAGAAATGAGAACGGACTTAAATAAGAAAAATGATGTTAAGAGTAGAATACCGCAGAAGAGTTTAAAGAAGACACTGAAGAAGAATACACTTACTGTTAACACGAGTTAGTATTACATACACACTAGACAGATTTTAGTGAAACTTTTAAGTTGATATTTTAGAATATTATAGCAAATTCCTTGACCAAAGAAAAAAATAAACATGACTATATATATGTATATTATATATGTTATTATTTGTACAGGGAATGTGAAGACTCCGCTGTGTCCACCTCGGAGCGGCTCCAACACACTGAAGACAAACATACCACGTGAGGAGACGCGTGATATTATATAGTGTATAAGATATATATATATGTGTGTAAAGAACTACTGAACTGATTTGGATAGGGTTCAAACATCTGAAAAAATTAAGTTATATGAGAAAAACTGGGGAAATATAGTTATAATTAATTTGTTTGAAATTTAAGATTATACTATATGTAAAATTCCTGGGATTTTTGTGACAAAATGCATTAAATTAATAAGGATTAAAATATTGAAGTTTCGATATATGAAGTTTACTTTAGTAATTATCATAAACATGACAGACATAGACGCAGGACATACATAGTGTTATTTATTATATACATATATAATATTTGTCTGTTTCAGGACTTCTCAAGCAAACCAACAAAACAGAACATAAAGTGAAGTAAGAACAAGCAAACAATATAATGTTTAATGAATGAAATCAACTCCCCGCCGGCGCACGGACACACATACATTAAATTATTATATCATGTTATATTGTTGTAATAAATATCATGTTTGTAATACTTCTCTGTCTTTCGTTCTCTTTCTATATGTATAATACCTGGTTACCGAGCTTTGCTCTGTATTTAGGAATTAATAGTATTTTGTGTTTTTTTGATTTGTTTAGGCATTTTTAAGTAAACACGTTAACAAGACACAAAACAATATCAATCAATAATTATTTTTTAGTCTAACTTAAATTATTGACTTCCTGTTACTCAACAACGCCATCTGTTGTTGTGTCGTTAAAGCAATTAGTAAAAGCATTTAGCAAAAAGTAGTATTACTATTCGCCAATAGATGTCAGGAAGAGTCATATTTTAAACGACTCCTTTTTATTTTTTTTAATAAAATAACATTTTCTAAAAATTATTCCTAGCTAGACGGATACCGAGATTCCAATTATATATAAATAAATATACAAGAATTGCTCATTTAAATATATAAGATATGTATAAACCTAGTCAAATTACAAACACGTTAATATCAGAGACATCTATCGGTGGAAGATAGTGTAGTAAAATAAAAAATAACAATAAAATAAGCATTTATAAGAACGATGATGTTTCTTTATTATTTAACTAACTTCGAAATGTAACGTGTAGGAAAAATTTAATTGTTAAGTCTATATTCGCTGATTTTAATAAAATTGAAATTAATAATAAAATTATATCAAAGGTTATTAGAATGATCATGAAACTTATTCTTATAAGCTTATAGAGTTTTATATTAAACAAAAAAAATCTTTAATCTGATCTTTGTCAAGGCTTGAAATGAAATAATTTATGTCACTAAAATGTGGTTAAAATAATAACTTTTAAGTATTAGTCTAAAAGTTATTGTTATTAAGTTATTAACGACATTGAATTGTCAATAAATGATTAATTTCAGTGATAAATCGTCTTAAATTATTTAATTATATCAAAGTAGAAAACATAACTCCGTTCATTTACAAAACTCATAAGATTTATTTATTTTCGTTGAATTCAAACACTCTTATTATGTTCTTATTTCTAAACACGAGCAGAATGTGATCGTTTATAAAAAACATACTTTGAAATAAAATCAGTCAAAAATACAAAATAAATGCCACAATAGAAACTTAACTATTAATAATAATAAAAACTAAATTTATTAGAATATGGCGGTCTTAGAAACTACGTAATTGGTAAAAACACACACAATAGCAAAAAAGATAAGAGGAAACTTATTCTAAACAAAAGAAATAGTTATGAAAATGTCAAAAAAGGATAAAAAATATAAAAAAGTCAAACGAGTCACTGTTAGAATGGTATCTTGAAGGGATAGTTCTTGTGTGTGTCACCCATCCTGAAACAAGACGATTCATACATTAGTCAAGTGTTCTTTATACACTATTAGCTTTCCGCCCACAACTTCGCCCGCGTAGAGTTCGGTTATATCGCGTTTCCAAGGGAACCTTTCAAAAGTCTGGAATAAAAGTTATCCTATGTTCTTTCTCCAGGTTAACTCTATGTCTGTACCAAATTTCATTAAAATCAGTCCAGTGGTTTAGGCGTGAAAGCGTAACAGAAAGAGTTACTTTCGCATTTATAATATTAGTTGGGAAGTATGTAGTGTGTCATCTATAAAGACTGTCTGAATGATAAGCATTGAAGTATTATTGGATATGAAACAAGGATCTCAGTAGTATTAAAGTTCTTATTCTCTACTCGCGACCTTGTTCATTCACCTAGTTAGCAACTGATTTTATTCAAAAACATATAGTAAAGACACACATAGATGGCGCCACTGGTTATATTTGGTTGTGAACTTAACAATTCATAAATCTATTTTTTAATTTTATTTTTGAGCTTATCAGAGCCCACTGCTGAGCAAAGGCCTCTTTTTCTCATGGGAAGGTGAGCATTAATCGGGTTGGTGATTTCAAACTTATAATTGTGAAATTATAACTCCAGGTTTTCTCACGATGTTTTCTTTCACCGTATGACAGTGATGTCTAAATACTCTTTGAAAGTACATACGAGTATGATTCGGAAAAATCACATTGGTACTTGCCAGCATCGAACCTGCGCCCTCGGCAACGAGAGGCAGGCTTTAACCACTACGACACCACTGACTTTATATAGTTCAGTATAATATGGGCACATGAAATTGGCGAAATTTATAAGGAAACGCCACTAATAAAGCGAGAGAGGCAGAGAGAAAGAGAATATGAAACTAGACAGGCTTCGTAAGTATTAACAGAAGGCTGTCAGTAATTAGTCCTCACCCCTGGAATGTAAAGGTCCTCTTGTTCCTGTTGAGTGCGGAGAGCGCGGCCACGTGCGCCGGCTCGAGGTGTAGCTGTAGGGCCAGCAGGTTGTCGTGGAGATGAGCCGCCGAGGACGCCTTCACCACCACCTGGTGACGCATGTGGACCTGGTAGCTGGAACATGTGTATAACAGATATAGAAGATATTACTTATATATACACACTTGGTTTGAATTTTAATAGACTATTTTTTTATGGGAAAAGGGGGCAACAGAACAGACGGCCTACCTGATGAAGGTACCGTCGCCTATTGACATCTTCAATGTAGATAGCGCGGTTGTGTGGCCACTCTTCATTGGGGAAAAGAGGGAGGGAAATGGAAAGGGTGGAAAAAGGCCAACCGGCTCTCTCACTCATCATACGAAACGCAGCCATTAAAGGCTACTTCACACCGATCTTCTGTGAGAGGGTGGTACTTCCCCGGTCGAGTCAGCCCATGTTTGAGCTGTAGTAACTTGACCACTAGGCTCTACCTAGCATTTAGCACAGGAAGAGGTGATGGGATATCTATTAGAACAGGGAATATATTCTAGTATACTGAACTGATCCTCACCTAATGAGTAACTGAGCCGGCGTTACTCCCAGCCCGGCGGCCATGGTTCTGACGAGGGGGTCGCCGATGACAGGAGGGAGGGGGGAGCGGAGGTGACGAGGGGTGCCCGAGGACCCCAACACACCGAAACAACTGAGAGTCACGCCGCGGGGTGTGAGGTAGTCGTGGAGACGAGACTGACTCAGGTAAGGGTGACACTCCACCTGGGGAAGAAAATAAGATGAAGATTATACTAAACTTATAGGTTTTGATAATAATAATAATTGTTTATTTTGCTCGAATATGGGTTAACAAAGGTATTTCATACATTTACAGTGGTCCAACATATTCTGCAGATTTGGCGTGCAAATATTTTGAATAAACTAATAATAACACTACTAATGGATTTCCTTTGTAGGAATGTTTACAAATATAAAGTTTATAATTTAAATAAATCGTTTTCAATATCATCATTATAAATAAATAGTTATTTGTCAGTTAATTGAAATAAAAATACAATATAATTTAAAATTTGTCGTTAAACAATTCATTTATACTATAATACAGTTTATCTGTCAGTAACTTAAAACAAAAATTTTTGTCATCATCATCGTCAGCCTATCAGATCCCACTGCAAAAAAGCCTCTTCTCACATGGAGAAGGTTTGAGCATTAATCACCACGCTCGCTCAACACGGGTTGGTGATTTCAAACTTATAATTTGCTAAGTCCATGTTTCCTCATATTTTCCTTCATCAATCAGTGTTGTTTAAATACTTTTAAGTACATATTACTCGGAACAATCACATTGGTACTTGACAGGTATCAAACCTACCTCATGTACGAGAGGCGGACCTTTAACCACTAAGCCACCACGATTTCTTTGTTTTGTTTAGTATAATTTGAAATTGCTAATCTATTCGACCTGGTTGATGACGGGTTTGATCCTTCCTTTGTCCAGAACTCTCTGCACCTGGACCGAGTTGAAGTTGCTGACTCCTCCTCTCCTCACGAGGCCCTGCTTGATGCAGGTCTCAACGCCGTACCAGGCCTCCAGGTAGTCGTGCTCCGAGTATTGGATCACGTTCGCGATCTTGGGCACCGGGTTGGCGCCCTCCTGAAATGAATAACAGATTCTTTATAGCCAGTTGTGTATTCAACTTTGTTGGAACTAGTATAAACCAAACATATGAATTGTCTTAACTATCTATGCCACAATATGTCAATCTGATTGTATTATAATACCTTCTGTCAACCGTTTTGCACTGTGTGGTATCATCTTAATAAATCTCTGTATATAAATGTAATCCATTATTATTTTCGCCCAATTCCATCAAACTTATCAGCCTTGTACTGTTGGTGGCTGTTACAGTTTAAGTTTTATAAGTAATTATAATATTATGACAACCAAATAATACTTTATTAATATTTTCCTTAAAAGCCTCTCGCGAACTAAATATTATTTTATCACAATTTGAGTACCCTATGAACATACGTATTTTAATGAATTTTGTAATCTCCTCATTTATATTCTACTAAACAAACTGAGAATGTCTGAAATCACGTGTGATTTCCTCGGATGTACCTTGAAGGACATAGGGTTGTGTATGAGGTAGAGGTCGAAGTAGTCCAGCCCCATCGTTTCCAGGGACTGTCTGCAGGCGCGCGGCACCAGGTCACGGCGGTGGTTCGTGCTCCACAACTTGGAAATGATGAAGAGGTCCTCCCTGGGGAGAATTCAGACAGTTATACTTTTACATAGCCTCAAAGATATCTTCCGTAATAATAAATTTGGAGCAGTAACTTTAACAGTATTCCTGTATGTGGTAGAGCCTAGCTGTAGTCATGTAACTGCAGATAAAACATGGTCTGTCTCGTTGAAGTACAACCCTTTCACAGAAGACCAGTGTGAAGTAGTCTTTAATGGCTGCGTTTAGTATGATGAGTGAGAGAGACGGATGCACTTTCCCTATTCCCACCTTTTCCTGTCATTTTTTTAATTCCATTACTCCGTATTCTCCGTATTCCGAAACTAATATTTTCTGATTACTTCGCTTATTAATAAATTTAGCAGCGGCCGATCGAAAATATAAAATACTATAAAAATCGTGAATCAAATGTCAATTTAAATGTCTGTAAACATTTGTATTTCGTAATGTATGATTAAAAATATGTAAGTAAGAATTAAATAATATAGGTTTAGTTGTTATATGGGTAGGATATGCAGTGCTTATTTGCATCTATGGTGTGCACGCTACTGGCTACTACCCGCCAAGTTGACATTCTGTTCTTTTGCGACCTTTAACATAAAATAATACGTTCCTATCATCATATATTAAACTCACCGCTTCACAGTTCCGTCTTGTATCTTCTCCCTGACCGCCTCACCGACCGCCCGTTCGTTAGCGTAGATAAAGGCGCTGTCTATAGCTCGGTAACCGAGAGATATCGCCGCTTTAATGATCGGCTTCACGAGACTACTCTCCAGCTGGGGAATAAAATGAAAAAATCATGTTACGTACATCATACGTATTAAAAAACAAATGAACATCGCCGGGGCGACATGGTTGTATGTATAATATATAACTCTTGACGCCGCTGACTCCACGGAACGAACACCAAGCGTGTGAACCAGAAGATTCCTGATACACACAAGCTATGGAATGGTATTGCTATCCTAACATCGGGTCAATCATGTAGTCTTAGGTATATGTTATAAGTTTCAATATGTAATTCTTATTATAATATACATATAAGTATGTTTCGTAGTTTTTCTGAAACCTCTGATTGCCACCCTATATAATTATCATCACAATATTATTATAGAAACTTTAAGTTCATTTCTAAAAGTCCAACAATCAAAACGACGAGAAATTCTGAATGAGACATGACATGACAAATAATATATATCTAACTTTATATAATAACAATCATCATTACTTTATAGTATCATGAGAATCATTTTAATCCTACATAAAGACCTACCAGAGCCGTCCCCACAGCCAGGGTCGGCATCCTCGCTCCGTCACTCAGCTCCACGTACGTCATGTTCTTGTAGGAGCCGTACTTGGTCACAGCTTGCTCCAGGTCCGCTATCTTCTGGAGAAGTTCTTCATCTGATATCTGAACATTCGCCTCATCTTTCTTCACTGGTACACTCGCGGTAGATATAGACTCCTGACGAACAGCCGGCACCTTCTTCTGTTGGATTAATCATAATTATTATTGAAAATTAGTACTTTTTGTAAGACTGAACCAATATTGATGTAAGTATTTCGTTTTGTAAGTCCGATAACATTATTACACTGTGTATAATGTATAATTTGATCAATATGTTATTGTTATATTTCTTTTCTAATCATTATCTAAATACATCCGCATTTCATAAACAAAAGATATTTAAAATATTGAAGTTCAGAACTATATATTATATAAATGTTAAGTTGGTCTGTATATGACTCAAAAACTCAAAATATACTGCACTGATTCATCTCAAATTTTGACACAATAAACAACGCGCTTCATGTATTATTTTAATATATTTTTCACTTCACCAACGTACCCCCAGGTGCGTCATCAAGCGGCCGTAACTCTTCATCGGCGCGCGACTCGCTGATACGATATTAATGAACAACATTGTGGAAACAAAGATTTTAAAGGATCCTCTCAAAACTGAAGATGTACTCATTCCTCGAATTGCCATGATCACGACAGACACACCAATTCAATTTAAAAGATTGCCATTCCCAATTCACTTGGTATTAAGTCACAATAAACAAAGTTCAAAGTTAATCTTTACAAACGTGTGGTCTAGATTTGGGTATAGATTACTTTTCATATGGAAAATCAGCTAGCTTACATCTTCAAAAACAAAAGAGAACAAAAATTATTATCTACCCACAAGTATTGAAAATAAACTTCAATTAAACATATGCTGCCTTTTGTTGTTGTATTTCTCACTTACAACCACAGCGAACTAGACACTAGTACAATAATAATTCAAGATATTTTATAGTAAATATAATTAAATATAATATCTTTATATAATCAAAATGTTTTCACAACACACACTACACGATTTTTACATAAAAAAACGTTATTTGTTATTCTCTTTCAAAAATATAAGCACTAAGATCAGAACCAGTTAAGAATTAATATTTAATAAGAAATTTATTATATTTAATTGTATAAGTCGAAACTTTAACGAGGAGTGACGGTGGAGAGACGAGGAATGAGAATGATGTGGTAGAAGAGATTATGAGACGACTGACCCTTGATGTGAAGTTGTTTAGAATGTGCCTGAATAAAAAAGATTACCTGCCCTACATTAAATATGCAATGGGTCCCAAAATACAACAAAAAATATACACAACGGGAGCAGCCAATGAATACTATAGAAAAAATTTACAAAAAAATCTCGGGTTTTTTATAAATTACAAAAAAATTGAAAGTTTTTGAAAATCAACATGCTAAATGGTATTTCTTACTATTGTGATCACAGTTTATCAAATATTTATGACCCTTCATTTGTTCCAGCGTCCTAAGTAGTTCTCTCTATATAAGTAGTTTTCCTTAAAACTTTGCATTATTTAAACTTTCAGTCCACTTTCACACATCCTGTTGTAAAAAAATTACTGAAATCAAGGCAAGTCTTTAAAAAAAGCATAATATTTTAGATAAAACAGACACAAACCACAAGCACTTATTGTTCTGAAAAGGAATATTGTTGAAAGATGTGCGTATTAAAAAGAGAGAGACGATATTTAATACTGAATAACTAAAGTCGAATTTTATGATTTGATGTTGTAAAAATACAGGGAAGATCTCGAATCTTTAGAAAAACGACCCGCCATATATATATATACATATACAGATAGATGAGTATTAAAATCTTCACAACTTACATACCAATGACAATCGTCAAAAAACAACTAAGTATATCTATTGAAAATAAAATCATGGAGAATATTAAGAGCAGTAATTGAGCCCTTCTTTAGGGAACTTAAATTGAAATACTTATTTAAACTTCTGCCAAAACAATCCTACAATTATAAAAGAATGAGTTTACGTAATTTGCAATACAAGTATGTACAAAGTGATGTACTTCCCGTATCATGTTCTACCTGAATCCTCTGGATTTCTTCTACTGGGGTGGTCTCGATATTGAATCCTACAGTCAACATTAGATTAGCTTTGACAAAAAATCATACGGGCTCTATCAACAGTAGAAATTATGCGCATAAAAAGATCATTTTTAAGATGTCGAGCCTGCATTGATTGTGGAGATAAACAATCTAAATTTATTGTAATATATTGTTTAAAACATAATATGCATTATAGACACTCACATCTCGTCTTAATGATCACGGTTGATGAAAAGTAATCGAAACGTAGCGTAGTAAAAGCACGCGTACTTAGTATATCCGAGAAATATTAATTTAATTTAAATTGTTTAAAACAAAATAAATGTTATATTTATACCGTTTTTTTTAATTAATTCAACAGTTTTTTTATTGTTCTAGCCAACATCGGACAGAATCTTGTCTACCTGGTCTTTTGTTATTCAATAATAAACATGGTCTCTCTCGAACTTATGTTTTTTATTGAATACGCACATCTTCCCATATTCCTTTTTGTCACATAGTAAGTGATTGCTATTGTTTAAGTTTTTCCATCGATCCTTTAAATTAGAAGATAGAAAGATGATTAAATTGAGGCATGTACAATACATGTACAAACAGTCAAAGTACAAAAATTTTTCAATCGAACACACACACACACTAGTTACTTTGTAAGATAATTCACGAATCAGATTCTTTTCATTTAATTACTCATAGCTTATGTAAATACTATGTTATTGATAATATACATATATAAGGAAGTCGTGTTAGTTACACTATATATAACTCAAGAACGACTGTACGGATATGGATGAAGATTGGTGGAGAGATAGATTAGAACAAGGAGAAGGACATAGCATACTTAATACTTTTCGATAGAGGAAAGAATACTTAATAAATTCCAATATCTGGTTATTTACAGCCTCTATGTCGGAATATAGTTCGGCCGATCAGATATATATATATTACTAATGAAGAAATTAACGCGGACGATATCGCGGACAATAACTAGTATATTAAACATATATATACTCACAAACACCAACATAGTTCCACCTCTGTATTATCAATATCTTGGATCGACTGTCCCTACTCGTCTCATCACCTATCATTAATATATAAAGGATTCTTGACTAACATATCATTCGACTTTGCTTCATATTTTATTTTATTTAATTATAAATTGTAGGTCTAGAGCCGCGTTATGTTTTTCAAGAATATTAAAGATGTATTTTTATGTGTATTCATATTAAATGAATTAATTCTTGTCATTATACATACATAAAGATAAAATGAATAATATATAGTTAGGAAACTCCTTGGTCAAGAAACAAAATAGAAGCCGAGTTAGGAACTCCTTGGAAAAGAAACAAAATAGAAGCAGTGCGCAAAAAGAAACATCCGCACTTTCTGGTGGTCCGTCGTCGAGGCGACATCGCTCATGGGTTTTCGACTATTAATATTGGTTTAGCAATTAGTCTAAGGCTATTTTAAGGATATTACTCTGTAAGTACTTTAATTGTTGTTTAACTGGAGTTAGCAGGTTATCATTTCATTCCTTTATTTACCTTTTATATTTGTTCATTTTAATTAATATCGCATAGTCAAATTGTCAAATGTCTTACTGTTATTTTATTTTTAAAAATCCGAACGAAGTTCCTTAATTCAGAAATGGGATAAAGATCTCTTTTTATAAATTCTTTAGTCCACCGTATTTTGTTTTCTTTTTGACAATTATGTCTAATAAAATGAATCGTAATCGATCTAAATTAGAAAAAGATTACACCATGTGAAAAATAGATTGATATCTAGCCCACATAGATACCCTAGGGTGTCCATAGCACGAGTACGTTGTCGTAGATCGAGAAACGAGTCGAGCAGCAGTAAATTTTCTCAACACGCACCCGCATCACACTTACTTGTAAGTGATTCATTGAATGATAATTTGAATAACATTTTAGTAAGACTCAAAGCTGTCGATCAGTTTAATAATAGTGTCGTAGAGTTACAACATAATTATCAGGAAATGTTGCTGAATCGGTCGTAAGAAATGTGTCTATAGGTCACAATCACATAGTTAATAGTGGCAACGAATCACCAAACGTAAATAGTTTAGTTAACTTGAGCGATGTCTCTCAGACTACGACTCACGATCAAGATACCACTGTTCGCTATCCCGATACTATGTCAGTTTCGTATTTTACCATTATGACAGAAGCCCTTAAGAATCTCGCACTCATAAAATCGCTTCATTATTACGTGTCAATTTTTGATTCTTCTGATTGATTTATTGTGTCTAGAGGTAGATCGCGCAATGATAGTGGACAGTGGAAGATCATGAGTGTTTTTCCCGGGAAGCATCTTATTTAAAAGCCGACGCCAAAACATAACTAAATTCATAGGTCACAAATGGTCGTACATGGATATTTTTAAAACTCATTTAAGACCTCTCTGTTCTCAGAAGTTGGACTCCGCTAACATTTCCTTTGCATGTATGAATACGACATACAACTAATATACGACATACGCTGGGAATGTGAGACGTACATTATAACGTTTACGATTGGTTAAGGATTTATCTGCAGAACTTGGAATTGTAATAATAAACAAACCAACATTAACAACTTTCAGAATAAAATGATAATCCCGCTGCTAAGTCGTCTTAATACGCGCATTTATTAAAACTACAGGAAACTGTGAAGACGCATGTTTTGTCAAGAATAGGTAAGGATTAACTAACTACCAAAATGTAAACATATGTTAACCGAAGCTGGTGAGAAATATCGATGTGGTTCGTGCAGTTGATAGTGCATACCGATTAACATATTTATCAATATTGGTGATCACATCATATCACTGATTTCTTCTGACCTTATTAAATTACTTTCTTGCCAATCCAAGTATACGATGTACATTACGAGACGTTAATGAATACGAAACCTTTGCCACTCCTCACGACACAGTAACTATTGAATTCAGCAATATTTCATTTTAAGATCTAGTAGTAGTACCGTCAGCCTGCATGAATAGCAACAGATGTTTTGAATCGTGTTGGAGTAATGTATGTAAGAGTAACAACAACAGTATATCACTCGCTGGGATCAGTCAGGTTAATCAAGTACCACCCATCGAAAACTCTTTATTAAAATCCCTCTGCCAGGTAGTAATCTGCAATCACCAATGTTTGTATTGTCACTTTTCTCGGATTTCCTCGTGTACCGCTGCCACTACAGTACAGTATAGGTGAGATGAATATCAAACTTACTAGTTCAATTCCAATAACTTGTCGCCCATACAATTTATTTTACAGGAAGATGGTACAAGTTAGCGAAATAATGAAGGATCTCTTAGATAAAGGCATCATTAGGGAATCTCGATCCCAATATGCCAGCTCAATAATTTCAGTGACGAAAAAGATTTTCGAGCACTTATTCGCAATACAGAGAAGGAAAGATATCCGTTTTCATTTATTGACCATTAAATTGATTTTTTTAGGATGACATAACTTCGTCACCGGCCCTGATATGGCGACTTCATGAAATGAGAATCAGGGACGACTGTATTCACTACACAGGCTTCGTTACGTCCGCGTCAGGAGGGAACTACGAATACTGAAAGATGCCATATGGTTTGACAAACTCATCTATTGTTTACAAACCTATTATCAATTAATGATATGCTTCGGGAATTCATTGATTCTGATGACTTGCTCGTTTATATCAACAAAGTACTTCTTCTGAATTTTAATGCTAAAAAAGGTAAAGGTAGAATTCTATTTTTTTCGATCAATATTAAAATAAAATACTCGTTTCTGAATACCGAAGTTGAGAACTTAGACAGACATATAAGTGGTGGTCAGGTTAGCCCGAGCGCTAGAAAGGAGGAGGCTCTGCAATTACATCATTACATGAAATCATCTGCAATTTTATTTTTATTTTATTTTGGTTATTGGATAAAAAAAAAACAGATCACAGGAGTATAACAAAAAAATATAAACAACAATACAGCATATTAAAGACAAAATACCTGTGTCCTCAAACATTTCTCACCAAGAAATATAACTAAGTAAAAATGAGAGGACGCTTGGGCATGTATCTCACTAATAAATAAATTTGAAAGGCGATGTGTAAACCTAATCTAGTATGTGAAGGGAGCGATGGCGTATGTGCAGAGAATATCCAATACTTAAAACAAACTAAACTAAATTCCCAGTCAATGTAAATGAAAAACAGGACTGCTAGGTGGTTTATTCTTTTTTCAATAATATGTCCCGCAACTTGCTGTGAAACGCGGCAGAGTTATGACGTAGAATATCAACCTGAGAAAATTCGTTATTATGAGTACGACATATTTTTCGTATTGGGGCGCGTAATCCCGCATTCGTGTATGATCGCGGTACATGAAATAGAGATTAATTACAATAGTGAAATAAGGTCAGGGCCTTAAAATATTTCCACCACAATCTAGTTGGCATCCAGTTTAAAATTGTAATCCAATGTAATGTAATGCTCTTAAATCAGCTCAACCAACCACTCAACGTGTGATGCCATGGAATTTAGAATGGTGCCCAGATACTGGTGCTATAGTATTCGATGGTGAAATTTTTGAACTGTTTTGTCACTTTGCTCATTTTCTTTTAACGACTGTTCTCAGAAGCAGTGGTGACAAGTTTCGCGAGACGTCACTTGTCGAGACGGGGACATCCCGCTGGCCTGCAGCTGGTGGAGGTTCGAGACTCCGCAGGCGTCTCATTGACCTGCTGCCGGGTGGGAGTTCAAGACGCAAGTCTACTCATCACCACTGGCGTTTGTCGCCTTGGCGTTAGTCGCCTTTGACGTGTGTCGTCAGTTTGCGTTAGTCGCATTGGCGTTTGTCGCCTTGGCGTTAGTCGCCTTTGACGTGTGTCGTCAGTTTGCGTTAGTCGCATTGGCGTTTGTCGCCTTGGCGTTAGTCGCCTTTGACGTGTGTCGTCAGTTGCGTTAGTCGCATTGGCGTTTGTCGCCTTGGCGTTAGTCGCCTTTGACGTGTGTCGTCATGTGCGTTAGTCGCACGGGCGTTAGTCGCCCTTAACGTTTGTCCTCAGTTGCATCGGCCGCCATCAGCGGTGGTCGCCACTGACGGGAGTCGCCACTGACGGGAGTCGCCACTGACGGGAGTCGCCACTGACGGGAGTCGCCACTGACGGGAGTCACCACTGACGGGAGCCCCCAGTGGTGGAAGTTGCCGATTGCGTGAGTCGCATTGGCATGAGCTGCACTTCTATGGTGTTGGTAGCCCTTCAAAGGCGTGAGTCACCCGACAATGGTAATGTACTGTGGGGATGTGAAATTGTTGGGATACCGTCGATTTCACACCTTTTTCTTTATTTTCACTTTATCTGTCTTGGATGCCGTTTAGCTTACATTACTTTGTTTATTTGAAAAACATTTGGACACTACACTCATGCAAACAATAATGTTTCCGATAGTAATGGTGATGTTATTTCAAAATTCAGGATGACAATGTTAAAGGTGCTTCGGCCGGATCGTCTATGCCAAACCTTGAAGACGAAGATCGGGAAGGTGGCGCAGTAGACGAGGCTACTACTGAAAAACAGAGAGAATGTGGCCGAGGACGACCAGGAGTCAGGAGAGGCCGAGTTAGGAAACTCCTTGGTCAAGAAACAAAATAGAAGCCGAGTTAGGAACTCCTTGGAAAAGAAACAAAATAGAAGCAGTGCGCAAAAAGAAACATCCGCACTTTCTGGTGGTCCGTCGTCGAGGCGACATCGCTCATGGGTTTTCGACTATTAATATTGGTTTAGCAATTAGTCTAAGGCTATTTTAAGGATATTACTCTGTAAGTACTTTAATTGTTGTTTAACTGGAGTTAGCAGGTTATCATTTCATTCCTTTATTTACCTTTTATATTTGTTCATTTTAATTAATATCGCATAGTCAAATTGTCAAATGTCTTACTGTTATTTTATTTTTAAAAATCCGAACGAAGTTCCTTAATATATTATAAACCACAAGTATATAGCTAGCATTCATACGAGGAAGTACGGAATAATATCTTTAGTATCAGTTTTATTCATACGACATACGACGCGTTTGCCGTTTTCTTATTATATGCTAAGATTTATGAATGAAAAACTGTTAACTTATGTAGTATGAATATGAAACTACTACTACTACGCTCCTAGTACTATCACAAGTATATCTGTTTCATATATATTATCTACCTCTCATATATTGAATACCAACCTCAAACAGTGCTATAGTCTCCGTCACTGAGCCCTGCCTCCGTCTCCTCCTCTCTCCCTCCCTCCTCTCTCCTTCTCTTCTCTCCGTCATCATCTTGTCTATGGAGTTCATCCTCATCACCATCTCCCTCACTCTCCCTCGCACCCCCTGGTAGTTGTTCTCCGCCGCAGCCCTCGCTCGCTTCGTCTCTGAATCTTTTTCTTTATTTATCTTGTATTCCTTTAATATATCTTTTCTTTCGTTATCTTTTTGAGCGGTTTCTATCTTTTGAAGTATATTTTTCTTCTCATCTTTAATGTTGTTCAGGTTTATATTATATTCCTGTACACTCATTCCTCTTTTGTAGTTATTCTTGTAGTTCAAGAACGTGTTATAACTGAATGATTCTTCTCTTCTTGAATCACTTCTCATATTCTTCTCATCTTCACTCGTCTCCTTGTTCACTGTCTTCAATATTTCGTCGACTATCTTTGGTTTGTTCAAATCTTTTTTGATTTTTTCTTGTGAATTATCTCTTCGTACAGAATCTTTGGATTGCTGAAATACAAATTAATATTTGATTTATATTTTCCTAACTTTTCTTGTTTCTTATCTATATAACTATTAGTATAGGGAATAAGAAATATTACTATAACATTTCTGTCGTATATTTTCTAAGACAGAGACGAAACCTCTCATCATTCCATGTATTCACGGTGCGTGTATCGTTGTAGTGAGCTTCAACAGTGACTGGGACTTGTGACCCAGGTGTAGGTTTATGGGACCCTTATCTAACAGGTTAAACGCTCACCTACACCGTCCAAGCTCCTCTCTCTCTCTCACTCTCTCTCTCTTTTTATGTTTATTTTCCTATAATATCTCGTATCTCTATATACTTACCTCAAACAAAGCTATCTTATTCACAACACTCACATCTGCCGGCAGCTCCACACTCTCCGTGTCTCTCTTTCTAAACTCTCTAGAGTTCAGTCTGTTCATGACTCTCTTCACTTTTCCCTTTAATATAATGATGTCTTCTTCCTCTAACTCATTTAACTTCTCTGGACTCATGTTTTGATACTTTTCGATATAATATTCTCCATTTCTTACTTCTTTTTCTGTTCTTTCCTTGGTCGTGATGTTTTTCTGTGACTCTCCCTCTGCGTTCCCTTCTTTCTCTCCTTGTTTTGAATGTTCTATATTATTTGTTATACTTTCTTTTAATTCTATTTTCTTGTTTATGTCACTTTCTTTACCATGGCAGTCGTTTTCTTGACTTATGTTGTTAATATTAATATTATTTTCAAGTCTCTTATCTTCTATACGTTCCGTCTGCTTGTGATTTTGTTCAACTCTTTCATGAATTACTTTACCAATATTTCTATCACATAACTTACTCTCTACATCACCTTTGTATTTTATTTCTGCTCCAGTTCTCAGTATTTCAAATTCTGTTATCTCTGATATATCGTTAGAGGTGTTTAAAACTTGACTACGGTAATCGTTTGAAACATTTTGAGACTCAGAAACTAAAGCCTTTGGAAATTCTAATGTCACAACATTGACCGTCTCTTTAAGTTCATTTTCTTGTATGTTAGTGTGAGTAGTTCTACTAATAGACTGATCTAGATCTTCTTTTCTTGTATCTAATGTATTTTCTTTGTCACACTCAAGAGTAGAGAGGGACGACGTTTCTTTAATGTCACTATTATTGTTGGTTTGTTCTTCTACAACTGTATTAGTTGAATCTTCTTCTTGAGATGTTTTTGAGTCTAAATCTGTAACATGTTTGTTTGAAACCACATTATTATTATTATCTTCTTTAATAGTTGTAGTTATAATCGGTGAGGTCACTTCTACACTAGTTGTTCCTTGTTGTATATTATTATCAATGTGTGATTGTTTGTCAGCTGTTGTTTGTTGAAAGTCTTTTTGTGTCTTTTCGTCGTTGTTCCCGAGTATTTTAACATTTTCTATAATAATTGGTTTTGTTTCAACCTTTGATATATTATCTTTTATGTTCAATGTTATCGTGTAATCTTTTATGGTCGTTGTTTTCATTTCTTTCGTTTCATTTCTGTTAATTTTCATGTCTTCATTTATTTTTTCTGTTCTCGACTCACTTTTAATTTCTGTTGCTTGCATTTTTGTTTCTTTTCCGTTTATATTTTTAAAATGCTTTGGAATTCTGCTTCCTGTTAAATCTCGATGTGTTATCAAATCATTTTCTATTCCTTGGACGATTTCATGACTTTTTTGTGTGGATATTGTTTCTGAGGCACTTGTTGCAACTTTTCTTGCCAAAGTAAATGTCTTAACTGACACTGTTTCAGTCTGAACCACGGTATCACTGTTTAAAGATGTAACCGTATTATTCTGGATGGATTCTTCTTGTTTTCTTCTTTCTCTCACGACCGGTTCTGGTATCTTGCATATAATATTCTTTGCGTCATCAACAGAACTTAACCTCTTAAGAGAATTTCTTCTGAAAGTAGATTTTGAGACGTCAATATCTTGTTCACTCTTGCGTTTCATCAAAGGTATTTTGCTTCTAACTCTCCCCGAGCCCGCCTGTTCTTTCTGTTCCCTCTGCTTGTCATAATCATTCATAATTTCTTCAAATTTATTTTCTAATTTGTCCAGATCTTCAATTTTTTCAGGAGTCGTAAAGTTTCCTGATTGTGGACCGTCACATATCTCGTCATATATTTTATCAAATTCATCTTCCATATTTGGAGACTGCATCTTATCATTTTGTTGTTCTTGTAAATGTTTTCTATCATTCTTTGTTTCTTGTACAACTTCTACCACTCGAAGTGCAAGGTTCGCCTGAAACGGAAAAGATAAATAAGTTTTGAATAGTTCAGAAGTTCTTAATGTATTTCTAAGTCATTCCAACTCTTTTCCACCTCATCTTTCCCTTCCTTTATCATTTCTTCTTGTTTCTTTATCTTATCCACGGTGTGTTTAAATTTAAACTGTGGTATCTTCGTCACTCTATGCACTGCTCTCTGGAAACCTGTTTTTAAACAATACTTATTAATATAATGATCTAATTTTACATATTTTTGCTTGGGAGACATGTTTGTTTTCCAGACTTGGTCCAGGAATGTCCTGTTAGCATTACTAATACCATATTTTAGTTAATAATTTGTACATTACCTTCTCGTCTCTGTTCATCATACTCTGCTTTCATTGTCGTCATTTCTCTGTATAAAATTTGTTCTTCATTCGGTTCACTTGTTTCTGTCACACTTATTATTTTTGTTGTTCCATTCTAAAAAACGTAAAAATATTTACAATTATTACATTCAATAGTCAAGTTTGTTTTAATATTTATCGTCTATATGTGTGTATAGATCTGATCAAGATTTTCCTCAACACAATCATTCATTACGTGACCCTGAACTAATGTCTTGAGTTCATCAAGTACAATGACAACTATTATGATACAGAAATACATATAAGATGTTTTTGTTTAGGAAATGGTTAGTTACTTTTAAATAGCAGTTATTTTTGTAAATACAATAACTTTCCATGAATTTTTGTACAATTTATCCATATTTTTAAACCATAATTTTTCCATTCTATAAGGACATTAATGAATTAAAATAAAATCATATAAGTAATACTTTATTAATATCATTTCCATGTTCGTGTAATCACTTCTTCTGTCCGTACTCTATTCTCTGTACCTGGGTGACGACTGTCTTTCCTGGTGTGTCAGTTTTTTTGAACAGGTGTTGGTATCTTACCGCGATGTTCTCCGTCACTCTCAGCTTCTCCACCTTGAGATCTCCCTTGATGAAGGAGGATTCTTCCCTCGTCACCTTGATCACCGGCTCCTGACTGAACTCCTTCATCTCCACCTCCCCAGCTCTCGCTATCTCCTCCTGTATCTCCTTATCTCCTCGTATCTCTTGTTCTTTCGGTACTCTAGATTCTATTCCTTCTTTTCTCTCCGACATGTTTGTTCTGGAATTTTATTGATCAATTGTGTCAGAAAGGAAATGTTTTCTTTAAACTTTGATTATATTACAATACAACTAATTCTCTCCTGTCTTTATTCGTTAGTTCTACTTAAATATATATTGTAACACATATTCTTACTCGACTTTTCGTGATCTTAAACTTCAAATCGTAATTATCATTTAATTTTCTTTAAACCGATTACACTTGTATTATAATCTGATTGTATCAGTGTTTCAGAACTCACACAATGAGACCTAAACTTATTTATTTTTTATATAATCCACAGTTACTTATCTTATCTAAAAATAATCGATGGATATTTTGAGTGAATGTTTTTGATAAAAATTAACGTCTTTAACTTTTCTACTGTTTGTGAAACAAAACTTATATATGCTTAGTAATAATTTTAAGCCAAAAACAATCTTCTAGTTAAAATAATAAAGAAAATTCTTGTTAATATAATAATAATGTACTTACGTATCTTTGAAGAACTTCAGCAAAACACTGTGCTGGACCGACGTCATGTAATGAGCTGTAAATCTCAAGATAAGGCTGCGTTGTAGTGGAGATGCTTCCAGGTGTAAAACTCCAGGTCCTCGCCACTCTATATGTAATACTTCTAATTTTCCAGCTGCCAGAAGTGATTTTAATGAGCTATCTAGTATGTGATAGCTATGTTTTCTTTTGTATGTGTGGAGGAAATGCGCGCGAGGGCTCAGTGTTCAGTGTTCATGAAGCCGATAATTATTGATTACTGATAACGGACTGATAACGGATTGTATGAAGAAAACAGAATTGTTATTATTAGAACGTATTATGTTATATATACTAGCCTTTGTCAGCGACTTTGTCCGCGTTAGTTTCATAATTAGTAATGTATATCTGACCGGGCGAATTTTATTCCTCCTTAAAGACACTTGATAAGAAGATTTTATATTTGATCAACTTATTGCTTTTTTTTCTATCGTATGTATAGTATCCTTTGTCCTTTCTATGTTCTAATCTATCTCTCCACCAATCTTCACCCATTTCCGTACAGTCGTTAGAGTTATATATAGTGTAACTAACACGACTTTCTTTTATATATATAAATATGTTGTGGGCAATCTTCTGTATTCAGAAAAATAGGTTTTTGTGCGTTTGTTTGTTTTCTTGAATAACAAACTAAAATGATTTTTAATATAAAACTTGATAATCAAGCAGAGTACATTAAACATTTATATTCTTTAAATATATATTTTTTTCTATCACTGACTAAGGGATATTTTGAATTTCATCAAAATCACTTCTGTATATATTTTGTGATAGTTATGGACGAAATACAGTCTGACAAATATAAAATTCAATGAAATAAAAAATATACGAATAATATTGAAAAAAAGTGTTGTGTTTAAATGATCGTCTTGTGGGTGACTCTTGTACTTCTTATCTCCGCAGTCGGGTAAGATCTAAGGCTAAGGTAAGGTAAGTAAAGTAAATCTAAGGTAAAGTTTTAATATCTTATTAATTTTCTTACATTATATATAACTATATAATACATATGTTTGTATGTTTATAAATCAAAACGTGCCTTTTAATGTTAATATTTCATTTACGAGTTCTGAACGCTTACCACATGTTCGTGTAGTAACACTATGTACGAGGCTTTTCACGTTTCTCATTCTATATGAATGGAAAACGAATGACTCTCTGTATCTCGTGTGGTGAACCTGTAGTAAACGTATAAAGTTTGACTAAAGACATTCTTATAACACAAGTATAGTCTAAAATAACTTTAAATTATTTTTACAATTCCTTATATCTACTTCATCATCATAAGTCCTCTTCTCACATGGAGAAGGTTAGAGCATTAATCACCACGCTCGCTCAACACGGGTTGGTGATTTCAAACTTATAATTTGCTAAGTCCATGTTTCCTCATATTTTCCTTCATCAGTCAGTGATGTCTAAATACTCTTAAGTACATATGACTCGGAACAATCACATTGGTAATTGCCAGGTATTGAAACTTTTGCTTTTGTTTACACTATTTTTAATTAACCACTAGCTGTTTCCCGCGGCTTCTTTCGTTTGTTATATCAATAAAAGATTAGTTTGTGTCTAAATTCATAGTAAACAGTTGATTACCTCACTCTATTAGCAGTCAATATTATATACAGGGTGACTGGTGAATTACTATCGATACTTGATGACGTGATATTTGACGATCATATATGACAGAATAAAAATTAATATAACATAAATATTAATAAACTTCTAAGTAAAGTTAACCAAAAGTTATGTAATTAATTACGCATCGTGTGAACACCCTACAGATTAGGTATACACACACACACACACACACACGCGTGCGGCGGCGTGGTGTTGTATCAGCACGCCGCCGCACGCGTCCACACTTGGAACACTTGGAACGTGTCCACACTTTATTTATTTATACGGAAATTTGGTCAAAAATTAAGTACCTACCTATTTTTTTTACATAATTCGAATGAGAATCATGTACCGAGTATGCTCCTTAAATATTGATAGTAATTCACCAGTCACCCTGTATATTAATTGTACACACAGACAGACAAACGACGACACCAACCATAAGATGATCATAGTCTTCAGAAGCTTGTTGATACATTTCTATTATATTTAGTCTAAAACGTATTTTCCATTTAAATGAAACTTATATTTTCGGATGTACTACGCGATTTATTTTTTATTATAAACTACATACTAACGACATTCAGTTAGTTTAAAATAACATTTTTAAATCTACATATATACATATATGTCAATTATATGCTAGTTAACTTCTAGCTGAAGTTTCAGAGTTTAACTTTGGAGAGACATACATACAACTATATATATATATATATATATATATATATCCATCTATTTATTAACAATCTTCACAGTTTATAAGGGACGGTTTAATTCATTTTATTGTTAATTCAATTGATATCTGATGGACGCTCTGTGAAATGATCTCTGAGTGGGAGGAGGGAGGAGGAGGAGGAGGAGGAGGGAAGCTCTCGATGAAGGGGTGACGCCATCACAGGCTTACATGACGCTACAGATATGTTATAATTGAAAGGGAATAAAAATATTGTCATTTAGATAATATGTATGAATTAAAATTAGAATAAATTATTAGTATTGATTCTGAATGAGAAAGTATTAATAAATATAATTTTTTCTGTCATTCTCTTTGCCACCGACCGTTTCATCCCCACTCCTCGACCACATGTAATGCAACTATGATAAATACTATAATAATTACTATCAATTTTACTAACTCAATATAAATATACATAATAATATATGTGTATGTATGTGAGCCGGGTGTGAATCAACAGGCTGTCTTTGACGCCATTCTTTGGAAATTGAAATTCATCGCGCTCCTACTCGTTCCGCTCTATTAACATACATACATATATACATACACACTAAAATATATATAATTAATACAATTATTATATATATAGTACTTTTATTTATATATTATTTCAATAATAATTACAACATTCTCAGTGTATGTCATTTTTAATCTTCTTCTACCTGGCAGTTTGCCAGCTTTAGCCAGGGTCTGCCTTGCATGTTGTGAATAGTTTTGGCTTATTGTTTTACGACCGCCTGCCTGACATCAACCCTCTTTGGGAATGCATCAGTGGTGTCTAAATACTGTTATAAAGTACATATGACTCGAAAACATCACATTGGTACTTGCCAGGGCCAGGATTGAACCCGCGCCCTCATGCATGAGAGGCGGACCTTTAACCACTAGGACACCAATGACTGATTTTAAATAATATTTAATTATTCTTAATTCTAAATTTTCTATGACATCTTAGTTCTACAACTATCATTGTTGAAGCTGGCTAGTTGTTAGTGAATCACAACTTGTAATTAGTTTTCTTCTTCAACAGTTGTTATATTGTTTTATAATAATAATTTAGTTTTTATTAAGAGCCGTTAATGTTGTGTGGGTCGCTCCGTCGCTCCGTCGCTGTACTCCACGCGTTTGATGAATGCTGAAGAGACTGAATTCTTCGTTCTGGCATTCGCTTATTGAATAACGGGACCTCACCCGACGAGGGTTGGGGTTTGGGGGCTGGAGACACCACACGGACAGAATAATACAGAAAATAATGTATTTATATTAAGACGAAACCTCTCAGCAGTTCCATGTATTCACGGTGCGTGTGTCGGGTCCATCGTTGTAGTGAGTGGAGCTTCAACAGTGACTGGGACTTGCGACCCAGGTGTAGGTTTAAGGGACCCTATCTAACGCGTTAAACGATCACCTCTACTGTACAAGCTCCTCTCTATACCTTTGAAACGAATCTACTAGGGCTGCCTTTGAAGTACGTTCCTAGAATGTATTAATATTAGTTCTGGACAGACCAAAGTCTTTTAGTTGGTTGTAGAGATATAGATTTAGATTCTACTCAAGATGTACAACAATAAAGATAGATTTAATTCTATGACTTTCATTGACTAAGGTAGACTTATTATATTTAAATTCTTGTTATATTTAAATTACTTATATTTAAATTCTTGTAACTCCGTAACTATTTGTTGTCACCCTACATCAAGTCCTATCAGTCGATTATAGATTCTATATCTTTAACTTCAGAATTGGAACTCCCTAAACATATTATTTTATCATATTGAGTTGTTACACAGAGACAAGTTATTCTAAACTTTATTCTGTATATGTCAAGGTTGATTTTGGTATGAAATAAATAATGCTTCACCAAAAAGAATTGGAGAATAAAATAATGAAAGTCATAGAAGAGATTGAGATGTACAGAGTGTCAGGAAGATATAGGAGATGACGCGAGATGAACCTGCGACTTCCTGGTATGACTCTCTGTAGCTATTCTATCAACTGAACCATCGTGTCAAGACAAGTATCAAGAAAACAAAATCAATGCATATATTCTCATTTATTATAAAAATTGACCTTTGACCTCTGTTCCTAATGACCTCACACCCTCACCCCTCCATCCTCGTGATGACCGCACGGTTTAAGATAACGCCGGGCTTGAATACTTGATGAGTAATTAATGAGAAACATCGGATGTATATATGTGTGTTTGTTCATGCTTCACCCTAAAACTACTGAACTTATTCTGATGAAACTTGATTATAATATAGTTGAATAAATAGATTGAGACATAGAACATAATTTATACCAAAATGTTCTAATCTATCTCTCCACCAATCTTCATCCAAACCCGTACAGTCGTTAGAGTTATATATAGTGTAACTAACACGACTTTTTTTATAAAGATTAAGAATACAATATTTGTTTCTGTATGAAAACATTTTTAAACTCAATATAGACAAAGTCGCGGTATGCAAGTAGTATTAGTATATTTAATATTTTAATTTAAAGCTAATCATTACTTATAATATGGACGGAACGTTTGTGGGTGACGAGCTAACGACTCCTCCCCGCGGGCTGGTGAAGAATCAATTTACAGCTGACACGATGAGTTGATGAGATGACGATGAGATTATATGAGAAATATGAATTATATGAAATGTGAATTAGGATAGGATAAATGTATGTATGTCTGTGTACACATAACATAGAATTATTAAACTTAACATATACAGGGTGACTGGTGAATTACTATCGATACCTGATGACGTGATATTTGACGATCATATATGACAAAATAAAAATTAATATAACATAAATATTAATAAACTTTTAAGTAAAGTTAACCAAAAGTTATGTAATTAATTACGCATCGTGTGAACACCCTACAGATTAGGTATACACACACACACACACGCGCGTTTGGCAGCGTGGTGTTGTATCAGCACGCCGCCGCACGCGTCCATACTTGGAACACTTGGAACGTGTCAACACTTTATTTATTTATACGGAAATTTGGTCAAAAATTAAGTACCTATTTTTTTTACATAATTCGAATGAGAATCATGTACCGAGTATTCTCCTTAAATATTGACAGTAATTCACCAGTCACCCTGTACATAAAACAAGATATAATGAGAACGAACCGAGGGTCAAGTTATACTGGTTGATAGTTAGTAAAACAATATTAGTCAAATTATAAGTAGACACGTCTCTACTAAACAGAAAAGGACAATACAAGTTCTTGTTTTAAAAGACATTTATATTCCGACCTCAGAGGTCAAGAGGTCATGGGTCAAGTCAGGTGAGGGTTAAGATAAAGATAATATATGAGGAGACAAGGAGCATGAGTCGTAATGAAAAATATATCTTTACAGTACATTAATCTTTAATTATTATAAGTAAAAGATAACAAAAGCTACCCGCAGCGGGCCCCGAGGGTCCGGAGATGAAGAAATATATGTATATATAATATTTTCAAGTCACAATGCTAGTTACCGTACTCCTCTGAAACGGCTTTACAGATTTTTAACAAATTATTTACGTATTCAGTAGTTCTGAGAATCGGCTACTATATGTTTTACATACCAATAAGTGCTAAGGGTTGTTCACCCTTAATTATTTTGTTTTTATTATTTTAAAATGTGTTATTAAAAATACATACAACCCTAAATTTTGACTTTTTTGTCACCAACCCCTATTTTTATAGGTTTTTAAAAGAAACTTAGTAACATTACTATTAAAAGGAAATATAATTTGAAATATGTTGTTCATATGTTTGTATGTTCTGGCTTATCTCATAAATGGCTGGACGGATTTTGATTGAAACCTTACTCACATTCAGCTAACATCACAATGAGTGACATAGGCTTTTTAACCAACCCCAAAGATAAGGAGTTCTAAATACGATCAATTTGACGAGGCCTTACTTCACCAATTATAAATATTATTTTCATGAAAAGAGTATTCTTCTAAAGTATTGTGATTGTAACCAAGTTATTGTCTGATGAAGGGATTAAGTCAGTGGTGGCCTAGTGGTTAAAGGGTCCGCCTCTCATACATGAGGGCGCGGGTTCAAACCTGGCAAGTACCAATGTGATTTTTCGGAGTCATATGTACTTTCTGAGAGTATTTAGACATCACTGACATACGGTGAAGGAAAACATCGTGAGGAAACCTGGACTTACAGTTTCACAATTATAAGTTTGTAATCGCCAACTCGTCTTGAGCGAGCGTGGTGATTAATGCTCTAACCTTCTCCATGTGAGGAGAGGACTTTCAGCAGTGGGCGTTTATAGGCTGATGATGAAGGAATTGAGAAGCAGAATTTAATGATGTGTGTAAGCAGCTCACCTGTAACCTGTTGTTCAGCACTACACCTGCATTTGTTTTATTTAACTTTACTATAATATTAACTATATTAATATGTAAGAGAATTATTTTTATTAACACACAATAAATTGTACTTTAAATTAAAAATATATTATAAAAGATAAAAGATAAGATTCATTTCAATATTCACCTTATTGTTAAAATAGAATATTTTACATTTGTTCCAAATAATACGCGTTTAAATTAAAATAATGTAAAAATTTCGATGTTTAATAAAAAGAATTATATTTTATATACTAGTTTTAGCTCGCGACTTTATCCACGTTAATTTTTTAATTTCTTCAAAGAGGCTGTAAATAACCAGATATTGAAATTTATTAAGTTTTTATTGTTTCGATCGAACAGTATTATATATCCTATGTCCTTTATATGTTCTAATCTATCTCTCCACCAATCTTCATCCATATCCGTACAGTCGTTAGAGTTATATATAGTGTAACTAACACGACTTTCTTTATATATATATTGAACCTCTCGTACGTGAAGTCGGTTAAATGTCCGAATGAAATCCGTATTTGACATTAGTTTAGCAGATAAAAGGAAAAAGCGCTCTCAAAGAATGTAGACAGAGATAGAGATATACATCCCCCAGGAGGGAGAGGGACGGAGATAGAAATTAAGGATCTCTCCCAGGACGAGCTGAAGGGATAAGGACGGAAGTGAAAATGTATGATGAGATTATTAGTAAGGGGTGGTGTTAACTACGACGTACTTAAAATAATATAAAAGAAATCTTATTTAATTACTTTATCTTTTATATTGGTTTATAAAATGAAACTTTTCTTACATTATTTAAAGTCTCTTGTTCTATTTATCACATGTCGCATTACATACTACATAAAATGATTAAGGCCAAAACTCAGCTCACTATGTATTATTTAAATCGGAGTTCTTAATGAATATTTAAGTATACAGTTTTTAACATCTTACTGTTATACATTTTATAACTCTTGAAAATGGTTACTTTTGATTTGTTTTTACAAAAGAAATACGCAAATAATAATTATCTGTTGAGTTTTAAAGCATTTAAAAGAAATAAAAATACCTAGAAAAGTATTTAATTTGACAAACGAATCGTTAATGTAAGTTTTCAGTGAATGTAAACCAACTCGTTTAACTGTAATTATTCTTAAACGACTGTTCTCAGTATTATTATCTATTTCATTGTGTTATTCTGCCTGTATTTTATACATTTCAACTTCCATTCAAAGTTTTAATAATATTCCGTCACGAAATGTCAGAAGTCACCATCTACTTCAGGAGCGTTAGACGCACTTTCAGCGGGAACTTATCGAAGACCTGTAGCTTTCAACGTCCACCTCATACTAGAACGCATCATATCACATGATAATAGAGTTCAAAGTCGCTTGAATGGTTCAATTTTAACTATTATTTAATATACATGATAGAAAATCAACTTTATGCCTTTACATTAGAGCGTTATTTAGTTTGTGCCGTGCTTTGTATGTGAAGCCTCGTCCAATGGCTGGTGATCCCCCGCCTCCCCCCCTCCCGTGTGTCGAGTGTTCGACGCCGGGTCCTCCGGGGTATATATGAGGGGTCTAGTAGTTCTGGTCGCATTCGACATCACAATTCGAGTTCCTGTCGTTGTCGGAGCGCGGCGGAGTCAGTCGACCCTCGCTCGCCGAGGAGGACGGACGCCTCTCTGTATATATTATAACTATAATTATATACTATTATATTAGAATGGGAGACATCGTTTAAGGTAAGCAATTAATATATAATTGAATATATTTCAATACATATACGTCATATGAATTATATTTTTTGTTCATTAATAAAAATATACGTATGTACTATGTATAACTACCCTCATTTATATTTGAAAGATGAAAAAAAGTATTTAGTATTTTTTTAAACAAATAGAAAATAATTATATAGCATTGTTTTAACGTACCTTAAACAGAAATTAATTTGAGTATTAAAATAAAATACAGTAAGTCAAAAATATACTGAGGACAAGGGAAAGAAAGGTACAGTCAGAGAAAATAACTCATTTTTTATTATAACAAAACATATCCTTATATAAAGATATAACCCACCACACACGAACAGAGACGAGTCGTGGGTTAACACTGATACACTAAATGTATATAAAACCACTTCTATCTACATTTTTTTTACTTTCAATCAATCAAAAGAACTCTCAAAACTTCAATTTAATTTGCACAAAGCAAACTGAATTTTAAAATATGTAAAGTGTTTAATAAAGTGTGAGGGTGCTCATCGGTCGTGATGGAGCGTCACTTGACCCTTGACCTGCTTACAGACCGCTCACAGCCGGAGCTTTGAGTCTACAAACAGTTCCAGTCTATAGACTGAGTCTAGAGAACATTCAGATGCTTTCAAGTCAAGATTACCTTTTACATATATATTGACAAAATTTATTATTAAATAAATTTTATTTCTTATAATACAATGTACTATATTATTTTTTAATTTTTTCTTTGTTTTTTGTTATATTCTCGTATAAACCTCATCATTCCCGACCCAGCCTATCCGACGCATTTATTCATCGCGTTTTTTCATATTTTTAACGTATTTTACAATGAATTTTAATCACAGCATCCAATATTGAGATGAGTCGTTCAATTATAATCAATACTCGGTGTTTGAGATTCAAATTGTTTTGTTACAATTAAAATACATAACTAGATGAAGCTTCTATTAAAATTTTAATATGTAATATAATAAAATAATATAATTATTGCTTCTCATACTAAACTATAGTGTCAGATGGATATTAATTAAATATATATACTACTTTTTGCTCGTTGCTTCGTCCGCGTTAATTTCTTCATTAGTAATATATGTATATCTGACCGGGCGAACTACATATATTTTGACATAGAGATTGCAAATAACCAGATATTGGAATTTATTAAGTATTTTCTTTTTCGTTCGAACAAATTAATTATCCTACGTCTGTTTCCTTGTCCTAATCTATCTCTCCACCAATCTTCATCCATATCCGTACAGTCGTTCTTATGTTATATATAGTGTAACTAACACGACTTTCTTTTATACATATATTCTTCTAATATGTCTCTTCTTCCAGTAGGTCCGTTCTTGTGTCATCATGGGCTGGTCTTCCGACGGCCTCAGGGCCCGGGTGGCAGCGTGTCGGGAGTCCAGGAAGTTGGTGCTGATCATCGTGGCCATCGCTCTGCTGCTCGACAACATGCTGCTCACCACCGTCGGTGAGTAACTACCACCTACCACCTATCTCATACTCAGTAGGACGTAGTAATTCAGTTAAATTCTCTACAAAAACTATTGAAATAATATGAGTTTTAAGTGAGTCAGTATAACTACTACAAAATTTTAGCAATCACTGCTTTTGGAATATATTTGAAACAAAAAATGTAAGCTAAGTTCAAGGTATGTATGCTTGGATCAAAGTTATTATAAGCTGTTCCTGGGTCTTGGAAACTTCCATCAAGTTTACATCCAACAATGAAGACTACGGAGAGATTTTTACATGATCATTAGAAAATTTTTATTATGAGACGTAACCTCTCATCATTCAATGTATTCACGGTGCGTGTGTCGGGTCCATCGTTGTAGTGAGAGGAGCTTCAACAGTGACTGTGACTTGTGACCCAGGTGTAGGTTTAAGGCACCCCTAATCTACTGCGTTATACGCTCACCTACACCGTACAAGCTCCTCTTTCAACCAAATTTAAAACGAACCTACTAGGGCTGCCTAAGTACGTTCCAAGAATGTATTAATATTAATTCTGGACTGGCCCAAGTCTTTTAGTAGGTTGTAGAGAGATTTAGCTGTTATACTTGAAATAATAAATTAAATATAAGGTGTTTTGCAAACTTTAAACACTTTTATATGTCTTACTTGATCTATATTAAAACAAAATTAATAAAACTTCTCAAAATTAACAAAAAACATAGATTCAGATCATTTTAACATCTCATAGTAACTTTGCAAATACTTAATCAATTTACGCGACTTTATTTGTAAGAATTTTATCATTTATTCATATTTGATGTGTATCCATATTATAAATAGAAGTATTGTTTATCAGATAATGTGTGAGGTGTTGGAAGGTAGTAATGTATGGTCTCATGAATGAATCATGTGAGGACCAGCTCCCGGCTGATGGAACCAATCCTCTAAGTTGTTACATTATTCATTGAGGTATCACGATACATACAGGGCATTCTGTTGATTTAACTTTTAGTTTTGCTTGTAAAAATGTTTTTTAAGCATCTCTTTGTTCAATTTTTAAGTCTGAAGTATTTTTTATTAATTTTTCTTTGAACATATTTTAAGTTTTACATAACTTTGTTCTTCAATCAAAGGAATTGTTCAAAGAAGTTTTTATTCTTAAACCTTTGACTATGTATATATTTATAGATCTTTTTTGCTGTCTTGTAAGACTAACTCAGTTTCCTGACTTCGTCTATTTTTCTTTTCTTATATTAGAATACATGAACAATGACCAATGTAATTGTTTATATACAACCAAACTACTATCATGACTTGTAACTTGTCTTTCAGTTTGTCATTTCTTTATTTTCGTGTAATGTATTGTATATAATAATCTCTGGATGAGTAAGTGTTCTTGTATTATGTCTGTATGTGACAAGAGATGAGAAGAGATTTTCTTAGAGAAATCTTTCATTAATTCAAATATTTTGTCAAAGTATTTCATCATTATAAGAGGTATCACTTTTAGTCAATGGTGGCCTGGTGGTTAAAATGCCCGCCTCTCATACATGAGGTTGCGGGTTCGATACCTGGCAAGTTTCAATGTGATTTTTCCGAGTCATATGTACTTTATAATAGTATTTATCCACCACTGATTAATGCATTCCCAAAGAGGGTTGATGTCAGGCAGGCGGCCGGTCGTAGAAACAATTATCCAAAACTATTCACAACATGTAAGGCAGACCCTGGCTAAAGCTGGTAAATTGCCAGAAAGAAGATGAGACGTATCATTTTATGTAATATTTAACTAAACAATATATATATGTATATATATTCGTCTATATCTAAACCGTTTCGCTCGAGGCCCAATTTCCCGTCTCTCCAACTTAAAACTCACTTAGAGTTTTCATCAACCGTACTAGTGATGTGCTCCCGGCCTATCGATACTTTCAAGTCGATTAATCCTATCGCGTAGTACTCAGTTATTAACACGAAAAGGCTTTAAACAAAATATATTTCAAAATCATCGTAGTAATATTCTTTATCGTTGATCCTGTTTGTGTAAGTCGATGTTTTTTACGTTTTATCGATACAGTTCCCATCCCTAGTTCCGAGGCGTCATCTCCTCGACTCAATCTAATTATTTTATTATGTCTCATCATATCCGGCACATCTCGTGCAGACAGAAGTAATACTCTTTGAATATACAGAGAACATTTAAACAATGAAACAGATCTTCATATAATAATATTGTTAAATGAAGTTACATTTATTATATGAATAATTCTGATGTTGATATTCATTTATTTCTTTTTCTAATTAATAATAATTACATTAGAAAGTCTTTTAGTTTTGTCATCGCGAATACAGACAAACGTTCGTACATATTTAATAATTAATTATATACAACTAATATAATATAGTGAATATATTGGATGATCAATTTAAATTAATTTATTTTTTATAATAATTATATTAGTAAACTAGCTTTCTGCCCGCTGCTTCGCCCGCGATGAGTTCGGTTATATCGCGTTTTCTAGAGAACCTTTAAAAAATCTGGGATAAAAACTCTCCTATGTTCTTTCTCAAGGTCAACTCTATCTCTGTACCAAATTTCATTAAAATCAGTTCAGTGGTTTAGGCGTGAAAGCGTAGCAGTCAGACAGAGTTATTTTCGCATTTGTAATATTAGTAGGGATTTATTCAAATGAAACTAATATTTTCGTATAACTCCTTGCCACATCTCGTCTTAATGATCACGGTTGATGAAAAGTAACAGATACATCGGGAGTATGTAGTTAAAATAAAAAGCATTATAAACCGAAAATATAATTGTAGTTTATTTAAATTTCTCTATTATTCTGACTATATTATATTATCGTGTGTGTATCCCCGACCACACGAGTGTATCTGACAGCTATCAAAGTGTAGTGTACTTGTGTGACTCAGTGTAGGGAAGGGTGCGGGGACATGTGTGATGAAAATAATTAAATAATATATGAAAAATATATTGAATTATGATTAACTAAGTTAGAATTAATGAAGAATTATCTTTGAACAGAAAATATGACGTTTTATATGGTTAGAATAGTTTAATTTTGTATATTATATAAAAAATAAAGGCTTCAAATATACATATACATATTTCAGAAACAGTTCAATATTTCCTAATATGTAACTTTAGTGTTGAATAAAATATTTTTTAAATAACATTACATTCTCCAAGTCAAGCCGAGGCGCGTCGTTTCACTTTACGACCCTGTGAAGGGAACAAAGGATTTGACTACGTCGTTAAAAGAGAGTGACGCCGCGTATATACACATGTATATATAGGGTAAGGAGGCGGACAAGTTGTGTGTAGGTATATTACTTGTTGAAATATTAACAATGAAAGAATTATATTAAAGTTAAAATGATCCGTAGAAACATAGAGGAAGGTACATTGTGACTCACTGAGATCACACGAATATCTATATAATACACAAGTTTGATAAATTTTCTTAGTCATTTTATATTTTAGTTATATTTAATGTTTGAGAGCGTTTAACGTGCGTTAGATAGGGTCCCTTAAACCTACACCCGGGTCACAAGTCCCAGGCACTGTTGAAGCTCCTCACACTACAACGATGGACCCGACACACGCATGCTGTGAATACATGGAATGATGAGAGGTTTCGTCTCTCTATATATATTAAACCTACTCCTGGGTCACAAGTCCCAGGCACTGTTGAAGCTCCTCTCACTACAACGATGGACCCGACACACGCATGCTGTGAATACATGGAATGATGAGAGGTTTCGTCTCTCTATATATATTAAACCTACACCTGGGTCACAAGTCCCAGTCACTGTTGAAGCTCCTCTCACTACAACGATGGACCCGACACACGCATGCTGTGAATACATGGAATGATGAGAGGATTTTTAGGTGGTAGAGCCTAGTGGTCAAGTTACTACAGCTCAAACATGTTCTGTCTCGACCGTAAGTACCACCCTCTCACAGAAGATCAGTGTGAAGTAGTCTTTAATGACTACGTTTAGTATGATGAGTGAGAGAGACGGATGCTCTATCCTTATTTCCCATCTTTTCCTGACATTCCCTTATTCTCACCCCTCCCTTTTCCTCGAAAATCTAAGGCTGGTATAGTCATCGAGGCATAAGCAGCATATATTGTGTTATCAATTAATACTTCCGGCGCAATTAATAAATAGTTCTTATTGTTATTTATATTTCCTCAAATTATGTCGATTAATCAATGCTATAATATTTTGTTTTATTATGTACTAGTTTTTGCCCGCGACTTCGTCCGCGTTAATTTCGTCATTAGTAATATAGGTATAGCTGACCGGGCGAACTCTATTCCGTCTTCAATAACCCGGTATTAGTATTTATTAAATTTCTACTGTTTCAATCGAACAGAATGATTGACATATTAGTTAGTTGTCAAGTCTAATGTCAAAAAATCGTTTGTATGGGAAATAGAGAAGGGCTGTTTTTAGGGTTTTTTTTCGGCAATCATTCCAATTTTTCTCACCTTTTAAACCTTCCCTGGACTTCCAGGAGTATTTCAAGACTAAAATTAGCCAAATCCGTTCAGCCGTTCTCGAGTTTTAGCGAGACTAAGGAACAGCAATCCATTTTTATATATATAGAAGATAATGTAAGGATTAAGCTAACTAGAATCTTATTTTACTGATCTGGTTATCTGCTGTTTATCAACTTCCGGTGTAATATATTAATCTTTAATATTTAATGTTACATAATCCTGTATTATTAAATAATATTTGTCCATAAATAATCATTAGAATAATTAAGATAAACAATGTTTAATATTATCTTTTAAGTTTGCAATATTAAATTAGGTCAAGATGTTTTTGTATAAATACCGCCATTTTTTAATATATCGGGCATTGGGATTGTAACCGTTGTAACGTGCATTACAAGTGTTTCCCTATATAACGTATCGTTATAATTGTCTAACTCTACTCTTACTTTTACTTACAAAAATGAAATTCTCAGCTTAAGTCTAACGGACTATAACACATCCCTAACAGAGATGTGCATAAGCGACAATAACTACTGCCTACCAAGTAGATCGTCTATTCGTTTGCCACGTTTAACATAATAAAGTATCGTGTCATCTATGTATTGTATCGTTTCTCCGTTCAGTGCCCATCATCCCGGAGTTCCTGTACGACATCCGTCACCCGGACGCGCCCCTGTCCGTGTCTCTGGAGGACCTCACCACCACCCCCGCGCCCTACTGCCCCTGTCTCAACAACACTCCCGCCGAGGAAGGAGTCCATGGTGAGTCTACTACACCCTGGTATACTACGAACACTTATGTACCTTCAGCATCAAGATAGTGTCTTTGGGTTAGAATATACTGAACATAATACATCCATGAGTTATGCCACCTAATTTTATATAGTATTCCTTCTAATTCCTTAGTATTTCTTGTAATTACTTCTTGAAGGAATGTATCATAGATTACGTTAGTCCATATATGCTACCTGTTGTTCATCGATCTTAATCTTCGTCATACTGATGTTATCGCCCTATATCATCACACAGAACTCCTCCCTCCCTCCACATCATCAGTGTAGTTCATCGCCCGTTATATTCCACTTGTTGTACGTCTCCCAGTTCCCATGAACCTGACGGCCGAGCGCGAGGAGCGTCACCGGGAGCTGATCCAGGAGACGGTGGCCGTGGGGGTGTTGTTCGCCAGCAAGGCCATCGTCCAGCTGCTCGCCAACCCGTTCGTGGGACCTCTCACTCACAGGTATCAGTAGGAGACAGTAGTCAGTAGATCTACATATATCACTGAAGTGATCACTGAAAATCAGCGCTGTCGTTCCTGGGAATTTCACATTATATGTATTATTATCTTAAGTAAATAAAAAGAAATATTTATTTAAACCTCAAATTTATTATTATTTTTTTTCCTCTAATTGTGTGGAATTCCTAAAACGACAGCATATGCTGACTGACTGACTGACTCCTTTTTGTGATCATACTGATGTGTAGGCAGCATTTTGTTTTGATTTATTTATACTTTCCATTCTGTAATCTTCATTAGATGTTATTTAATTGTATTGTTATTTTATGTTTTTGTTTTTTTATATCTGTTTATGTTAGTGCTGTCTCGCAAAGATGTTCACAAATAAAACATTTTCTTTTCTTATTTTCATACATTAAACACCACCAGGAGGTGACAAGAAAGTCATATGAATCATTAGATTTGATATGATGATACAGTCCGTATATATAAGCCGTACTCTTCATTATTTAAAGCGTGAGTCAGTCATCGTATTATTTGTTCCAGGATCGGTTACAGCATCCCGATGTTCAGTGGCTTCGTCCTGATGTTCCTCTCCACGCTCAGTGAGTATTGATTGATTCATTAGTGATCGATCCTACCATTAAATAAACATTCTCCTACTAACAACATTAAATCCTGTGACTTCGGCGCCTTTCATCAGTTCATATGTCAATGTCTCTCGCCAGTATTCGCGTTCGGTCGTTCGTATTCGGTTCTGTTCGTGGCGCGCGCGCTGCAGGGCGTGGGGTCGTCGTGCTCCTCGGTCAGCGGGATGGGGATGTTGGCGGAGAGATACCCAGATGATAAGGTTATACTAACACACTAACACTCACACAACTAACACCTGCTCATACATCAGATATATAACATATTGAAATAGTCTTTCATTTCAAATGAAAATTTAACAAAGGTCTACTTGTGGACTATTGAAGTAAAGAGAAAATTACTTATTTTTGTATAAACGTGTGGATATTGAGAAAGTTTTTGTACAATATAGGAGAGAGGCAACGCGATGGGTATAGCTCTGGGAGGCCTGGCGCTGGGAGTTCTCATAGGACCACCGTTCGGAGGACTCATGTACGAGTTCGTTGGAAAAACTGCGCCCTTCCTGATGCTGTCCGCGCTGGCCTTGGGCGATGGATGTAAGTTTGGGAGAGAATAAATTAACATGAGGAGTATTCCATCAATACTTGGATCATGAAGTCATCATGAGGTCATGTTGTAATGTTCGTGTCTCCACTCCTCAGTACTGCAGCTAATGATTCTTCAACCAGGAGTGGTTCGTCAGGAGAGCGACCCGCCGTCACTGAAGGCGCTCGTCACTGATCCATACATCATAGTCGCTGCTGGTTAGTAAATACAATCATTGAATTAATAGTGTGTACCAAAGCCTTTAAAATTCCTCTCATTATAGGACAAAGGATATAAAGGATAAGTATAGAATCGTATTAAAATCCAAGGTTAGTCTTACAGTATCTGGTAAAAGTTAGAAAGAAAAGACAAAAAGAAAGAAAAGACATTTATTGACATACACACAAAGGAAAAAACAATATTATACAAAAAAGGATATAATAACATCATTACAAAATTAAATATAATTGATATAACACTTGTGTGCAGTCAAAAGGAGACAGCTCAGGCTATGAGGGTTTTTTATCCCTCTGCTGATTTTCAGCTGTCTCCCTTGTGGCCACGCGTTCCTTCTTTTATACTGTTATTCTTGTAATATCTTTTCTTGTCCAGGTGCCATCACATTCGCTAACGTGGGTATCGCCATGTTGGAGCCGAGTCTTCCCATCTGGATGGCGGACACGATGCAGGCGCGTCGCTGGCAGCAGGGGGTCGCCTTCCTGCCGGCCAGCATCTGCTACCTCATCGGTAAGGACACAGACGCCCAGTGTTGGTCTTCATTGATTGAAATGAAGCTAAAATTTTCGTAAACCGGATTACTATGCGTATTTAGTATACTTAAAACTACATACTCCCGACATTTCGAATCAGTTTCATCAACCGTGATCACGGACAGACATGAGATGTGAGTGTCTGTCAGTTGGTCTTGTTATTTATCATCTACAATATCTATCAATTTATTATGTCATTAGTCAAGAGTGTCTCGAGGTCCTGCGGTGTGATTACGGACTTGGGATTTTATTGTTTTTATAAAGTCCCAGGGTCCCAGGAATTGAATAGACTTGATAGATCTATCTCCAATCCTATCTGATCTGTTTGTAGGTACAAACTTGTTCGGTCCTCTCGGTCACAAGATGGGTCGCTGGCTGGCCGCCTGCTCCGGCCTCATCATCATCGGTATATGTTTGATTCTGGTGAGTTCCGTCGTATTTTCCACATCTCTCCTCCACTGCGATCTATCTTATATCACGATTATGTCCAGATCCCAATGGCTCGTAAGTTGGAACACCTGATCATTCCCAACGCCGGGCTGGGCTTCGCTATCGGTATGGTGGACTCGTCCATGATGCCGGAGCTGGGCTTCCTGGTGGACATCCGTCACGCCGCGGTGTACGGCTCCGTGTACGCTATCGGGGACACCGCCTTCTGTCTCGGATACGCCGTCGGTGAGACACAACGACTCATGTGTTATATAAACATTACAGAACAGTGGTCCCTTCACTGACATCGCTATTATAAATGTGAAGATCTATGAACTGATTATAATGTAACTTACCATCATGTAGATTAGAGGCCATTGTTAATAATTAATTTAAACCTTGATTTCTTCAAGAATTACTATAAAAGTACTTCTATATGGAGTCACATCTGCCTGTTACCTGATGTATGTTATTTACTTCTCAAGTCTATGGAACAGCCTTGTGTTAACCTGTATGTTCCTCCTCACTTGTAGGCCCCGCGTTCTCCGGCGCCTTAGTCAACAGTATCGGCTTCGAGTGGATGTTGGTGATCATCGCTCTACTGAACTTCTGCTACGCGCCGTGTCTGCTGATGCTGCGCGCTCCGCCCGCCAGAGACGAGCAGCAGGTGAGACATGACACACTAACAGGGACCGTCTGACACTTACATTAGTGATGAATTGGCTTATGCTTCTTCACTTGAGACCAGACTGTCTCAATCAACTTATTCTTCTCTTATTTTCTTCATGAGTTTTCTTTATTCTGTTTTACAGTCTAGGAGTCATTGTATCTTTCTCGTAGCATCAAATATTTCTTCTCAACTAATCTCGCTTCCTCTCCTTTCAGAGTTTGATCATCAGCGAGAAATCATCTGTCCGTTACGTGAGCTACCAGAACGAGGAAGAAGAATAGAGAAGAACAGAGATGAATAGAGAAGTTTGAAGAAGAATAGGAGATACAGCATCCGAGACCCGCCCGACTCTTTATAGATAAGGAATATAACGCTTAATATATAAAGAAACAAAAAAAAATACAAAAAAATATATATACGAGTATGTAGTGACGTCGAGAGCATATTTACTAAACATATATAATATATACTGTAGTGATGTCTTGTAGCGAATTTATATTAAGCTAGTAATAACGACCAATTTATTATGAACCATCTGTCAGTGACCGCTCTATCAGTGCGAGGGTCAGCGGAGCTTTCATTTTTTTACATATATTTCTTTCAAAGTGACCGACAACACATTGTCTGTTGTTTGTTTTCGACAATAAAGTATGTTTTTCGGTATTTTACAAAATATTTTTTATATTAATTGACAATAATTTTATATGAATGGCTTTCTTTATATATGAAGTAACGAGACGCTTCTCATGTGATGTTTAGTTTAAGATTCATCGAATATGAATGATTGGATTCATTACAATCTGGAATAATAAATATTATATACATACATGTAATACTCTCAGTAGATTTAATAATATATTTAATATACACGTAGAGGAATATATTCAAATAGTGTAAGTGAAAGATCAACATATATTGGACAGCGTGAAAACATCTGCCTCAATAATATAATATTAATTCAACTTTTAACTTATATTTTTTATAGTTATATAATTTTAATGATCAACAATACATTCAATATTACTGATATATTTTTCATAGAATTTCATAGAAACTGTTTCAAACAAATTCATAGTATGTTCGAGGCACATTCAACCAGATGCGTATGGCTGCGTATTCGGTTTAATGCACCAGTTCATAGTGTCCAGTGTGTGTTGGTCTATATTTCATATATTCTTATAAAAATATTTAACTTATATTCTATATAAATATATTCAAAAAGTATTTCAAGTAGAATTTTATGCGTTATAACGCAATCGTTTCAGCCGCTTTCATAAATCTCATCGGATTATTATTATATACGTATTCGCTTATTATATTATAACAGATAAATTTTTAATATTATTAGATGATTAATATAAGGAGAAAATATAATCACGGCTACTTCCAACTGTAGGTGTAAGATGAACCAGATGTAACGCGCTGGTTCCGTGGAGGGATGAATGTGTTTCATAGATCATTCATATTTGATGAGTTATGAGACAATAGCTGGGATTGGGTCCTTGACTTGTTCGTGTAGAGTAAGGTGTATTCAAAGTGTATCATAGTAATAAATATTATATTTATAATGTAAGTGATTTAATTGTGATCGCTTCTCGTTTATTATTAATATATTTATGTTAATATAATTGTTTGTTGTTCCTGTGTGTTGATGATGCGAGCTGTTTGTTTGTTTTGAATTGTTTTTGTTTTGTTTTAATAAAACGTGGGTATATGAACTATGAAAATGTTTCATTTTTTGTATCACTCGTATGTTGAATGTTTATAATTAAATAATGACTGGTAATTTTTAAAAATCTGTTAAAAATATCTTCTACACAAGTTATATAATTGTAGATTTAAGTATCACTGAACATAATATTTTTCACAAGCATATTTACCAAATCTTTGCACTCATTCTATAATCTACGTCAATTCTACATTATGAGAAGATATGAGTGAAAACTGTCCACTCTCAGCAAGTTAGGAGACTAATTTTAATCCCTATAAGAAGGCGTTAGGAAACTTAAAAAAAAAATATAAAAAACAAATGAATCATGTTTATTGTATCTTGTTTATTTTACTCTCCTCCTATTTCTCCACGTTCCTCGTGAGGAAGCGTCTCTCTGTTTCTGTTCATCCCTTGAAGGCGAACGCATACCCCGTACCGAACGAGTGTGGACCCCGGCTCTGCTCCTCGAGCTCATTGTACTGAAAATAAAATCACTCAATGATATATATTATAAGTTTTTGTGTTAATATTCTTAATCTATAAAAAATGTACGCTAATGTGGACTCTTTCAAAGAAATGATACGACCATTATAAATATATGTAGTCGTTTTTTACCCGCGACTTATAATTTCTATATAACTAATATATGTATAGCTGGCCGAGAGAACTTTATTCTGTCCTAGACTCCTAGAGGCCATAAATAACAAGATATTTCAATTTATTAAGTATTTTCTTTTCCGATCGAACAGTATTATATGTACATCCTATGTCTTTTCTATGTTCTAATCTATTTCTCTACCAATCTTCATCCATATCCGTACAGTCGTTCTTGAGTTATATATAGTGTAACTAACACGACTTTCTTCTATATATATTATTCATACGTGTCCGTCGCTCCGTCCGTCTGTCTTCCAGTTCTGGTTGTAGTACTGAGGAGGAGGCACCGGGGCCTGCGGGACCTGCGGGGCCTGGGGGATCTGTGGGACCTGTAGGGCCCACACAGAGATTGATTTAATAAGACGAGAGACATGATTCCTTATATGTAGTAACTTCTAATGCTGTATTATATGGATTATAATCCAAGATTTTTCTAATATATCCGTCACGCATTATGTTTCGAGATAAATAATAATAATACATTTATAACTTTAGTGTTTGAAAGAAACTAATATTGTATATGTGTCCATGATCACTGTTACTGAAAAGTAACCGAAACATCGAGTCCATGAAATTTTTCAAAATAATAAAATACGCGTAGTAATCCGTAAATTTAGTATCATTTAAACTATTATTTTCGCTTTCAAATGCATGTGGAGGTAAGGAAGGCTTATTAATCTTTATATCATGTTAATATGTTCAAGGTGTGTATTATTCCGTGACCTGTCTCCAGTCGGGAGTCTGTTCCTGTTGATAGTGTTGCTGGTACGGCTCCTGGTAGTAGCTCCCTGATCAACAACAGTTAGAAGATAATTGTTTACAGAACAGAAACACAACAATATATTTTGTTCATTCTACTGAGAAGATACAATTTGGACAATTGTCTCTTATAAAACCTCAGTCAATAATTGTACATTATATGGAGTGATAAAAGACTATTATTATTGGTTTAGTGGAGTGTGTGTCAGCTCACCTTGTGTCGGTGGTGCTACAGGCTCTGGACTCTTAGGGACGTGACTGCCTTCAAGGATCTATGAGAGAAAACATATGAACATACAGAGAACTACTATGAGAATTCTTTGTGTGTCTTTGAAAAACTTATAATAATCATTCTATAAAATTGATTATTTTAGCTTCACATAATATATTGTTACATTACAGTGTGTTAAATACGCGCTACATGTTACAAAATAAATGAAAAGCGCCGGGGCGACATCGTTATATGGATAAAAAATATAACTCTTGACGCCGCTGACTCCGCGGAACGAACACCAAGCGTGTGAACCAGAAGACTCCTGATACACACAAGCTATGGAATGGTATTGCTATCATAACATCGGGTCAATCATGTAGTATTAGATATAGGATGTAAGTTTTACATGTAATTCTTATTATAATATACATATAAGTTTCCTAGTTTTCCTAGAACCCCTGGTTGCCACCCTGTATGATTGGTGTTTGTTTGTCTATATTACCTGGAACCCTTCTTTCCCAGCTCGATACTTCAGTTTAACGAGTTGTCCCGCGGGGTCCTTGTACTGGTAGGCGCCGACCCTGGACCCGTCAGGAGAGATCACCTCGCCCGCCTCCAACCCTGTGTCTGACGCGTACTCGAAGCGGAAGGCTCCCTCTTAGATATGTGGAAATGATATATATAAATAGATTTAGTCTATTAGTCTATTTAGAACTTGTGATGAAGACGTCTCTACATACCGGAGCTGAGTGATTGTTTGTGATGCAGGATGGTGGCCTGCCTCTCCTTGTTGTTGCCGTAAGGCACGCGCCAGTCCTCTTGGCCAGCTTGTTCTTGACATAAAATAATCAATTATAATACAACCTCTAATTTTAATGAACAATACTAGTGTATTTGCGAAGTTTTCTCGAAAATGCATCCCCTTTTGGAAGACATTTTCAATAGAAGCGAACTTTATTCTGTTTATATTTGTTTTTTTTATAGACTAATTTACTAGAGATGTGTTTTAAATTTTTTAAGAATACTTCTTTTTAATTTTTTATTAACTCTGCTACCACTGTCCCTAGAGTTATCTTTAAAACTTGTACCATTATAATCTCAACTTATATTAATGTAGTATATGTGTCCTGATGTCTTATTACCTCTCCCGTAGTCGTCGTAGGGCTGCGTCTTCCACTGCGAGCCCTGAGAGGAGCCCTGCGGCAGGACGTCCTCGGCCGGTGTGAACGGACCCTTGTTGTGGTAACCTACCTGATGAACGAGGCAGAGAAACCTCCAACATTAATAGAACAGAAAGACCATCATAAAAATGAAAAATAGTTTTAGATGAGTATTAAGTTTTAATATTAAATAAAATATCATTGTTATAGTTACTATATTTTAATTAAGGTTTTTTTAAAGTGTTCAATACAAGTACAATTTGTGTTATTTGATTTCTAAAACCTATATTGATCTATCACTACACACTTACAAATATCCTCAACATTTTTATTCTACGAGACTTCAGCTCCGTCCCGCCAGTCGCCTGGAGACTCTCAACCCTTAACACTAACTAACTTACCTCTCAAATTATTATAAAACAACTTTGAAAAAGTTTATACAACTGTGGTACAAATCACTAAATATTATACAACTGTGTTGTTAACCTCACTACAGACACCGCGTGTACAATTGTAGTCGAAGACAGGAGCCAGCCACTCTTCAAGGTAAACCTTACATATTATGTTCATTAAAGCGTCCATAACCCAGCACACAAGTCCTAGGTTCGACTCCTGACCTTTACTATCATTAAAGATCGCCTCAACTTTTTGTTTTAGCAGACTTTATTAAATTTCAGTCCTGTAGGACCCTCTTGTCTTTTATGTAAGTGTCTTTTAAGTAAGTCACTGGCTCACTACTAACGAGTGACTGGCAGTTCCCACCCTCTAGTGAAGTACGAGAGACAGTGTGTTATATAATATATACACAGGGTGTCCTAGAACTCAACGTCAAACCGAAACGGGGTGACAGGATTAATTGTTATCAATAATCATCATGAGAAAAAACAGAAAAAAAAAATCTGTAGCATGCAGTTTGAAAAATTATGAGCATTTGAGAAAAATAGATAAATTCGGTCAAACTGTAACCATTTTTCGGTTATCCTTATTTTTGTAATTTTTATTAATTTAAACTTTGGAATTGTAACCCTAAATAACATTTCTAGAATCAACGTCAAAAATAATGACACAATATACCCGAGTTTTCAAGAATTAAGACTATTTGTTAAACTATGAGCTACAAAATTCTAATTGTTCTAAAGTACCAAAGCAAGTGTCATTATAAGTATATACTTATAGTATACAAACACTACGACTCCTGAATGTTTAACACTCAATATTTCTTACGATGTCGTTCCTCTGTGTGGAGGCCCACGGCATGTCTATCGGAGAGAACATGTGTTGAGATACCTGCTGTAACAAACAGACACACACACACATTACAAACATATACATACAGGCTGTGAACATAATGGAAGTCTTTATTTGTTTATGAGAAACTGATTTTTAAAGTAACTTTAAGAGATGTTTGTTGTTTTATTCTTGATAGTACAACAAATAATAGTTAGTATTATATACCTATATATGTATATTGTAAGTAGATCTACATAAAATATTATATTATATATTCAATACATACATTTTTCTGTTTTCAAATTATATTTTGTTACTTTCAACTATTACATGATACATCGTATCACTAAAAGTAAAAGCATTTTTCTGTAACATGTGAGAACCAAATCTACGTTAGTTATTAGATTATTATTAATTTGATATTTTGTTATAATTATAGTATTTATATTATATTGAATATAAATTTTAACATTTAAAGTGATTTCACTTTCTCTTGTTATATATCTTTGCATATTTAATTAACTTTACACTTATTAAATTCAGGAAAAATATTTAAAGAGGACGTACGTACACGTACACGTACGTATACGTACAGTACGGCGTAGTTATAATAATGGTCGCTTATAATAATCTACGTATTTTAACCGACTGTACAGGAAAAATCGTGTGGCAATGTATGTATGTATGTCCGTGATCACGGTAGCTGTAAAGAAAACGGAAGGTAAGGATTATGTAGATATAAAATAATAAATTACAATTTTGGTTCCATGTGTGTCTGTGTGTGTGTGTGTATGTATGTATGTGTTTGTGTGTGTGTGTGTGTGTGTGTGTGTGTGTGTGTGTGTGTGTGTGTGTGTGTGTGTGTATGTATGTGTGTATGTAGGTCGATCAGCTCGTGATGTAATCCAGTTCATATGGTAGCCGGTGTTGTAAGAGTGTCGTGTAGTCACGCTTCACTCCACCAACGAAACACTTGGAGTATTCACCACTTATGTTTTATATTAGTTTGTTTCAGCTAACAACTTTCTTAATTATAAATGAAACCATTATTTTTCAGATATAAAACTAAATATTCCCGACGTTTCGGTTATATTCTCATCTCGTCTTAATGATCACGGTTGCTGTAACCGAAACCTCGGGAGTATGTAGTTTTTTACAAAAATAAAGAGCGCGAACTAAATCCGAAAAACAATGTTTTATTTAAACGAATAAAAATCTTCAAAGTCTTAGATTTCTTCATGATAATCTTTCTTTGTATAACTCACTTGTTTGAATGTCTGCGGCGCGTAGAAGCTGTCCTCAGCCCTGGCGGCCGCCACCACGGCACAACATATGTATAATAACTGAAAACATTAACCGATTAATACAAGAATCGTGACAGAAACAGCTCGGCAGATTCTTTTTAATCTTATGTTTTATATAAAAGAAAGTCGTGTTAGTTACACTATTTATAACTCAAGAACGACTGTACGGGTTTGGATGAAAATTGGCAGAGATAGATGAGAACATAGAAAGGACAAAGGATACTTTACATACGATCCAAAAAGAATAACAAAATAAGTTGATCAAATCCAAAATCTTCTCATCTACTGTCTTTAAGAAGGAACAGAGTCCACCCGGTCTTTACATTAGTAATTCTGAAACTAACGCAGACGGAGTGACGAACAAAAACTTTTTCATAAAACTCGATAATTGATAATAATTATTCAATCTTCAAGATATCTCTCATCACAAGAATCATTTAAAAGTTTTTCAGTAACTGTACTTCCTGTATCTTTGTTCACTTCTCACCCCGGCGGGTGATCCTGATTTACAAAGTCTCTGAATGACGATCTCGTGGTTTCCTTGCACATTTTTTATATATAATGTATATTATATCTTACCTTCATCGTGTGTCAGCTGGTCGCTCGTACTGCGGAGTGTTCGTCAGCTACTTGTATATATAAACGATCACAGTCAAGTAGACCGAGACTGGACCGGTCGACCCTTACACCCGTCACCAGGCACACACAATAATTATAGTTCGTTCTAGAAAAAATATTACTAATTGACGAAAAAAATATTCGCAACAGACTTTAATAATCATTAGTCATCGCATTTGTTTGATCAGAAAGTGGTTATGAATAAAATATAGGGTAGCAACTAGAGGTTTCAGCAAAACTACGAAACTTACTTATATGTATATTATAATAAGAATTACATATTAAAACTTATAACCTACACCTAAGACTACATGATCGACCCGATGTTATGATATAAATACCATTCCATAGCTTGTGTGTATCAGGAATCTTCTGGTTCACACGGCTTGGTGGTCGTTCCGCGGAGTTCGTCCGTTCTCGTTATACATATATACTATATTATACATACAACGATGTCGCCCGGTGATGTTCATTTATTTAATATGTAACGCGTACGTAACAATCTACTCTACATTTCTCGGCCTTAAACTGAATCGCTAATAGATTTAAATGTATATAATGTTACAATATGTATATGTATGTATTATGTTTGTTGCCGAGATGTAACTGGAGATTCAAAACTATTTGATATCCTGTGAACCAGCTCAAGGTCATCTTGTGTGTATTTTTTGGTACAAGTATAAGTAATATATTGTGTATAGTATTTATTAACAGTTTTCACAGACAACTATAGTTTTATTACAGTAAAAATGTTAAAATGTCCTTTAAAAAGTTGTAAATAATTTGTGACGTAACTACATGTGTCGGTACTTTTTTAAAACCTTTCTTATTATTTATATCTCAAAAGGAAAAAAGACGATTTTAAATTAGTTATAAGATAGGACTGTTAAATCATCAATAAATATTTGAGATCAACGCCTGAAGGTGTTTAATATCTATTTCTTCAAACATTCAAGACCCCGATCATATACATAAATAATGAGTAAACCCTTGTTTGAAATAACTTATAAAATAATATCGGTTTAAACATTATATGATGTGAGTCTTCATCATCATCTGTCACCACACTCATCACCCACCAAGTCTAATTGTGTTGTAAGCGTGTAGTTGTATATATTTTTCGTAAGGGTGGAGAGACAGCAAAATAATTAAAAAGACACTCAATGGACTATTTGTGATTTACACATATTACTCCTGTTTCTTATAATCATAATTGTTCCCATATAGACATGTATATTGAGGATTGTAATAGTCAAACGTTTAAAGAAGTTAAACGAGTTCTATAAACTTTAAGATTTGTTTTGTATAACAGCTAGTCTCTATGTATCACGTCGCTGTGTACCTACACTCGCCACGAGTTAGAATTTTCAGATAAGCTCGAAGACAGTTTAAAGTTTATTTAATTTCTTGTGACAAGATATTATCATAAATGGTACATCTTTTTAGTAGATTGAGTTCTTCAGAATATTAACACACGTTCAGTCACCCGGCTTTCCTCAGGAAATAAGTTCCTACTGTGTAAAAACAATACAAACGTCTATATATATGTAATAATTAAATTGATAAACAGTATTACTGACGCTCTCTTTGTGTCTTTACGAAAACAATAATTCTTAAAGAGTTTTATTTTTATTATATATTGGTTCCTAATAGATGTTCGTACAAAATATTAAAATCATTTTGCACAAACTTTAATTACATTCTTAAAGTGGTAGAGCCTAGTGGTCAAATTACTACAGCTCGAACATGTTCTGTCTCGACCGTAAGTACCACCCTCTCACAGAAGATCGGCGTGAAGTAGTCTTTAATGACTGCGCTTAGTATGATGAGTGAGAGAGACGGTTGCTCTGTCCTTTTCCCACCCTTTGACCACCAAGGTCACAACATCCTTTATATTAAAGATGTCTTTCGACTAGTTAGGTCGTTTGCTTCTTTTGTCATAATAAAACTGACTTTGTGTATTGGTCAAGTAATAAAACAAATAATAACAATAATAATATAATATATTTATTCAGTACAAGTATTCGGACACCCAGGGCGACATGTCCGGCGTGTACTTGTGTGGGGGCAGGTCGTAGGGGACGAGCAGCTGCTGGGGCGAGGAGGGGGAGAGGGGGAACGAGGGGGAGTTGATCTGGAACATATACATATATATATGAACTAGAGTAGACATTCTCAACACGAGCGGGAATCGAACCCGCGACGTTCAGAATGACAAGTCCTTTCAGAAAATTATATCACAAATTACGATTATTTTATTAGAATTTTAGTCCAAGTATTCTCTTAATATCGCTTATTTCATTAACACTATATGCAAACGATCTAAGCTTGAGGAGTTTTTGTTAAAACAATTATCAAAATTATATCTATTATTATCGGTCGTTCGACCCCTGTAGTTTGTCTATTGTCCATGTATCAAGAAAGTAAGTGTTTGAGTGAGTTCACAACGTGTTTCATTAGTTATATAAGTGATCCTTCTTTAGTTTCTCACCATAAACCGCGGTAACAGTAGTACCCCCGCCTCATAGCTCATGATCCTCACTCCGCCGTCCTTGTTCCTGCTGCCCCAGGCCGCCTTACTCACGTTACCGGAAGTTAGTAGGTAGTAGGAGGCGCGCGAACAGTCTGGAGACACGCGCAGGTAGCTCTTGATGTGAGGCATCGCGCGGTCACGGGCCGAGTGACGCGCGCGCCACTGACTGGGGAAATTATATACTTGATACATCATCATCAGCCTATCAAAGCCTCTTTCTCACATGGAGAAGATTTGAGCATTAATCACCACGCTCGCTCAACACGGGTTGGTGATTTCAAACTTATAATTGTGAAACTATAAGTCCAGGTTTCCTCACGATGTTTTCCTTCACCATATGCCAGTGGTGTCTAAATACTCTCAGAAAGTACATATGACTCCGAAAAATCACATTGGTACTTGCCAGGTTTGAACCCGCGCCCTCGGCAACGAGAGGAGGGCCCCTTAACCACTAGGACACCACTAACACTGATACTTGGTACATACTGACTATGATATACATGATACTAAAGGAGAGTTCATCAAACACTCACTATAAGAAGTTGTTCAGCCAGGGCTGCTTGGTGTGGACGGTCGCGGAGTAGGGCAGGCAGCCGCCGCCCAGCAGACCGTCGTGAGAAGACTTCACGTTCTCTGGAGAAGAAATACGTTAGAATATACGAGAGAAGAACTGAGAAGAACACGCGCGAGACTCACCTAATGATGGGTAGATGAGCTTGAGTTCGGGCGGCGGGGTCAGTGTCTGTGGCTGGTCCTTGATCTTGGTGAAGTGATGCAGGAAGTCTCCCGTCAGCCACGACTGATACAACACACACGCTCAACAACATATTCAAAGAGTAAAACTAATATTTTCGGATTTTACTTCGCGTTTTATTTTTGATTAGAAACTACATACTCCCGACGTATCGGTTACTTTTCGGTTACATCTCGTCTTAATGATCACGGTTGCTGAAAAGTAACCGAAATGAGTACTCGCGAAAATCTTAGATCTCATTATATTCAAAGACTCATCTTCATACAACAAATGTTATTCTTACCGCGGGTTCTTTCCCATAGCTGCCGAGGCTACTGGCCTGAGCGATGAGCGGCCACGAGCGGGCCTCGTGTGGAGGGAGCTCGCAGTGAGCGCGGAGTAAGGCGCCCACACGAGGGAACCCGAACGACGGGGAGTAGTGAGTACCGGGCACCGAACACACGAGGAACACACTGACAGAGAGAGAGAGACGACAATATGTATAAGAACACATGTGTGACAGAGACGGAACCTCTCATCATTCAATGTATTCACGGTGCGTGTGTCGGGTCCATCGTTGTAGTGAGAGGAGCTTCAACAGTGACTGTGACTTGTGACCCAGGTGTAGGTTTAAGGGTCTCTATCTAACGTTAAACGCTCACCTACACCGTACAAGCTCCTCTCTCTACTTAAACAAATTTGAATATAGTTTTTAACTTGTAGTGTATTCCTCCATTTAACTTATATATTTAAATGAATAATTCTTGTATGTATATTTATATACAACGATTTTCATGAAATTTATTATATAGGGGGTGTTTCAAGGGTGATAAACCGGACTAGCTAGGAATCATTTATAGAAAACGACATTTTAGGAAAAAATATAACAAAAAGCAGTCGTTTAAAATATGGCTCTCCCTGACATCTATTGGCGAACAGTAATAATACTTTTTACTAATTGCTTTAACGACACAACAACAGATGGCGTTGTTACGCACCAGGAAGTCATTGAATGTTTGTTTTGAAGTTAAGAAATTAATTATTGATTTATATCGTTTTGTGTCTTCTTAACGTAAAAAAAAAACAAAATAAATGCTAATAACTCGTATATACAGATATGTCTTACTTGATGTTAGTAAAGTCACATCTCTGTACTCGGTGCACGTAGTACGCCAGTTGCGGCAGGCGGTAGTGTTGTAAGTAGTCGAGTAGACTCCGCTTGAAGCCCGTGGGACTCTCACCGGACAGACTGGGAGACTCAGCGGGGAGAGGCGGGCAGCGGGGACTCAGCCAGAGACTGAAAGAGTATATATCTATATATATAATTCTTCTGTGACTGTGTATGTCACTGAACTTCTCTCAAACAACCGGACCGATTTTGACGATATTTTTTTGAGTTCAAGGGGATCTGGGAATGGTTTAGATTCACAATTCTGTCCGCTGGACAATGTTTTTTTAATTAATTTTTAATTTATTAGTAGTTGGCGATACAAACATTTTCTTTTGACATTAGATTTGACAACTAACTAATATGTCAATCATTCTGTCGCACTTCAAAACACGGACATTTATGGCTTCAATAGGTGAACTCCAAAAATATAAATAAAGAATCGTAACAGATATTTCTTGATTATAGGGCGATAGGAAGTTCGCCGGGTCTTCTAGTATGTTATAGTTTAGTTGGTGTTCGTTAGTTTGATGCTCAGTATGGAATGAGGTTTAAATTATACTATAGAATACATATTTTATGTTTTTCGATATTGAAACTCTTATTGGGTCTTTTAATTCATCGCAGTTTTGCTATTGAAATTCTTATTGTAATGATTTAATCTCTCATCAATAAATAACTATTGGTTTTATAATAATTGATTTCGTTGTTTATATTCTGTAAACGATGAGGGTTGAAGGCTAATAATATATCAGAGTCAGTTCTGCCTCCTCCTAATATCTGCTCACCCCTGCGTCCTGTTCTGCCAGTCGTCCAGGTACAGGTTGGCGGTGGACACCACCACCCTCAGCGACCCGTCCTCGTAACACAACAGCATCATCTTCCTGTAACAACATTACCTTCATCATCATCAAACTCAAACACAAATAACTTCATTCAATATAGAAGCATTACACTTTCTTATTGATGGTCACTTGAGACACTACCACCGGTTCGGAAAAGAAAATACCCTGACCTGAGAAGAACCGGCGAAAGAAACTCAGCGAGTTTATTTTTAATATTTGTCTCATATATTATATAAACAATTTAATATGAGATGAAATAGCCAGGAGGCGATCGTATCATTCCCAAGGTGTGCTATCGTTCATAAACTCATTAATTGTATAGTAACCTTTTGCACACAAGCGTTCCTTAATAATTTTTTTAAATTTAGCAACAGAGGCATTTCGAACGCTTTCTGGGATCCTGTTGTAAAACCGTATACATTGCCCCACAAAGGAGTTACTGACTCTATGTAGTCGAGTAACAGGAGTAACAAGTTTATGTTTGTTCCTTGTACCAATGCTATGAGTATCACATTTTCTCATGAAATCATTAAAATTTTTTCGTACATACATAACATTGCAGAATATATATTGAGAAGCAACAGTCAATATCTTGATTACTTTAAATTTATTCCTTAACGATTCTTTAGCTCCTAGGTTATAGATTGCGCGAATAGCCCTCTCCTGTAACACAAATATAGTATGGATAGCGTCTGCGTTGCCCCACAGCATAATACCGTATGACATTATACTGTGAAAGTAACTGAAATATACTAAGCGAGCCGTATCAACATCGGTACATAGTCTAATTTTTTTGACCGCGAATGCCGCAGAACTCAGTCTACTCGCCAATCCGTCATATGGGGCCCCATCATCATCATACGCACGTGTGGTGTTTCCCAAAGGGTGTGCTCATCTTCACGTGGTGCGTCTCCACGTTCTGTTTCTTGCGGCTGACGTTCTTGAGGTCATCGCTCTCCTCTCCGTATAAGATCGTTAGCTTTTTTGCACTGAAATATTTGTATCAGTTATTATAAATAAAATCTATAATATAATATAGTACATGGAGATTTATAAAGAAATAATGTAAGTAATTCCGAAATACAATCACATAATAAACTACTGATAGAGTCTACAGATACATGTATACATTATTTAATATTGAATAACAAAAATAATAGTCAAAAGATTTGCTTTTGATTTGAGATGTTGAGACAGAAAACCAGGACTATGAACCTCTTGAGGTTTAGTGTAGAAGAAATTACATATATATGTGTATATGTGTGTTTGTTTGTTCCGTGTCGTACCTGTAACCCGCGAAGTAATAGTGCGCGAGCAGCCAGCCCGCGTCCACCATGAAGTTGATCTGGAGCGAACACTTGAGCTCACCAAGACTACTGTCGAGGATCTCTGAAGAGAGATAGAAGAGATATGAGAACAGAACGACGCTAGTGAGATAAGAAAAGGAAGATTTTATAGGCATTTATTAGGTATTGAATGGTACTTGTCCAGATAACTAACGGGAATCGAACCCACAATATTCATAAAAGATCAACAGACAATAGTGATCTCAATCACATATGGGACAAAGCTGCCACAAGCACTGGCATGTGTATGAGTTATAAACTAGAGACGAATCCTCTCATCACTCCATGTATTCACGGTGCGTGTGTCGGGTCCATCGTTGTAGTGAGAGGAGCTTCAACAGTGACTGGGACTTGTGACCCAGGTGTAGGTTTGAGGGACCCTATCTAACGTTAAACGCTCACCTCCACCGTACAAGCTCCTCTCTCTACCTATCGTAATATTTGTTATTCAGGGACTATATAGACTATTGAACTCTGTCACAAATATTTCCACTTGAGTAACCTTACACTTCACAATACTAACTAACACGTATGTACATATATCCTCACCCAGTAGTGTGATGGAGTACTTCTGTTCGTGAGTGTTCTTACTGTCCTTGATGGTTGTGTAGAACACGTAGTAGGGCGCGGCGGCCGCGTGCTTAGACAACATACCACCGGGAGTCACCACCACGTCCAGGAACGAGCGAGGGTCTCTGGTGGGTGGTACCATCGGACGATATGTGGAGTCTGGTGTATATATATACATACAATTGTTAAATAATTATTAAACTGGCAACCCTCAAGCCACCTATATAACGAGCACCATGACTGATAATCGGACACTTTTTGTTCTCAACTATTGTCAAGAGAAGAACCTCTGCTCTAATTAGTCTCGAATATTATTAATTGACCCTTGGCCGACCACCGTTTGTTTTTAAAAATCATAACGTGTTTTTCATTTCTAACACAATATATTCATACATATTATTTATTGATGGAGGAACTGGGTTGACAAGAGATGTGGAGGGAAGAGAGGAGTAGAGATGATTTAAAGAGAATTGTGGGATGTAATTACTATTTTCTGTGAATCGGATATAATCAAGTGATTGAAAAAGAGGTCGCACTATTTTAATTATTATCTTTTAAAGTCAGTTGTGTGATAATTAAAGTAATACTATGGGTTTGACAAATGGTCTTGAAGTTTGAAATCCTAACACATGTCTTCATAGAAGTAATCATGATCTCGTTTATATGAGTATGAACAACTTACATTATCTACTTATCTACTAACCGAGTAATTTTTTGTCTCCACACATGTTGTTTCCTCGTGTGTCTGTCTGTCTGTGTGTTCTACTTAACATCTGTTCATCAGTTGTTTGTTTGTTCGTTGTGTTTTTCTTTTCATCACTACTCCGACTCGTTCCGGCCGTGTCTGTTTTTGTATCACTTCTATCTTTTTTACTATCTTCATTATCTTTGCTCATTCTGCAAACAATTTTGTGTCCATATTACTTTTTGTAGAACATTCTTTCCTATGGCTTAGTGATAGAAAAGTTACAATAATCATAGGAGACTTTACATACTATGTACATTGATATTTATAAACACCTTCAAAAATAAAAATATAAAGAAAACATTTGTTATAAATAATAATTAATTCACCATGATTGATTGAAATGTGCTAATTTATGCTATGTTCTGCTGGTATGTCTTTCACACACAACCTGAGTTCTACTCAATTATTTCAATACACGATATGGTTACATTATAATATTTGTAATTGCAGTATTCCAGAAAACTATATTGAGTTTGTCATGCATGTATTGTGTAAGTACTAAACAGAGTGACAGCAACTAATATAATAAAGTAATCTACCTACATTACACTTGACATACTATTATTATAACAATACCGAGTATAACTAGTAGATAACAGTAATAATAGTAGATAACAAGTATAACTAATACATAACAGTAATGAATGAACTCACCGATCTCCTTGTTGTCCTTCATACAGCTTGTTTTCTATCATCATGTCAAGCTGTTCCCTGATCATGTTTTGTTGTAAGCTGAACCTCTCAGGTATATCATAGCCACCAGAGCCACTGTAGTTGTCCAGAATACTCTCCACTGGTGAGGTAATAGAGAATATTATAAAACTATCTCAGAAACAAATTATATTGAATGTAATGTTATTGAATTTAGCAGAATATTTAGCTCACAAACTTTACTTTGATATATATCTGTACAAGTTACAGACAACGTATTGCGTCCTTAATAATATGAATATAAAATTACGACATGCTTAGTATATTGAGTCATGAATTTTCAGTAGATGTTAATCAGTGATATTTTATGTACTCACAATGCGGATGACTGAACTCTCTGAAGTGTGCCGGATTCATTCTATAACACGACTCTCCATAACTACAGGCTAACTTTATTCTTTTATTATTTTGATCAACTAAAAATATACAATTATTTAGTAAATAGCTCTAAAAGAAAACCGCAGTTAGCTGAGGCAGGTCAATAACAAAAATGATATTATTTTAAATGTTACTAATCTTTATTTTTTAGACTAGAAGAAATTTTACAAATATTTACCTTTATCCCGATTCATACGTTTGTTTGAAAGACTCATAACTTCTAATAGAAGTACTTAATCGTTATAATTTTAATTGGGAAGTATGAAAACTAGTAAAGCTTATTATTAAGGTAAAATGTATAAATTAACATAACATAATCAACAAAAACAAACTTAAAATAAAATTTTAAATAAAACAGCTGTGAACTGACTTTAGAAAATGTTATGACAACGTCAGAATTGTCGTTTATAGTACTAGTAGCTACAGAGCCGGGGTTTTAAGAGCGAGGAAGACGAAGCTCTGCTAAACCTATTTGAAGACCTGGATATTGAAGAATTGTCTTTTATCCCGATTCACCGAACATTTTGTAAGAAATTTATGTACTTTATTATAATTATATTACAACAACTTTAACAAAAGTCTAAGGGTTCATGCACTATGAGTCTACCCGACTTTATCGATGGCCTTGCCTAAACGTTAAAAATACAAATACAAGGCATAAGATTTAAAAGTTAAGTCGATTTTCTTTAGTATACTTTTCTAAATGAAATTAATTAAAATACAAACAATCTCTCATTGTACCTAGTATAGTTCTAAAATAAGTTACTATTGTTTTTTTAAACAAAATTATATTTACATAGTTTTGAAAATTATGTTTTTGTAACATTAGTTTAGTTCATATAAATAATTTATACAAATAGATTAATAGTATTTTCCTTCTTTCAAATACTCTGTGTGTTTCTCATGTCATTTGTCAAAGTTTCAGTTGGTGTTTGTAAATAAATATTGTTACAAAATACAACTTCTCAAGTCCGTAATCACGGGTCAGTAGTTATCATTATCTTCGGGAACAGTTGAGTAAATAGAAGTATTTTAATTTTAAACGATTATTTTACTATCTCATATTTATGTAAATCATATTATTCAGATGGATCCATTTATATCCTGTCCGTACGAGCCAGCACACCGCGTCCCTCAGTCTCGTATCCAAGCTCACATCGTCAAGTGTCAAACCAAGCACCCGGAGCTGAGTCCGTGTCCTTACAACGCGACTCATCGTCTGCCGAAGACAGAGATGAAGAATCATGTGCTGGCCTGTCCGTCGAGGAAAGAAATCTTTCCTGACGATAAACCGCCAAAAGTTGTAGCAAATATTACAGCTCCGAAGTTTCTACGACAGAGAGACTACTTGTTGGAGTCGGATCATAATAACGAGATGTGGGATTAGAATCCATAGACAAATATGATTATAACAAATATTCAGTTAAAATGTATAAATATTGTTACTGTTAAAAAATAAAACTATTTGTTATTGTACATAACTGTAAGTTTTAACATTTATTTTGTATATTAAAGATGATTAAATAAAACACACGAGTAATTCATTATAACATTTATTGAACTATCTATGACTGTGTGTGTGACGCTGCTCGGAGAGAATTCTCCAGGTTCTTGAGAGCCGGTGTGATGCTGCTGCCGAGGTCTTCAACAACACTTGATAGATACACTGTGAAGAAATATATATGTTATGTATTAGATATACTTGCTCGGTATTGTTATAATAATAGTATGTCAAGTATAATGTAGGTGCATTACTTTATTATATTGGTTGCTGTCCTTCAGTTTGATACCACTATACATACATGATTTTAATATACATAGTTGTATTGAATACTACAGTGTACATACTATATGTTTTTTTTTTTTTTTTTTTTTGTTATCGCGGTGAAAGGTTTTATACCTACCCCTCCGTCTAGGGGAGACAGAGGCGGTTATGTGGGATTCACGGCCAGAAGGGCCCATGTTACCCACTAAAACACCAGCGGTCACTCTCCGTTGCCGCCAAGTGGATCGCCACGGGAAACGCCGAAGCATGCATCCGCGACGATCCGGCGGCGGGCCGCGAACGGCCACCTCCCCCCCGAGAGCTCACTCCAAGTGACCAGGAGTGTCCCCCCGCCTGGCGGGCTTGCTTAATCGAGAGAGGGTTAACCCCTTACCCCTCCCACCCAAGCCCACGCGGCCAGTCTCCAACCACCCACCGACGAGCGCAAGCGCCCGACGGCAGACAGAGAGGAAACCGACCGACCACAAGCGAACTCAGGCCTCCGGAGAGACCCGAGTATCCCCTCCCCCCCAAGACAGCCACGGACGGCCTCCTGCCAGATCCGTGACCGTCTTACTCCCAGGGCTGTACCCCCAGCCCTCCCCCCCGTGACTGATTGCACCGGAATACACCAGTGGGCGATGGGGTCGTCACGTCCCGACGCCGGAGTACATACTACATATATGTTACTCTATAATCAACCAACCTATATCAGTGAGACACCTCTTCGTGCCAAGCTCGTCCATATTCCTGATGGTGAGTATCTTCTGAGCGTACACCTCACATGTGTGTGTACACAACTGAAATAATAAGATTAAACATATTGTATATTGTTCAAGAAACAGTTTAATTTTCAGCATTACTTCTAATATAGTCATTATTTTATGAATTGCTAGCTGACCCAATAAACACTGTTTTGCCATATAAAAAAAATAGAGGTTGGTATTAAAAAAGTAAAAATGTAGGATTTTATGTAATTTTTGAAAACACGTTATAAAAAACAAAAAAAAATAAGGGTGAACAACCCTTATCACTTAGGAGTATGAATAATAATAGATAGTAGGCGATTCTCAGACCTACTGAATACAAATAAATTTGGTAAAAATGTGTAAAGCTGTTTCGGAGGAGTACGGTAACTAAGATTGTGACGTGGAAATATTATATATTAGATATTTAATGTGGGTAAACTTTAGAAATATTACTAATGAGAGACTTCATACATGAAGTATTGCAGTCAGTAGTTTTGAAAATATTTCCGACCAGCTGCCATTACGTTGGCACCACTAGACAGTAATAAAAAGGTGGTCCCACGAGCCATTCGACATTTACATCCAATCATTGCAAGAAGTGATCAGTGTTCGTACAGTGAAGGATACTTAAACCCGAGTATTGTGCCGGTAAAGTTATTTCATGAAACAAGACAATCTCAAAGGATTGAAATATATAAATACATCGGAACTATTTGAGGTTTCGAGTTTTAACCGTTGTTTAACATACAGAATGTGTGAAGCCAGTATGTATAGTTTACGAACACGAGTTGATGCTCATGTTGATACATCACAATGGTTATCATTCATTATAATCACTCGTCATAATAATTGGAAGGATTATATGTATGTGTGTGTGTGTGTGTGTGTGTGTGTGTGTGTGTATGCGTGTGTGTGTGTGTGTGCGTGTGTGCGTGCGTGTACCTCAGCCAGTATGGTCCATGGAGCCCGCGCGTCTCCCAGGTGCAGCTCCAGGTGTTGTGGGAGAGTCATGAGGTACTGACCGACCTACAATATAACATGTAAGAAACTTTTCAAATATATTAATACTTTTAATTGTTAATTATTTGATATTATGTTGATACATATTCTGTTTCTTTTATTGAATAAAACATCTCTGTCTATAAAGATATTGTTTTCTTTTAGTTATGTCTAGGAAACATTTGTCAAAGTTATTATTTCAATATGTGCCGACCTCTGTGATGTATTCTTGCGGCGAGAGGGCGAAGTCCGGCAGCTCCGTGGACAGAGCGTCGTTGTTACACCACGAGGATAGCTGCGGGATCTTGTCTGTATCATACAACAACATATACATATATATATTAATGCTACACATTGTTAAGTTCTGCAACATGTCAAGTGATTGTTTCTCACCCAGCTGCATGTCTATGGGGCTCCTCAGTATGTTCTTGGAGAGTGTGTTCAGAGAGTCGCGGGTCCGCTGGAGGGTCGCGGGCAGCGGGGAGGGGGTGGAGGGGGCGGAGCCCGAGGACAACAGGCGAGCGAGGTCGAACAGAATGTTGGGGGGAACATGCTCTGTGGATGAAATATAGAAGAGTGTACAGGTGTTTGATAAAGGTTACATCTGTTTAGTTAACTTTGTAAAACAATGGTGATATCTTCCACAATGACACTTCATATTAAATGTAATAACTAAAAAAATAAAGTTATATTATTATGAACAAGTCGATTAGACTAAGACATCATCAAGTATTATCGTAATTGTAGTATCCCTGGTCCTCTATGTAAGTATAACTAGTCACTGCCGAGCGCATGCCGCCTCTCTAGTGGGGTACGTGAGACAGTGTGTTATATATATTGTATAGATACATACCGTCATTAATGGGAGGCGGTACAGTCGGTAGTAGGCAGGCGGCGCGCTCCAACACGAGGGCGGCGGGCGCCAGCGGGCTGAGGGACGAGGAGAGGGAGGAGAGGAACGAGGACTCCACCGAGCGGGCGTGACGACACACGAGCGACGACACGGAGCTCAGGTAAGACTGGGCGAATGAGAAATAACAAGGAAGATAACATATAGTCCGTTAGACTTAAGCTGAGCTTTGGATTTGTGTGAGTGAAAGTAAAAGTAGAGTTAGACATACTTTTAGAATTAAATATTATTATATTTTAAATAGATACATAACATAAGTGCTATAAAATAAGCAAAACTTGTAAAAGGCCAGATGGAAATATTTTGAATATTGAGGAAAAAAATTTATTGATTAATAAGAATTTTGATAAAAACTACAAATTCTTATTCACTTGACATTGCCTACCAGTACAAAAGGTGAAGTGAGGAAGGTGCGGGGCGGAGTAAAAGCAGAATAAACCGGTTTAAAACCAGAAAAGAACGTGGCATTTAATAATTTGACATCACACCTACACTATCCGTGTACACACACACAAAGCTCAGCTTAAATCAAACGCACTATACACTGACTTAGATGTGACTAACTCGTTAGAGCTCTACTGATGTTCTACTTGATGATAGGTTTCAAGGAATGTGTATTTAAACGAATGTATGTTTTAATATTTCAACAAATCTTTTGTTTGTATACTTTATGTCGTTTTCTTGTGTTGATACTTAAGTCTTTGCTAAGATATAGTGATACATTTTGTGAATGGCATATCTATAACTATTCAATGGCCTACAAATGTATAATAAGTGTGTTATAAGGGAGTATTGTTAAGCCAGCTGTACTCTACACCTGTTCTCCTGAAGGCAGAGGGAATTTATCTTAATAAAATACTTTGATCCAAATATTTCACGTATTAATAGTAAACTTAATATTCTTCGCTGTATTTGATGGCCAAAATTTCGTAAGAACCATATACGTCCTAGTATTTTACCTCTTCCATGTACCTAAACACTTTAATATAAATTTTAAACTACTACGGACGAAGCCACTATCAAAAGTTATATAAAACAATTCCACTATAAGTAACCCACTCACCTCAGCGGCGGGCACGAAGTAGCTGTATATAGCGGGCCCGGCGATGGACCGTCCCTTGGTATATGCGGACGAGAGACGCTCCTGGACGCGCTCACACACGGTCAGCAGGCCGCGGGAGTAGTCGAGGAGGTCCGACTGGAATAACAGGAGGAAAAAAGGGTTAAGGGATAGTCATGATCAAATATAATAAACGTGGACTCCGAGAGACGAAGCTGGTAGCAAATACTAGTTTTGATTGGTTAATCATTCACTAGATCCAAGTTTTAGCAGACAGAACATGCCTTGGAGCACATTTTTTATCTGATACAGATTCATTACTAATTAGATTTGATATACTTATTGTGATGACGTCACTTAACACACATTTCTTATTATCATATGATTAATTGATTTTGGATGTGGAGACAAAAAATATGGAGATATAGTATGTGGACATGAAGAAAAAGAAAGAAGCAGATGAATTACAGGAGATTAAAAAAATTAGTGAGTTATATCATATGATAGTGAGCCGTATACGCACATAGGTATATAAGTAAACAGTAAGTTACATATTCTTTGCCTAAAATGTGTCACATCTTATCTCATATTTTTTGATATAAATCATGTATAAAGGTCAAATCATTGCATATGTCAATCAGTGTGTCTTATTGTACTCTCTCGGTCATAAATCGTGAACTAGTTAGTGTCTTCTTTGTCCTCAACATTCTAAGCCCAGCAATAATTGGTGACCTCGACGTATAATATAATAATAGTATCTATATCCGTGACTCGTCCAGTGTATTGTCATGTTACAGTGTGTGTATGTACTGACCGTGTGTAGCGCGGGGTCGTCCAACGAGGTCAGCAGCAGCGTCGTCTGTAGTTCCGTGTACTGAGGGAGCAGCGCCTTCAGCGGACTGTACAGACACACACCCAGCTCGCGCACACACGCCTCGGGGACCACCTCTGTGATACACACACACTGCGTTACTGACTGTATAGACACACACTCCTCACACACAGTGACGGTGTGCACTTTACTAAAATACTTAAATTAGAAAATGCAACAAAACATAACGAGATGTCAATCACGGCTCAATTCGTCATACATCGGGTGCTCTCCGTAATCTTCCGCCGTTCGTGCGGCGCTCGAGAACCGACTCATTACTCGGTACATTTCTATGAAGTATCTTTTGTTTCACGCGTCAGGCGTATGGCCTCGGCCTCGAATTTTGCGGGCAGCGGAGCGGCAGCGGGAGCGGCAGGATCTTACGCGTATAATCAAATGGACCGGCCCTCGAATACAGCGGTGCCCGCTGCCCGCTAGTTTGGAGAATAGTATGCGTTTCCGTGCCGCCGCCGCTGCCGCTCCGCTGCCCGCAAAATTCGAGGCCGAGGCCTATTAACTCGTATCTCATACAAGACATATTAGGAGTCCTCGTGCACTCGCCGAAGCGCACGATATGAGTTTAGTAAAGCGCTCAAACTTTTTGACCATAATTAGGAAAATTAAATTTTTTATACGTTTTTATATGTTTAAAAAATAAATCAATATTTAATATTTTAATAAATGGTAATCTTCTATATATATAAAAATGGATTGCTGTTCCTTAGTCTCGCTAAAACTCGAGAACGGCTGAACCGATTTGGCTAATTTTAGTCTTGAAATACTCCTGGAAGTCCAGGAAAGGTTTAAAAGGTAAGAAAACTTGGTATTATTGCCGGGAAAATCCTAAAAACAGCCCTTTTCTATTTCCCATACAAACGATTTTTTGACATTAGACTTGACAACTAACTAATATGTCAATCATTCTGTTCGATTGAAACATTAGAAATTTAATAAATACCAATACCGGGTTATTGAAGACGGAATAGAGTTTGCCCGGTCAGCTATACCTATATTACTAATGACGAAATTAACGCGGACGAAGTCGCGGGCAAAAACTAGTTTAAAAATAAAGATGAAGTAATATTTTGTAATTTTTAAATCTTTTGAATTGGTGGTTCAGCGCACGAGTTCACTTAAGCTACAGCTGCCACTGCTCACATATATGGCTGAACATGTGAGTAAACTTCTTTGGTGCCAGTCTTCTGTATAATGCTCTCTCTCTCTCTCCCTCACCCTTGTTATACTTGTGTGAGTCCAGTACATGTTGCACCCTGTCCCGGTGGTGGTCGAGGTCCGCGCGCAGGTCCGTGAGGTAGGTCAGGCCGTCCTCGGCCGACTGACACAACTTGAACTGAGCCGTCACTATCTACAACCAAAACGACAATTAATAACTGTTATTTTAATTTTTTTACTCGGTTTTGTCTATTTTTTTGAGTCTTTTATATCTTTAATCTATTTTTGCTAATGTTTAAAACAGTTTTACTTTTGAATAATGTATTTAATACCGAATAAATGTATTATATTTAATAAGTCATTAATATTTTCGAACTGTTCTATGATCTTTTGTAGATGTGTGTATCAACCTTAGTGAGTGAGGGGTCGAGTGCCAGCAGCAGGTCCGTGTGTAGTCTCAGCAGCTCGGCCAGCGGCGCGTCGCTCCTCACCACCGACACTAGCCACTCCATCTGACGATACACGACACAACATATATTAATGAAATGCATCAAGTGTCACAATGGTGTTTGTGTGATTCTCCGTGTCTACTTCTGTGTCTGTCTGTGTCCACTTCTGTGTCTCTCCCTGTCTCTGTACCTACTTCTGTCTGTGTGTCTCTCTGTGTCTGTCTGTGTCTCCCTGTACCTGCGCGTGTACATCATCCATGAGCAGGTGTGTGGCTGCGCGCGGTGTGTGTGTCGTGAGTCTGGTCCAGCGTGAGGCGCGGGTTGTGGCGGACGCTCGACGCCAACAACGAACAGCTGACGACACGCGGGACATTGACACGAACAGGGACACGTAGGACGACGAGCGATCTGACGGAGAGAGAGAGAGAGAGAGACAGATATATATAGAGAGAGAGGAGAGGAGGGGTCAGAATGTATGGTTGGTGGTGCAGCACAGTTACCTGCATCCATCATAGTGAGAGCCTCCATGAAGGGCGGGCTGATGGCCGCCTCCAGTCTGTTGTATAGAGTGGTCAGCTGCAGACGCTTGCTCTCATACTCCGGCGAGTCGCTCAGCGCCTGGAAATTAATTATACAAACGTTTATATACTGGAAACTGTCTTTCACCAGATTTTTTTATTAAGACCAGTATGAAGATGTCAAAATTCTCATTTTCCTCTCACCTCCAAGCTGGTCGTCATACTGTGTACTTGTTCCGCGAGTGTCGCCAGTTTCTCCTTGTTAGTGGGCACTCCTGAGTCCAGCGTGTCTTCCAGAGACTGAGCGAGCGCCACCCACTTATCAGCTTCACGTAGTGACGACGCCGCTGACTGGGGAGTATTACCAAGGTCTAAAAGACGATTCAAGTATTCAAAGAACCGACTGAATGGTATTTAGAATGATTACTTCACTGAATTTTCTTAACACCAAAGAAAAGTCACTCGTCTAAATACTTTATCACTACGGATTAAAGCGAGGAAATAATTTTGTTCACGATACAAACCTAGCCTTGTGTGGACGTCAATATTTACTGTAAATTGCATTTTACTGTTTTTACTAACAAATAAATAAATATATCATCTACTATGTTCGCTGTATCTTTTCCAAGTTATATTCACTCATCTCACCTCCAGCCTCGTCTTGAGCAGGTCTATCTTCTGCAGACTCTTGATGGAGTGTCCCGTCTGTTCCTCCACTCCCTGTACGTTCTGTTCCAGGTTTTCCAGCTGTTCCTGAAGGCCGGCCGCCTCCAGCTGTAAGGAAGACGCCTCCTGGAGCGTGCGAGGGATCGACGACACTATCTGTACAAAAGACAAGGATGAAACACAACGTGGAAATACAATAAAATTATTTGAATGACCTCTCTTGTATTTACATGAGTAATATCAGATTTCCTAAAACATATTAAAACTTGCTTAGTTTAGCTGAGTGTTAAACTTTATACTATAATTTTCTCCCTGGCACTGAGAAGTCATATAAATGAAACTAATATTTTTCGTATTATACAACGTTTATTTTATTATTATAAAAGCAACATATTCCCGAAGTTTTGATAACTTTTCGGCAACCGTGATCACGGATAGTTGAAAAATATTAATTTCATTTAAATGAATACTCGCAAAGGCCTTAAAGCTTCTTACGAAAAGATATACATATACTCGGAACTTCCACCCAAAGTAACTCTTATAAATACACGTTTTTCAAATTAGAGAAGTTATTCTGATGATCAAAGAAAAATGGAAGTTTATTTTAAAGAGGATGGTATGCCGTTTTTGAAACATCCATAGTTTCATTTTTATTAATGGCACAGTTTTTACTTGTCAAATTTAAAAAACAAATTACAGCTTCAACAGTATCATATACTCAAACAGCAGGCAATTCAAAATAACACTTCATATTGGAATATCCTATAGCTTTAAGAATCCACAGATCAAAGCCCTTTAAAAATAATTTACTGATTCCAATCTTCCTTAAACCAACATTATACAAATTATAAGTTTTTAGTACAAACGGGGGCGTTCTAAATTTAACTATTATCTAGTATGTACAGAACACTTCTCTCACTCTGACCTGTGTGGCCGTCTCATCCAAAGAGTTGCTTAGTTGCTTCATATACAGCTGCAGCCGCGCCACCGTGTTGGCTACAAATATCTGAAGCAAGGAATCTGATTCATATAAAACAACACTAGTTTGATACACAAGGAACTATATCTTGTGAGATTGTAACCACATATATAGTCCATATGAATTGGTTCTTCATGATTCATTCAAATTAAATGTATATACAAATATAAATAATCAAAATAAAATAAGGTGCGATCATACAGTAACTAAGACATAAACATACTACATCATTGTGATGATGAACTTTATAATGTGTATGAATCAATGAAATGAAAGATTTCTTAATTTAATTGTATATAATTAATGTTTAATTCGTTTTGTCTTCACATTATTTCACATATAAGTCAGGTAGTATCACTATGAGACCTCTTTCTCTTGGTTGCCGGCTCCGCTCCACGCCGTGTTTATCCATGTTTTCGGATCAAAATCTTTTTCAGCGAAGGTTTTTAGATCCTGTTTGAAACAAACAATACATGAACACTATCTAACATCATATGTTTTTGTATGTTTTTCTCAATATCTGTAAATCGGTAAATAATTGAAATTTTCTTTGATTACTTTAATTACACACCATGTTATTTTTAGCCCCGCATATAAACCACTAACATATATTAGGTATACTATTTATAAATTAATATATAGATTCCTCTGCTTGTATTATTACGTATTAGTACGTATTATTTGAAGTTTCACGTACATATGTGTCATTGTGATAATAAATGACAACCAATTGATGGAAGTTGATAATTCGTACATGAAAACAATATAATTTGTTGAATATTCATTTTTTATTTTTCTAATATATTAAAAGACATTGGAAAATGTTAATATAAATAGTAAAATGTAATTAAAAAAGTTACAATTATGACAATGTTGACGACAAAGACAATTAAAAGAAATTTCACCTCAACTAATAACAATACATAAAATGTTGACAAATTGTATTAAAGAATAATTATACTAAACAAATATGTAGGTATTTCTTATTCAAGTTTTATTTAAAACTTGATACATGCGTACAACACATTTAAACGACTTTCTCAGTTCAAATTGTCATTTGTCATAATATAAAAACATGTCAATTTGTGATTTCATTTTATTTTCATTTATTATTTAATTATTAATTTATTTATTATGATTATTTATATTTGTATATAGATTTAATTTGAATGAATCATGAAGATTTATATAATTACGATAATAATTGTAAGACGCTGTAAATAGTTTTGAAAACTATTTTTTTAATGTTAATACAAGAAGTATTGCTGTGTTGTAATAAGTATCGTGTCTCTTCTTTCTGATATTTAATAATAATCATGAGGTTTTATGATCCCTGCGAAGGAATAATAGTTTTGTAAAGGTTTTTCTATTTAATATTAATCTCAACAAGTATAGAATTACCTCTTCTGGTGTAATGACTATCAAAATGGAGAAAGAATATGATTATAACTCCTACTCGTATCTAAGATCGAAGCAGGCCTGTGAGTTCTGTGACCAAGAATTTCATGACGGGTAGGCAACTTAGATAAATTAGTACTAAAAAAGTATCTTTGAAAAGCTCACATTTTTATTGAATAGATATTAGAATATAGACATTTTAGTTACATTATATTATTAATATTAAATCATTAATGTTACAGATACAGCTACCTAGTACACAACGCATCACACCTTTTAATACCTCTTATGAGACAGACGGTGTACTGTTGTGATATCTGTGACTTGTACTTCACAACAAGATATGATTACAATGAACACACAAACAAACATGTCGTTATTAAAGAGGAAAATAATATAGAATTAAATCTAGCTAAAGTTAAATTAGAAAAATCTCCAGAGTCGGTTGAACCGTTGGAATTAAAACAAGAATCAATTGATATAGAGATGGACTCATACTGTTCGAGCCATGAATATATTGATGAGGAGTTGTGTGATGATGTTCATACTGTAGATAGAATAAAATATGAAGATGACTTTGATTTGGAAACATTGAAACAATTTACTGCTGTTAAAGATGAGTTGTATACAGAATGTTACAACGGGGATGGAATGTATGGAAATAAGCAGCAACAAAATGGTTGGGGTTGTGAGGAACCTGCTGGTGAAGTTAAAGTTGACGAGTCTGTATCAACAAGGGTTATAGCTGCTGATGAATGTAGAAGTGTTCATAGCAGTGAATTAAAGATGGCCGGCCAGTTCATATGTAGACTTTGTGGCTTCACATCACCCAATAGGTAGGTAATCATGAAGTATCCTTACTAGTTACTGGGATATTTTATTGTTTAATAATACATAATGCATATTTACTTGAATTGTTTACACTCTACAAATATTTCTCGTGTTCTGTATCAAAAGTTAGACATATCTTGAAGCAAAAGAAGTTATGTAAAGGTTGATCTAATCAAATCGTTTAAAATTTTTTTTCTCGTCACTTAAAATGTTATAAGTATCATTTACTTTAAAAATTATCGATGCAGTAATTGCCGCATTTGTATATTGTCAGTACGACCACATGTTATGATGGAGCTCAGAAACGAAAAACTATTTGATTCTAGAGCAAACTGCCTGTTAAATTCCTATGAAAGTCTGTTGTCAGGTCGATTGTAATATATTTTCTTGACATCTGTCTTCATGGTTCAGGTTCCGTCTCGTCCTCCATGAAACTAAACACCTGAGGCTTGTAGAGCGGAGGAGCACATTCCTGGTGTGTGTGTACTGCGACAGATACATAGCGGGGAACTACCGCAACATGGACAAACATCTGGCCAGCGAACACGACAACCGGCCCAGGAGGAAACGGACACTGTACAAGTGTAAGGAGTGTCGCCTACCGTACAGGAAGTACCCGAGACACGTCAGGAACTACCATCAGAGGAAATGGTGCTCCTGGGAGGGGCTCGAGGGGGGTCGGGCCGGGGGCTGCTGCAGGACACAGAAGACTCACCAACGTAGAACTCCACCAACGAAGAAGAAGATACTCACCAACGTAGACAGATTGAGGAACATACAGCTGAGACTAATGAGGATCAATAAACTGCGTAAATTCTGTGACGACTTTTATTACATCGACCGGCTAATTTATAAATTATAAGTTTCCTAAAACCATTTCCAAGAGAGCTGAACAAAGTTTTGGATACCTCTGTGGCTCATTGTGGCTTTCTCCTACTCTTTTTAATCTGTTTAACTCGTATTCTCTTATAACTGAACGCATTCCGACTGTTTTTTTATATTATAATTATATATAGGTACATAATTATAATATTCAAAGGTGACATATTTAGGTTTATTGCAGACAAAGAGTATTCAAAAATGTATCGTCATCGTCGATACGGTGACCCGCGTAAGAAACAAATTTACCCACAACTTTTTATATTAACGGGCGTCAACAGAAAGCTACATTATTCCCGAGTAAGTTGGGCTATATTATATTTAAAAAAAAATTAGGGACCCTTACTATAACTCCAATAATGTAACCCAAGGTGTAAAGAAATGATCTAAAAAATTCCTTACGTCGCGTGCGCTGCGAAAAACCAAGTCTCAATACACAGTTCTTCTACCGTAAAAAGTTATGAGATCTATGTATTACCAATCCGGTGATTCATTCAGCCCCTGCTTAAGGGACCTTTAGTCTTAAGTTATAACTTAATTAGCTAATTTAACATCATCATATGTGTGGTAGTATTCATTTGAAATTGTTTACAATATTCCCTACAAAATTCGTCGAATCAAACTTCAGACCAGAAGAAAAATGAGTACAATTTTTACTTAGCACCTATTTCCTGAGAACTGGTCATCGGTATAAGCCAGCAGATATGTGTAAGTTACACACTAATATTAATCTAATTTATTATATCTGTTTTGTCCGTTAGAAAATAACTAAGGTCTGGGGGCCCAGAGATCTTGAACTAGATGGATAATAACTATTTTGATGTCAAACTAGCTATTTCTTTATATAAGTCCTAGGGATGAAAAATCTAGTTTTATCCTGTTCCCGCGACTGTTTGTATATTGTGATCAGCGAACTAGTGAATGTAATTTAAAGTTGGTGGACGGCGCGTGATGCTGTCAGCTGTGATGGACACTGAGACATGATCTTTATTATTTAGGCATGTATTTGTTTCATAAACTTGTTTTATTTTAAATTCACGTGTAATAAAAGAATGAATATTCTGTAAACTTCCACATAAAGGGGGCCTCTCTTTTCTATTTAGGATATCAAGAACATTGCTTAATTATTTATATATATATATATATATATATATATATATATAACATTCGAATCTTAAATAAAACTCATCTACTGGTAAGTCCCTCATGGACAAGTTTCTCCTGTTTAAAGAATGTCTGTCTATTAAGTTTAAATTGCAATAAAATAATGATATAATAATGAATATCTATTGCAATTTACAATTACATAAATATGCAACTAGACGTACTTCGCTTAAATAATATGGATTTTAATATGAATTGTTTCTCATTATTTTCAAATTAAGTTTAATCGTTTGCAGAAAATAACAAGAATTAAAGATAACTAAATTTTTCGTCCAGTCTGCCATAATTACTTACTTGAAACCCCAAAATGTCAGAAAGCCTATCAATACATAATTCATCGCTAAGTTAATGTTATAAACGTTTTAAAGGACCTGCTTTTTTGAACAAATCTCATCTAATTAACTCCGAAATCAATACGACGAACACAAAATGGTCGAAAATTTTGTTACTATAGATAAAATTCTATTATATCGTTTCGTCTATACTAAAATACTTTCTTGATTTTCACACTAAAATATTAAAGATATCTTCTAAAACTTTCACTTTATCGAAGAATTCCTTTTATTAAGGTCTTTTCCCAGTTTGAACAGATTAAGAAGTTCTAAAGCATATTTTACCTGACAAACTATTTTATTACATCAAAAGATTCGTACATTACATAAAAAAGTTATTAAACGTTTTTGAATACAGACAATTTTCTATTTAAAGAAAAATATGAACTGCAGAACGCTTTTAAGAATCGTCTTTGTAGCTAAGCAAGTATGACAAGTATTTCACACTGTATGTGAAAAATATTATACATTGTAGGGTGGCATGGGGTTATAATTAAAATAAAATACGTATGTTCACATTTTTTATAAAGTTACTGCAGTAATACCAGTTTATAAACAAAACAACGTCATTTTAGTCTACGTATATAATACTGCGGATGAGAAAATGTTCAAATCACTTCGGAAAGTTTTCAGAAAATTCTCGTAACTTAACTTTTATGTTCAATTATTTCTCCTGGCTGCTACAACCTGTTATGTTTGTGAAGAATGAATATTTAAATACATTTTATGAAACAAAGAGCTGGAAATTATACGATTATGCGGTGGAACGTTGTCCTAGAACGATAACATTAACGAACAAATTATTAGCCAGCTATATTTTTAACTCGGCGGGTAAAATTTACCGATGTCTCAGATGAAACGTATGTTAGGTTATAACAATTATTATTTCAGAAATTATTTTTTATTGATCCGTCATAAATCTTTCATTCATTCGTCCAAGTGCTTCACATAAGGTGGAATTATGAAGACTCCATGTATATAAATATACTACATATTTTCATTTTTATAACTTTCGTGCATTGTTTCGCTCAGTACGTATTTGTCACGATACTTTTAATCAGTTTTTTTAAGACACTTTGAATTCTAATATGTTTTGAAAGAACAATCTAATGTATTTCATTTTGTAAAGAAGTGTTATATCTAAAAAACAGGTTTTGTATAAATGTAACAACGTCCCGTCCGTCTCCATTATATTAGACAAATGCTATGTTGATAAGACGCACACTCTCGTGAAATAATAAGTAATATTCATGATTCATCATTGAAGAGTCTGGGCCGTTATAAGGAAAAACTGAAACTTCTTAACTTTTTGGCCGCAACGTGTTTTCTTTGTATTCACATGAGAAATTTTTGCTGCTGGAATGATCTTTCTGAAACCGTAATCTAAACAATGTATAAAAAAATTGTAACCAATTATTATATTCTTTATTAAATAAACCTTAATTATATTAATTTAACACGTTGCTCGAAAAATCTAATTACAGGAACCATTATTTCTCGGCGAGCCATGTCAAATATTATTAAAATTCAATTAAGTATGAGTTATTAAAGATTAAAATATAAGCTTAGGCTCAATTAACGAATTTAAATCTCAACTTTCACAACATATTATATTACAAAATAATTAATTGATATACATATGTACCAACGATGTAACACACTTGTAATAATATCTTACTATCTTTAATTGAGTTCCAAATAATCTGACGACTACTTTTTGTATTTTCACTTTTGTATGTATGTTCTCATGTAAGTGACTATGTCTTTTTGAGAATAAATTCTTTAAACCTAAATATAATTATATTATTCAGAGAGAAATATCTAAACCTAAATATTTACTTCCCTGTAATATAAAGATGATAATTATTATTTTTATTTCAAAGGTGGCCAACGAACAGCCGGGTTACTTGATTGCAGGTAGTCACCGTCGCCCGTGGACCTGTACAACATAAAGGATGTTACAGATGTGGCTCCAGCCTTGTTGGAGAGACTAGAGAGAGAGGAAGGAGTAAGATAAGAAAAAGCACAACTGGCTCTCTCACTCGTCGGTCTAAGTGCAACCATTAAAAACTACTTCACGCCATTTTTCTGTGAGAGAGTGGTACTTCCCATATTAGAGCTGTAGTAACTTGACCACAGCTGGAATCTACTTGTAAATTAACCCCGAGGTTGACAATGAATATTTGTAAATATTAAATAAGTTTCATGTAATATTAAGAATAACAATATGACTTAATTTAGTTCAGACATTTATTTCGATGTATTCAGTTTGGTTCATGGGATTTTGTATAGATTTTTTTCTTCTCATCAGAACAGCATTACGAATCAAAAGTAGCTTCCCTTAGGCCTCGGCCTCGAATTTTGCGGGCAGCGGAGCGGCAGCGGCGGTGGCACGGAAACGCATACATTTCTCCAAAATAGCGGGCAGCGGGCACCGCTGTATTCGAGGGTCGGTCCATTGGATTATACGCGTAAGATCCTGCCGCTCCCGCTCCCGCTCCGCTGCCCGCAAAATTCGAGGCCGAGGCCTTACGCACGCACTTACATTACAGTTTTTTTATTTGCAATTCAAGAATAAAAATTACGTTTTATATGAATGTTCTTATCAAAATATAAAAGATATTCGATGCAGTTGTAAATAAGTACTATATTAAGTAGTTACAAATGAGTCAACAACCAACATAATTCATGTTATAATGTTTCTGTCAGCGTCATGTGTCATTAACTAACTGTAGTTCAGTTTGTTCTTTTTGTAATATGTTTGTTATTTCAGATCTTAATATATTTCCTCTCTAGTGATGCTGGCGAGGATCATCGTCAACTTAAGGTTCCAGCAAAACACAAAAACTTACTTGATCTTTATATTAGAATTTTATCAAATTATTTTCTATAGGATGTCATGAAACATCTATCTCAGATGACGAGGTCCTGGTAATACGTCATTTTCTATCCTAACAGGAGTGTTTATGAATCGTTTTATTATGCATACTTTAAACGGTTACAATTACTTTTGCTACTCACTCATAACTACAAGTCTGAAGACAGTCGAAATTCGAAAGTCTTATTGGAAAATCTGTGACCTACTAGAGGTCATTGTGTGGCGTCAGTTATATGTTGACTCTTAGATGTTGTTTCATTATAAAAAAATGATTTCTTGTCTCAGAGTTTGGAACATTCTGGGAATTATTGTACGACAAGATTTTAGTTATGGCGATTGCCTCACTCAATATCTTCTTCTTCTATATATATAAAAATGGATAGCTGTTCCTTAGTCTCGCTAAAACTCGAGAACGGAGATTTATGGCTTACTGGTAATTAAAAATATAAATAAAAAAACGTAATAGATATTTCTTGATTATAGGGCGATACGAAGTTCGCCAGGTCTTCTAGTTATATTATATTAATGATAATTCTAATTTAATCAAAGTTCATGTCGTGTATTAATTATAACTTTTCTGATAAGTTTACAAGTTCCCCGGGTCTATCTTTGGTCGCCTTTTTTTATTAAGAGTATAATTTTTCCGGTACATGTAAGAGCTTGATATCATATCGACGGCTGTCACGGACATACAAACATGATGATGATGATGACGATGACGATGACGATGATGATGATATATGTGTATATTTTAAACTATACAGTTTGCAGTATACACTGTTTAAATTGCACTGTGTATACTGCAAACTGTACAGTCGAGTACTGTACTGGTCGAGTTACAAAGAGTAAAAGTAGGTACTTACAAGGATTAAAAAGATAATGTCTTTAAGTCTTTAATACATAGGGGAATAGTGAATAAAAGTCGTATGTTTACTCAGAATATATTACCAGCTGACTTTTTATTATTAATTTATGTGTAACAGTTGCGAGAGTGCCCTCTTAGAAAGATGATGATTATTATAACTGTAACTAATAACATATAAATAACAGTAGATATTCGTGCAGCGACATATGTATGTATGTACGTTTTAAGTACATAATATATGTATATAGATACAAATAAAATACAACTTTGACACTGACACTCAAATTGATTTGACATGAGGACAAATTTTAAATTATTTCAGTTGCTCATTTGCAGTTGTTTACTGTTTTTCTTGTGCTGTACGTCCTTTTTAAATATTTGACCAGGCTTAATATATCGTTAACTCCTATTTCCACGCTTTTGACCATCGACCCCGGCTTTTCTCAATTGGATTTTGATTGCAAACTACGAATTTGGATTATCGATAAGTTGAAAAAAAGGCATTTTTCCAACTTATCGATAATCCCAAATAATACCAATTTTCGGTGTGCGACTAAAGGTACGATACTTATAACTTATTTAGTAAAATCTATAAAAATATTATTTGTCATATATGTATATACAATCAATTACATCAATATCAACCGTAACAGTTTATTGACTTCTAATAAAAACATTTCAGGTCCTTTTCATCAATTTCCTAAACCTGAATACCCAAATTTGGAGAAATCCATTCAATGGAAAAATATTTTAAATGAAGACAGGAAACAAAAGGAAGATTCTTACATTTATAACAATATAAGTGTATATGTGATCGTCTTTTTAAACAGTTTTACCGTTCTTCAAGTAAACGACTCACTCAAAATGCTGTACCAACTCTATACTTAAGTAAGTATCTAAAGTAAGAAACTTCCCAAGTAGTTATAGGCACACAGTACATACTACTAATATAAAAAAACTATAAATAATAATCAATTATATTTTATAACTATAGATAATATTTTACATTATTATTATTTTACTTTAGAAATTGGTGGTCATAATTAAAAATTAAAAACAAAAAAATTTGATTTAATTGACTATTATGAAATAGGTATACAAGTCATCTTAACATTTTTATATACTTACATGTCGTTTGATAGGTTTATAATGTGCGGTCTTTATTACCTTTTTTATATAAATAAGGGAACCTACAAACAGTATCCCAAAATAACTACTTGTGTCACTTCTTTACATTGGTAAACAAAAACAAAGTGTTCTAAATATGCAGAGATTATAATTTCATGGGATAACTACAAACCAAAAAAAGTTGTTTTTAGTTTTTATGTAATATAAGAATGGCAGTGTTTAATTCAGTAAAAATTACAAGTCTACTTACATTCAATCAGAAACTCTAAAAGAAACGAGGAAGGAAGATACAATCAAGACAATATGTATTCATTAAATTTTAAGATTTTTCATTTAACTTTTCTTTTAATATATTTATTTGTATTAAAAAAAAACCATTTTATTTAGCAGCATCAACATTTGAGACTGTACACTCATCACATTCTGTTGAAACTGAAAAATGTAATGATACACAAAGAGAAGACAATGACGCATCTTGTAGTCACCACTTGGATTTAAATATGAATCAAGTTCAGCTACAAAGGAGTTCTACTAATTCCTCTCAATTATTTCCTTAAGGTAAGTTATGGGCATATAACTAAGCTTAAAATTAACTATGAATGCTATATTAATTTTTAAATTATAAAACATCATAAAGCATTTTAAATACAATTTAAATTTAAACCACAGATTTAGAAAATTTAGATAGAAGTTTATCTATCTATCTAATGATAAGTCCTATGTCTAAAAATAATTTTAATATATATTTTATTTCCAGATCATAATATTTTGCCAAAAGAGTGTGTCGCCACAGCTGACCTGCTGCTTCTTGTAGATAAACTCTTTGACTTGTTCAATGGTCATAGTTATCAGGAATATGCTAAATTATATAGGATTGCATTGAAAAAGAAATTTTCCACATTTCAAACTGTGGGATGAAACATTACCTGTATTAAACTCAATGAGATTTGAAGAAAATAAAAATGGTATATATGGCTTTAAGTTGCTTTATTAATTTGCAATTAAGAGTAAGAGATACATTAAATGAAAAAATAAATGTGGATTCTTTACTTAATTTGTTGCAAGAAAATGTCAATTTAAAACCCAGCAACATAATCAGCATAGAAGCTAAACGCTATGTGGCTGGCTATTTAGTACATAAATGTATTAAAAATGTATGTAAAAATTGTAAGACATGTAAAATGCAGTTGTTAAGCACAACACCTCCTGCTAATGATAACGATATTTTATTTACAGATTACACTAAAAAATCCTGTAAGTATCCATCGGAGGTTGATGATGTTTGTGCAGTCATACAAACAATTAGGTGAAGAACCACAAACAAAAAATATGAAAGAAAAAAATATTCAAAAGCTGATTTATATTGTGATTTTTCTTTTCTTTCTTACGAAACTCATAAAAACCTTAAAGGAGTTTTATTAAATTATATCATACATTTAATAATTCATAGTTGTTACACCAATGTTAACAGGCTGCTTACAGGACAGTTTACAAATTGTCCGAATAATGAGGATAATGTTAAAGTCCAAGAGATTACATATTATAATACTCACAAAAAGAAAAAATAAATATTTGAATATAAGTATGTTCTGCTTTTAATACACCAGAAATTGGATTTTTGAACTAATGCACATTATTTATTCTTATTTTAATTTAATTGTTAATAATAAAATTGAAAGAAGATTGTCCACTTAGTATGGGGACTTTGGCCTGACGTGAACAGACATTTTATCATATTTTTTGTAATTAGTTTAAAAGCACTAACTAGTAATAATGAGAATATGAAATTAATTTTGTATCAAAATGTTTAAAAAGAGATTTTTGTCATATTATGAGGAAAAACAGGTTAACGGGAAATAAAACAACATTTTTTATGATTTATTTTTATTCTGAGACATCATATGTTATTAATATGTGTTCAAGAAATTTGACAGGTGAAATGTGTTCCTGATACCTTGCCCAACTTAAAAACCATAAAATAGTCATTATATGAGCGCAGCAACCCACTGTCTTTGGCCAACCATGCAATTACAATAATATTCTTTTATAGCTTCCTTACCATTGTGATTATTTTCATATCATATAAATATAAAATATATTTTTCTACTTACATGCCTGCTTTGTATTTTTCCATGCAATAATCTGCAGTTGGCCAAAGGAATCGGGTAGTAAACCAATAGGTCGCTGACTATATTTCTACATACTTCTATAGTATAGGAACCATCGCCTCTTATGTGCTGCCCATAATACAAACAAGCTTGTTTTGGTTGGTATGTTCCACATGCAATTAATATAAGATCATTATAATCTATTCTTGGAAATATGAAACTGTCCATGTTTACATTTATGACCTGTGTTAGAAGATGGTTCTTCATTTGACGTATTAGCTTTTCTTGAATGATTCAGAGCCAATTTCCATCATGAGTGGCATAAATTGTCGTTTTCAATCTAAAATAAAAACAGTATATAAGGATTATAATTATATAAAACAATAAAACCTCATATTGCATTATAGGAATAGCATATACAATACATATCTATTAAAAAACGAGTAAATAATTCATTGAATTCACACTTACTCGTCGAAGAGCTATCCACTGTCTTATAATAGACTGAACCTGATTAAGATCTAGACTATGTCGCCTTCGCTCTATCAAATCAGTTCCACAGTTTATGCATCTCAGAGATACGGATTGGTAAGAAGTCACTTCTTCTGTGTGCAGACTATCATGAGACACGCTTTGGTTTTGTTCAATGTCCATATTAAAGCCGTGGTTAGCGATGGAGCTAGTTTCGGGGTCCACATTACGTGAGTGTTGTTCATCGTTTATGCCTTGATCGGAGTCCATAATACAAAAGCCAGGGTCATCGTTTGAGCGAAATTCGGGGTCCGTAGATGTGCAGGGGTCATTGGAAAAAGATAGGTCGGAGTCCATAATGAATAAGCAATCGCTGAAAGAAAATCCACAATAAATCAACACTCTCAATGTATATAGGTAAACAAAGCGAATGTAAACAATCAGTCTGTGACATATCAATGTCAATTTGTATTTTTTTGTTTTATTAGTGTTGCAATAGAAAAAAATCATTAAAAAATCGATAGAAAACAGATATGATTATGTTTAACATTCTTCATATTTCAGTTTATAAAACGTTTTAAATGACGAAACTAATTAAACACAAATATTATTATTTTTTTGTATTAAATACTTATAGTTGTATTAAGTACTGCGAGATGATTCGATTTGACGCAATCGTTGATTGATCTTGCTGGTAACACAAAACGTGGATCAATAAAGCAAATCAATGAAGATACTTAAAAATATTTTTTCTATAAAATACAAATGTACACTCAAACAACAATAGAATGGCTAGCTAAAAAAAAATTATTTTTTCATAAACTTGTTTTTTTGAAAGCTGCTCGTTCACGCTAGGCCAAAAATGGACATGGCCCTCTGCATTGTCCCTATTAAATTCGAATAATATTAACCCATCTTTGCCCATCGTTGCGTAGGCGCAAAATTTCAAATTTGATTTTTTTGTTTGTTTTAAAAATAAGGAAATAAATTTATGAAATGTAAATCAGTCTCGAAATAAGAACTAAGAGATCGATAAATATTTTCTTTATAGGTTTTTGAATACAAATAAATATTATTTTTATCCAAAAAAAAAACTGCTAATTGTGTAATCTCAAAATCGATGTATTCAGCCAATCATAAAAAATATTAATTGAAATAAAGCTATACTTTTTACACTGTGTAAAGCTTAGGCAATATGTACCTTATTTATGATATAAACACTTTCGTTGGACAAAAGTAATTACTCATGTTGTTTATCTTAGAACTCCAGGAAACGTTGGGACTTGGGAGTATCGTGGTCAGTTGTTATTAGTACAGAGCTTGCCATTGATGTTAGAAATTGATCGTAAACAATGGGTTCTCGCTATTTAAAGAGTAGAAGCTCCTTATTTTATTAATTAATCGATTATAAAACGTCGAGCTAACCACTTCGGTCAAATAGTAATTCCTAAAAATCGATAAGTGAGTGTACAGAAATCAGTGAATAATAAGTAAAAAACTGAAATATTATGGCTGGGTAACCAGCACCATCTTCTCAAGAAATTCTAAGTATATTAGAAGAGGAAGGAGCTTAAGAAGATGCCAATCAAATCGACACCGTGTATATCCCCCGACGGTTGACAATCTTACAGGCAAGGAAGGTCTAGATGATGACGCGCTAGGTGATTACGACAATATTGTGCTGACTGATATCGCTGGAACGTATGAAATCCACACCGGTTTACCCTCAGAGCCTGAACATACGCAAGGAGAGCCCGGTCCTATAACTTCGAAGAAGCCAATGCGGGAAAAAACAACATCCGACTTACTTGTAGGTGGAAGAAAACCTTTTGAAGTATTTTCTCTATTTTTAAGTGATTAAGTTTAGGAACAGATCGTAGGTTTTTCTGAAAAATATGCATGTGATCATAGCCGTCATGTATTATTCTCTCGGTAGCAGAACTCAAAAGATTTATTGGTAAGTGTAGGTATTATTACTGCCTTGATATCATTCTTTCCCTGCTACGAAATTATACTGGTCAAAAGATGAAGACAAAATGTATCAATTGTAAGAAATAGAACGAGTAACAAAGTTTTACTCTATAAAGGAAAATATTCATCTATGTTATAATGCTGACCTGGATAAAAAAGATAAAATTGCTAAATTACCATCCATTTTTAAAATAATGAAACATTAACAATGCCGGCAGACCATCTAAAAATGCATTATCTTCATTGGAAGGTTCGAATATTGACTCGCTTCGATAATATTGGTCCTGTCAATTGTCATAGAGATGTAAATATTTTTTTGGTTATGTTCGTTCCGTTCAGAACAGGCAAAGAGAACAAAGCCCATACGACCATGTCTTTTGTATTTGGAACTTTAATTATTATTTTTAAATGTCTTAATTAGGGTTGCCAACATTTCATCAGCGAAATATAGTATTTTCCAAAATAAGGTGTAAAAAATATAATACATTTAAAAGAAATATAGTATTTTATGGGAAAAACAAAAAAAGAGACAAATATTTATTTGTTAATTATTTATTTTTATAAAAACTATATTTTTTTTGCACTTTTCGCACCGTGTAACAGTTTTTTGTTTAAAATAAAAGTGTCATATGCTGTGTCACATTCAATTTTTAAATTAATATAAATCAAAAGCTCATTTTTTATCAATGATATACCACTCCTGTTTCTTTCTTCTCGCCACTTCGAATTCATAACCGAAAATATCCCTTCTGTTTATATAGAGTCTTTTTATTATTTTTCGTTTTTTAGTCGGCGCTAGCGGCGCACTAGAATTTGACGCACATTCGTTATCACTACCACTTTCCATACCTAATTTATTTAGGATTTCCACTTTTCAAATGAAATAACAACATCTAATTGAAAACAATTCTGCCGATAAATAAATAAAGCAGACCAAAATCTCGTTTGACGACGTCAAAATTCACGTTGACAATTTGACATTGACAAGTTCGTAACGCAAGCGTTCGGACGTTATCGCCTATCGGGTACTTTAAAGGCGCGTTCTTATTTTTTTTTTAATTAAGGATTTGGTTGTTAGATTTGTCGGTGTTGAAAATATAGTTTTTTTACATAATATATTTTTTCAGTATATAGTACGCAGATCCGAAATATAGTGCCATACTATATATTATAGTACGGTTGGCAACCATAGTCTTAATCTCCTTTTTTATTCTTGACTCAAGTTTTTATATCAGGCATAAGTCATAATGTCTTCTTTTAATTTTCTTCTTAAAACATTTTTTTAATTATAAGGCCGAAGCCATGTCTTTATTTAAAATATTGTTTTTTTTTTCATTCCGTCATATTTCAATGTCAAGTCCTTCTAATGTAATTTTTAGGACAATTCATTTGTCACAATCGATAAAACGGTCAAATTCTGAAAATAGCTGAAATAGCTGAAAAACAAATTTCTTAAACAAAACGAAAAAATTATTATTATATACATATTATGTACATATAACAATTAGATTTCATTTATAGTAGAAACAATAAAGCCATAAACTGGCAAAAAGCATTCTTGAATGCTTAGTATTTGCTGAAGGGAGCGCGGGATATCTTCAGCAGTTTTAAAAATACTTAAATGTTGGTCTACAAGGACCAAAATCAAAAAATATATGTTCGAGGGTTTCATCAACACTATTGCAATATCTACAAGTTGAAGAGTCAAAAACACCAATCCTAAAAAGGTGAGCACTAAAACTACAATGTCCCAGACGCAAACGACAGATTGTGGTATAATACTTTCTATGGCTATAGTCACTACCCCGGGTAAACCAGGAGGAAGAGACCTTTTTCTTTATTGTAGCGAACCATTTTCCTTTTACCTTTACCACCTGATGCCACAAGTTGTAAAATTCTTTCTGTAACTTGAGTTTGAAGAGGGATAGAGCGTCTGAATAAGGAATTGGGAAATTTAAATAGCTGTGACTTAATTGATTGTGGGCCGGATTTGTAATAAATTTAGCTAAATAGTCTGCTTGCTCATTACCATGCACACCAATGTGGGCTGGTGTCCAGAATAGGAATATTTGCTTGTTTTGAGACAGCAGGTGATAAAACTCTCTTATTTTATATATAATATAGTTAGTTTTTGAATTTAATTGTGGATTTTGTTGTGCTGTCAATAAACTTAAACTATCCGTTATTATAATCCACTTTTGATGAGTCTGTGTTTGAATGTGCTCCATAGCTGTATATACATATGCTGGATTCAGCGGAGTATATGCTTGTGAGTGAATTCAGCCTATGACCAAATCCACCCTTGATCTGACTATCATAGACAGCTATAGAGACTGCTTTATTGTTCCTAGACCCATCTGTATATATCAAGTTCCCTATAAATGTCTTCCTTATACTTTACAAAACTCTTGACTACAATTTTTATCTGAATAAATTTTGATTCATATAACCCAGAGTAACAAGGCCATACCATGCTAAAAAATATATTGTGTTTATTAAAAATTTGTTCTGTTTCAGAAAACCTTGAAACACATGAATTAATATTGGCAGTCCTGTTAATAGTGTCCTGCAGTTTAACAAGAAGTGGATGATTACTAATGGAGAGCAACCTTGCAATAAATTTTGATTGTAAGTTTTTAAACCTAAGTGCTAATGGAGGTATATTACATTCCACCTGCATTGACACTATGGGAGTAGTTCGCATGGCACCCATTATAATATGCAAACATTTGTTTTGTATCTTTTCTAATTTGTCTACTATAGTTCTTACCCCTGCAAAACAAAAAAGCATATTCAAAATGACTCCTTATTAATGATTTATACAATGTTAATAGAGTCCTTGGATCAGCACCCCAATATGTGCTTGTTAAAGATTTTAAAATGTTACAAGCATTTAAAGCTCGAGATTCTAGAGTTTCAGCATACTTATTCCATCTACAATTGTTTGTAAAAATAACACCTAAAAACTTTACAGAGCTTTCTACAGACATTACATTATTATTGAACAAAATATTTACATTCCTATTTCTAATTCCATTTTTTCAAAAGACAACAACTTTTTTCATAGCTGACCTCCAGCCGAAGGCTATCAAAATAAGTTCTTTAGTCTTAGGAGAGCTACATTGAGGACTGATTGTACACTTTGTACATCTTTGTAAATCATCTGCAAACTGCAGATTAGAAACTTCACACCCCAGAGTTAAATTTAGCTGATGTATGAATAGGATCAAAAGCAATGGGCTCAATACACCCCTACAAGAATATCTTGGACCAAATAACTGATTGTTAACCTTAACAAACACCTTTCTGTAGTTCAACAAATTAAAAATCCAATTTACAACTTTTCCAGGTACCCGCAGTAATAATAATATTGAGGATAATTTGTTCAGATCTACATTATTGAAAGCCCTTACAACAAAAACACCAACTAGTACTTTATTCTCGGAACGAGCATCGTGGATATCCAGACAGAAATGATGTAGACTCTCACAAGCAGAACGCCCACAATGAAAGAAAAACTGATTGTAAGGTAAAAGATTATTACTTTCTATGTGAAAAATTAATCTCTGTTTTATTAATTGTTCGAAAATTTTCCAACACATGAACTCAGTGTAATAGGATGATAAGAATCAGCCAGATTAAAGTCTTTGCTAGGTTTTAATATTGGTACCAAACAGTCAGTTTTCCAATCCTCTGGGATAATAGAAGACAACCATAAACTATTTAATAAACTTAAAAAAATAGATAGAGATTGAACATTTAAAAGTTTAAACATTCTGTAGGAAAGCCAATCCAGGCCACATGAAGAATCTTTTCTTGAGGCTAAAGCAAATTTTAACTATTGCATAGTAAAACAACCGATCATGTATGAATTATCACTATTTACTCCAAGAACATTATCTATACTTATCTGTTGTGGAACAGTATCCGGTGTGTATTTATATAAAAATGTTTGAACCCAATTGAAGTCAGAAAATAAGTTAGAACTCGGAAAGCTTTTTTTGAATTTTCTTATTTTAGTCCAAATGCGATTTATAGATGTCAAACGATTTATTGATGAGCGGAATTCAGACCAACTTTTACAACGTTCTTCTTTTAAAGTGAGTTTTTTAAAGGCTTGTGCGCGTTTGAAATTAATGTAATTTTTACTATTAAGACTAGTTTTGAAATTAATGTAGGCGTTCTTGCAGTCTTCTACTACTTTTGAACATTTATCATTCCACCAATGTACTTGACACGTTTTTCTAGGACGGTTATTATTACTATCAGTTGTGTTATGGTTTAAGCTGGGCCCGGAGAATTTGATTGCCAATAGAATAATTTAACAAAACTTTCTGTATGAGTCAAGGAGATCACTATTGTCAACTTTAAAGTTCATTAACATTTTATTAACAATTTGTCATAACTATCCCAATTTACTAATTTCAGATTGCTGTGAAAAGGAATGTTGTTCAAGGGAATAGAGGGCTCATGTTGATCTCTTACGAGAGTAAATTTTGTGATAGTTGGCGGATGATAACTGCCTAAAGGGTCCTGATGAACTTGCCAGTCACAAGAAAGAAATAAAGAAGAAGACTCCATAGTTAAATCTAGACTGTTTGAATTCCAAATATGAGAACCTATAGTTGTTGGTTGACCATTATTTAAAAGTATTAAGTCATATATGACCCATGTAATCCATAATAGCTCTGCCCCGAGAATCTATGCGACTGCAACCCCAAAAAGTATGATGGACGTTAAAATCGCCTGCAATTATAAACGGTTTTGGAATACTGTACAATAAACGATCGAACTTCGCCTTTTCAAAAGCAGGAGAACTATTACCAGGACTGTAAAAACTAACCAAAGAAATGCATTTATGTTTCAGTTTAATAACAATTACTACATTTTGTAACGAAACATCATAAAAAGTATCTTGTTTAGAGAAATGTATACCATTTTTAATTAATATTGCTACGCCATTATGATCATTACTGCAGTCATTACTAATCATGATATAACCACATAAATTAAATTGAATGCTAGGCTTGATCCAAGTTTCTGAAATAAGAGCTACATGTATATTATTTATGTATAGAAAATTTTGAAACTCAAGTCTGTTACTTAACAGACTTTGAGCATTCCACTGTACAATATTTAAAATTTGGTGGTTGAATGTGACGATTTGCTATATTTGTCTTGGATGGTTTCTTTAATAGCTGAGCTAATAAATTGTGAACTAATACTTATATTTTGAATTTTATTTAAAGTTATAACTTTTACTATAGATTCTGTTAATAGTCATAGTTTCAGAATTTGATAGTATTGCTTGTATTACTTGTTGGGTATTTAATTTTTTATTAAGAGAGGAAAAATTTAATGAACCTTTTAACGTGTTAGCATATGACTTAGGTTTACTGTTTGCGATTTTCTTTTGTCTTATAGGGCACTGGCTAGAGATGGCAATGTGATTGCCATTACAATTAATGCACTTAGCTTTTTCAATGTTAACCTTGCATTCTTTGAAAGAATGCCCCTCTGTGCATATGGAGCGTCGCGGTGAATTTTTACAAAACTTAGCCAGATGATCACAGCGTAAACATTTAAAACACTGTTTTATAGGTGTGGGAAAAAGAAATCGTTCTAGTGGAAACACTGGATTTTGGTCTGCTTTATTTATTTATCGGCAGAATTGTTTTCAATTACATGTTGTTATTTCATTTGAAAAGTGGAAATCCTAAATAAATTAGGTATGGAAAGTGGTAGTGTTTAAATACATTACATACTTACTTGATCATTTCCATTCCTAAGTACTTTTGTTTAGGTTCCAAAGTTACATTTCAGCGTTCAGCGTTAATGTTTTTAATAAATAAATAAATAAAAATGAAATAAAAAAGCCTGTATTTCTCACAAATTTTGAGTATTACATGAATGATTGTTAGCAGTAACTACGAGTATATTATTTATCGCTATTTGTTAATATTTCTATTACTGTTAGTAATAATTCTAGTGTGAGTACTTAATAACTTTTAACTAGTTTTTTTATATCTTTCATTTCGCTTAAAAATATAATAGTAAATAAAGTTTCTTGATTTTGATAATATTTAATATTAGTGCCATCTTGTAGCGAGTGGTGGTACTACTACGACTTGGTCAATTTTGTCGATTGAACTACCGCTTTTAGTTTAGCTATCCGCTAAGAGATGTCGCTGGTAAGTCAATTTCTTGGGAGATTAGCAGTTTTTCTATAGTTAACCTAAATAATGTCTACGAATTTTTCACTTGAATTCAGTTCCACACCCACAGAAACGCCCAAAGTGTCTTTTACTAACTGTTATTGTTTTTTGACAGGTTCTTAACGTTTAGCACTGTACTGTATTTTGAGCCATAATATAGGGATTAAACAGAGAGTGTTTATTCTACTTACACTGGAAATATCTATCTATCTAAAATCTTGTCTAAGAACTACCCATGCCCCACGCTTTTCTTTTAGTCTAGTCTATTTTATTATTTTTTGGTTTTTAGTACATTTATCTTAAACATTGCAATGTATGTTTTACGTAAAACCGTTTAACTTAAAAAGTTTTTCTACCTATTTTTATTTTATAGTTTTTAGTTTATATTACGCATTCTGTTTAATTCATTTGTGCTTCATTATTGCAAGGTTTCTTGCACGTTAGTTTATTGCAGTCCAACTCCTCTAAAAAATTGTTATCAGCCATTTGGTAGCGGCGGCCATCTTAGATTTTAATTTAGCATAGTACATTGTATTCTAGTGGTTGAGCACTTTCAATTGATACCCATATTGATGGGATTGATAAAACATAAATTATCCGCCATTTTCTAGCGGCGGCCATCTTGAATTTATAATAATAATGAATAAACATAATTGTATTGTCACCAAAATTCAAAGTGTATACAAAATTTCAGATTAATCGGTTGACAGGAAGAGGGTGAAATTTGAATTACTAAATTTGACCCAAGAAAAATGAAAAATGAAAAAAGAATAAATAATAAAACAAACAGAGTGAGCTAAATAGAACCGTTTAATAAACATATATTGTGAATCATATTACACATATAAATAAAGCCATGCCATGAACCCGGCACCCGCTCGTTTAATCCATGGTATGCTGAGAAGTTTCATCTCTGGTTGCTAATTGTTAGGTAAAGCGATAAAGTCGTATGAGATTAATACCGTCTTGAGAGGAGAAAATCACCCACTTTATGTCTTCCTGTTCCGTTGAACTTACGAGTACGTTCAGTACATACCATCACTACTTATAAATACTCGTTTTATTAAAATAGATTCTGTTTGAATACGATATCAGAAAATACTATTATTGAACAGTTCTACGACCTGACAGTTGAAAGCATCTAGTATTGTATTGTATTTTATGAAAATAAATGTTAGAATAGCACGCGTGTACCTCATACATCAGTAAAAACAAACAGTAGCCAATGCACTATACGGTATTATGTTGTATCAGGCATCAACTATTTGCAATAATGAACACATTTTCAATTCTGATAATAAACATTTACATTTATCGATAGATATAATTATTTAATTAATTTGATATTTAACGATTTTTGTTTTCAACAATTAAAATATCTTTTTCAATAGAACACGGACTTCAGGAACCAACAACATTATTGCATTTCACATAAATCTAATTATTCAATCTTACTCCAATCACCAAAAGTATTAATTACACCGCGGTGTGCTGCTCTAGGAATACTTGTGGATTATCAAATAATTTTGAAATTCACTTACTCAGATATACCTACACTATACTCAAATGAAAGTCCATAGTATATATTATAAAGTAGTCTTTAATCTATATATATAAAAGAAAGTCGTGTTAGTGACTGCACTTATAACTCAAGAATGGCTGAACCGATTTAGCTGAAAATTGTCAGGGAGGTAGTTTAGAGCCAGGAAATTGCAATAGGATACTTTTTATCCCGTTCGACAGCATTCCCGTGGGATTTGACATGAAATGTCAGTTACTATAAAACGTAGCATGACAAAAAAGAATCAAAATTGGAATAAAAAAACGCAAATGACGGCTATGTAATGACGTATGGATGACAATTTGATATTTGTGAGATTAATCAATAATAAAAATATTTCTATTAAATAAATAATTAACAATGATTATAATGTAATGATAGTATCATTACCCATTCGTAAAAAGTGAAGTGAACTATATAAAACTCGGTATTGTTGAAAATAAGAGTTTAGGTGAAGTAAAGTTTATTTAAGACTTCAATTTCCGCTACGTCTTGCATTTGCCATGACCATCAACAAATCACAAGGCCAATCCTTAAAAGTTTGTGGTTTAAATCTAGAACATTCATGTTTTTCCCACGGTCAATTATACGTGGCATGTTCACGGGTCGGAAGACCATGTGCGTTGTATGTTTTTGCGCCTGATAATAAAACAAGAAATGTCGTGTATCACAAGGTACTTAAATGAAGAGCAACCTATATACTAAAATACAGAAATAATTATGAATGATTAATGGAGATATTTAATTTTATTTTTATTTTTCCAAAAAAAAACCTGCTTATTTATTGCCATTAAGGCGGAACAAAGTACGCCGTACCGGCGTGGATCTTGGAATTACTGACAATATTTGGCGGAAATCGCCAGAAATTAAAATCATTGCTCCTCCAAAACATCTTGAATTATTGCGTAAATCTTTTAGTGTTCGGTTAAGTGCTTCTAATGCATGTTTATGCGCCATTGTGCATTCGTCCCAGATGATGATTTTTGCTACCGCTAAAACTTTGCCCATTGCTGAGTGTTTTGCAATATTACACGTTGGTTCTTCAATAGTTTGAATATTTAACGGTAATTTGAATGCTGAAAGAGCCGTACGGCATCCTTCTAACAATGTGGCTGCTATCCCAGAAGAAGCAACTGCAACCGCTATGTTAGATCTCGCCCGAACAGTTGCTAAAACTAATGGTATGAGGAATGTCTTGCCAGTTCCACCAGGGGCATCTAGGAAATATAAACCACCATTTTCATCATCGATTGCCTTCATTAAAGTATCATAAACTTCCTTTTGTTGGCAATTCAATAGGGGTACATTCGTTTGAACTATTAAATCTAATTCCTCGTGATCATATTCACGTTCCCGTTCTAATTCTCGATTAAATGCGTCATTCATTTCACGATATGGTGCTGGCATTCCTAACCTGATTAATAAATTACTGCTCATGAGGTAACACATATCTTCGATCAAGAGTAAAGCACGATTATGTATCTCCTCATTCATCACAATATCGTGATTTCTGGAACTGACACGAATTTGATGTAAAATATCTTCTGACATATTATCCCTGTATTTGTGCCACAGGTTACATGGGTTTGATGGAAAACATGTCGAAATAATGATAGCGAATAATGTGCGTATCTGACTTGGAGATGCAGAAATAGTGGCTTCAGAGATTGTCGTATCCCAATGACTATCGTTTTCTAATAACTTCAGTTCTTCACATGCAGCACGATATGTTGGGAATATTACACCATTGACAGTTCGTAGTGACTCAAATGACGTTGGCCCACGCACATTTTCTAAAAGACTTCAATTTCCGATACGTCTTGCCAATACCGTCTTTACCATAAGGGCACACGGGGCCCGTGCCCAGGGCCTCTATTCTCAGGGGGGCCCCGAAGGACCTACAATTTCTCTCACACATTTATTCTCAAAACATATTTGTCGGACACATTACTTTTTTTCGCAAATTAGTAACCTTATAAGAGGCTATTTACGTGGCATATACACAGATACTGTGGGCATATACTACGCTATTATATCGATGACTGCGGCTATTCCTACTGTACAAATCTATACTAATATTATAAAGCTGAAGAGTTTGTTTGTTTGTTTGTTTGAAAGCGCTAATCTCCGAAACTACTGGTTCGAATTGAATAATTCTTTTTGTGTTGGATAGTCCAGTTATCGAGGAAGGCTTACAGCTATATAACAGCACGCTACGACCAGTAGGAGCAAAGATATAGTGGTAAATGTGTAAAAAACAGGAGAAATTATTTCATCTTTGAAGCCTTCCGAAAACGGTTCAAGATACACAAAAAATATGTATTAAAGAATAATAGCTCTTTTAATGATCTAAAAACAGTCCGCGACAGTATATGTCTATCTTTTAAGATTAACTCACAAAAACCGTTTTTATGAGTACCTAATTTGGTCGAAATAATTTGTTTAAGGTGTATCAACATAATAATATTAATCTTTATTCAAATAAACAAATAAATATGTTGTTGGTTAAGAGTACTTCATTGTGAATTAAAAAAAAAACATAGGTTTTATCCTGAAAACTCTACGAGAACTCGACCATTCCGAAAACCCCGCAAGAACGGGAACTATGTGGGAAGAACCAAAAATCTGCCGGAAGTCATGGAATACCACACGGACGGAGTCGCGGCAAAAGCTAGTTATGAATAAAACAAGTCTAAGTTTACAGAATAGCACTATGACCATGGACGTTGTAACGAAACTTTACGAGTCTCTGATCAGTTATGCCAATACCGCACGCGATAATTTTGATCAGTACGAAACGGCTGCTAAAGAAAAAAATCCATATGCTGACTACAAAGACACATTTGAAAGAAAAAGATTTCGCAGCACACGCATCACTTTTTTTGAAGGATCATCAAAGACGGCACAGTTGAGAGGCAAAGGAAAGTTTCGTGTAGATACTTTCATTCCCATAATCGACACATTAATTACTCATTTAAAAAAACGTTCTGCAGCATACCAAGAAATTGATAGTCGATTTGGTTTTCTTTGTCAGTTAACAATAATAAATAAAGGTGTTTATTAAGGTTAACAATCAGTTATTTGGTCCAAGATATTCTTGTAGGGGTGTATTGAGCCCATTGCTTTTGATCCTATTCATACATCAGCTAAATTTAACTCTGGGGTGTGAAGTTTCTAATCTGCAGTTTGCAGATGATTTACAAAGATGTACAAAGTGTACAATCAGTCCTCAATGTAGCTCTCCTAAGACTAAAGAACTTATTTTGATAGCCTTCGGCTGGAGGTCAGCAATGAAAAAAGTTGTTGTCTTTTGAAAAAATGGAATTAGAAATAGGAATGTAAATATTTTGTTCAATAATAATGTAATGTCTGTAGAAAGCTCTGTAAAGTTTTTAGGTGTTATTTTTACAAACAATTGTAGATGGAATAAGTATGCTGAAACTCTAGAATCTCGAGCTTTAAATGCTTGTAACATTTTAAAATCTTTAACAAGCACATATTGGGGTGCTGATCCAAGGACTCTATTAACATTGTATAAATCATTAATAAGGAGTCATTTTGAATATGCTTTTTTGTTTTGCAGGGGTAAGAACTATAGTAGATAAATTAGAAAAGATACAAAACAAATGTTTGCATATTATAATGGGTGCCATGCGAACTACTCCCATAGTGTCAATGCAGGTGGAATGTAATATACCTCCATTAGCACTTAGGTTTAAAAACTTACAATCAAAATTTATTGCAAGGTTGCTCTCCATTAGTAATCATCCACTTCTTGTTAAACTGCGGGACACTATTAACAGGACTGCCAATATTAATTCATGTGTTTCAAGGTTTTCTGAAACAGAACAAATTTTTAATAAACACAATATATTTTCTAGCATGGTATGGCCTTGTTACTCTGGGTTATATGAATCAAAATTTATTCAGATAAAAATTGTAGTCAAGAGTCTTGTAAAGTATAAGGAAGACATTTATAGGGAACTTGATATATACAGATGGGTCTAGGAACAATGAAGCAGTCTCTATAACTGTCTATGATAGTCAGATCAAGGGTGGATTTGGTCATAGGCTGAATTCACTCACAAGCATATACTCCGCTGAATCCAGCATATGTATGTATATACTGCTATGGAGCACATTCAAACACAGACTCATCAAAAGTGGATTATAATAACGGATAGTTTAAGTTTATTGACAGCACAACAAAATCCACAATTAAATTCAAAAACTAACTATTATATATAAAATAAGAGAGTTTTATCATCTGCTGTCTCAAAACAAGCAAATAGTCCTATTCTAGAGCAAGCAGACTATTTTGCTAAATTTATTACAAATCCGGCCTACAATTAAGTATCTTTCTTCCTCGTTTCTTTTAGAGTTTCTGATTGACTATAAATAGACTTGTAATTTTTACTGAATTAAACACTGCCATTCTTAAATTACATAAAAAACTATAAACAACTTTTTTTGGTTTGTAGTTATGCAATGAAATTATAATCTCTGCATATTTAGAACACTTTGTTTTTGTTTTACCTATGTAAAGAAGTGACAAAAGTAGTTATTTTTCAATACTGTTTGTAGGAACTTTCCCTTATTTATATAGAAAAGGTAATAAAGAGGGCACATTATAAATCTATTAAACCACATGTAAGTATATAAAAATGTTAAAATGACTTGTATACCTATTTCATTATATTCAATTAAATCAATTTTTTTTGTTTATAATTTTTAATTATGAGCACCAATTTCTAAAGTAAAATAATAATAATGTATATTATCATCTATAGTTATAAAATATAATTAATTATTTATAGTTTTTTTTTATATTTATAGTATGTATTGTGTGCCTATAACTACTTGGGAAGTTGCTTACTTTAGATACTTACTTAAGTATAGAGTTGGTACAGCATTTTGAGTGAGTCGTTTCCTTGAAAAACGGTAAAACTGTTCAAAATAATCATCACATATTCTTATATTGTTATAAATGTAAGAATCTTCCTATTGTTTCATGTCTTCATTTAAAATATTTTTCCATTGAATTATTTTCTCCAAATTTGGGTATTCAGGTTTAGGAAATTGATGAAAAGGACCTGAAATGTTTTTATTAGAAGTCAATAAACTGTTACGGTTGAAATTGATGTAACAAGAGTAGTAATTGATTGTATATACATATATACGACAAATAATATTTTTTTAGATTTTACTAAATAAGTACCTTTAGTCGCACACCGAAAGTAACACTTAATAGCCGATTTTCGTGGCATTTTTTCAACTTATCGATAATCCAAATTCGTGGTTTGCAATCAAAATCCAAATGAGAAGAGCTGGGGTCGATCGTACTCGCAGAAAACAAAGTCCAATTGAAAAAAAACGGGGTCGATACTCGATCGTCAAAAGCGTGGAAATAGGAGTCAATGATATATTAAGCCGGGTCAAATGTTTGAAAAAGAACGTACAGCACAGTAAACAACGGCAAATGAGCAACTGAAATAATTTAAAAATTGTCCTAATGTCAATTGTCAAACCAATTTCAGAGCTACTTACGCCATCTATAAAGTTATAAAGGAAAATAGTGTCAAAGTTATTATATGACAGTTTTTCATCCCCATGATGCATACTTTTATTTAACTTAATCGAAAACGGCACATGTTCCTTACTTTATCGAGTATATAGAAAATTAAAACCAATAAAGTAATAGTTTAAAAAAAGTAAGCTCTCAAAAGCTGGGTAACAATGTAACGAGTTTTAAACAATGTCCCGATATTTATCAACACTTTAGGGGCCATCCATAAAGTACGTCACACGTAAAGGGGGGGGAGGGGGTCGACAAAGTGTGACATGGTGTGACAAGGGGTGGGAGGGCTCCTAAGTTTCGTGACATCACATTTCATAATCTAGAGGTACTAATCGCGTAACTTGAAATATTAATTAAACTAAAAAATATGTCCAACTCTATCTTTAGGGCAATACGGTTTGTTTTGTTGACAAATTCATAGCCGCTTGAGCCGCTTCTGACACACGGTGCCGATCGCCGACGAGCCCTTTGACTAATGCCGCAAAACGCACCGCAACTCGCGTAGGTTACTTTGATACTATTTTGATTTCATAAAAAGGTACTTAATTTAAATGGAAATAAAACTAATTTCGGAACTGCTATTTTAATTTAATAATTTTTCGATGTTAAATTGCAAAACATGTGACGTCACGCTAGGGAGGGGGGGGGGGTCTCAGAAATGTGACCACCTGTGACAAGGACGGGGGAGGGCTCAAAAACTCATGAAATAAGTGTGACGTATTATATGGATGGCCCCTTATTGACGAAGCTGACACAGTTCATATAGGAAAAAGTAAAAAGAATCTGCTCCCAATCTATCTGTATTTAGTTTTTGTGCGACAATATTATGATATAAAAGGCACAAAGAGACGGAGTTAACTTATGTCAGTGAAGTAACTATGTGTTTTATTGTTTTAGGTTTTATCCTGCGTTATTTTAAATAACGTTCAGTTTTTTGCTGTTATTTTTTTAGAAATTTCTAATTTAGGTGATTAGTCATAGCTAGTTGTTTCATCTTATGCTGTTTATATACTAGATATATGTAGTTTAACATGACATTATAGGTACATACATTATACGAATATTTAAAAAAAAGGCAAAACGACGTGTTGTCGATATATTCGGAGAAAATTATATCTAGATTTAAATAAAAACAAAAGTTTAATCGATTCTTTTACTTTTATCCTAAATATCCGAGAATTTCCGCATTAATCAATCTACTCAAATTAACGACGAATTAAGCAATATATAGTCCAATACGTATATATTTCAATAATACTTATATAGTTCAATACGTACCAGGTAAAAGCTTATTTAAAATATTGATGAGTATTATTTTAAGTTTAAAATTAGCATTAAAGGACCCCTGGTGTTGTAAGATTTGATAGAAATAGATCAGTTACAAGAATCTATAGTAATAAATACCTTGGAAAAATATATAGAAGAACTGTATTTATGAAACTTAAAATTTTCTTAAATTGAGTTAATTTAGTCGAACATAACTGAACTTTAACTACTTCAAGGAATTCGATCTAAAAAATATATATATTTAGTAGGAATTGAAGATAAAAGCGTAAGGTTTGGGACGGGTTCTCCAAAAGAGGCTAGAAACGCAATCCCTGACATCACGCTACAACCAATAGGAGCAAAGATATATGTAGTGGTAAATGTGTAAAAAACGGGAGAAATTATTTCATCTTTGAAGCCTTCCGTTGCGTGCGCCGTGAAAACGGTTCAAGATACACAAAAAATATGTATTAAAGAATAATAGCTCTTTTACTGATCTAAAAAACAGTCCGGGACAATGTATGTCTATCTTTTAAGATTAACTCACAAAAACCGTTTTTATGGTACCTAATTTGGTCGAAATAATTTGTTTAAGTTGTATCAACATAATAATATTAATCTTTATTCAAATAAACAAATAAATATGTTGTTGGTTAAGAGTACTTCATTGTGAATTAAAAAAAAAACATAGGTTTTATCCTGAAAATTCTACGGGAACTCGACCATTCCGAAAACCCCGCAAGAACGGGAACTATGTGGGAAGAACCAAAAATCTGCCGGAAGTCACTATTCCACGCCGACGAAGTCGCGGCAAAAGCTAGTATTAAAATATACTGTAACATTACAGGACAAGTTCTAACATCATATGTTCCTGGGTCCAGAAGACTGGTTCTGTGTATCAAAAGCAAACTTTAATTGACGAAATTCATAAATGAGTTGACCTGAGACCTAGGCAATGGATTTCATTCATTTTGACCACGACTGACGACGTGGTGATACAACTCAGGAGCCACAGAAAAACACCAACTGAATATGATAGTAGTGTAACATGAACAAATTAAGATTTACTAGTTTTTCTTCAACAAAAAAATTACTAATCCAAAAATTTATCATAAGTACAAATAGAACCGAAACAGTAAATAATTTAAAGTAAGATCATTGAAAGACAATCGACAAAATTATTGATATTTATTTGACAGATCAAATGAGTGTTGTATAGACGACATCGTCTGTTTTGTCTAAACGCTAATGTTTTGCTTTTATATTGTTGATGGAAAACTTATATAATATACTTAGGAAACACACTTTTAAATTGAACCGAACTTTTAAATTCCCAACGCATCCAAAGTGATATTGAAACGCTGACGCTCAGTGTTGCCAGGTGAGGCTATATAGCGCCAATGGGGCCATCTCCCTAATACCGAGTGGCGATATTATTTTATCCACTGAAATCAGGTAGCCGATTTGATTTGATATTAGCAGGTCAAGGAGAGGCATATTGTAAATGGTGCCGGGTGAATTTACGTGCTCATGAGCATGATTTAAAACTTCATTGCAGCAGAAAAACTCATCAACACAAGGCAACAAGTTTAACTAGTAAAAAACAGAAAAAGTTAATCGAAACAGGTAAATTATTTTAAAAACAAAGTGGAATCAATAAAAATAAAAAAATCTTGACCATTTGTATTATAATTGAATTTTATTTGTATTTAAAATATTATTTGTTATTGTAAAATAATAGAACGAATTTAATTAACATAAAACCAATAATAAGCTCATGAATTTATTTCAACTTTCCCGCCTAACTACCTGTGCACCATGATGGGGCTACCTCGGGGTTACACGTGCGCTCCAGTGCGGCGGGGCGTTTCGAGAAAAAAATATTCTGGTAACACTGATCACTAATATCGCTTTGTTTGTGAATTTTACGCGGGAAAGTACTTTGTAAACTTTGTTAACTTTTATTTTTGTAAATTGAATTTAACTTATTTAAGGTGTACTGAGTTAGGATTATTATTAGTTGGTTCTAGTTAAGGTTTTATTTGTTATTTAAAAGTACTGGCTTTATAAGAAAACTATACTTTTGTGAGTATTTTTTAGAATCCTAAATTCAGAAATGGGATACTATTCACGTTCACAGTTACATTTATGTAATACGTCTTTGATTACATAAAGAGTTATAAATAAAATAAAACAATAATTATGTTTTAAAATCTATTTTAACTATTACTTGCGTGTGTTATAGGTGACTGGTTGATTGAGTAAGCAGATGATGAGATGACTGATAAATAACATTAGTCTCGCAACAAATCGCGTCGACAAGACAAGGACTGTTTGGTTTTGGAACAGAACTCGATGTAAGAATATAAGTTTGGATTACGATCGAGAAGTAGGACAAATTCTTTTTCAGGCCACCCTACCACGTATCAATGCATTAGAAATTTAATGCTACCTAAAACAAACAAGCAATTCAAATTAGGGCATGAGTCTAACAGGTACAGAATTTGTTTTATTAATAGTACACGCATTTGGTAAGTTTTATTTGCTATATTCAATTCGTAACCATATAGGGGTGGTTAACTTCATGTTTTCTAATATATTCTCACTCTTTGGCTTAATAGTTTCCGACGGTTAGCAAATTTTCGAATTTTTCGAGTTTTCTACTTTACTTACCGAATTTGGTAACATTATTTATTTAATAATACACAAAATGCATAATGCAAGTTGTCAGGTGTAAAGAAAATCGTTAGAAATTGGATATGAAACATAAAGAACTTATTTTGAAAGGCTATAGGGTTTATAATTCTGTAAAAATAACTCAGTTAAAACTAGTGGAGACATCATTATAATGTAACCAACCTAAAATACAGTTAATATTCCAATTGAGTGTAAGGTTTAAGCGCAGGAACAGAGTGAAAAAGAAGAAAAGGTAATGCAGATAGCACACATACTGAATGTGATATAATTTATGTCACATATATTCCAGAAGCTTCTTCAAATCATATGATCAGATTAAAATGAATATTACACATGAGGGAGCTTTACATGGAAAAGAGAGTAAATTGGAGAGCAAGTATGGAGGAAGAATAAGAATTGTTTAAGATAAATGATGAATGAGAACTTGTGGATAACTCTTGTGATTCTATGGTGGCTCAGTACAAATGGGTGTTTAAAAACAAAGTATGATAATGTTGGTAAGGTGCATTATCATTCAAGATTAATGGCAATATGTTTTTCACAGAAAGCCAGCATAGACTATCATGAGACCTTCCCCTGTGCTACATTATTCTACTCTAAGATTGTTATTTTCTTTAACTGTAAAATTAGGTTTAAATATACACCATCTTGATGTACTATAGCTTTCCTGAATGGTTTTTTTTTATATTAAAGGGGGCAACCGAGCAGACGGCCTACATGATACATAAGACATGTTGTGGATGTGTCACCACCCTTGATTAGGGAAGAGGGGGAGGAAAAATGGGAAGGGGAGGAAAGGATGGAAGAAGGAAAAGGACAAACGGCACTCCTACTCATCGGACGAAACGCAGCCATTAAAGACTACTTCACACCAATCTTCTGTGAGAGGGTGGTACTTCCCCGGTCGAGACAGCTCATGTTTGAGCTGCATTCACTTGACCACAGCTAGGCCCTATGATATTTTTGAATGATTCTGTGTATATTGAAAAACCTGTATTGTATGAGGATGATAATAATAAACATGCCATCTATGGACTTGAGCAGTCCTCACATGCATGGTATGAGAGAGGCAATGATCAGTTAAAATCTTTAGGTCATTTAAAATCTAAGTATGAACCTTGTTTATTTATAAAGTTTGAAAGAAATGTTAAAGTGATAATAGATTTGTTTGTGATGACTTTTTTGTATTCTCTAATTGTAAAATGACAACTAATCAGTTAATACAAGATTTAAGCAGTAAATTTTAAATAAAATATCTAGACCACATAAAGCATTGTTTAGGCTTAAGAGTAAATATGTATGAAAATGTTATAACTGTTGATCAAGAACAATATGTAGAAAGCTTTCTGAAATGATTTAATATGTTACATTGTAAAACTGTGGAAACTCCTATGGAGGTTAATGTAAGGGTAGAAAAATCTAAGAGCAGTTTTTGTGATAAGAAAATTCCATGTAGACAACTGGTAGGTAATTTTATGTATTTATCGGTCTTGACCAGACCAGACTTAGCTTACAGTGTATGTTATTTGAGTCAGTTTAAGAACTCATATGATGAAACTCATTGGAAACATTTAAAACGAATTTTAAAGTACTCAAAAGTTACTAAAATCTTTGGCCTTGTTTTACGAAAGGATAATTGTTATAGACAAGGATATGTTGATGCAGGTTGGGGTTCAGGTTCAAATGATAAAAAATCTTTTTCTAGATTTTGTTTTAAGTTGTCTGGTTTAGTAATTTCTTTTGAATGTAGAAAACAGAAATATAGCTTTGTTTTCAACAGAAGCACAGTATATTTCCATGTGAGAAGCCAGTAAGGAGGCTATTTATTTTTGAAATTGGAGTTAATTCAGAAACAATGATTTTGTATAATGATTAACAAATGTATAAAAACTTGTTTTGAATCCAGTATACCACAGGAGATCTATACATATAGATGTTAGATACTATTTTGTGAGACAGGCAGTAGCAGATAAGTTTGTTAAAATTGATTATTTATAAACTGCTAAAATGCCAGATGATATTTTAACAAAAAGTTAAAGTTAGTTAAAAGTTTATAGTCATGAATACTCCAGATACCATGGTCCAGTGGAGGGGATCGTATATATGCAGCTGTGGGTGGAGCCTGTCTGTTGCAGCGTGCTGGCGAACTTAGTGTGGTGGAGTACGGCCTCGATAGAGTACTACAAACCGTGAGTATAGATCAAGATCTACACAATGTCAAGTAATTTAATTTATACTAAAATGATTCGTATCTTATGGAGGTTCGTACTGAGCGTGTGAATCCTCACGTGCTCAGTGTCCGTATCAATGAGGGCAGGAAGACGGAGGAAGAACGAAAACACTTCGCCTATCTGCTGGACAGACAGACGATTGCTGTTATTGATCTTGTTACAGGTACGGAACATACGTAGGATAGATGTTAGAGTTCCTTTGTTATGAAAAAAAGATTGATGTCGTTGCATTATATTTATTAATATCAATGATGTGAATGTTCTAGGAGTTCAGTTAGGGCAATGGTGGCACGAAGCTCGGGTGGATTGGTTGGAGCTGACTGAGAGCGGACATCTGCTTCTGTTCCGTCATACTAGACGACGACTTGCACTTCTCCGTATTGATACCGGTGAAAAGGTAGCACTCATATATCTAGCGTAAACGACATAGCTGGATAAATTGAGTCAAATGAATATGATATTTTATTGTCTGTTATTTCATTTTTTTAGGAAATTATCGCGAGCGGAGTTAGTTTCGTGCAATGGATAGAAAACAGTGACGCTGTTGTAGCCCAAACCCCAACACATTTGCTGATTTGGTTAGATTTTAATAATACAGTAAAACCGTTTATACCGACATTGAAGGGACATTGAAGGGGTTTTGACTGTATATTTTTTAATTGTACTGGATAAAAGTAACTTACTATGTGTACAAAATTTATTTGAATATATATAGTAAATCTTCTAACTTAAAAATAGTGTATCGTTGGCAATGGGTTAAATGATCCATATTGATTTCTTTTTTTGGGAGAGAACATATCAAAATATTCCTGTAAATTAATCCAAGTTTTTACTCATTATATCTTTATCTTACATACAGTAAGATATACATGGATCATAAGGTTGTTCCTACATATATATGTTTGTTTGTATGTGTTACAGCTACAGTGTGTGGGAGCCTCAGTGTGTTGACATGTCTGAGTGTGTATCAGTCTCGGCTGTATCAGTATCAGAGCGACGAGTCCTACTGGAAGGAGGTCAGATCCAGGCCATTGTATTGGATGAACATCGACTGGCTTTCAGTATGTACCCATTACAGTATTGACATTATTTTTATACTAGCTGCGCCCCGCGGTTTTACCCGCGGACTTCCGGGATTTTTGGGATTTCCGGGATGTAAAGTAGCCTATGTGTTATTCCTGGACGTCAGCTTCCTGTATACAAAATTTTATCAAAATCGGTTCAACCGTTTGAGCGTGAAAAAGTAACAAACATACACACACACAAACTTTCGCAATTATGATATTAGTAGGATTAATGAGATCTAGTATTCATTTAAATGAAACACATCTAGTCTGCCCGTGATCATGGTTGCTGTAAAGTAACCGAAACATTCTTTTCATTTATTTTTTATTGTTTGAAATGATTACTATGAAATTTTTATATAGACGACGTTTAAATTTAAAGTTCATAGTAGGGTAATGTTAATCTGGTGCACACTATCAACACAACAAGATTCAGTATGTTGCTGAAGTAACTTTTTGGACAGATTAACTTATAGAATAATACAGAGTACTTTTAAGCCATTTTTTTCTGGTATAAGACAATAAATGAACGATTTTATTATAACAGGATTGATTTAATGTTCTAAGCTCTATTTGAATTTATTTTCATCAATCGCTATATTGATAATTTATATGGAATATTAAATGGAAATTACTATTTATTTTGAATAGATTCGGCGTTACGTAGCGGGGACTTAAAGGATTGTGCTCAATACTTGGACGCTGTGTCGAGGTCTGCGGACGTCGGGTCGTTGTGGTGTCAACTGGCTGAACAGGCGCTAACAGGATACGATGTTGAGGTTAATATGTATGACATTACAGTTAGATTAAATATAAACAGAAGTTTGTAAAGGCCTCGTTGCCAAACACATTGAAAACATCCTACTAATTTTTAGTAAGTTTTTCACGATATTTGCTTTATGTGAATTTGTATTCAAGTACAGAGGATATAAGTACAGTGGATGTCTCATAAATAATGTCGGTTTTCAGTGTTCACTTTTTAATATATAATGTAATAAAATAGACTAACTATGAGAGGTATAGAGGTTTTTTTCCCAAAGAGCAGTAAGCTCTTAGGTTAAACGGTTTTTTTGACCTTAAATGCAAAAAAAATGTCGCACTGCTTTAATAACATTTGTTGGATTCAAATTATTTTGTACAATAGAATTTCGCCATAGATCTCAAGTGTAAAGTCTGAACTGAATTTCGGATGTGGTAGGAATTTAGTATCACTAAGTTCTTTGATCATATTCCGCGCTACTCGTCATTTATGGTTTAGAATTGTCTTGAAAAAAAAAACCGGTTTCGGTAACATTAATATTTCTTCAACAAAACCTCTTACATTCGCATCACCTGTCCACTATTTTATCAAAACGTAGTCCTTCATCAACAAACAATCAGAAAATTATTCAAAGAAAATAAAATTACTGTACCGTTCCTACGAGCTAGAGATAAATTTAAGAAGTTCTAACATTTAAATCGATGCGTTGAAATTTTTACATTTGAATCGACATTACCTATGAGCGACCATGTATATATGATAGAAATAAAGATTGTCTAATGGTTTTAGAATAACTACTTCAATTTATTATTGGTTTAATTACATTAACGTTAGGTTCAAGTAGATTGGACCACCCTGATACCGAAAAACAGTAATGTTTGGTTAATTGTTAGCCATTCAGTTGTGGTGGTATATTCCTCACTGCTCAAATTAGAGAAAGACTAATATATATATTATAACATTTAAACGTTTTAGTTCCTCATAACATATATTTTTTTCAGTTGGCGACGAAATGCTATAAAGCAGTGGGTGATGAGGCTAGAACATTTTATCTAGAGAAAACTTTCGAGTTGGCTTCAACCAAAGGAGACGGGAATATTGATGAAGGTATTTTTTGCATTTAAACGTTTCGGGTACATCTCATATATGTTTCTTTAAGTACGCACTTATTGTATTAATAGTATTTATTTTATTAATCGTGATTATAATATAATGCATAGGTTTAAAGAGTCCCGAGGTTCGTGCACGTCTAGCAATATTTGTGGGACACTTAACCACCGCCGAAGAGTACTACGTACGTGGAGCCGCTCAGCCAGAATTGGCCATTAATATGTACAAGCAGTTCAATAGATGGGCAGATGACAAGCGGTGACATCACTCAGGCAGCAATACATGGACTATCTCACGTCAACAGGTGCAAAAATTATAACCGTTCAGAATATAATTTAAGATTGATAAAAATTTTTACGCGCTGCAAAAAAATATTAATAAAATCTTATATATAATCTTCGTTAGAATAACACCAATAATCTATTTGCCCTAGTAAATTATTATTTTGTTGGTACAGGTCGTCTCGGCGAGGCGGGGGTGGTTTTAGGGTCAAGCGGTGACGTGCGAGGCGTGTCGCGTCTGTTACATCACCCCACACTCATGAAAGATGATGAGCTCCTGCAGGCTGTGCACGATCAACTAGGACAGGTGAAGGATACATTATCAGATACACAAAAAAATAGGGATGGGTCCATTATCAGATTGCTAAATAAAAATGCCAATGAAGTATGAACCCATTTGTGGGAATACCGCTTGCTGGTCTCACTAAGGATAGTCTTGTTGTAGTAATGAAAGATCCTGCTCAATTCGTTGTAGGTCTTAATACATACGTAAATGACCAATTAGCGTTTGTTTTTGATTTAGTATTATTGATTATACTATTGAAGAGGTAATGTAAATGTGAATTATACAAGTTAAAGACAAGGTTTATGCATTTAACTAAAAAAGAATAGTAGAAGTATATTTTTTGAATATAACTGTCTCAAACATAAATATTTATTCTTATACTGTAACTCCTGCATATTACTATACATTTTAAAAAGTTAAGATTCACTAATTAGAGACATAGATTATGAACTTTACAATTTGTTTCCTTTGTAGGAGGAATGGTGGGAAATGGCTGGTGAAATATCCGAGCGTAAAGGTGATATCAGAACTGCTTTTGATTACTATTAGAAGCAATAATTAGAGGCATAGATTAGAGGCAACAACTACGCAAGAGCCGTTCAACTAGCAAGAGAAGTTAGCACTATCTATTTGAAACTTTTGTTTTTAAATTTTATTATATCATTTTTTGTTCTTCAGGCCTGTCCCGGTGAAGTGACCAGGTTGGAAGGAGAGTGGGGCGCGTGGCTTGTATCATCGCGACAGGCGGGCGCCGCTGTACCTCATCTCATAGAGGCTGCTCGAACCGTTGATGCTCTCACTGCGGCTCTGAAGGCACATCATTATAAAAAAGCTCTTCAAATTGTACAGGTATTATTAATAATAACTGGTTACTGAGCTTTGCTGGGTATTAAGGAATTATTAGTATTAATTGTGTTTTTTTTTTAATTTCGTTTAGGCATTTTTAATTTAACACGTTAAGAAGACAGAAAATAATATAAATCAATAATTAATCTCTTAATCTAACCTTTAAACAAACATTCGTTGACTTCCTGGTACTCAACAACGCCACCTGCTGTTGTGTCGTTAAAGCAATTAGTAAAAGCAAGTAGCATAAAGTAGTATTACTATTCGCCACTATATGTCAGGGAGAGCCATATTTTAAACGACTAATTTTTGTTATTCTTTTTTATGTAAAATAACATTTTTTAAATGATTAATGATGATAATGATTCCTAGCTAGATCGATTTACCGCCATCGTTTGAGCCGATACCGAGATTCCCATAATATATAAATATATATACAAGAATTGCTCATTTAAAGATATAAGATAAGATATTTGCCATAGGTTTTGTTTTTTTTTTTATATATTGTAAATCAATCCATTGATATCTTTAGGTTATAGAAGATAAAGAATCAATTCGGGAGCAATGTGAACAGTTGGGGGATCATTTTATATTTTCTCAAGTAAGTTATTTTAAATAATGAACAAAAGAAATATGTTGTTATTATTTTTTTATAATTGTTATTAACGTAATTCGATTTTGTTCATTCCGTATTAGTTATTGTGTATAGTTACAAAAATATAAATGTAAACATCCAATAAGGGTGTAAACGAATATGTTTTCAATTATTCATTTCTTCTTTTACACACGGATTTAACGTCACGATCAATTTATTAATTTTTTAGAATTCAAAGTTTGGGTCGATTTTTATTCTATTCTAGTAGGTTTCATTTGTCAATTAATTTCTTTTTTGCAAACATTTACAGGAATGGGATACAGCGGAACGAGTTCTCATATCCTGTGGTATGGCGGAGAAATGTGTAGGAGCGTACAACGCCGCGGGCAAAGTGTCGGAAGGTCTACGTGTTGCCGCTACACATCTGGCAGAAGAAGACACGAGAGATATTTACTGACCACTCGCTCAACAATTACGACAGGAAGGGCACTTTAGAAAGGCTGAACAAATTGATATAGGACTAGGAGATACAGGTGAGGCTATATCTATGTATAAGGTAATACTCTAAAATATTGAAATATACATTGTTTAATTATATGCATAGAACGAATATATGGTTTTCCTAAATCTAACGTTAGTTTAAACTAACGAACGTATGTGCCTACAACGCACGTTCCAATGACCTGATATTAGTTCTGGACAGGCTCAAGTCTTTTAGTAGGTTGTAGAGAGATACTGGACCCCTTTAGAAATATTGCAAAGTTGTACTTTTCAATGCCATATTGGCCTTACTTATTACGTCACAATAACAGTCAGATTCAAATATGTATTTAGATGGGATATTGCAATCGAGTTGAGTGAGATGGGTGGTGGGATCACGAAGTGAGAAGTAGCGAGGCATGAAGCAGCGGTTCTGGCTGAAGAGAACCCGGAGGAGGCTGAGGCGGCTTTCCTTAGAGCTTCGGCGGCTGAATCACCAAAGAGCTTTGGCCTTGGCCGAACAGCATGCCACGCATATGGTGAGATATTTTGTTTGATAAGTAACGTAATTTTAGTTTCAATGTTCATATACTTTATTCTGATTTACTTTATAAAACTCTTAAACGATAAGATTTGCTAATAAGTTGACAATAGGACAGTTTTTGTCGTTAAAAAATTTGATAGCCTGCTTACATTGGCTATACAGTATACTAGCGATTATAATAGTGGTAGTAAGTGTAGTATTATGTGACGTGTATAGACAGAGGAGGTGTTGGTCGAGCGCGGGGACCTGGCACAGTTTGAAGCTTTCATGATAAGAGCCAACCGACCGAGGGAAGTGGTGCAGCATTACAAAGACTTGGGTTCGTACGGAAATTACTTTATTGTATCTCTGAAGAATTCCTTTTAAAGAATGACAAAATACTTTGTTAAGTACGATAGTTTTTATAAAATGGTGATAGCTTGTTACCTTCGTCTATTAAGTATTAACATACATGACACTTTCTTCGACAAGATAGAGATCAATAAATTTATAAGATGGATAACTTACAGCTTGAAGCGATATCGTTTGTTAAATTTAAACAATACTCAAGAAAGCTGTGTATTATCATCACATTTTGCTTTTAATATTTTTGAATGTAGTTTAGTGTGATTAAATAATATATTTTTCATGTTCAGAGTTGTACCTACGAGGAGGCGTCTCGAGTGTCCCGCGAGTATCTCCCGGAGAGCTCTGAGTCACCGGTAGTGATAAACCGTGATAGGTATATATATATATACTAGAAGACCCGGCGAACTTCGTATCGCCCTATAATCAAGAAATATCTGTTACGTTTTTTTATTTATCTTTTTGGAATTTACCTATTAAAGCCATAAATCTCTGTGTTTTGAAGTGCGACAGAATGATTGACAATTAGTTAGTTGTCAAACTAATGTCAAAAAAGAAAACGTTTGTATCAACAACTACTAATAAATTAAAAATTAATTAAAAAAACATTGTGAATCTAAACCATTTCCAGATCCCCTTAAACACACAAAAAATTTCATCAAAATCGGTCCAGTCGTTTGAGAGAAGTTCAGTGACATACTCACTCACAGAAGAATTATATATATAAAGATATATATGTCGTCACATTGTTTGTGTGCCATGAACTCCTAAACTAACTCCTTAACATCATTAATACAATTTTTTAACCTGTGTGCGGTTTTCGTCCTACTTGAAAGATTGGTTTCTTTGAATCTTAATTTTGTAATGGAAATGCTATTTTATTTCTATTTCTTTTCTAGTTTGTTTATTTATTGTCACTATCATTTAAACAGTAATAACTGTTTGTAGGTTCCGCAACGTTCTAACAGATGGCAGTATTAATTAGATTAAGTGTCCAATAATGGCGATAAGTTTAAAGCACAAATTTTAATGGAACCATTGGAAAAAATAAAAGTGAAAATTTGTCAATATGAGCAGTAACTATTCGCCTGAGTCATGTGGTTTACGCCGAAACACGCCTACTGTTATTTTTTTTAATTTAATTCGTAAGTACATGTGGACAAAGACTTGTACAAAAGCTACTAGTTATACTTATATTCATATCTCAAACTATTATTTCTTATTACATAAAAATATACACAAAAATGACGGGAATATGTTAAATTACGTGTAATGGTATGAATTTTATTTTATTTCATGTATATATAAAAAATATTATAATGAAATCTAAGATCCTCGCGAGTATTCATTTAAATGAAACTAAATTTTTTACGGATTATTACGCATTATATAATATTTTTAAAACTACATATTCCCGACGTTTCGGTTACATTACAGCAACCGTGATCATGGGCAGGCGAGATGTTAACTGAATACACGCGATAATCTTAGATACATCCTATTAATGTTATAATTGCGAAAGTTTGGGAGTGTGTGTGTATGTTTGTTACTTCTTCGCGCTCAAACGGCTGAACCGATTTGATAAAATTTTGTATACAGGAAGCTGACGTCCAGGAATAACACATAGGCTACTTTACATCTTCCAATCCCGGAAATCCGCGGGTAACACCGCGGGGCGCAGCTAATATCTGTATATGAATCAGTATGGACTGGATATCAAGTGGAATGTTTGTTTTTAGGGGTGAGTGGTGGGAGGCAGTACAGGTGCTGCTGGGCTGGCGGAGCAAGCGGCACTCAGGGCAGCGCGACTGGCCAGGGACAAGCTGACTGACTTGATCAGCAAGAGGAGGAGGCTGACACGTGAGATGAACACTGACATTATGTTACCTGACATGACTGGTTGTTTTATTCATGATTCACAATGAAAACCTGCTGGCTCACTGAATAGTGTGACACACATGCAGTACACAAGTGCAGTAGGGTTATTGAAAGGTTTATGAGAGTCATAAAAATCTTAATCGTACCTTGTATCAAAGTTGCCTAGTAATTCAATATTATTAAAATAGGTATACCCTCTTGGAGATTCAGCATAAACTGACAGATAGATAAAACCTAAATACACTTAAACTGGTTTTTAACTATTGATAACTTGCAAATAGACACTTATTTTTTTTTTTATTATTAACATACAATAATTTTCTTTTGAATAGATAGTTTTAAATATTAAATTTGTAAACCTTGTGTATATCGTGTTTGTTACAGTTTTGCTTCCATCGGTCAGAGCGATGTGGGTGAACAGCTTCGGGCGGCACTTGTCGCTGGAATGGATGAAGATAATGCTGAAGGTGATTCATTGATAGTTTGTATAAGTAATATATTGTAAAATATAGAACACTCTTATATGTTTATTTAAATACCTTCCTGTTCCTGTCGGCGACTTCGTTTGCGTTTGTGTCAGAATTAGAAATGTATAGCTGACCGGACTAAAACTATTCAACCTTAAAGACAGTAAATAAGAGCATTTTGTATTTTATCAATTTATTTCTTTTTCGATCAGATGAAAACTATCCTACGTCCTTTCCCATGTTCTAAGTTATCTCTCCACAAATTTTCAGCCAAACCGTACAGCCGTTCTTGACGTATAAATAGTGTAACTAACACGATGTATATACAAAGATAGTTGGTATAGTTCGGATCAAGTTGTTTGTACGAAGGCTAGTTGATGTGACATATTATTCTAAATATTCCAGGTACATGAGCTGACTATGAAGAGGAGGGGGAAGAGATGCAACAAGAAACAAAAGAATCAGATTCAGAAAGTGAAGCGCTGGAGAAGTTAGTGAAAGCTGGCCAGTGGCAGCGCTGAGTGGCACGAGCCGGGGACAAGGCAGCACATTACGGCTTAGATACGCTGCTCATCTGTTCAAGATAAATTCAGTAAGCATAACTCATTATTAATAATATGAATACAACCTATTGTATTGTTTAATAGTTTTGATTGGCTGAAATTGCAATTTTTGCCTTGTTTCACAATTTCAATAACAATATTAATTTATTTATCTTTTAACTTATAATTATAACGACTGTTTATTTAACTGAAACTTAAGCTAGCTTAAAAGTGTATTATAATTTTTTATCACATTTAAACAGTATAGTGCATTACCATCAACGATTTAATTTCCACATTCCAACTCGTGGAATGACAGTCAAGCGCTATCCATTCGAGATAATAAAAAAACCTTTTTCCATTACATTATAGGTGCATGTGTTTACTAACCAATTTATGTTCCAGAGTATGGAAGGCGTAGATATTATGAGCGAAGACATACCACAAGTTCTTTCCCAAGTTCTGGAAGTACTTCGACAATATCTGACAGATGACGCCGGTGTAGTGATAGTGTCTACTAGTGACAGTGCTTTATCCAAGGCTGTATGCAGTGAGATCCTTGTTAGGATATCCGCTGCCCCCAAAGCCCTTCCTGCCATGAAGGAAGCAGCCGCCATTATGGTGATAGCTGGAGCCGATGAAAGGAGCATACAGGTTTTTATATAATGATCAAATTAGATTTGAAAAGAAAACTCAAATAATATATAATACTAACTGCGCCTCGCGGTGTTACCAGCGGATTTCCGGGATTTTCGGGATGTAAAGTAGCCTATGTGTTATTCCTGGATGTCAGCTTCCTGTATACAAAATTTTATCAAAATCGGTTGAGTCGTTTGAGCGTGAAGAAGTAACAAACATACACACACACTCGCAAACTTTCGCAATTATAATATTAATTGTAATGTCGTTTAGTTGTTGTTTAGCTTACAAAGAAAAATTCTGATGTTATGGATATAAAGGTACTCGTATGTAAATTAAAATAGAATGTTAATGTGTTTAGGCTATCACACAACTGACGGGTCGAGGCAGGCAGGCAGGCAGGCTCGAGCCCTGCCTCGATACGCTGACATCATTGTTGCTGGTGTTGGCAAGTATTAATACTGTATTATATATTATAAGTATGTATTAATTTTCTTTTGTTTTTATCAATAAAGTCTCAAGAATGGTCCAGACAAGCATGAGTTCAAGACTGACAGTATTCATTGAATTAGAACTAATATTTTCGGTTGCTGCAAAGTAAAAGAAAGGTCGGGAGTATATAGGCAAAATATTAAAAAACGCGTCGTAAATCTGAAAATATCAGTTTTATTTCAGTCCAGACAAGCATAAATAAGTAATTATGACATACCTAATAGTTGTTTTGGAAGTTATTCTTATTACAATAATTATTGTGCCTAATTAAATCTTTTGTTTACGTGACCGTATCTATAATTTTATCACGAATCTTTTAACAGCTTTTATCTGAAGAGGCATATGAAAACCATATTTTGTTTACTCATAACTTAGTAATTTTCGTGAAAGATTTAATATAATATAATGCCATGACAGGTGTCACGTTTTTTACAAATGATAGCAGGATAGATTTGTTAAGTGCTAAGAAATGATCTTCAATTAATGTTATTTATGCCGTAAATATAAATAATGCACAAGTTGTTCACAATGTTTATATGAAATGACTATAACATCTTCATGTAAATGTCTTTTAAAGTTATTAGAAGAGTACTAATAATAATTCCATTGTATGTATGTATACTTTTCCATTGCAGCGTATACTTACGTGGCGAGGTGATGGGCGGTGAGGCAGGGAGTCCTTCGTGTTGCTGAACCACAGTTTCGTGGAGCTGCTGGAGACCGCTGATGATGATGGGACCTAATGTTGGACTACGCCGACTTTGGTATAACTATTGGACCTCTATTATGATTATATTGAACTTATTTTATATCTAGATAAATATTTTATATATTTTTTTTATGCTATGGCGTCTTTTGCACTGGAATCGTGGAATATTTTATTGTTGGACGAATATATCTTGAGTATTGTGTGAAGAAAACTAGGAGGAGTTTTGTTGTTAAAAACTTTGAGATAATTATTTTAAAATGTATAAAATTTAACGCTTTTTGGAGTAATTTTAACATCAATTAGTACACTGAGGTTCTGTATAATTATCGACTACAATATTTATGCAAGGTCGATTTTCCAATTTATTAAAGTATTTTATATATTTTTGTTATACTATGGCTTCCTTTGCATTGGAATCCTGGAATATTTTTCTAATGTCATCGTTTTTATTTGTTGGATGAGTCATATTCTTGAGTACGGGGTGTAGGAAACACAGAGTTTGTTGAATGAAATAAGGCCGTTTATTCTATCCGAGAAACATAATTAATTGTTATTTAATATTTTATGTAATTGTTATAAATATTGGGCGAATGTTCATTTTATGTTGACATATATCATGTATTTGTTATATATATTTTTACTAGCTTTTGCCGCGACTTCGTCTGCGTGTAATAGTGACTTCCGGCAGATTTTTGGTTCTACCCACATAGTTCCCATTCTTGCGGGGTTTTCGGAATGGTTGAGTTCCCGTAGAATTTTCAGGATAAAACCTATGTTTTTTTTTATTCACAATGAAGTACTCTTAACCAACAACATATTTATTTGTTTATTTGAATAAAGATTAATATTATTATGTTGATACAACTTAAACAAATTATTTCGACCAAATTAGGTACCATAAAAACGGTTTTTGTGAGTTAATCTTAAAAGATAGACATATACTGTCGCGGACTGTTTTTTAGATCATTAAAAGAGTTATTATTCTTTAATACATATTTTTTGTGTATCTTGAACCGTTTTCACGGCGCACGCAACGGAAGGCTTCAAAGATGAAATAATTTCTCCCGTTTTTTACACATTTACCACTATATCTTTGCTCCTATTGGTCGTAGCGTGATGTTATATAGCCCACAGTCTTCCTCGATAACTGGACTATCCAACACAAAAAGAATTATTCAATTCGAATCAATAGTTTCGGAGATTAGCTCTTTCAAACAAACAAACCAACCATTCAGCTTTATAATATTAGTATAGATTTGACATAATTATTGTTTTTAAATATTTGAGATAATATTTTTTTAATATATAAAAACTAAAGATAGACTTTTGTAGCATTTAGAGCACCACTTAGTACACTGTACACTTACTTCTGAACAATTTTTGAGGACAAAATTTGATGCAAGTTCGTTTTCCTAATTTAATATTCGATGCAAAATCGATTTATCCTATTTAAGTACTCGATTATCTCCCTACTCTAGTTACGTAAGTTCATTAGAGAATGGATGGTTAGACCTAGCGATAAGACCGCCTTATTGTGCATTAACTTTTATTTTGTATATATTTTATTTTTATTGTTATATTAATAAAGTACATTATTATTATTACATTAGGTATGTATATTTCTAATCGAGTGCACGGATTGGTCTCAGAGTCCGCTACTGTTGTCGGGTTTGTTGGTCCGAGGGACCACTCTCTCTGAGTTGAGGGACTGGTCGACCAGGTGCGTGTATACACAGACTTATTAACATAACTTTGATATACGTACAAGGAGTAACTAGAATATCTAGGTGGACATTTGAGGCCGAATCATTCCAGTCGAGCATTATCCAATCTGTATAAAGAAAGCGAGGATTTGAAATATCGACATCATTAATATTATAGTTATATAACTAGTTATGTAGTTATTTTATCATGTATCGAAAGCCTTCTCGATTCTTTGTCAATTAACATAATATCGATATTTAATAAATTCAAAGGTATACATATATTCGTCGATAACTAGCTGCTTAAAAGAAATTGTTTTATATTTATGCTCATTGCAAAGAAACCATCGTCACTTAACTGTTGGAGTAAGATTTGAAAGTAGGTACATGTATTGTAAGCGTTCAATATAAGCCTCATAATATATACATGTATGTTATAATAATGTCAATTTTCTGTCTATTGTAATACATATTATTGTTTAATTTCAGACTCTGCCATTGGACAACCGTGTTAAATACATCTCGTACGTGGGGCCAGACGAGCAGTGCTGCGTCATCACCAGATATCCGTTGTCATCGAGATTGGTTACATTTACGAATGGTAAACTATTATAAGCACATATTTTTATACGAATCAATTATTACTTAAACTTCGTAACCCATACATGAAACATTGAGATGAACATTTAATTGAGTATATTTGTGTTAAAAAGTTAAGGCGAGTAAGTTAAGGCGACTAATAAAAAAAATGTTTTCACAAAAAAATAATCACTGACAAATTACATAGGTATGTACATTATTAAATTGAATCTATTAATTATAAAACGTATGCTGTCAGAACGTTTTAAGTAAGTACTTAAATGTATTGAATGGATTACATGTCGTCGGGGATAGTGCAAATCCACGTAATTATTTGGTACTAATTGTGTTCCGCCGCTCGTCACTCGTCCCCGGACGTGTCGGCGAGCGTGCTCATCACGTGACGTGACGCGCTGACTACTCGCACGTTTAGTGGCCACACACTATGTATTATTACTTAAGAGGCATACTACTGATTATAATTTATTGAATGTGTGTTTATGTTTTATTAACAGTCCTTCAATACTATTATTTTTTTTTTATTTGTCAAATATAACTTGAAATGTCTTTTAAATAGCTGTTAACAAAGTGCGATGTTTTAACTTTTTATTTATAAATTATTTATTTACTACGGTAAGGTAACTTAAATATTATTTTTAAAATTCAGTAATTGATTTGTTTATAATAACTATAGTAGATAATATGTGTGTTACAATAAAGATCCATAAGGTTATTGAGTTTCATTCCATTTTTAAAATTTCAAATCGAATATTTTTTTGACCGAACTGGAAACAAGGAATAACTATATTAGTTTCGTTTTGTGTTGTAAAGAATACTTAATATTTAAGTGTTGAACTATTTTCATTGAAGCTTAATAATTATATTGTGTTTATTAAGTTATATGGGAAAAAAATTCGTCACGTCTTCATTACCAACTTTAGTTTACATTATTTTCAAAATTATGGAGCGGTATACGTTTATGAAGTGGTAATCGCTAGAGAATTTTCTTCACATTGGTTAAATTAATATGATCAATATTAAAATTTATATTTATGACTGATTGTTTTTATTTTCCTAAATCGCGTTTCCAAGAGAACCTTTCAAAAGTCTGAGATAAAAACTATCCTATGTTCTTTCTCAAGGTCAACTCTATCTCTGTACTAAATTTCATTAAAATCAGTTCAGTGGTTTAGGCGTGAAAGCGTATCAGACAGACAGAGTTACTTTCGCATTTATAATATTAGTACTTTTAACTTTTTTTTATTATTAGTACTTTCAACTAATGTGTCGTTGAATTGTAGTAATGTACTGGGCTAAAATAACACCATTGGACATGAGTCAACTTTGATGCCTTTTAATATATATTATGGTTTGCAAAAAAAGATTAAAAGAAATAAAGAAAAGAAAGCTTGTTTATAAGACTATATTAATTAATTAGTTTTACTGCATAACAACGACTTTCATGTGAATGGGTTTTGAGACGGCCTTGTATGGGGCTTTCCCACTGTGCGGCGACCGACGGCATCGGCGGCGATGCAGAGTAGGTACTCTTCGTTATTTATTTTAGATATTTATTCGTTAAAAGGAACTTTAACTTCAAAAGCCAATTTTTTTTAACTTGATACACCCAAAACTTCTAAACATGATGTTCCTAGGTTGAGTAGTTAAAATTTTGTATACAAAAAGTTTAGCTTCGTAGTTCCCGTTCTGTTCCGTTCGAATTTCGAGAATTCCGTGTGTAGAATTTCACCCCCACGGTTTTAAAAATAACAAACGATTTTAAATTTTGAAAACGCTAGAACAAATTGTTTTTCTCATCAAGTTCCTAAATATAAAGTTTCATGTTTTTATCCCCAAAAATGACAAAATCCCTTACAAACTTTCAACCTTTATTTAATCCCCTCACTGGTCGAAATTTTGAAAAACGCTAAAACAAATGTATAAATAATATATTATATCCTATCAAGTGCTTAAATATAAAGTTTGATGATTTTATCTTCTAAAATTAAGAAATACCATACAAACTTTCAACCCTTATTTGACCTCCTCACTGGTCGAAATTTCAAAAACACTAGAACAAATGTTTAAATATATCCTATCAAGTTCTTAAATATAAAGTTTCATGGTTTTATCTTTTAAAATTAAAATCCCATACAAACTTTCAACCCCTATTTCAACCTCTTCATTCCCTTTTTCGCAATAAAAGGTAGCCTATATTTTTTCTCAGGGTCTAAAGTTTGTCTGTGTCAAATTTCATCAATATCGGTTGAGAGGTTTAAGAGGGAAAGCATAACAGACAGACAGACAGAGTTACTTTCGCATTTATAATATTAGTTGTGATTGACTCCCCCCCCCCCCGTACCCCAGTGACGCTTACATGGAGTCTACATCGCATGCTGGCTAGCTGAGCGCGGTGAGCGGCAACCACGCGACTTTTTTCTAATACTTGCATTTTTAAACTCGTGATATCTTTCGAATGAAATGTTCGAATTGAATAATTCAAAAAGTTATAAAAAGGTATTAAAACCGTCTTGAATATAAGGTAATTTATTTTGATAAGGTATAATACCAAGGTACAAATAAGGAGCCTTGTCAAGCGGCGGCATATAAATTATTTTTTAGAATAAAAAACCGCTTCTTGTAACATAACTATAATATTTAGACATATACTGTCGCGACACTTTTTGTAGATAATGATGAGTTCTGCAAAGTCGTAGTAAATGATTTTGTTCTATCATCAATAGTTTTCGCAGAGCACGCGACGTAAGGAATTTTTCAGATCATTTTGTTACACCTTGGGTTACATTGTCGGAGTTTTAGTAAGGATCCCTATTTTTTTTTTTAAATATAGTATAGCCTATATTACTCGGGAATAATGTAGCTTTCCAAAGGTGAAAGAATTTTTGAAATCGGTCCAGTAGTTTCGGAGCCTTCTTCTTCTTCTACCTGGCAATTTCCCAGCTATAGGGAGGGGTCTGCCTTAATTGTTTGAATAGTTTTTGGCTATTTGTTTTTACGACCGGCCGCCTGCCTGACATCAACCCTCTTTTTTTTGGGAATCAACATTAATCTGTGATGTCTAAATATTCTTAGAAAGTACATATGATTCGAAAAAATCACATTGGTACTTGCCCGGGCCAGGATCGAACCCGCGCCCTCGACGACAAGAGGCCCTTTAACCACTGAGCCACCACTGACTTTCGGAGTTTCGGAGCCTATTCATTACAAACAAACAAATCTTTCCTCTTTATTAATATATGTATATAGATGAAAACATTTAAGGATCGGATTGTATTTGTGAAAAGATATGGTCGTCAAGCATAAAGGCTCAAGATTTTGGATATCTGGTAATTTTTACCAAAATTATATGTTTACAATATCAATTTGTAAACCTTATGGCTTACACTGATGCTTTTCATTCAATTATGTATAGGTACTTAGTCCAAATTTTAATTGCGGTAAAGTATATTTTATATGAACAAAACCTGTGAAATGTTTAAAGGGGATATCAATAAAACATCACGCTTGTGTTTATACTGCTGTAGTAAACTCATTTGTGATCACATTTATTTTAATAATATATTTTGACACACATATTGTTACGTACTAGTATTGTATTTCCATCCGTTTTCGCAATGGTTTTAAATCTTGTTACAAAGTATCGGATGTTCTACTCCAATGACGAGCATTTCTGGAGGTTGGCCATGGCGAAAACGGAATATTGAAATATTGTATCTATGAAGAAACGACAACACTAAAGTAGAATAGAAGTGTAGATAATGCAGTACGAAGTCGCCTTCTGGTTATATATGCTGGTGCTGAGACGGTGGGAATGGGATTCAGTAGACACGTAATAATGATAGTTAATAAATTTATATATCTCTTATGTTATGTAGAATATTATCTGTCATACATACTAATATATCGAAATAGTAAGCGTAAATTGATTGAACGATGTCAATTGAGCATATTTAAAATATTATGTTAAAATAGTTAAAATACTAACTGGTTGTGTATTTTTAGTATAATAAAAAATAGTAATATCTTACGTTTACACGGTCGATCTGGGAACATTCTATCGAAACCTGGTCTACACACGCACTTCATAACACTATCGATCCTCTGGCATCTTTCATTTCTCGAAGCTTTACAATCTGGTTGACATTCTTTACCATATCCTATACCAGTGAAAATTTATTCATTTAAATAGAATATAGTATAAAATTAAAGCGACAACTAGTAGACTAGTTCTAAAGCAATTTATATTTGATCAGTTAATACTTGCCTGTTGGATGAACAACATTAGTCGTTTCTAGGTATGGCGTTCCCGCGAGCAATATTTCACCGAACAACACCTGTGATACTCCATTATTAGTCACTTGTTCGTTCCTCGTGACCCCATCATAATCACCAGCCTCTATATCAGTGTTAATAGGGGGTGACTTACCACCATTTTGTGATTTATTCATCACTACAAAGAATGTGTCATTGTCTTTATTTTGTATAAATTTAATTTTGTATTAGCTAAAAATAATTAACTATGGTCACAAAATTATTGCATATTAATTTATTAAATATTATATAATTATTTATATTTATATAATTTAAATATTATATAATTTAAATAATTAAATTAACCTGCCAAGTTCAAATTTAGAAGTATTATAATTTTAGATATTTTTAACCAAGCACCTACGTATTTTCACAACTATACCATATTTTAAGTTGGGTGTATGGTAAAGTGAATTTCGGTCAGATGGACCGTTGACGTGAATAAGGTGGCGGGTAGTGGCTGGATGTGAAAGGCAGAGGACTGGGTGTGGTGGCGAGTCTTGGGAATGGCAAATGTTTACCAGTGGATCATGCTGTTGATGAAGATGATTATGATCGATTTCAAAGTGCATCTAAACTTGGCATTAGATTGGATTTCACCCCTTTTTTAGGCAAACAATTAGCCGATTGGAACTTGGCCCCCTTTTTAACAGGCATGTTTTTGGTGAGATTTCAATACTTTTTTTCAAGAAATCGTACATACAATCGTACTATACAGCCGTACAATGCATAACTTACAGCATGAAACATACAGCTACCATCTGATGGCATAGGAATTACCCTATGTGGTATATCTCCGCCAACCACCGAAAGATGTACAATTTCCATCGTTGGTAAATGAATAGTAGAAAAGAAATAGAGTGAATTTATGCTTTTAACACACACAAGTAATCAATCAATAAGCAATATCAAAATTAATCCTTTAGCAAGTCAAATCAGTGATCCATTTAATCGTAATCGTAACCATATATAAGATATCAAGACATAAGTGTAGAAAGAAATAGAAAGAAATGACCGTCGATTCCTTATCGACTTTCATTCATATATACTGCAGACAAAACAATATCGCGATTCAATTATACCGCTAGCGCCATCTATCGAAAGTAATTTATAACAATAGAAACCTGATTTTTTTAGGCAAGCAATATTTAATTAAGTTATACAGTGTGCATTATGTATACATGACAATATTTTATATCCCTTATATATATATCACTTCTTGAGAAGCGCCCCACGCTTTTTTTTCAATAATACCATTTATTGTTTATTTTAAACAATTTAAATTAAATTGATTTCCAAGGTTGTAAAGGTTAAATTAGTTTCCACGCGGTTTCTTTCATCGTTGGAGCGTGTTTTTTAGTTTTTTTTAAACTATATTTATTTTTTATTTTCATTTATCACCGATTGATAGATGTACTCATATTATTAATTATTAATATTTCATTATTATGTATTTTATTGTGCTGAGCTGAGCGCATATATAAAGGTTTTGATTACCTGTCAGTGAGTCAGTGCCAAAATTAGCTATTTTCACAGGGTCATATTTCAGGATTTACTGAAGCTTTATCTATGAAATTTGGCATACTGCTTTAGGACTTGTATATGATTACGTAGGTACAATTTTATCTCTGTACTTGCAATAGACACTGAGCTACAGGGGGTCAAAAGTGGGTCGAATTTATTAAAAATTCGATATTTAGAATTGAGGCAACTCACGCTTGACCGATTTCTTAAATTTCTTAATTTTTTGTTAATCTACATATAACACACAACCTGTGTACCAAATTTCATAATGCTAAAACAATGGGAAGTGGCCTAGAGGTTTTGATTACCTGTCAGTGAGTCAGTGCCAAAATTAGCTATTTTCACAGTGTCATATTTCAGGATCTACTGAAGCTTTATCTATGAAATTTGGCATACTGCTTTAGTACTAGTATATGATTACGTAGGTAAAATTTTATCTCTGTACTTGCAATAGGCACTGAGCTACAGGGGGGTCAAAAGTGGGTCGAAACGGTTCGTGTAAATATAGTGCACGCCATGCGCCGGCCTGTGGAACTTGGCCGGCGCACTACCGTGCGCTTACATTTCGGCCAGATGGACCGTTGACGTGAATAAGGTGGCGGGTAGTGGCTGGATGTGGAAGGCAGAGTACTGGGTGTGGTGGCGAGTCTCGGGAATGGCAAATGTTTACCAGTGGATCATTCTGTTGATGAAGATGATTATGATCGATTTCAAGGTGCATCTAAACTTGGCATTAGATTGGATTTCAACCCTTTTTTAGGCAAACAATTAGCCGATTGGAACTTGGCCCCCTTTTTAACAGGCATGTTTTTGGTGAGATTTCAATACTTTTTTTCAAGAAATCGTACCTAAACAATAGAAACCTGATTTTTTAGGTAAGCAATATTTAATTAATTTATACAGTGTGCATTATGAATACATGACAATATTTTATATCCGTTATATACATATATACAGGGTGACTGATGAATTACTATAAATATTTAAGGAGAATACTCGGTACATGATTCTCATTCGAATTATGTAAACAAAATAGGTACTTAATTTTTGACCAAATTTCCGTATAAATAAATAAAGTGTGGACACGTTCCAAGTGTGGACGCCTGCGGCGGCGTGCTGATACAACACCACGCCACCGCACGTGTGTGTGTGTGTATACCTAATCTGTAGGGTGTTCACACGATGCGTAATTAATTACATAACTTTTGGTTAACTTTACTTAGAAGTTTTTAATATTTATGTTATATTAATTTTTATTTTGTCATATATGATCGTCATATATGAGCTACAGGGGGGTCAAAAGTGGGTCGAATTTATTAAAAATTCGATATTTAGAATTGAGGCAACTCACGCTTGACCGATTTCTTAAATTTCTTAATTTTTGGTTAATCTACATATAACACACAACCTGTGTACCAAATTTCATAATGCCAAAACAATGGGAAGTGGCCTAGAGATTTTGATTACCTGTCAGAGAGTCAGTGCCAAAATTAGCTATTTTCACAGGGTCATATTTCAGGATCTACTGAAGCTTTATCTATGAAATTTGGCATACCGCTTTAGTACTAGTACCTATATGATTACGTAGGTACAATTTTATCTCTGTACTTGCAATAGGCAATGAGCTACAGGGGGGTCAAAAGTGGGTCGAAACGGTTCGTGTAAATAGTGCACGGCATGCGCGCGGCCTGTGGAACTTGGCCGGCGCACTACCGTGCGCTTAGAAAATGCATATAATTTAATAGTGTGTTGATGTAGTTCTGAAAGAATTTTTCTTTTCAGATCTCTTTCTATGATTCCAAAACTGACGTCAAGTTCTAGCAAAACGAAGAAATAAATACTGATGCATACATATTCTCTTTATAATAATGCATTTTTACTATTATCGGCTTAGGCTTAGCAAATGCACACTATTTGCTATAACAAAATGTTAAAGAAAAATCTATAGAATACTTGAAATATGTGACGATTCAGGATATTTACGTAAACCATAAAAATGAAAAGACAATACTCGTACATATGAAGGATTTTACAATTCTCTTTCCCGGATCTAACATGTAATCTATCCGGTGAAAAATTTCTATGTATTTTCTTATAATTGTACCGTCGTATATTCGACATCGGTCCATATTACTTGACCCGTTAACCTCTATAGATAGCTTAGCTTTATAGTCTTGAAAATAACCGCTTACATGATGTTAACACTGTAGAAATATCAAATAATATTAAGATTTAAATTAAGTACGAGTATCTGATACTAACAGTTTTGATATTGTTATATTAGAAGCATAATGATCGGTTAATGAAACTAACATTCTCGCTATGAAGAAATATGTTGGCTCGTCTTTTTATGAGTCAATAAAAATTGGTTTCGATATTTGCACAACTTCTGATAAAATTAGAGAGATAGGTACAAAATGTATTATTATATATTGGTTTTCACGTTCAGTATCACTGACGGGCAGTATAAAATCAATCTAAATTAATACCATTTAAAATATAAATATTTTTAAATGAAACTTCATTAAAAACTAACACATTATAATTTTATATACGTTTTATGTTTAGATAAAATTAAGTTGATTTGATCGTCGAAATACTATGTACGGCAACGCTTGCTCACATCGTTTTTCAGATATATATAAATGTATGTATAAAGAATGGTATCATGAGGAATGTAATAAAAAAGGTTTGAGACTGAAGCACGTAAGACCTAGAATTGTTAGAATAACAAGCTTGAACATTCGCTGGCGTTAGAGCCAAGAACGCTAGGATAAATTAAATAGTTAAAATTGATTAAGATATATGTGTGCTTGATTATAATATTACATAATTTTAAATGAATCATCGCTGTATTAAGTTTTAAGATCTATTTAGTTGCTATTGTTTCCTTGTATATATTATTAATGCTAAATATTCTATCGATAAACAAAAATATTATTGATTATTGGTTGTTTCATTTACTTAACCCATATTATAATCTGTAAAAAAAAAAATAAAGAAAGATATGTTTATTTAATATTTTTTATTTAGAAATAGCAAAAGAATAAATTATAATTGTCATAAAAATACAGAAATAATTTAAGAATAATACAATTACATATGTATCATAACTAGGGCCCGGATAAGTATGTATTAAAAAATCTAAAATATGTACATAAAATATGGACGAAAAAAATCAAAAATATGGAAAAAATATGCAGTATAAAATAAAATACTTTCATAATTAAACTCGGAACTTTCGCACAGAATTTTGTTAATTTTTTAGCGTCTAAAATCCTTTACTTTTATCCAAAACATTAGTGGCGGGAACGTAATTTTATGTATTTTGTGAATATATGGATGATTGTGACATTTTCTTGTAAAATATGGACTTAACTTTGAAATATGGTAAAATATGGAAAATAAAAGTTGGTTGTTCAGTCTAAATATGACAATCCATGTAAAAAACACATTCTAGACCAAAAATCGCTTAAATTAAAAATATGTATTTAAATATTAATCCGGGCCCTATTGATATCATATACATATTGTTTACAATAACTTCTTAGCATTCTCATTCATTTTATAAGATTAAGCTTAGTTTGTGCAAGCCAATTGAGTTAAATAATAAAATTAATTCAATTTGATATTTCAATAAATAATTATCCAATATTCGGTCTTGATTAATATTTTTGTGGCTAAGTTGCGATAGTATTAATTACTACCACGATTTCAGCTACATGGATGTATGTTACATATGTATAAGTGTGATTGACCTCTGGTATACAGTCAGGGTGTGTGATCATGGCCACTATGTCGTCTAGTGGCAGCAGACTGTGACACTTGATCTCCGTGTACACGTTCTTCCCGAGGGTACAGCATGTTAACAGCTTTATGAGGTCTATGTGGTACCTGCAAGAAATATATACATAAATATTATTAATTATATGTAATTTTAAGTGCATATTTATATTAGATTGTCAAAGAAGCTATCGATAAACCTTTCTTGCATATATATCTTACGCTGTTGTACCTTAATAATGTATACAAATTCGACCATTAAAGTAATGAAAATTGGGTTGGTTAATTTTGTTTTCACACTTTTCGTAATTAATGCATAATTATTTTAAATCCTTATTAAATGCCAGAGCAAGAATATAAATTTTGAAATGATCATATAATGGCATATATATTACGTGAGAGCTTCAGGCATCTCTCCCGTCTGTTTGTACTCCCTCATCATTTTGATGAAGTAGTTGAAGAGTACTTTATCATTGTAGAACACCAGCACGTCCTCGGCGGCATTCAGCATCTATAATGAAACATGAAGTACGATTAAATATATGTATTATATGTACCTTAGTACAAGTATGCGTCGTTTAACTAAATACTGAGCGTTTCCGAGTTTCCATTCATGAACTCAAATGATAGAATAGATATTTACTAACGAAGATAGATTTATTATTGAACAACAGAGAAAAAATCGTGTTTACATAATACATTGACGACATAAGCATGTGATATAACATAACTATATTACTGAAAATAGAATTTTATGTTAGGTAATATTTGATAGAGGAGCTTTAAAAATGGAGGTGAGCGTTTAATGCGCCTTAAATAGGGACCTCTTAAACCTACTCCTGGGTCACAAGTCCTAAGAGCTATTGAAGCTCCTCTCACTACAACGATAGACTCGCTACCACGGGAAATCATGGAATTTTAAGAGGTTTCGTCTCTTAAAACCATGCATGCTATGATGGGTGAAGGGAGAGGAACTTACTTCTTGCATGACCAGGTCCTGGCTCCTCCGTATATGGTGAGGTCCCGCTCGTACTATAGTTCTCAGAAACTTGAGGCAGGCGGGCCTCCGTCCGCGGGATTCGATGCAGTGTACGAAGTGCGCGGCGACCTTCTCGTTCCCTTCGTGAGCGCACAGAACTGCGTTCTCTTCCAATATCGAGCACACCGTCTGGGCTTCGCGGATCTGATGTAAAAAGTTGTCTGAATAAAACTATCGTTTTGATGCTTTGGTCGCTGGCTATACTATAATTGTAAAACAATAATTTAGCGCTATGGTATATATATATACAGGGTGACTGGTGAATTACTATCAATATTTAAGGAGCATACTCGGTACATGATTCTCATTCGAATTATGTAAAAAAAATAGGTACTTAATTTTTGACCAAATTTGCGTATAAATAAATAAAGTGTGTACACGTTCCAAGTGTTCCTAGTGTGGACGCGTGCGGCGGCGTGCTGATACAACAACACGCCGCCGCGCGCGTATGTGTGAGTGTGTAGTGTAGAGTAATCTGTAGGGTGTTCATACGATGCGTAATTAATTACACAACTTTTGGTTAACTTTACTTAGAAGTTTATTAATATTTATGTTATATTAATTTTTATTTCGTCATATATGATCGTCAAATATCACGTCCTCAAATATCGATAGTAATTCACCAGTCACCCTGTATAATCAGGTTACATTTACCTTGCATATGTTACTTATTTGTTAGATTGTGCACTTTTTATTAATTTCCGGGAAAACCCTAAAAACTGTGCTTTTTTATTTCCCATACAAACGGTTTTTTGACATTAGATTTTACAACTAACTATGTAATATGTCAATCATTCTGTCGCACTTCAAAACACGGAGATTTATGGCTTAAAGATAAACTTCAAAAATATAAATTAAAAAACGTAACAGATATTTCTGGATTATTATAGAGCGATACGAAGTTCGCTGGGTCTTCTAGTAAAATATAAATGTCTTGAGATGTCAAAGTAACTGTGAGTTAACGACGATGAATTCCAGTGTACGGAAAAACTAATATTGGTTTATGAGACACTGTGAAAACTTAGACATATATGTAAAAAATACCAACTAATTGTAATAATAATTATAATAAAATACGATATTAAACAAAATAACAGTACAATTGTTTATATTCAATAGCCTGTTCTTACTCCAGCGTTGAGGAACAGATCCAGGTGTTTGTGTAGTATGGCCTGGTTCTGTGTGTTCCCGTGACAGAAGTGCTGGAGGAGCTCGTGCGCCAGGCCCAGCAGCTCGTCCATAGCAGCGTCGTCCTCATCGTGTGGCACCTGGAAATAATTGATTACAGAATATATTTATAACATACAGCAGAAAATTATTCTTTCCTTTTTTTGCTTTGTAGATAATAAACGTAGATCTTAAATGATTTACACCTATATCATGAGTGTAGGTATAGCATATTTCCGGAAACAGTTTTGTTAAAGCAACAATGGCTTTTAAGTGAGAAGATAAAGAAAAAACTTAAAAAAGCAGTAACATTTACTTTTACTGCACTTCAGCATTTTAGTATTTAGTACTATTGGTTTTATTATTACAGCAAGGAGCTAAGACTTGTATTGAAGTCCAAATAGAAAGAACTATTAATTATTGACGTGACTAGTAATGAAACCTACCACCCTTGAGAATACTTTTTTACATTTGTGATATATATAAATACATACATACACATATATAGGGTTTAAATCCTGCTCGTATCGATATATCGTTCTAACTCCTCCTCCACCCACCTGCAGCAGGTCCAGCACTACATTATGTACTCCTATATTCCTCAGTAGCCTCTGTTCGTGTCTCCGCGGTCTTGAGTCGCCCCCCTCCCTCGCCGTGTTGCCCTGGGTACAGTACTTGAATTTATTTATTTAAAAGGTACATCAACATCACACATATTCAGCACACATAAACAAAGATAAAATAGAAAAAAAATCTAGGACCTGATATGAGTGACAATTTAAACCCAAGTTGTGACTACAAGATGCGTCATTGTCTTCTTTTTGTGTATCAATGCATTTTTCAGTTTCAACAGAATGTGATGAGTGTACAGTCTCAAATGTCGAAGCTGCTAAATAAAATATTTTTTTTACTACAAATAAATATATTAAGAGAAAAGTTAAATGAAAAATCTTAAAATTGAATGATAACATATTGTCTTGATTGTATATTCATTCCTTGTTTCTTTTAGAGTTTCTGATTGAATGTAAATAGACTTGTAACTTTTACTGAATTAAACACTGCCATTATTATATTACATAAAAAACTATAAACAACTTTTTTTGGTTTGTAGTTATCCAGTGAAATTATAATCTCTGCATATTTAGAACACTTTGTTTTTGTTTTACCTATGTAAAGAAGTGACACAAGTAGTTATTTTGCTATACTGTTTGTAGCCAATTTCCTTTATTTAGATAAAAAAGGTAATAAAGACTGCACATTATAAATCTATCAAACCACATGTAAGTATATAAAAATGTTAAGATGACTTGTATACCTATTTCATTATATTCAATTAAATCTAATTTTTTTGTTTTTAATTTTTAATTATGAGTATCAATTTCTAAAGTAAAATAATAATAATGTAAAATATCTATAGTTATAAAATATAATTGATAATTTTTACTTTTTTTATATTAGTAGTATGTATTGTGTGCCTATACTACTTGGGAAGTAGCTTACTTTAGATACTCACTTAAGTATAGAGTTGGTACAGCATTTTGAGTCATTTACTTGAAGAACGGTAAAACTGTTCAAAATTACGATCACATATTCTTATGTTGTTATAAATGTAAGAATGTTCCTTTTGTTTCATGTCTTCATTTAAAATATTTTTCCGTTGAATGAATTTCTCCAAATTTGGGTATTCAGGTTTAGGAAATTGATGAAAAGGACCTGAAATGTATTTTATTAGAAGTCAATAAACTGTTACGATTGAAATTGATGTAACAAGAGTAGTAATTGATTGTATATATGACAAATAATAATTTTATAGATTTTACTAAAAAGTATCGTACCTTTAGTCGCACACCGAAAATAACACTTAATAGCCGATTTTCGTGTCATTTTTTCAACTTATCGATAATCCAAATTCGTAGTTAGCAATCAAAATCCAAATGAGAAGAGTCGGGGTCGATCGTCAAAAGCGTAGAAATTGGAGTCAATGATATACATATTAAGCCGGGTCAAATGTTTGAAAAAGAACGTACAGCACAAGAAGAACAGTAAACAACGGCAAATGAACAACTGAAATAATTTAAAATATGTCCTAATGTCAAATCAATTTGACAGTTACTTAAGAATTAAGATATTATCTATGAAGTTATAAAGGAAAATAGTGTCGAAGTTGTTTTACCTTGTTCGCTAGATGGCAGCATTTTCTATCAGTGTTTCCACTAGAACGATTTCTTTTTCCCACACTTCAATTCAGATTTCCCCTTCTACGGACTTTTTTCCCCTCAAAAATTATTTTGCTGTAGTTTTGACGCCACACCTAAAATTTATCGTTTATTTATCGTATTTGTGTTTTATTTACAGACTGACCAGAAATATAATAATAAATAAAAACAAAAAATGGAGTTGTATACTCATTTTTTATTCCAAATTAGTTAACGCTGTCAGCGCATACATTTTTGCACAAAATAATATTTTACGTCTCCTCCTCAAAACCAGAGGCGGCTGTACCTTAAGTGCACTCGTGCGCTGAACCACGAATTCAAAATATTTAAAAATTACAAAATATTACTTCATCTTTATTTTTAAATTACCATTTAAGTATTTATTTTTTAAACATATAAAAACGTATAAACAATTTAATTTCCTAATTATGGTCAAAAAGTTTGAGCACTTTACTAAACTCATATCGTGCGCTTCGGCGAGTGCACGAGGACTGCTAATACATGTTGTATGAGATACGCATTAATACGCCTGACGCGTGAAACAAAAGATAGTTCATAGAAATGTACCGAGTAACGAGTCGGTTCTCGAGCTCCGCACGAGCGGCCGAAGATTACCGAGAGCACCCGATGTATGACGAATTGAGCCGGCCGTTTTTGACATCTCGTTATGTTTTGTTGCATTTTCTAATTTTAATATTTTATTAGTGCACCACCGGTTCGATTACCTACCAGCCGCCACTGCTCAAAACCCTCATTTATCTTTGATTTCCCCAATTTCCCCTTTTATAGTCTTTCCCCTTTTCTTTTCCCTCTTGACCCTAATTTCCCCTAAATTTCCTAATTTCCCCTCAATGTGGAAACACTGTTTTCTATACATCATTTTCTTACACGGTAATTATATGACAGTTTCATCCCGTGTTGCCAACCGTACGATTTAAATCGTATTTATACGACCTTTTTGACTCTAGTACGATGTACGACCGAGTTATCGAAATCGTACGCAAAATATACGATTTTTTAAATGAAGTCTTACGAAAAAATAAATCTCCAATAAAACTATAAGGAACGTGTAAAACTAAACTTTAGTACTATAACTAACTATATTTAGTACTATACTATAACTATGACGAATATGTTAAACAAAAATGTATTCCAGAAACGGTAAATAAGAATTTGTTAGCTGCACAACATAATAAAGAAAAAGGATCGTGTATAAACTTCAAGTCATGTGACGATATGCTGAGCAAATTAAATTTAAGTATGTATGTATGTACAAAAAATATAATGCTTTTCCCGAATCTGCTGTGCCTAATAATTCAGATAGTGACTAAAGCAATTAATTTTTTTTTCTGTTTTCAAAATATATGTAATTAATGAATATTTTAATTCCACATATTAATTGATGTTTAATGTTAAATGAAAATTAGAATTAAATTCCATTTTTATGTGATATACTTACGCAGTTTTATTGAAATTTCATCGCGTACGCTTATTTTCTTGAATTTCAAGACAAAGTACTATTTTTTTTAGTCTATAGTACGATCCTCTAAAAAATAAAGTTGGCAACACTGGTTTCATCCCCATTCCCCATGATTCTTAGTGTGGCCAACCTAACGGCTCGTTTATTGTTAGTTTTTAGATTTTATTAATTTATATTTTATGATTTTACTATTAATTGCTTTCAAAATTCATTTCTTATGTCTCTCCAGTCCTTCCAATCCGGCTCCCTCTGGTGCCTCTGGTGGCAGTCGGCCGCGGCCTTCCTTATGATGGATGTGTTTTACGTCGGTTATCTTCATGGTGAGTGTTTTTTTTGCACATAGGTACCTACCTACTAATAAATGTTACTTTTTATATTACTGACATAACATTCAAATGCAATTGTTTATTAAGTAACATTTTTAGTTTTGGTTAATATTAGTGTTTATTATCTGTAGTGATAAGAGTACTAGTTTATTTTAATAGTATATTTTGAATTATTCTCTAAGCGTAATATTGCCCGCAGGGTTTTTGAACGTTATATCGTTTCAATGGCCTTCTTTATTATTATTTATTACGTTTTTCACTTTTTAAAATGCGACTTCTTGTAAGTCAAATATTTAAGTAAGACATCTATTGTCATACTAAAAACTAGAATCATTCGTTACGTTACAGGACTCGTAAGAATATATAATTCAAAATGAGGGTCGAAGCTGTTGGTGGAGCGTCTGTTGGGACGTGGTCTGCGGACGAGAGGAAACCTTCTATGAAGAGAAGTGTATGTAGCTGATGTACGATAGTAGTGTGGCGGTATGTTCTGTTAATTTCTCCATAATGTATCTTTTATATTGAGTAAACTGTTATCGACACATTCATTTTATAATTCATCATGTGCTATTGATATTATATATGATGAAATCCATATGGCGTCTTTCTAGAACAATGGTTCCCAACCAGTGGTCCGTGGACCACCAATGGTCCGCAGAAGCCAAAATATGGTCCGCGAATGATTTTAAATTTAGCGGGCGGTGAGTCTTGAGTCGTTTTGATGTAAAAAAGCAATTTCTTATGTTAAACTTCGAGAAATGGCCTTGCGCTATTTTATGATTTTTTCAACAACTTATTTATGTGAACAAGGATTTTCTGCTTTATTGGTAATTAAAAACAAAGCGAGGAATCGTTTGAAAGTAAGTGATGATTTGCGTGTAGCTTTGAGTAATAATATTAGTCCTAGGATAGCCGAACTCGTGAAGAAAATGCAAGCTCCGAAATCACATTAATACAAAATTGCAGAAGTTTATCCTAAATATATTATTATTTCTTGTTTTGTTATATCCTATTGATTTGTTAATTAAAGTTTCAGTTTGATTATTACAGTTTATTTTTATTATACTTACATAGTGGTCCTTGCTAACAAGAATAATATAAAAGTGGTCCGGAACTAAAAAAAGGTTGGGAACCCCTGTTCTAGAATAATCGATTATTATAAAAGTATTTTAATAGTGTTATACTTTTTAAGTAAAATCAATTATGTGTTTAGTTTAAGTATAAACATTTATAATTTTTGTATGAATCCAATATTTCAAACAGAATATTAATAATAATTCCATACATTATATAGTATGTTATTAATGATGATACTAACAAGACTGATTTATAAAGAATTGTTTTATTTGAATAATAAACCTTCTTAGTGATATGAAGTGTAATTTATTTGTGGATATTTTAAGATTAATATAAAATATTATATTTTTATTTTCAAACAATCCTTGATGTAACTGTCTCTGTATGTCTTTATATATGAACAATATTGTTTGTGAACAGTATTAATATATTGTATTATGTATTACAGATGGTGTTATTGGACTGTACTTGAGATTCATCCATCAGGAGATGACGGCTGATCATCAAGTGTTAGATGAAAACTAACAATGAACCAGGTAGCTATTAATGAAACATGAGTGTGTGATTACACTAGACACAATATATTAAAGACAATGAGCTACACATTATATGGAGAGGGAAGTGACTGAGATTTAAACATATTAGAATGTAAAAGACTTGAAGTATCAAGTGTAGTGTTGAAGGTGGAGTGTTGCAGCGGCTCAAACAGTCAATGTCTTTTAATACAAGCTTTATCCATACATTTGTATGTAGCTCCTGCGGGACTTGCTTCATGTTAAGAATCATTGTTTCAGTAGCTTTTAGATTGTTAACTTACTATTGTTACATATTATTATTTTATTATACATATATGTAAAGCGCCCTCACAGTATCTATAATATATATAAACATAATGTATCCACTTGACTATGGCTCTGAGCTTAGAGACTTGGACAGTATCACCAGATCTTTGACATCGCCAGGGGCGCTGCGGTTTCTTAGTGGTTCAAATGAACTTACTGGGAATTGTGAGTCGAAAACATGTAGCACTGTATGTATAGGTGAGCAGGTTGTACTACAATCACGTCACACGGCTGGTGGAACACTTATTAACACTATCACTACACACACACACAGACACACACACATACTGTCCTTCACTAAAGGGATGTCTCTGTACAGGTAATACTTGGACATGGAGCTGTGGATTCTGTTGGTGAGGTCGAGATCAGTGTATAAGAAACTAGTTCCTACGAGTGACGGAGAGCGAACCTAAGGACGTGTCGCTTTACGTGGAGCTGACTTGTGAACACTACACACACAGAGACACACGGCCCCGGTGAGCAATACACAAGACACAAACTATTCAGATATAAATGTATCGGAGACATTGCTGTATACTTTGAACTTGATGAAATATATGATAGAAATGAACTGGGGAATTGTTTAATGTACATATGAAGACGAGACTTGTTACTTTATAATAAACATAATACAATATAATATGTTTGTTTTATTTATAACAGTTATATTCATTAGTGTGTTTTATTCTTAGTACTGGAACTAATAACTGAATGTCCTAGTACAGTACTCACAACTTAGTTTAATGTTACAACATGTAAGTGAGGGTGAGTTACTATATCATGACATAGATGGCGCTAGTTTCCTTTTATAAGTTTCTTTTAAATACTTGTGTGTAAAATGTTATTCCGCTGTTTGTATGTCATAGAACCAACTCCGAAGTGTGAGGAGTTATGCCGTTTAATGTTACAACTTACAAGTGGCGCAATCTGTGCCGTACTAATTGTTATTTATTTTATTTATTTACATATTTGAATGGCACATCAACAGTACATACATTAAAAACTTTAAACAAAACATTTAAAACAGATACTTATCTGAGGTATGTACCAGATATAGACGTAAGTACACATCACTGCTGAAGATTACTGTCTAGCTACTTAATAATAATACTTATCTTTTAAGATTACAAAAATATTACGAAAAATTATTATATACTATAGTCCTCAAAATTATTTATATGACTGATTATATTAAATAATAAATTAATGTATTTGTGGAACATGATACTAAATTTTGTACATAGTAAAAATAGCTATTAATTAATAGTCGATCAATTCTTTTATGTAACATCTGTACAGACACAAGATGACTTTGTTGTGTACGTGTAACATATTATAAAATAAATGAACGTCGCCGGGGCAAAGTGGTTGTATATACAGGGTGACTGGTGAATTACTATCAATATTTAAGGAGAATACTCGGTACATGATTCTCATTCGAATTATGTAAAAAAAAATAGGTACTTAATTTTTGACCAAATTTCCGTATAAATAAATAAAGTGTTGACACGTTCCAAGTGTTCAAGTGTGGACGCGTGCGGCGGCGTGCTGATACAACACTACGTCACGACACGCGTATGTGTGAGTGTCAGTGTATACCTAATATGTAGGATGTTCACACGATGCGTAATTAATTACATAACTTTTGGTTAACTTTACTTAGAAGTTTCTTAATATTTATGTTATATTAATTTTTATTTTGTCATATATGATCGTCAAATATCACGTCCTCAAATATCGATAGTAATTCACCAGTCACCCTGTATAAAATATATTACGAGTGACGCTGCTGAATCCGCAGAACGAACACCAAGCCGTGTGAACCAGAAGATTCCTGATAACACACAAGCAATGGAATGGAATTGGTATCCTAACATCGGGGCAGTATGTTGTAAGTTTTAATATGTAATTTTCATTATAATATACATAAAAATAAGTTTCGTAGTTTTCCTAGTACCTCTGGTTGCCGCCCTACATAATTAGTGTTTCCTTTTTACTACAATCGTTGAACTAAATATTTTCATATTGTTAATAATATGGATGGAGATTTGTTATGAAAATATAATTTTTTATTCTTCACATTTATACTAATTAATATAATACTAAAGTTAAGATTTATTAATTTTTATTAAAAATTTTCTACGTCTCTTTCACTTGTTTCCCTGTATATAATATATTCGCTATTACTCATTAGAATGTAAACAATAAAACCCTTACCTTATAACTTAAAAACAAAATGATATATAATTTAAGATTTATTCCGGCAAATTGATTAGTTTAGCAAAATTATATTGATTAGTCTTGGATCCAATTAACAAGCCAGGTAACCAATAAATCTGAAGCAAACTAAGAAATGGATAATATAAAGGAACGCATGAACAACCAAACTCACAATAAAGTAAAATATTCTATAAGATTCACAAAATTCACTGGCACGTTGAATACCATGAGAAATTGAAATTATTTTATAAACCGCCATCTATTGGCAAGTAGTTACAACCAGGCTAATTTGACGATCAACCTATTATAATTGGCGCTACATTCTAAACTTTGGAGTATAGAATATTAAAAGGAATTTTCATAGTCCTCGTTTTTTATCTCTCAGCCAGAACTTTTAAATATATGTATACTGTAAATTGAGTTCAGTCGTAATATGTGTATAAATAGAAAAACAACAAAATAAAATATTTCATTGTTTGTTGAAACAAATCAGTTAATAATGACAAAAAATTGAATTACTAATATAAATGTCCTGAATTTTTTTTGATTTTATCTCGAGGAAGTCTCAAGCTTTTAAAACAGAAATCACAGTAATAATACTTAATACAAAGAGGAATTCAAATATTTCTATTATTAAAACGCTATTTCAGCCTAAATTAGAAAAACAGTTTACAGAAATCATTACATACATACATTACATTACAGTGTTGTACAAAAGCTCGATATATAGTCTGTTCACATCATACGAGTCAACTTAACTAATATCTCCTCCCTTTAAGAAGTGCAGAGCACCTTTTCCCTCCCCGATCACTAAAGGCGGACTCCTCAATACTCGTTAGTCATGAGCAATATCCTGATACCGAAAACACCAACACATCTAGAGCTATTCAAGGAAGATACTTCATGGGAGCCTACTAAGTATATCGTCTCACAACTTTAAGAGGCGGCCAAAGCCTTTAGTTAAGAGTTATGCTTATGGAAGATAAAAGAAGTATCTTCATCATCAGAAATGATGTTTGGTGTCAGCGAAAGATGCAATTATTATTTATATTATATTTTTTATTCAAGTTAACATTTAAAAAAAAACTATTTTCATCATAATTTCCTCCTCTAAAACATTGATTATATTAGCACATTAAGTTACAGCGGTCCGAACACAACTAATATCTATAATATATTGTGTACCTTGAAACTATTACGGTCAGTTATCAGCGGTTTATGAAAGTTATTTAAATCGGAATATCCAAACTAATGCAAATTCTTATTTGAAAAAAAAAAACAAACAAGAAAAACAAAATAACTTATTCGTGTGTACATAACCTGCTAATTATAACTATCATAATACTTTTAATTAAAAGCAGTTCCTTTCGTCTTTCAACACTAACTTGTAATAAATTGTAGTAATGTATTTCTGTATGAAATTGTAAAAGTAAAGTAAAAGTCAAGTCACTAGTCCATGAGGAGTAGGAATCATTGTTAGATATAGGTCCAAGTGACATCTAAAGTTAATTTTATTATTTATCAAACAAATATAGTCTTTCCGTTCAAAGTTCTGTTTATTATAAATCATATTATTTAGCTTTCACAATATCTTTATAATACTTGGCGGAGGCAGTCGGGCGGCGGGTGCGGGCTGGGTCGTTGAAGTCCACCTCGTATAAACCGAATTTAGAACTGAAAAGATTATTATTATTATCAGATTATGAACAGAAGAAAATCTAAAACCATTTTGAAGTCAATATATCTTTACCGATAGCCATCGCTCCATTCAAAGTTGTCCAACATTGACCAAGCAGTGTACGCCACGACATTGGCCTTATCTTCTTCAACCGCGAGGAGAACCTGGTGGAAGATATTAGTTCAAATAATAATATATTTTTTTTATTTGTCCATTTGGAATGTAACTTTGTTAATATTAATCACCTGTTCCAAATGCTTCTTATGGTAATCTATACGATCTTGATCATCTAAATCCTCGCCGCTGGTTGCGAAACCATTCTCTGTTATGAAGATCTCCATGTTTCCATACTGTTTCTTCAACCAAGATATGAGCTTGCTATTGCTATTTATATGGCTTTCTTATAACTTTCATTATAATTATTAATAGAAATTCCTAGTTTTGTTATTATTTTTCTCACCTCTTATTAGTTTTTTTCTTGTTTTGTGAATTCTGGTAATCTGGATTTCCTGAATCCCTGTTGTTTACTCTTTTCTGCTATGAGTTTTTCTATTTTCTTCGGCCATTCGACTTCCTTTGAGTAGATTGGGTGTGAGTACAGTCCTCCCTGAAATTGTACGACAGTAAATGAACATTTTCAATAATTTGAATTAAACTTCAAAAGTATTTAGCAGCAACACTATTATTTTTAGACTCTCTTTGTAATTTTATTCACCATTAACTATAGAGCCAGTTCAGCCGCGTCCCCTTCATTTTCATCTTCTCCCTCAAACCACATGACTTGATTGGTGATAGACACTTCGCCTTTAAAATGTAATATAACACAATAGTATATGCAGAATTAATTCAGAAGAACCTAAAGATTACATTAATTAACAAAAATCAAGTACCTAAAGTATTGTTTATAAATTCGTATAATTCTTTTACCTTTATATTTTCGTCTAAACTCCTTGTCATATATCCGCCATGCTTTAGCGTGTGCCAACATTGTGTTCTTGCTGCAGATGTAATTTCCAACTCCAGTGCTAACTATTCCTGGAGCGTGAAGACCAAAAGTGTAAGCAATGTCACAAAACGTCAGCGGTTCATTGAGAGTGATCCAAGTTTTGACTCGGTCAGCGTATAGAGTCAACACAACACGAGCCTAGTTCGCAAACCAATCTGATATTAAAGGATTGCTCCAGCCGCCTGTGAATTATAACTTGGGCTAACAAACATTTCATATAGTGCTACAAGCTTGTGTAGAATGCACTGAACGGTGAGGATTCTTATTGATGAATATTTAATTTACAAGATTTATTTGAAGTTCCTGCCTGATTAGAAAGATTTGAACTCATTAATATTTATTCATCAATATGATTTGCCGTTCGTTTTCGTTTAAAGAAATCATTTGCAAAGAACATGTTGTTACTGAAAAATATTAATTTAAATGGGTTCTTCAGTTTTATCAGCAAAGATGAACTCTTTGAACTTATATAATTAAAATTTATAAATTTATAAAAATTTATAATGAAGTATTTTGAAAACTATGTAGTGTTTTGTTTAATTATTTATTCTATTTTATATAGTGAAGAAGCAATGTATTTGTATTAAATACTTTTAGCAATCTCTGAAACTCACCAAGATCTTGTAAATTTTGTGGCAATCCCAGTGATATATTGTAACGACAGGCTCGATTCCTCTCTCCAATAAAGTTGGAGTAAAATTTTACTCCGTCTTCACTCATCTTATTTGCAAAACCATGAGGCAAAATTCTTGGCCAAGAAAGGGAAAATCTATAAAAAATACATATAAAAATAAGATAACATATTAAAAATTTAGACTGATACTAGTAAACCTGGCGAACTCCGTTTCGCCACCAGAAGGCTTTTATATAGCATTTCGTTTGGTGATTAAAAGATGAACAATTTTTTGTTTTATATTTGAAAAGGAAAATTTTTATTTCATTTCACAACAGTAATGAATTCATTTCGATTACAAAAATGAAGTGTTATTTAGTTGAACTTCTCTAAGTAAATGAAAGTGAATCCAAAGTAGATACCGAATCGAAGCGTTATACGTGTCCGCAAATTATCCGTTTCATTGAAGTGCTCCTTTGTAAACCACATTTTTTGTTTTTTTGTCTAACTTTAACACAAATAAAGCTTATGGTTTCCAAACTCGTGAACACGCAAAATATAACTGCCCATGTCAAAAACAATGATTTTCTAAATTTATCCCGCAAATACTAAATGGTTTTAAGAGTTCAAACTACAAACACATTACCTAAATATTTTTATTTTTATATAGGTAGTAGATTTCTTACAAATATCTAATTGTCATCCATACGTCATTACATATCTGTCATGATACGTCAATTGCATTGCTGTCAATTGTGTTATTCCACGTTTTATAGTGACTGACGTTTCATGTCAAGTCGCACGGGAATGCTGCCGAACGGGATAAAAATCCTATTGCAATTTCCTGGCTCTAAACTACCTCCCTGCCAATTTTCAGCTAAATCGGTTCAGCCGTTCTTGGGTTATAAGTGGAATCACTAACACGACTTTCTTTTATATATATATATACATTGAATCACCAACACACAACCAACACTAACAGTAGAGGATCCGTTTAATTCCAACGATATCCCTTTAATGCCAACATGCAGTTTCACGCATGCATGCATCGCTATTATATATATTATATAATATATAACGCAGTTTACATCCACTCAGGATGAAGACGAAGAAGAACAAGAACAAGAAGAAGATTTTGAAAATTATGACATCGGACGATTAAATTTCACTACTTTTTTTAAACTTCAATTGCGTTTATCTTTTCAATCTCTGCTAATATCCATTATTTATCAATAGTTTCACATTAAACAAGATCAAAACTGACCCGTGGAATAGACCTACTGGGGAAGATACAAAAAAAAAAGCTAAGTACACTACCTCAAAGGTGGCGAGGAAACGTGTGCATATTATGACGATTACAACTTTTACAACTTTTTTAATCGTTATATCTCAAAAACGGTGGCTCGTAGAAAAAAAGTATTATTTAATTCTTTGTAGATAATTTTATGATCTTAAATTTTTGTCTGGGATATTTTTATGATAAACTTATCGTTTTGCTGAATATCGCGAAAAACTCATTTTGTTTACCTTTGACCTTGAATAAATTTTTTCCTTACAGAGAAAAGATGGGGAACTTTCAAATTTTGTTTTTAATGATATTTCAAACAATCTTACCGATTTTCAGCTTGGTGGGAATTTATGTAACCTGACTGTTATCATTTGGTCTAATTTGACCGGACTATCACCTCATATTATGATTAGATATCTGTAAGGGTACCGTTATATTAAAAAGATATGTCGTACTTTTATATTTAACTAGCTTTCCGCCCGCAGCTTCGCCCGCGTGGAGTTCCGTTATATCGCGTTTCCAAGAGAACCTTTCAAAAGTCTGGGATAAAAACTATCCTATGTTCTTTCTCAAGGTCAACTCTATGTCTGTACCAAATTTCATTAAAATCAATTCAGTGGTTTAGGCATGAAAGCGTAACAGACAGACAGAGTTACAGACGAGATGTCTGCCCGTGATCACGGTTGCTGAAAAGTAGCCGAAACGTCGGGAGTATGTAGTTTCTAAACTAAAACGCGAAGTAAAATCCGAAAATATTAGTTTCATTTAAATAACACTTCATTTTTGTAATCGAAATGAATTTATTACAGTTGTGAAATGAAATAAAAATTTTCCTTTTCAAATATAAAACAAAAAAAATCTTCATCTTTTAATCACCAAACGAAATAAAAGCCTTCTGGTGGCGAAACGGAGTTCGCCAGGTTTACTAGTCTATATATCTATATATATATATATATATATATATATATATATATATATATATATATATATATATATATATATAAAAATGGATTGCTGTTCCTTAGTCTTGCTAAAACTCGAGAACAGCTGAACGGATTTGGCTAATTTTAGTCTTGAAATAACTCCTCGAAGACCAGGGAAGGTTTAAAAGGTGAGAAAAATTGGAATAATTGCCGGCAAAACCTTAAAAACAGCCCTTTTCTATTTCCCATACAGACGTTTTTTTTGACATTAGATTTGACAACTAACTAATATGTCAATCATTCTGTTCGATTGAAACAGGAGAAACCTGATTATTAATGGCCTCTAAAACGGAATAGAGTTCGCCCGGTCAGCTATACATATATTACTAATAACGAAACTAACGCGGACGAAGTCGCGGGCAAAAACTAGTTTACTTATAAAATTGTAAAAATACTGGTAGGTAAATTTTATAAATTCTGTATATAACTTTATATTTTAATTTCTTATAAATAGTCAAAAGTATAGTATAAGAATTGGTATTTTAATTTACCAGATAACTTAAAATCTCATATTTCTTATATGAATTTCTTTTTAATAACTATTTATAACAGAATTTTATAAGTTCACAGACTAAATAATAAACCCATTATTCTTGATTCATACTTTGACAGTGTCGTTGTCAAAGTCTACTTGCACAATAACAGTGATTCTTTCTTTAGTGACGATACACAAAATACTAGAAGATTGTTGCTGATAGGTTTTCATAGCTTTTCACCGACTTTAACATACCGAACGGGCTCCAATAGGTTAGAATCTGCTTTTTGTATTGATTGGTTTTAGTGCTGTGTGTTTAATGTCGTAATTACAAGGTAAGTATTGACCATATTTGTAAAATAATCTATATAAACCATTAACTATATATTCTTGACGAAATTACTACAATAAAATTACAACATATTAAATGAAAAAGACGTATGTTTTACAAGAAAACAATGCAGGAATATGTAATAAAAAGTTTTTATCACATTTTAAACAATATTTTTACGTTATCAGATTTTTATTATTGGTTTTAAAGATTAATTTTAGTACATAATTTTACGAAAAAATTCCTCTTCGAAATATGCTCTGAAGTGTAGGTGTCTGAATAACATGCATGATTTTTCTTCAAATATTTGTTCTTATAATAATGAATGATATTATTTTTTTTTTGTATTGGATATTCTTTTATCTCATTTATAAAACGGTAATCATTGCAACCATACTATTAAGCTTTGGCATTGAAAAATATGTAAATAGTAAAATTTTTATTAACATAATAGTTAATGTCAATAAAAAAATATTTTTATTAAATTTTCTATTAATCCTATGTTGGCTACTGAACATAATTTTTATAGACAGTATAAGGTATGTTGCATTTCTGTAACTAATTTGTGTAGTTATCATTCTATGGTTTGTACACTCTAAAATTCTATTAAATGTAGTTTTAGCATTTAGCTTTTATAATTATCGGCCAGCATTTTCATGTAATACAAATACTAATTTATTAAAAAACAAATTAAAAACAATGTGTTTAAGACCTCACGGCTGAAGTAAAACTTGTTTTGCTCCATCTATATGTAATATATATAAGCAAATGTTTATGTGTAATACAAACATATATACAGTTCCAAACTGTGATAATTTGAACTTCCTTATAATTCAAGGTCATCACGAGTTCCTTTCAAAATCTCTTTATATTTTGCACTAAATCAATGCATTTTTATGCACTTGAAAATTCGAACTAAAAATTCTTTTCTATATAATAGAGTAAGATCCCAGAGCGATAAGACACAACTTATTTTCTAAAGCATAGAACTTTCGGTTCTAAGTAGTCTCTCATGTAAAAACTAGATAAGATACTTTATTCCAATATAATATATAAGAAATTGAAGTTTGGATATATTGTATTACTTATTCTTTAAAGTCCAATATGAGATACTAATTTTGAGAGCATATTGAATAGCTCTGAGAATCGGCCAACATCTATTTTTCATACCTCTAACTCATAAGGGTTATTCATCCTTGATTTTTTTTACTTTCGATGAATTTTATTATTTTTATTTTTTAATGTAGCTATAAAAAGTACAAACAACCCAAAATTTTTACTTTTTTATCACCAACCTATATTTTTTTATATGGCATAACAATGTTTGCAAGGTCAGCTAAGAACTTGATAATATTCTTTGATTTCAGAACTTCGACCCAGTCGCCGTACCAGACTCAGAACATGAAAAATTCTACAAAGGAGATTCATGTATTATCTTTAAAGTAATCTTCTATAATATATACTAGTTTTCGCCCGGGACTTCGTCTGTGTTAATGTCTTCATTAGTAATATACATATGTATAGCTGACCGGGAGAACTCTATTCCGCTCTAGAGTCCGTCAATAAGCAGATAGTGGAATTTATTAAGTATTTTTTTTCGATCAAACAATATTAAATATCCTATGTCCTTTCTATGTTCTAATCTATCTCTCCACCAATGTTCATCCATATATGTATATGTTATTGAGTTATAAATAGTGTAACTAACACGACTTTTCTTTTATATATATAATACATGTATATATATTTCAGACTACATCAGATAAAAAGAAGAATCTATCCTTTGATATCCATTACTGGATCGGCAGCCAGTCGTCTCAAGATGAGTCTGGTGCAGCCGCTATACTCTCTGTCGGTCCTGATGATAAATTCAACGGTAAAGCTATACAACACAGAGAGTCCATGGGTTATGAGAGCCAACAGTTCCTGGGATACTTTAAGAATGGAGGTCAGTTAGTTAGAGAGATGATTACTATATAACATGAAACTCGTGGTGGCCTAGAGGTTAATGCCCTCATCTCATGCACGAGAGCGCGGGTTCGATACCTGGCAATTACCAATGTGATGTCCCGAGTCATATGTACTTTCTAAGAGTATTTAGACATCACTGACTGATGAAAGAAAACATCGTGAGGAAACATGGACTTGTATCAAATTATGAGTTTGAAGCAAGTGTGGTGAATGGTGATTAATACTCTGTCTCCATATGAGAAGAGGCCTTTACTCAGAAGTGGGCTCTGATAGGCTGATGATGATGATATATTTCAGATTTAAGACTTTTGAGTATTCATTTAAATGGAACTAATATTTTCGGATTACTACGCGTATTTTATTATTATTATTCTCATTCAATTCTCATCTCGTCCTAATGTTCACGGTTGTTGCAAAGTAACCGAAACGTCTATAGTATGTAGTTAAAATAATAAAATACGCGAAGTGTAACAAAATATTAGTTTTATTTGAACATTATATACCTATATGTTAATTAATGTCTTAAAATGAAAGAACAGCGAACTATTAATTTTATTAGGCAATAATATAGGATTTATTAAATAAAACGTGATTTAGTTAAAATGAAAACACAGCGAAGAGGACAAATGTAATGACAGATAGTTGCATAGACAGTAACTTCATCTAGTGAGATATTGAGGCAACTAAACAATGTACGGTTTTTGGTTTAAATAGTACTAACAACAATGAAATTAATTAAAATATATATCTTTATACGGTTTATGTTAAACGAATTTTTATGTCAGAAAAGTTCAATCGAAGCCAAGATTGCCTATTTTACCTATTTTTTCTATATAAAACATGATTATTGGTTAATACAAAATACATGATTTATACAAAAAACGGCTTCCCAATATCAATAAGTTCACGATTATTGAAATTATGAACATTATGTATAAGAAAAACTCTGGCTACAAGCTGAAAATGGCACCGAAAAATATACAGGGTGACTGGTGAATTACTATCAATATTTGAGGACGTGATATTTGACGATCATATATGACAAAATAAAAATTAATATAACATAAATATTAATAAACTTCTAAGTAAAGTTAACCAAAAGTTATGTAATTAATTACGCATCGTATGAACACCCTACAGATTAGGTATACACTGACACTCACACATACGCATGTCGTGACGTGGTGTTGTATCAACACGTCGCCGCACGCGTCCACACTTGAACACTTGGAACGTGTCAACACTTTACTTATTTATACGGAAATTTTGTCAAAAATTAAGTACCTATTTTTTTTACATAATTCGAATGAGAATCATGTACCGAGTATGCTCCTTAAATATTGATAGTAATTCACCAGTCACCCTGTATACCAGCTATATACCATTCCTAGCATGAATACTTGCGAAATTATGACCAATTGTTAGTGTTTTTTAACCTGAACTTGCCCGTGACCTTCCAGCTGTTCGTTATCTGGACGGAGGTCACGACTCTGGGTTTAACCACGTGATCACTAACCTGGAGCCCAGAAACAACTGTTCCAGGTCCAAGGAAAGAAGAACATAAGAGTTAGACAGGTGAGAGAAGAAGGTTATTATTGCAGCAGTACAAAAGAATTAAAAGATATAGATGTCTTATAAAGCCAGTACTATAAAATAACAAATCAAACTTCAACTAGAACAAACTACCTAATTATCTTATCTACATTCTATGTTACTATTCTACAATCTATTCTACATCTACAATCAACATTATACATTGCACAACTAAACCGAGGTTAACCAAAAAAAAGGCTTCAAAATGACAAAAACCACATCGAAATCGGTTGATCTGTTACATAGCTATGATGACAAACACACATACATCGTAAATATACTATCAATAACAATCTTTAAAAATCCCTAAACAAGATTTATTAATAAAACACTGTTAATTTAATATGTAGGTTGAAAATGTTACCTAGGTCAAGATCTATTTCAACTATATCATACAAAGTGTCGAAAAGAGTATGACTTGAGTCTTCTTTAAAATAATAATAATATAAACACCTTTGTTCCATTCGACAAACTCCGTCATGTTTCCACACAGTAATCAAGATTATAATTGGTCCAACAAATAAAAACGTTGTCATTGGTAAATATTCAACGATTCCAGTGCGAATGAAGACATAGCATAAAAAAATGTTCCCATAAAACCATGATTCCGTCCCATAACTTCTAATAAACAAAAAACACTTTTATGTAAATTAAATAAAATAGTTTAAATTTACTCTTACCTTTCAGATCAATATTCAAGTGACGTAGATGTCGACAAATTCTTTACCACACTGGGTTCTGGATCTAAAAATCTAGTTCCTGATGAAACTGTGGGTGGAGATGATCAGGTAATAGAACTGCATATTACAACTAAATCAAATACATATGAGCAAGATATTATTATACATTATACAAGTAACTAGCTTTCCGCCTATAGCTTCGCCCGCGTGGAACTCTGTTATATTGCGTTTCCAACAGAGCTTTTCAAAAGTCTGGGATAAAAACTGTCCTACGTTCTTTCTCAAGGTCAACTCTATCTCTGTACCAAATTTCATTAAAATCAGTTCAATGGTTAAGGCGTGAAAGCCTAACAGACAGACAGAGTTACTTTCGCATTTATAATATTAGTAGGGATATTATTATTTTGGAAGCGTCTGATAGATTTTAATAGCAACAGCAGTTATCGTCGTTATACGCTTAAAAAATTATAAGGCGTTTGTTTTTTCTTTTCTCCTAAAATAAAATGTTTGCTTTGTTTAATTATTTTATAATAAACTGATAACTATTACATTATGTATATGATTGTATATTATGTAGTGGTTTTTAAAAAATTTGAACATATTTTCAGACATTCGAGAAAAATGAAGAGCGTTCAGTTGTTTTATCGGAGGTGTCAGATAGTTCTGGCAAATTTAAAACAACACCTCTCACTGGTCCCTACCTGTCGGACCAGTTGAAACACCAAGTAAGTTATATATAGTATTAAATTAAAACTTAGTTGATTAGGGAGCGTTCAAGTATTACGTAACACAGGGGCGGGAGGTCTCTCTCTCTCTCTTACAAGAGGTTACGTTATACGTAGCATTCGTTCTAAATAAAATAATTAATTAAAATCAACAAACAGCCAACCCTTTTCATATACGTTACATTATGTACACTTTTTTAATTTGTTCTCGCAAGTTTGCAAACCTCTTAGTTTGTATTTTACGGGGAATACCTAGATTGCATGTACGTCATTTAGTATTGGTTCAGTGCTCAATATTCCTAGAGTTCATACTGTGATTTCTTCAAAGACATTTATATCAATGATCTTGTTTCATTTGGTAGATTAAAACTATACCAAACTATAACATCGTTTTTTACGACTGTAGGATGACATTGATCACTTGACTGTTACGTAACGTTTAGCGAAGGGCAGAGGGGGGTACAGAAAAACGATGGAAGGGGGGAAGAGGGGTCAAAAACGTGCAAAAATTGAATATCGTAATACTTGAACGCTCCCTTGTCGACAATCTCGATATATACAAAAATGAAGTGAAAAAAATAGAGCGTGGAGTCCCTCTAAGTGGAAAAAGTGAAACTTCGTAATGTCGGAATCAAAGCTCGAAGCAGGAATGCGTAGAAACAAATTGTTAGTGAATTTATATTGTTTTAAGAAAAACTTTATAAACATTGCTTAGGATTAATAATTGACCCACTCATTTACTCTCGATCCGTCTATTTCTATTCCCTCTCCAGGAGCGTAGAATGTTTAACGGTTAAAATCTCGATTGATGTCTAATTACTTAATAATATTTTCAGGTCACCTATACTCTTGACACAGTCAGTGGCTCCATCTATGTGTGGGTTGGGAGACAAGCTTCACCAAAGGTAATATTTATTGATATGTTCGACAAATATTTAATCATTAAAGTTGTTAATTCAAAAGATAATAAGAATACTCTAAGACCCAGTTTCACCAATCAATGTTTGTTTAATCTAAACACAGCATTTACTAACCAACCTACAAAATTATAAATGTTTGATAAAATGTTTACGTCCCAAGATGACAAATTAACAACGCATTATTAAACGTCATGTCAAATGACCGACTACCAAATTATTCGTTCTTGTTACAATACGACCAAATGGAAACTATAGCGTTTAATACGGCACGTTTGCCACGATGCACCACTTTATACTTTGATCGTATATATCCCTCGATACGTCACTTGTAAGGTAATGCGACCAAATTTTATATATCCTTGGTTGCATACATTTGGCACACATAAAGCTTTTTTTTCAATTTACTAGGTGTAACCTGTCAAAATGGGGTTGTCAATAAATTGTGTTATATATTATTCTTCTACCTGGCAATTTTTCCCAGCTATAGCCAGGGTCTGCCTAACATGTTTTGAATGGTTTTGGCTATTTGTTTTTACGACCGGCCGCCTGCCTGACATCAACCCTCTTTTTGGGAATCAACATTAATCAGTGATGTCTAAATATTCTTAGAAAGTACATATGACTCGGAAAAATCACATTGGTACTTGCCCGGGCCAAGATCAAACTCGCGCCCTCGGCAACGAGAGGCGGGCCCTTTAACCACTGAGCCACCACTGACTTAAATTGTGTTATATATTATTATGTTATAAATATAGGCATAAATTGTGTTCAAATTATAAGAGATATAAAGAAAATTTTATTTGCAATGTTATAAAAAATATGGAGGCAAAATCATCATAAAATCATAAATTCCCTTCAAAGCCATTTCATTATAAGCATTCGTGTTTCTGAACGGTAGGGCACATTATAGTAAAATGTATAAAAAAAGTTGTCTAAAAAGAGATATACGACTAAAACTTTCAAATATTAACATTTCTTATAAAAGAGACATGAAAACTACAAACATTACAAATTATACGCAAAAAATTATATTTTCCTACCAAGTGAACCTTTCAATGTAAATCCAAACAGCGCAATCCATCTTCGGCTAGATCACGACTTCAGAGTTTTAATAACATTTTAAATTCAATCCATATAATTATTGTATATCGTACACACACTGTAATAATAACTTCGTATGACATTGGCATAATATTCCACAACTACAGTGCAAATGCAGCCATAGCTTAAAAAAACTCTGTATATATTTATATTAATATATGTTCTATAGGAATTCGGTTCGGATCTAACTCCTTCATCCGAGACGGTGTTCACTCTGCCTCTCTTGAAGCGCGGCTCCGTCCGTCATCGTCGCAGTCTTTATCGTGATCGGCTCACAGTCAGCACGACCCTACACAACAACACCTGGAGGATATCATAGCTAGGCTCAACTTAACTGGTAACTATATAACATTGACTATTAATCTTGAGGTGGTAGAGCCTAGCTGTAGTCAATTTACTTCAGCTCGAACATGGGCTGGCTCGACCGGGGAAGTACCACCCTCTCACAGAAAATCGGCGTAAAGTAGTCTTTAAAGGCTGCGTTTCGTCCGGTGAGTGAGAGAGCCGGTTGCCCTTTCCCTTTTCCCAACCTTTCCTTTCCCTCCCTTTCCCACCTTTTCCTCCTCCTTTTCCCCAATCAAGGGCGGCAACACATCCGCAAATCTACGTTGCGGATGTCCATGGGCGACGGTAACTACCTACCATCAAGTAGGCCGTCTGCTCAGTTGCCCCCTTTTCCCATAAAAAAAAAAATACGAGTATTACAGGTTTACATCGTCCGACAAACTTTGAACTTTTACAGTTATGAATAAGTCTTAGAACAGTTTCAATTACAAAATAGGAACTCTAACGTATTTATTTGGTTTTATTATGCATTTTGCTATACCTTTAAATGAATGGGCACTTCTTAATAGGATTATTAAAATATACAAAATTTAGAAGATTTTTGTGTAATTCGTAAATGATTCTTTTATTGGTCTTTTATGTAACTATTAACAAGATTTGGTTTAACATTATTTTGGTGACATCTTGTGAACTAAATATGGCGGGCTGACAAAAATGGGGGGAAATTCAAAAATTAATAACAAAATAGATAATTATTAAATAAATAACTTTGTTATTTTGAAATTAAGGGAGGTATTTCCAAGGCTTGCATAAAATTCATGTAGTTATGTAGTTCTTTTTTACTCCAATAATTTGAAGAATTTTTATCCCTCAGCCTTTTCAAAATGTCAATTTTACTTTTTCTATAGACACAAATATAAGAACTGTAATGGTCAATAAATATCTAATAAATAAAAACACTTTTCAGATAACACAAGAGGGAGCGCATACTTTCAAACGATACCAGAGAATATAGAAATTGATTTTACAAATCCGATACACATATCACCGGAAGACACTATGCTTAGCAAAAAAACAAGACCTACGTGGGACTGAAAATTTGTATAAAAAATTACAAAAAACTGTACTCTAAGTTATTTTAAGAAATGGAGAACATTTTTACCTAATTTATAATACATATTTTATTTAAACGGTGCTTCACTGAGGTTGTACTATGTATAGTCATTTTTATATTTTTTGACTGTATCATTGTGATGTATGTACCATAAGACTATATTCCTAAACTTATATTATTGAATAAATTATAATTAAATTATGTTCAATATGAATCATCTTTATTTTGACCTTCGCAAGGAGAAAAACAACTCTACAATGAAACTTATTATTGAAAATGGAAATTAACGCCAAATTTATTTCTTACGTTTTAATCTAAGTCATCTATATATGTATATAAAAGAAAGTCCTGTTACTATTTATAACTCTATTTATTCGAAGGGGGAAGGGGGGTCAGAAATCTTCGAAAATTGCCTTTCGTAATACTTGAACGCTCCCTAAGTACGAGTATGTTATTTATGGCTATTTGTTAATATTTCTATTACTGTTAGTAATAATTCTAGTGTTAGTATTTAATAACTTTTAACTAGTTTTTTATATCTTCCATTTCGCTTAAAAATATAATAGTGAAGTGTTTTCATTTAAATAATATTTAATATTAGTGCCCTCTTGTGGCGAGTTGTGGTACTACTATGACGTGGTCGATTGAACTACGCTTTGAGTTTCATCTGTTAGCTATCCGCTAACAGATGTCGCTAGTAGGTCAATTTCTTGGAAGATAATGTTTTCTATAGTTAACCTAAATAATGTCTGCATGAATTCAATTCAATTCATGAAATCAATTTAAAAGACAAGCTACTTATTTGTATGCTAAAATGAACCTTAAAGCTAACATCTTTGGTATGAACACGTATAATTGTAAAAAAACCTTAAAGGACTACTTAAAGGAATTGGATTGCAGTGAAACTGAAAAATTATTGGAAATTAGTTTTTGCCCGCGACTTCGTCCGCGTTAATTTCGTCATGAGTAATATACATATGTATAACTAACCGGGCGAACTCTATTCCATCTTAAATAACCAGGTATTGATAGCTATTTATTAAATTTTTCTGGTTTCAATCGAACATAATGATTGACATATTAGTTAGTTGTCAAATCTAATGTCAAAAAAACGTTAGTATGGGAAATAGAAAAGGGCTCTTTATAGTGTTTTCCCAGAAGTGAATCAATTTTTTTCAACTTTTATACCTTCCCTGAACCTCCACGAACATTTTAAGACTAAGATAAGATAAATCCGTTCAGCCGTTCTCGAGTTTTAGTGAGACTAAGGAACAGCAATTCATTTTTATATATATAGAAGAAGAAGATAATTGCATAAGTATTTAAAGACTTATATCTAATTATTTAAACACTACAACTGACTATCACACACACACGCGCACGCACACGCGCACGCACACGCACACACACATGCGCGTTATATGAACCAAACTACATTTAAGTTATATATTACCTATTTAAACTATTCTTAATTTGTAAAATAATGTTACCTTTTACCTTTATGTTCTTGATTACTTTTGTGGAAGAGCGGGGACTCCTAACACAAGATAATTTCATTTCTTAAAAGGAGCTCCCTAGCTGTATCTGTTTGTTTTTAGGTTTAAGTTACAGAAATAAACAAATTTTTATTTTATTTATTTTTATGAATTTTTCACTTGAATTCAGTTCCACACACACAGAATCGCCCAAAGTGTCTTTTACTGACTGTTATTGTTTTTCATTGTTTGTATTTGACCGGTTCTTAACGTTTAGCACTGTAATGTATTTTGAGCCGTTAACACGTCGCAAAGTATTTCATGAGTTTTTCACTAGTTTTTCAATTTCACTTGTGTACTTCACTTTGTCCCGGTGGATTTGATGTTTTTCAGTTTATCTGGATGAGATTCAGCTGGTTTTTGATAATTAGTAATTAGATTTCATTGCAAAGAAATATACACTTTTTAAATAAGAAAGGCAAAATATCTGAATATTGTCACAAAGTTCATTCTACTTATTTTTTCAGAAGACCAGAAGGAATAGCGTCTTGATTGCTATCGACTATAAGGTTGTATGTCATGTTACATGTAGGTACAAGGCTAAACTCTATCTTTTACTAATGCCGTAGAACATTCTACTTACACTGGAAATATCTATCTACAATCTAAAATCTTGTCGCTTTTCCGAATGCAACAATGAAAAAGCTTACTGTAAAATTTTACAACATTATACGATTCGTACGTTTAGAACTCCTATCCAATCTTGGTGTGGTGGACAGTGGTTTAAATCAACTTTTGTTGTCTAAGGCCCGATTTTTCAATCCTCAGATAGCGAATTTTATCTGTCGAATAACGTTTATTCGATGAATAACAAGATTTTTAATTTTTCGATTGTCAGATAGATGTTATCTGCCGAATATAGGTGGTAACTGGAGAATAAAGTTATCTGCTGCTTCAAGGGATGGTTAAGATTTATCTGCGGATTTATCTAGCTGCCATCTATGAAATTTTGAGGTTGTGTATGTTTTTTAATAAATAGTACCTCTAGCACACGGGATGGCATAATTAACTATTTTGAATCACTAATAACACAATAATGTGAAGAAATCCTGGCTGCTTATTGATTGCTGTATAACTTGTGTTTTAATTTGGAGTAATAAATAAAAATACCTATTGATTATTTCACTTTTTTATTGGCCACTGGCCTAAACAATAATATAAAAATTTACTAATCTTTCCGTTGCATTGTCTTAAGCATCAAATTATGTAACTCTTGTTTCCTGATTTCTTCATTTCGAAGGTGTGTCATTTTCAACTCGTGCTTTTGTTCAACAAAATAATGTTCTTTTTTTGCTTTCTCTTGTTGAAGACGCACAAGTTCTAGTCTCGCAGCAGTTAATTCGTCTATTTATGCAGTAACGCTGGCTTTCGTTGGTTTTAAAACCGGGTTAATTTTACTTTTCAATGCTTTTGGGTTCCATGTGCCCCATTTGTTATAAGAATCTGTAAAAAGTAATAAAAGGTTTAATATATGTACTATGTAGTACTTATATTTTGTAAACTTTGTCCATGTTTGCGATGTATAGAACATGTGGCTGAAGGGATGAAAAGGTTTAACGACACAATTTGTACAATATTATAAAACCTACCTTCACCATTCTCAGTGCCAATAATTGTTGGTTTTGCATTTTGACTGGCGCTTTCATTCAAGTCCTTTTCTAAAAAAAAAAGACAAGTTTGTTATGTATTATTATGATGAAGGCAACAAACGGAATAGAAATACCTAATTGTAAAATAATTATAATATTGACTGGCCCGATAGCGGATTAGGTAGTGACCGATGACCCCGTCCTGTGCGCCAGTTATAATAATAATATCACAAATATTAAAAAAACTTGTGTACTTGACAACATAAATACATACCATCAGTTTCTTGATTCAACATCACAATCTGTATGTCACTATCTTGAATTGTTTCTTCATATGTATTAAAATTTAAATTAAGGTCATGCTGAGACAAATCAATTGTCAGAGGGACAGATGCAGGTTGGATTACATCTGAAAAATAAGGATAGCTTCAATCTTTATGTATTTGTGACATGAAAAGAAACAATAAGTAGGAATATTTAATCGGTATAAATTGCTTTAAATACCTGAAATGTTATCACTATCATTGCGTGCTTCCAATCCTGTAATATTGGAACATATAGCCAGCACTTTCTCCTCCACGTCATCGAAATCAGGAGCATTAGATGGCCAGCCACCCGTGCGATAAAGTTCCTTCCTGTGACAGGACATCTTCTTCTTCGTGGCCTTTTTGATACTTTCATAATTTAATTTTAATGTTTTAGAGCTACGTGTCGCGGTACCACTAGAAGTTGCATTAAAAGAAGAAGCTATTCTGCTCCAGGCAGTCTCCTTATTTTTATTGGTCACGGCGTCCGTTTTTTTGTTTTCAATTACATATATGCTTATATTTGGTAACCAATTCCGTCAATAATCACCTTTCAGCTTTATCGAAATCGCTTGCACGCTCACGCTTTTTATCCATTTTTATTTATAATAGAACCAAATTAATTAAATGAAACCAAACCAAATGTCAATCATAACTTGTTTCAGTCTAACATCACGATGACTGCATACGTGCATCTCGCTCGTACGTAGTTAGTGTAAAATTTGCGACAGATATTAATAGACAACAGATAGATAGCTATTCTTTATTTAAAAAACGATTGAAAAATTGAAAATATTTACTCCCTTGTTAAACAGCCAGTTATTTTTACACGTCAGTTAGTTATCTAGGGACTTATCAAAGGATTGAAAAATTCGGCCTAAACAAAACGCTCTGATAACAGGCTTCTAATTCAATCATGTTTGGACAATACGGATTCATTACAATACCTTTTGGGTTAAAAAATTTCCCAATTACCTTCCAATCTGAAATCTGTGAATTATATTCTATAAGACTACTTATGAAAACCAAAAAAATAATATAGAAATTGACAATGAAGAGTTAATATCGTTTATTTTAAACGATTTCCGAAAATGTTTGATGCCAGATTGCTTCTTATTTTCTGTAAAACATTATCGAATTTCTCTATACTCATTCTTGTGTAATTGTAGAACTTTCTTGAATGACAACGTAGCTCGTAATAGTGTAGAAAATTAAATATCATCTCTAGGTAATAAAATTTCTGTCATTAGACTGGGCTCCAATAGTTCTCTTCGACGTGAATTCATGTTTATCACAACACTACGTGAGCGGTTGTTTGTTTCGTACACACGCAAGACACCGCTGTCTTTTCGCCCCGCGCCGCACGCCCCGCTCCGCCGCTTCTCCAGCCATCGCAAGTTTCGTACCCGCAGACTCATAAATCCTATAAATACATACAACTCATGAACCCAAGACAACCAGATAGATGTCGCATATACAGGGTGACTGGTGAATTACTATCAATATTTAAGGAGAATACTCGGTACATGATTCTCATTCGAATTATGTAAAAAAAAATAGGTACTTAATTTTAGACCAAATTTCCGTATAAATAAATAAAGTGTGGACACGTTCCAAGTGTTCCAAGTGTGGACGCGTGCGGCGGCGTGCTGATACAACACCACGCCGCCGGACACGCGCGTGTGTGTGTGTGTGTATACCTAATCTGTAGGGTGTTCACACGATGCGTAATTAATTACATAACTTTTGGTTAAATTTACTTAGAAGTTTATTAATATTTATGTTACATTAATTTTTATTTTGTCATATATGATCGTCAAATATCACGTCCTCAAGTATCGATAGTAATTCACCAGTCACCCTGTATATTGGTACGGAACCGAATGAAATGTAATAAAAATTAAATAACAACAACAACCACCAGAGTACACGAATACAAAACTGTAAACGGTCTGTATGTAGTGTGTCGATACAAGCTTGTTATACGGATATATCAAGAGTCAATTTAATTTGTTGACCAAGTCTATCATCATTACTTGTTCCCTAGATTTAGCTTAGAATACTTTGACTGAATCCTAAGTTCTCACGACGTGATTAAAGACATTTTCCATGTTTTATAGGAGGATACATAGTTTAGATAATTTCCAGCCATTTTATTTATTGCGGTTAGAATATTTCCTAATTTTAATAGCCTCGCAGTTTAATCTCTGCATATATCTTTTTCTAGACGTGTGGATTGGTTGTTATATTTGAGACGAAATAATAAAGGGGGTTTTTCTAATGATGGTCGTAGTCCACATTCTTCATGATACATATACCAAATTTGTGCATATTTCTTGTTTCCTTTCTCACGGAGTAGTTTCTACCTGTCTTCTTTAAAACACGATTTGCAACATCAAGACTCCGATAATGACGCATGAAACCACCACATTTTATTACAATGACAAACAAGTCGAGAACAGAGATATAATATTCTACTGATTACATGATAAAATTAAAATTGTAAGTGGTCGCTAAACTTTTCAATCATACATATTAGTACACAAACTGTTGTCTGTGTTGTAAAGCTTTTCAAATAAAACCTTATAAATAAATTGATTATGAATGGCACTATGCCAAACCAGACTTGAAACACAAAACTTTTACACAAAAAGATCTCTACTGTATTTGAGATCTTAAAAAGCAGATATAAAAAAATATGTAACTTTATAAAATAATAAGACTTAAACATACTAAAATGTTTTATCCTAGTTTATATAGTGTAATTCATAAAAGCAAAATATGTAATTAAAAAAGGAATCCAACAATATTTTTGTAGAACTTAATATGCACTACCTTTACCTGTGACTTTCTCCATATAAAGACGACGTTCTGTTACAAAACGTGTTTACCTAGCTTAAAATATTTGAATGAAAAAAAGTGTTGTTAACCATAACATCACATCTTTATATAGAATATATTGTATTTATCGTTTTCTTTTTTTTTGAATACAACTTACGAAAATTTTTGAATACAACATTTGACAACGCAGTGTTAACTATACGAAACAAACGTTATATGTGTGGATACAACCACTTACGGTGAAAATAAATGTTACATAGGATATAATAGTAGTTTCTTGATTTTGATAATATTTAATATTAGTGCCCTCTTGTGGCGAGTGGTGGTACTACTACGACTTGGTCGATTTTGTCGATTGAACTACCGCTTTGAGTTTAGCTATCCGTTAACAGATGTCGCTGGTAAGTCAATTTCTAGGGAGATGACTAGCAGTTTTTCTATAGTTAACCTAAATAATGTCTATGAATTTTTCACTTGAATTCAGTTCCACACCCACAGAAACGCCCAAAGTATCTTTTACTAACTGTTCTTGTTTTTTGATAGGTTCTTAACGTTTAGCACTGTACTGTATTTTGAGCCATAATATAGGGATTAAACAGAGAGTGTTTATTCTACTTACACTGGAAATATCTATCTATCTAATATCTTGTCTAGGAAGTACCCATGCCCCACGCTTTTATTTTAGTCTAGTCTGTGCATATGTTTATAATTCCCATGACTGTATCTATTTTATTATTTTTTGGTTTTTAGTACATTTATCTTAAACATTGCAATGTATGTTTCACGTAAAACCGTTTAACTTATAAAGTTTTTTTATCTATTTTTATTTTCTAGTTTTTAGTTTTTATTACGCATTCTGTTTAATTCATTTGTGCTTCATTATTGCAAGGTTTCTTGCCCGTTAGTTTATTGCAGTCCAACTCCTCTAAAAAATTATTATCAGCCATTTGGTAGCGGCGACCATATTAGATTTCAATTTAGCATAGTAAATTGTATTCTACTTGTTGAGACTTTTCATTTGATACCCATATTGATGGGATTGATAAAACATAAATTATCCGCCATTTTGTAGCGGCGGCCATCTTGAATTTATAATGATAATAAATAAACATAATTGTATTGTCACCAAAATCCAAAGTGTATACAAAATTAGATCTGATTAAATACAAAATTAGAATCAGATTAATCGGTTGACAGGAAGAGGGTGAAATTTGAATTACTAAATTTGACCCAAGAAAAATGAAAAATGAAAAAAAGAATAAAAAAAAGAATAAATAATAAAACAAACAGAGAGAGCTAAATAAAACCATTCAATAAACAAATATTGTAAATCATTTACACATACAAATAAAGCCATGCCATGAACCCGGCACCCGCACGTTTAATCCATGGTATGCTGAGAAGTTTCATCTCTGGTTGCTAATTGTTAGGTAAAGCGATAAAGTCGTATGAGATTAATACCGTCTTGAGAGGAGAAAATCACCCACTTTATGTCTTCCTGTTCCGTTGAACTTACGAGTACGTTCAGAACATACCATCACTACTTATAAATACACGTTTTATTAAAAAAGATTCTGTTTGAATACGATATCAAAAAATACTATTATTGAACAGTTCTACGACCTGACAGTTGACAGCATCTAGTATTGTATAGTATTTTATGAAAATAAATGTTAGAATAGCACGCGTGTACCTCATACATCTGTAACCACAAACAGTAGCCAATGCATTATACGGTATTATGTTGTATCAGGCATCAACTATATGTAATAATGAACACATTTTCAATTCTGATAATAAACGTTTACATTTATCGATAGATATAATTATTTAATTAATTTGATATTTAACTATTTTTGTTTTCGAGAAATAAAATATCTTTTTCAATAGAACACGGACTTCAGGAACCAACAGCATAATTTTATTAATTTTAATTAATATTTTTATTACATTTCACATAAATCTTATTATTCAATCTTACTCCAATCCTCAAAAGTATCAATTACACCGGTGGATTGTGGATTATCAAATAATTTTGAAATTCACTTACTCAGATATACCTACACTATACTCAAATTAAAGTATATATAAAATAGTCTTTAATTATGAATATTAAGATGAGGCAGTGATCGATAAACCTACATATCGATATAAAAAAACCTCACACAATGTAATTACGTCTTATCCACGAAAATAGTAAAATTAAAAGTCCAAGGGCATGCAGTCAAGTTATAAGAGGAGCGGCCGTCTTGAAACGTGGTAGATAACTACTGGGCAATAAAATAAAGACAAGACAACAAACTGACAATTATATCATAACGTTAATGTGTCTACACTTATTACGTGAAACCAAATATACAATGTATTTAGGGAACACACATTTAATTTGAACCGAACCTTTAAAAGGAGGCTTTATAAAACAACTACATTTTTTCATGATTTTGTTAGAATCCGAAATATATATAACTACTTAAGCTAATTAACTATAGATCTAACACTAAATTATAGTAAATAAATTTCTTACATCTATCGATACTATATTTTACTTTAGCTAGCGGAAGATAGGATATGACTAAAAGTAGGACATTGTGCTTTAAAAATTGTAACCAATAAAATCTTAATAATTTTGGAACATAGAATTGTTGAGATGAAAATTTAAGCTAAACTGTAAAACGTTTTACTCTCTCAGTGTATATAAAAGTGCTAATCAACAGGTGCATTTTAGCGGTGTAGCCACGGGCGCCGCCGCCATGTTCGGAAACGGAAGTTATAAACCATCCGGTGACTTTTGATAAGAGCTCATGTGAAGCTGAGCTGTTAATGTGCGGCCATTACGTGCATGTAAATATTACGCGCTCTGTACGGTACATACTACATGCTTACACTCTATCGGTGTGTTTGAAGAAGCTTCAGACCTATTACACTATATTTAATATTATAAATGGAAACTATAAACTCTGCGACCAAACGTAATAGAAGAGAGTTGGCTAATAAAATTGTTACTACTGGGATGTACACAAAATGAATAATTAAGTGTAAAGCTATAATTATATTATATGTATAAGTACTTTTATTTTTTTAATAACACTATTATTTATTCGAAAGTGTTAGCGGCCTGTGACAGAGGATTTTTTAGATTTTTTTTCGTGTTAAGACTCAAATATGTTCTTAAGAATATGTAGATATTAAAAATATAAATTTTCACTTTTTTGCGTTCCAATTCATTTAAAGTATCAAGAGTAAGTATTATATATATGATATCTGACATCTTGACAGATGACAAGTGACGGATGTTAATTTTATATATTTTCTAATATAGTTTCTAATTTTCTATTATCTATGGTTTATGATGGTTAGAAAAGAGCGCGGGAATTGAAACGTTGACGCGGGCTTTTTGAAAATTTTAATTATTTTAAATAGTTATATAATATAATTTGCAAATTTTTGTTTAGTTTATTGTAACGAAGTAAAACTTAATATGTATATATGTAAGTGTTTATATAGAGAGATGGTGAAAAAACGTAAAAAGAAGGATTCGGGTGAGTCCTTGAATTTCAGCACAAGCAGCGATTCCGATTGCGAGGATTCGCCAGTATTGCAGGATGCAAATGCCTTCGCTCCCTTTAGGGTCGCTGATTATTGTCGGCGATACCCTGAAGATGCGGAAGCCAAGTCTGAATTCATAGTATTTGTCGAAAGTACTAATGATGTCCCACTCGGTAATAGGGACATGATGTACTAGAACTAGTTTTATACGCTCTGTGAAAGGTATACTATATTTTAAAAAAATAAATAAATATAAGGTCGGTGTTGTTTTCCAACGTGCGAATTTGGCAAATGCCTTTTTAGAAAATACTACGTATCTAAAGGAACAACGACTTAAAGCTTCAATACCAGCAGGGGCTACCGAACTATCGGGAGTTATCTCTTCGATTCCCACTCATCTATCCAATCACAAAATATGCAGGTATATAAAGCAATATCAACAACAAAAAAAGTCATTTCTCTCCGACGCATAATGCGTAAAGTAAAAGGAGAAAATAACACCTTCACACTGCAACCTACTCAGAGCGTAATAATAACTATGTTCACATTAAGATGTGGCGCCTGCCTGTCTCCACATATGTCCCACCTATAAAACAGTGTTTTAAATGTTTACGCTATGATCAACTGGCTAAGTTTTGTAAAAATTCACCGCGATGCTCCATATGCACAGAGGGGCATTCTTTCAAAGAATGCAAGGTTAACATTGAAAAAGCTAAGTGCATTAATTGTAATGGCAATCACATTGCCATCTCTAGCCAGTGCCCTATAAGACAAAAGAAAATCGCAAACAGTAAACCCAAGTCATATGCTGACACGTTAAAAGATTCCTTAAATTTTCCCTCCCTTTATAAAAAATTAAATACCCAAGAAGTAATACAAGCAATACTATCAAATTCTGAAACTATGACTATTAACAGAATCTATAGTAAAAGTTATAACTTTAAATAAAACTCAAAATATAAGTATTAGTTCACAATTTATTAGCTCAACTATTAAAGAAACCATACAGGATAAAAATAACAAATCGTCACATTCAACCACCAAATCTTAAATAGTGTACAGTGGAACGCTCAGTCTGTTAAGTAACAGACTTGAGTTTAAAAAAAATTTATACAAAAATAATAAACATGTAGCTCTTATTTCAGAAACTTGGCTCAAGCCTAACATTCAATTTAATTTACGTTGTTATACCATTATTAGGAATGACTGCGCTAATGATCATAATGGCGTAGCAATATTAATTAAAAACGGTATACATTTCTCTAAACAAGATACTTTTTATGATGATTCGTTACAAAATGTAGTAATTATTATTAAAGTGAAACATTAATGCATTTCTTTGGTTAGTGTTTACAATTCTGGTAATAGTTTTCCTGCTTTTGAAAGGGCGAAGTTCGATCGTTTATTGTACAGTATTCCAAAACCGTTGATAATTGCAGGTGATTTTAACGCCCATCATACTTTTTGGGGTTGTAGTCGCATAGATTCTCGGGGCAGAGCTATTATGGATTACATGGGTCATATATGACTTAATACTTTTAAATAATGGTCAACCAACAACTATAGGCTCTCATATTTGGAAACCAAACAGTCTAGATTTAACTATGGTGTCTTCTTCTTTATTTCTTTCTTGTGACTGGCAAGTTCATCAGGACCCTTTAGGCAGTTATCATCTGCCAACTATCACAAAATTTACTCTCGTAAGAGATTAACATGAACCCTCTATTCCCTTGAACAACATTCCTTTTCACAGCAATCTGAAATTAGTAAATTGGGATAGTTATGACAAATTGTTAATAAAATGTTAATGAACTTTAAAGTTGACAATAGTGATCTCCATGACTCATACAGAAAGTTTTGTTCAATTATTCTATTGGCAATCAAATTCTCCAGGCCCAGCTTAAACCATAACACAACTGATAGTAATAATAACCGTCCTAGAAAAAGGTGCCAAGTACCTTGGTGGAATGATAAATGTTCAAAAGTAGTAGAAGACTGCAAGAACGCCTAAATTAATTTCAAAACCAGTCTTAATAGTAAAAATTACATTAATTTCAAACGCGCACAAGCCTTTAAAAAACGCACTTTAAAAGAAGAACGTTGTAAAAGTTGGTCTGCATTCTTGCTCATCAATAAATCGTTTGACATCTAGAAATCGCATTTGGACTAAAGTAAATTCAAAAAAAGCTTTCCGACTTCTAACTTATTTTCTGACCTCAATTGGGTTCAAACATTTTTATATAAATACACACCGGATACTGTTTCACAACAGATAAGTATAGATAATGTTCTTGGAGTAAATAGTGATAATTCATACATGATCGGTTGTTTTGTTATGCAAGAGTTAAAATCTGCTTTAGCCTCAAGAAAAGATTCTTCATGTGGCCTGGATTGGCTTTCCTACAGGATGTTTAAACTTTTAAATGTCCAAACTCTATCTATTTTTTTAAGTTTATTAAATAGTTTATGGATGTCCTCTATTGTCCCAGAGGATTGGAAAACTGACTGTTTGGTACCAATATTAAAACCTGGCAAAGACTTTAATTTGGCTGATTCTTATCGTCCTGTAATAGGAGTGTGTTGGAAAAACTTTCCAACAATTAATAAAACAGAGACTAATTTTTCACATAGAAAGTAATAATCTTTTACCTCACAATCAGTTTGGCTTTCATTGTGGCCGTTCTGCTTGTGAGAGTCTCTGTCTGGATATCCACGATGCTCGTTCCGAGAATAAAGTACTAGTTGGTGTTTTTGTTGACATTGTAGGGGCTTTCAATAATGTAGATCTGGACAAATTATCCTCAATATTATCATTACTGCGGGTACCTGGAAAAGTTGTAAATTGTATTTTTAATTTGTTGAACTACTCAGAAAGGTGTTTGTTAAGGTCAACAATCAGTTATTTGGTCCAAGATATTCTTGTAGGTGTGTATCACAGGGTGGTGTATTGAGCCCATTGCTTTTTATCCTATTCATACATCAGCTAAATTTAACTCTGTGGTGTGAAGTTTCTAATCTGCAGTTTGCAGATGATTTACAAAGATGTACAAAGTGTACGATCAGTCCTCAATGTAGCTCTCCTAAGACTAAAGAACTATTTTGATAGCCTTCGGCTGGAGGTCAGCAATGAAAAAAGTTTTTGTCTTTTGAAAAAATGGAATTAGAAATAGGAATGTAAATATTTTGTTCAATAATAATGTAATGTCTGTAGAGAGCTCTGTAAAGTGTTTAGGTGTTATTTTTACAAACAATTCTAGATGAATAAGTATGCTGAAACTCTAGAATCTCAAGCTTTAAATGCTTGTAATGTTTTAAAATCTTTAACTAGCACATATTGGGGTGCTGAACCAAGTATTCTATTAACATTGTATAATTCATTAGTAAAGAGTCATTTTCAATATGCTTTTTTTTTTGTTTTGCAGGGGTAAGAACTATAGTAGATAAATTAGAAAAGATACAAAACAAATGTTTGCACATTATAATGGGTGCCATGGGAACTACTCCCATAGTGTCAATGCAGGTGGAATGTAATATACCTCCATTAGCACTTAGGTTTATATACTTACAATCAACATTTTTTGCAAGGTTGCTCTCCATTAGTAATCATCCACTTCTTGTTAAACTGCGGGACACTATTAACAGGACTGCCAATATTAATTCATATTTGTTTCAAGGTTTTTCTGAAACAGAACAAATTTCTAATAAACACAATATATGTATTTTCTAGCATGGTATGGCCTTGTTACTCTGGGTTATATGAATCAAAATTTATTCAGATAAAAATTGTAGTCAAGAGTCTTCTAAAGTATAAGGAAGACATTTATAGGGAACTTGATAGGTGGCAGGGATATCATCAGATATATACAGATGGGTCTAGGAACAATGAAGCAGTCTCTATAACTGTCTATGATAGTCAAATCAAGGGTGGATTTGGTCATAGGCTGAATTCACTCACAAGCATATACTCCGCTGAATCCAGCATATGTATGTATATACTGCTATGGAGCACATTCAAACACAGACTCATCAAAAGTGGATTATAATAACGGATAGTTTAAGTTTATTGACAGCACAACAAAATCCACAATTAAATTCAAAAACTAACTATATTATATATAAAATAAGAGAGTTTTATCATCTGCTGTCTCAAAACAAGCAAATAGTCCTATTCTAGAGCAAGCAGACTATTTTGCTAAATTTATTACAAATCCGGCTCACAATCAAGTACCATTCTTCCTCGTTTCTTTTAGAGTTTCTGATTGAATGTTAATAGACTTGTAATTTTTACTGAATTAAACACTGCCATTCTTATATTACATAAAAAACTATAAACAACTTTTTTTGGTTTGTAGTTATGCAATGAAATTATAATCTCTGCATATTTAGAACACTTTGTTTTTGTTTTACCTATGTAAAGAAGTGACAAAAGTAGTTATTTTTCAATACTGTTTGTAGGAACTTTCTCTTATTTATATAAAAAAGGTAATAAAGAGGGCACATTATAAATCTATCAAACCACATGTAAGTATATAAAAATGTTAAGATGACTTGTATACCTATTTCATTATATTCAATTAAATCATTATTTTTTGTTTATAATTTTTAATTATGAGCACCAATTTCTAAAGTAAAATAATAATAATGTATATTATCATCTATAGTTATAAAATATTTATAGTTTTCTTTTTATATTAGTAGTATGTATTGTGTGCCTATAACTACTTGGGAAGTTGCTTACTTTAGATACTTACTTAAGTATAGTATTGGTACAGCATTTTGAGTGAGTTGTTTACTTGAAGAATGGTAAAACTGTTCAAAATAATCATCACATATTCTTATATTGTTATAAATGTAAGAATCTTCCTTTTGTATCATGTCTTCATTTAAAATATTTTTCCATTGAATTATTTTCTCCAATTTTGGGTATTCAGGTTTAGGAAATTGATGAAAAGGACCTGAAATGTTTTTATTAGAAGTCAATAAACTGTTACGGTTGAAATTGATGTAACAAGAGTAGTAATTGATTGTATATACATATATACGACAAATAATATTTTTTTAGATTTTACTAAATAAGTACCTTTAGTCGCACACCGAAAGTAACACTTAATAGCCGATTTTCGTGGCATTTTTTCAACTTATCGATAATCCAAATTCGTGGTTTGCAATCAAAATCCAAATGAGAAGAGCTGGGGTCGATCGCACTCGCAGAAAACAAAGTCCAATTGAGAAAAAACGGGGTCGATACTCGATCGTCAAAAGCGTCGAAATAGGAGTCAATGATATATTAAGACGGGTCAAATGTTTGAAAAAGAACGTACAGCACAAAAACAACAGTAAACAACGGCAAATGAACAACTGAAATAATTTAAAATTTGTCCTAATGTCAATTGTCAAACCAATTTCAGAGCTACTTACGCCATCTATAAAGTTATAAAGGAAAATAGTGTCAAAGTTATTATATGACAGTTTTTCATCCCCATGATGCATACTTTTATTTAACTTAATCGAAAACGGCACATGTTCCTTACTTTATCGAGTATATAGAAAATTAAAACCAATAAAGTAATAGTTAAAAAAAAGTAAGCTCTCAAAAGCTGGGTAACAATGTAACGAGTTTTAAACAATGTCCCGATATTTATCAACACTTTATTGACGAAGCTGACACAGTTCATATAGGAAAAAGTAAAAAGAATCTGCTCCCAATCTATCTGTATTTAGTTTTTGTGCGACAATATTATGATAAAAAAGGCACAAAGAGACGGAGTTAACTTATGTCAGTGAAGTAACTATGTGTTTTATTGTTTTAGGTTTTATCCTGCGTTATTTTAAATAACGTTCAGTTTTTTGCTGTTATTTTTTTAGAAATTTCTAATTTATGTGATTAGTCATAGCTAGTTGTTGCATCTTATGCTGTTTATATACTAGATATATGTAGTTTAACATGACATTATAGGTACATTATACGAATATTTAAGAAAAAGGCAAAACGACGTGTTGTCGATATATTCGGAGAAAATTATATCTAGATATAAATAAAAACAAAAGTTTAAACGATTCTTTTACTTTTATACTAAATATCCGAGAATTTCCGCATTAATCAATTTACTCAAATTAACGACGAATTAAACAATATATAGTCCAATACGTATATATTTCGATAATATATAGTTCAATACGTACCAGGTAAAAGCTTATTTAAAATATAGATGAGTATTATTTTATATTTAAAATTAGCATTAAAGGACCCCTGGTGTTGTAAGATTTGATAGAAATAGATCAGTAACAAGAATCTATAGTAATAAATACCTTGGAAAAATATATAGAAGAACTGTATTTATGAAACTTAAAATTTTCTTAAATTGAGTTAATTTAGTCGAACATAACTGAACTTTAACTACTTCAAGGAATTCGATCTAAAATATATATATATTTAGTAGGAATTGAAGATAAAAGCGTAAGGTTTGGGACGGGTTCTCCAAAAGAGGCTAGAAACGCAATCCCTGTGGTTTTGAGTGTATCATCTGAGATCTGAAAGCACGTGACTAAAATGAAATATTAAATGTACTATTGTCTTAGCGAATCTATACTAATATTATAAAGCTGAAGAGTTTGTTTGTTTGAAAGCGCTAATCTCCGAAACTACTAGTTCGATTTGAATAATTCTTTTTGTGGTGGATAGTCCAGTTATCGAGGAAGGCTGTGGGCTATATAACATAACACGCTACAACCAATAGGAGCAAAGATATAGTGGTAAATGTGTAAAAAACGGGAGAAATCATCTTTGAAGTCTTCCGTTGCTTGCGCCGTGAAAACGGTTCAAGATACACAAAAAATATGTATTAAAGAATAATAGCTCTTTTACTGATCTAAAAAACAGTCCGGGACAATGTATGTCTATCTTTTAAGATTAACTCACAAAAACCGTTTTTATGGTACCTAATTTGGTCGAAATAATTTGTTTAAGTTGTATCAACATAATAATATTAATCTTTATTCAAATAAACAAATAAATATGTTGTTGGTTAAGAGTACTTCATTGTGAATTAAAAAAAAAACATAGGTTTTATCCTGAAAATTCTACGGGAACTCGACCATTCCGAAAACCCCGCAAGAACGGGAACTATGTGGGAAGAACCAAAAATCTGCCGGAAGTCACTATTCCACGCCGACGAAGTCGCGGCAAAAGCTAGTATTAAAATATACTGTAACATTACAGGACAAGTTCTAACATCATATGTTCCTGGGTCCAGAAGACTGGTTCTGTGTATCAAAAGCAAACTTTAATTGACGAAATTCATAAATGAGTTGACCTGAGACCTAGGCAATGGATTTCATTCATTTTGACCACGACTGACGACGTGGTGATACAACTCAGGAGCCACAGAAAAACACTAACTGAATATGATAGTAGTGTAACATGAACAAATTAAGATTTACTAGTTTTTCTTCAACAAAAAATTTACTAATCCAAAAATTTATCATAAGTACAAATAGAACCGAAACAGTAAATAATTTAAAGTAAGATCATTGAAAGACAATCGACAAAATTATTGATATTTATTTGACAGATCAAATGAGTGTTGTATAGACGACATCGTCTGTTTTGTCTAAACGCTAATGTTTTGCTTTTATATTGTTGATGGAAAACTTATATAATATACTTAGGAAACACACTTTTAAATTGAACCGAACTTTTAAATTCCCAACGCATCCAAAGTGATATTGAAACGCTGACGCTCAGTGTTGCCAGGTGAGGCTATATAGCGCCAATGGGGCCATCTGATTAAGGAAAACACCAGCAAGATGGAGAGCTTACAAACGGAGTTGAAGGAACACCGAAAATCACTGGAGGGGGCCACATACGCAGGGGTTGTGGCGGGCCACAGTAGTGGAAGTATCCCAGATAGGTCCACAATGCACTCGATCGTGGTCACCTCCAGGGATGTTAAGGATACCGGTGAGGAAGTTCTCTCGAAAATAAGGCAAACGGTAAATGCTACGGAAGGAGGTATCAAAATAGACAGGATAAGGAAAGCCAGGGATGGGAAAGTTATCATCGGATGCAGGACCGAAAGGGATAAAAGGGAAGTTCAGCATAGAATAAATAAAGCAGACGGACCCCTTAAAGCTGAAGAGATGAAGAACAAGGACCCCTTGGTAATCCTTAAGCATGTAGTTTCCGTGCTCTCCGACGAAGAGGTGGTGAGGGCTATGAAGAATCAAAATCAGGAAGTGTTCGAGGGATTAGAAAGGGAGGAAGGAAACATAGAGGTCAGATTCCGGAAAAGGACAAGAAACCCGCACGTAAATCATATCGTGCTGAGGGTATCCCCGACACTGTGGAAGAGACTGGTGGAGAGAGGGAAGCTGCACATCGACATCCAGCGAATCTGTGTAGAGGACCAATCTCCACTGGTCCAGTGCTCCCAGTGTCTCGGGTATGGACATACCAAGAGAATGTGCGAGGACAAGGAGGAAACTTGCAGCCACTGTGCCGGAATGCACAAAAAGAAGGATTGCCCGAAGTGGGCCGCAGGAGCAGCGCCTGAGTGCTCAAACTGCCTAGCCGGAAAACTGGATAAATACGATCATAACGCATTCGACTCGGAATGTCCGGTTAGGCAGAAATGGGATGCACTGGCCAGGGCTGCTACTGCATACTGCTAAGGGCGTCAAAAAGGAACTAAGGCAGAACCAAAGCAAGGTACTCTGGACGGGAAGCGGGTTGCCAAGCAAAATGGTAAAGATCATACTCGGCTCACCCGACATGCTGGGCAAGTTGGGAGGGATGAGGAAGACTGCGAATACCAGGAGCATCGGGCGCAATCGCATTGTCTTAAATCCAAGGGACACGGGATTAGGTGTACAGCTTATGGCTTGGAAAATAAGGAAGGAAAACAGGATCGAGAATTGGCAACCTTTCTTTAGAAAGGTTACCCAATTGGAAATGAGGAACCTAAACCCCAAGAAGATGGAAGATGGAGGAGTAAAACAGCGCGATTGCGACCAAAGTGTTGGAGGAGGTGCCCTTAAGGTGTAGAATCTGAATCGGCAAAAACTTAGTGGATAAGGATTTGAAGGCTCATAAGAAGTCACCAGTAGCACCAAATCCATTGCTCGGCAGACCGGAAGGCACAATGAAGAACCTACTCAGCATGATAGTAGAGAAAACGCGAATTCCGGAACTCCTGAAAACAGAATAAGAAATTAGAAATAATGAAATAGGAACCAGAAACAACAACAGGAATAGATAAAACAAGGAAATGTAATAGGAATAAGAACAATGTTAGAGTAAGAAAAAATGCAATAGATATAGATAAAATGCGAGACAATGTAATAGAAATAAGATAATGCAATGGAAATAAGGGATGTAATAGTAATAGAAATAGTAAATGACATAATGAAACAAACAAAAATGTAATAGAAATAAGGAACTATGTAATAGATAAATAAGATAATGTAACAGAAACAAGTAGAAATGGAATATATAGATAATAATGAAAAATTGTAATTGATATTGAAAAATTAACGGAAGTAATATCATAAATGTAATTAGGCAAATAGAAATGTAAAGTAAAGAAAGAAAATGAAATAGAAATAAAGTGCAACCCCTTACTGATCCCAATTATAAAAGAAATATAGAATAAGATAGGCACACAGTAAATTAGGAATGAAAGAGATGGATAAGAGAAAGACAGGTATGCAGAATGAACGGCCATAGTAACAGCGAGAACTTGTATGAAAGGAAATTGCAAACAAGGTCTCTGACCACGTCAGAGGTGCAGTATATAAAAAAAAAAAAAAAAAAAAAAATGGGGCCATCTCCCTTACCGAGTGGCGATATTATTTTATCTGCTGAAATCAGGTAGCCGATTTGATTTGATATTAACAGGTCAAGGAGAGGCATATTGTAAATGGTGCCGGGTGAATTTACGTGCTCATAAGCATGATTTAAAAGTTCATTGCAGCAAAAAAACTCATCAACACAAGGCAACAAATTTAACTAGTAAAAAACAGAAAAAGTTAACTGAAACAGGTAAATTATTTTAAAAACAAAGTGCAATCAATAAAAATAAAAAAATCTAGACCATTTGTACTTCAATAATTGAATTTTATTTGTATTTTAAATTTAATTTATTATTGTAAAATAATAGAACGAATTTAATTAATATAAAACATTGGTTTTATATTAATTAAATTCGTTCGATTCGATTATTATTGAATAAGCTCATGAATTTATTTCAACTTTCCCGCCTTAACTACCTGTGTGCCGTGATGGGGTTATCTCGGGGTTACACGCGCGCTCCAGTGCGGCGGGGTGATTCGAGAATAAAATATTCTGGTAACACTGATCACTGATGACGATTTGTTTGTTAATTATACGCGGGAAAGTACTTTGTGAAACGCGACTTTTATTTTTGTGAATTGAATTTAACTTATTTAAGGTGTATTGAGTTAGGAATATTATTAGTTTGTTCTAGTTAAGGTTTTATTTGTTATTTAAAAGTACTGGCTTAATAAGAAAACTATATTTTTGTGAGTATTTTTTTTAGAATCCTAAATTCAGAAATGGGATACTATTCACGTTCACTGTTCACAGTTACATTTATGTAATACGTTTTTGATTACATAAAGAGTTATAAATGAAATAAAACACCAATTATGTTTTAAAATCTATTTTAATTATTACTTGCGTGTGTTATAGGTGACTGGTTGATTGAGTAAGCAGATGACTGATAATTAACATTAGTCTCGCAACAAGTCGCGTCGACAAGACAAGGACCGTTTGTTTTTGGAACAGAACTCGATGTAAGAATATAAGTTTGTATTACGATCGAGAAGTAGGACAAATTCTTTTTCAGGCCACCCTACCACGTATCAATGCATTAGAAATTTAACGCTACCTAGAACAAAACAAACAAGCAATTCAAATTAAGGCATGAGTCTAACAGGTACAGAATTTGTTTTATTAATAGTACACGCATTTGGTAAGTTTTATTTGCTATAAAACCCCTATATATTCGTAACCATATAGGGGTGGTCAACTTCATGTTTTCTAATATAGTCTCACTCTTTGGCTTAATAGTTACGAACCGTTAGCAAATTTTCGAATTTTTCGAGTTTTCTACTTTACTTACCGAATTTGGTAACATTATTTATTTAATAATACACAAAATGCATAATGCAAGTTGTCAGGTGTAAAGAAAATCGTTAGAAATTGGATCTGAAACATAAAGAACTTATTTTGAAAGGCTATAGGGTTTATAATTCTGTAAAAATAACTCAGTTAAAACTAGTGGAGACATCATTATAATGTAACCAACCTAAAATACAGTTAATATTCCTATTGAGTGAGTAAGGTTTAAGCATAGGAACAGAGTGAAAAAGAAGAAAAGGTAATGCAGATAGCACACATACTGAATGTGATATAATTTATGTCACATATATTCCAGAGGCTTCTTCAATGATCAGATGATCAGATTAAAACGAATATTACACATGAGGGAGCTTTAAATGGGACTGAGAGTAATTTGGAGAGCAAGTATGGAGGAAGAATAAGAATTGTTTAAGATAAATGATGAATGAGAACTTGTGTATAACTCTTGTGATACTATGGTAGCTCAGTACAAATGGGTGTTTAAAAACAAAGTATGATAGTGTTGGTAAGGTGCATTATCATTCAAGATTAATGGCAATATGTTTTTCACAGAAAGCTGGCATACACTATCATGAGACTTTCCCCTGTGCTACATTATTCTACTCTAAGATTGTTATTTTCTTTAACTGTAAAATTAGTTTTAAATATACACCAACAACATCAGCTTTCTTGAATGGACGGCCTACACTATACATAAGACATGTTGTGGATGTGTCACCACCCTTGATTAGGGAAGAGGGGGAGGAAAAATGGGAAGGGGAGGAAAGGATGGGAGAAGGAAAAGGACAAACGGCACTCCTACTCATCGGAAGAAACGCAGCCATTAAAGACTAGTTCACACTGATCTTCTGTGAGAGGGTGGTACTTCCCCGGTCGAGACAGCTCATGTTCGAGCTGCATTCACTTGACCACAGCTAGGCCCTATGATATTTTTGAATGATTCTGTGTATATTGAAAAACCTGTATTGTATGAGGATGATAATAATAAACATGCCATCTATGGACTTGAGCAGTCCTCACATGCATGGTATGAGAGAGGCAATGATCAGTTAAAATCTTTAGGTCATTTAAAATCTAAGTATGAACCTTGTTTATTTATAAAGTTTGAAAGAAATGTTAAAGTGATAATAGATTTGTTTGTTGATGACTTTTTTGTATTCTCTAATTGTAAAATGACAACTAATCAGTTAATACAAGATTTAAGCAGTAAATTTTAAATAAAAGATCTAGATCAAATAAAGCATTGTTTAGGCTTAAGAGTAAATATGTATGAAAATGTTATAACTGTTGATCAAGAACAATATGTAGAAAGCTTTCTGATATGATTTAATATGTTACATTGTAAAACTGTGGAAACTCCTATGGAGGTTAATGTAAGGCTAGAAAAATCTAAGAACAGTTTTTGTGATTAGAAAATTCCATATAGACAAGTGGTAGGTAATTTTATGTATTTATCTGTCTTGACCAGACCCGACTTAGCTTACAGTGTATGTTATTTGAGTCAGTTTTAGAACTCATATGATGAAACTCATTGGAAACATTTAAAACGAATTTTAAAGTACTCAAAAGTTACTAAAATCTTTGGCCTTGTTTTACGAAAGGATAATTGTTATAGACAAGGACATGTTGATGCAAGTTGGGGTTCAGGTTCAAATGATAAAAAATCTTCTAGATTTTGTTTTAAGTTGTCTGGTTTAGTAATTTCTTTTGAATGTAGAAAACAGAAATATAGCTTTGTTTTCAACAGAAGCACAGTATATTTCCATGTGAGAAGCCAGTAAGGAGGCTATTTATTTTTGAAATTGGAGTTAATTCAGAAACAATGATTTTGTATAATGATTATCAAAGTGCATAAAAACTTGTTTTGAATCCAGTATACCACAGGAGATCTATACATATAGATGTTAGATACTATTTTGTGAGACAGGCAGTAGCAGATAAGTTTGTTAAAATTGATTATTTATAAACTGCTAAAATGCCAGATGATATTTTAACGAAAAGTTAAAGTTAGTTAAAAGTTTATAGTCATGAATACTCCAGATACCATGGTCCAGTGGAGGGGATCGTATATATGCAGCTGTGGGTGGAGCCTGTCTGTTGCAGCGTGCTGGCGAACTTAGTGTGGTGGAGTACGGCCTCGATAGAGTACTACAAACCGTGAGTATAGATCAAGATCTACACAATGTCAAGTAATTTAATTTATACTAAAATGATTCGTATCTTATGGAGGTTCGTACTGAGCGTGTGAATCCTCACGTGCTCAGTGTCCGTATCAATGAGGGCAGGAAGACGGAGGAAGAACGAAAACACTTCGCCTATCTGCTGGACAGACAGACGATTGCTGTTATTGATCTTGTTACAGGTACGGAACATACGTAGGATAGATGTTAGAGTTCCTTTGTTATGAAAAAAAGATTGATGTCGTTGCATTATATTTATTAATATCAATGATGTGAATGTTCTAGGAGTTCAGTTAGGGCAATGGTGGCACGAAGCTCGGGTGGATTGGTTGGAGCTGACTGAGAGCGGACATCTGCTTCTGTTCCGTCATATTAGACGACGACTTGCACTTCTCCGTATTGATACCGGTGAAAAGGTACCACATTCATATATATAGCGTAAACTACATAGCTGGATAAATTGAGTCAAATAAATATAATGTTTTATTGTCTGGTATTTCATTTTTTTAGGAAATTATCGGGAGCGGAGTTAGTTTCGTGCAATGGATAGAAAACAGTGTCGCTGTTGTAGCCCAAACAAATAAATAAATTCAAATAGCGCTTAGAACATTAAATCAATCCTGTTATGTCATATTTTGATATGTTCTCTCCCAAAACAAGAAATCAATATGGATCATTTAACCCATTGCCAACGATACACTATTTTTAAGTTAGAAGATTTACTATATACAGGGTGACTGGTGAATTACTATCAATATTTAAGGAGCATACTCGGTACATGATTCTCATTCGAATTATGTAAAAAAAATAGGTACTTAATTTTTGACAAAATTTCCGTATAAATAAGTAAAGTGTTGACACGTTCCAAGTGTTCAAGTGTGGACGCGTGCGGCGACGTGTTGATACAACACCACGTCACGACATGCGTATGTGTGAGTGTCAGTGTATACCTAATCTGTAGGGTGTTCATACGATGCGTAATTAATTACATAACTTTTGGTTAACTTTACTTAGAAGTTTATTAATATTTATGTTATATTAATTTTTATTTTGTCATATATGATCGTCAAATATCACGTCCTCAAATATCGATAGTAATTCACCAGTCACCCTGTATAAATATATATACAAGAATTGCTCATTTAAAGATATAAGATAAGATATTTGCTATAGGTTTTGTTTTTTTTTTATATATTGTAAATCAATCCATTGATATCTTTAGGTTATAGAAGATAAAGAATCAATTCGGGAGCAATGTGAACAGTTGGGGGATCATTTTATATTTTCTCAAGTAAGTTATTTTAAATAATGAACAAAAGAAATATGTTGTTATTATTTTTTTATAATTGTTATTAACGTAATTCGATTTTGTTCATTCCGTATTAGTTATTGTGTATAGTTACAAAAATATAAATGTAAACATCCAATAAGGGTGTAAACGAATATGTTTTCAATTATTCATTTCTTCTTTTACACACGGATTTAACGTCACGATCAATTTATTAATTTTTTAGAATTCAAAGTTTGGGTCGATTTTTATTCTATTCTAGTAGGTTTCATTTGTCAATTAATTTCTTTTTTGCAAACATTTACAGGAATGGGATACAGCGGAACGAGTTCTCATATCCTGTGGTATGGCGGAGAAATGTGTAGGAGCGTACAACGCCGCGGGCAAAGTGTCGGAAGGTCTACGTGTTGCCGCTACACATCTGGCAGAAGAAGACACGAGAGATATTTACTGACCACTCGCTCAACAATTACGACAGGAAGGGCACTTTAGAAAGGCTGAACAAATTGATATAGGACTAGGAGATACAGGTGAGGCTATATCTATGTATAAGGTAATACTCTAAAATATTGAAATATACATTGTTTAATTATATGCATAGAACGAATATATGGTTTTCCTAAATCTAACGTTAGTTTAAACTAACGAACGTATGTGCCTACAACGCACGTTCCAATGACCTGATATTAGTTCTGGACAGGCTCAAGTCTTTTAGTAGGTTGTAGAGAGATACTGGACCCCTTTAGAAATATTGCAAAGTTGTACTTTTCAATGCCATATTGGCCTTACTTATTACGTCACAATAACAGTCAGATTCAAATATGTATTTAGATGGGATATTGCAATCGAGTTGAGTGAGATGGGTGGTGGGATCACGAAGTGAGAAGTAGCGAGGCATGAAGCAGCGGTTCTGGCTGAAGAGAACCCGGAGGAGGCTGAGGCGGCTTTCCTTAGAGCTTCGGCGGCTGAATCACCAAAGAGCTTTGGCCTTGGCCGAACAGCATGCCACGCATATGGTGAGATATTTTGTTTGATAAGTAACGTAATTTTAGTTTCAATGTTCATATACTTTATTCTGATTTACTTTATAAAACTCTTAAACGATAAGATTTGCTAATAAGTTGACAATAGGACAGTTTTTGTCGTTAAAAAATTTGATAGCCTGCTTACATTGGCTATACAGTATACTAGCGATTATAATAGTGGTAGTAAGTGTAGTATTATGTGACGTGTATAGACAGAGGAGGTGTTGGTCGAGCGCGGGGACCTGGCACAGTTTGAAGCTTTCATGATAAGAGCCAACCGACCGAGGGAAGTGGTGCAGCATTACAAAGACTTGGGTTCGTACGGAAATTACTTTATTGTATCTCTGAAGAATTCCTTTTAAAGAATGACAAAATACTTTGTTAAGTACGATAGTTTTTATAAAATGGTGATAGCTTGTTACCTTCGTCTATTAAGTATTAACATACATGACACTTTCTTCGACAAGATAGAGATCAATAAATTTATAAGATGGATAACTTACAGCTTGAAGCGATATCGTTTGTTAAATTTAAACAATACTCAAGAAAGCTGTGTATTATCATCACATTTTGCTTTTAATATTTTTGAATGTAGTTTAGTGTGATTAAATAATATATTTTTCATGTTCAGAGTTGTACCTACGAGGAGGCGTCTCGAGTGTCCCGCGAGTATCTCCCGGAGAGCTCTGAGTCACCGGTAGTGATAAACCGTGATAGGTATATATATATATATACTAGAAGACCCGGCGAACTTCGTATCGCCCTATAATCAAGAAATATCTGTTACGTTTTTTTATTTATCTTTTTGGAATTTACCTATTAAAGCCATAAATCTCTGTGTTTTGAAGTGCGACAGAATGATTGACAATTAGTTAGTTGTCAAACTAATGTCAAAAAAAAAAAACGTTTGTATCAACAACTACTAATAAATTAAAAATTAATTAAAAAAACATTGTGAATCTAAACCATTTCCAGATCCCCTTAAACACACAAAAAATTTCATCAAAATCGGTCCAGTCGTTTGAGAGAAGTTCAGTGACATACTCACTCACAGAAGAATTATATATATAAAGATATATATGTCGTCACATTGTTTGTGTGCCATGAACTCCTAAACTAACTCCTTAACATCATTAATACAATTTTTTAACCTGTGTGCGGTTTTCGTCCTACTTGAAAGATTGGTTTCTTTGAATCTTAATTTTGTAATGGAAATGCTATTTTATTTCTATTTCTTTTCTAGTTTGTTTATTTATTGTCACTATCATTTAAACAGTAATAACTGTTTGTAGGTTCCGCAACGTTCTAACAGATGGCAGTATTAATTAGATTAAGTGTCCAATAATGGCGATAAGTTTAAAGCACAAATTTTAATGGAACCATTGGAAAAAATAAAAGTGAAAATTTGTCAATATGAGCAGTAACTATTCGCCTGAGTCATGTGGTTTACGCCGAAACACGCCTACTGTTATTTTTTTTAATTTAATTCGTAAGTACATGTGGACAAAGACTTGTACAAAAGCTACTAGTTATACTTATATTCATATCTCAAACTATTATTTCTTATTACATAAAAATATACACAAAAATGACGGGAATATGTTAAATTACGTGTAATGGTATGAATTTTATTTTATTTCATGTATATATAAAAAATATTATAATGAAATCTAAGATCCTCGCGAGTATTCATTTAAATGAAACTAAATTTTTTACGGATTATTACGCATTATATAATATTTTTAAAACTACATATTCCCGACGTTTCGGTTACATTACAGCAACCGTGATCATGGGCAGGCGAGATGTTAACTGAATACACGCGATAATCTTAGATACATCCTATTAATGTTATAATTGCGAAAGTTTGGGAGTGTGTGTGTATGTTTGTTACTTCTTCGCGCTCAAACGGCTGAACCGATTTGATAAAATTTTGTATACAGGAAGCTGACGTCCAGGAATAACACATAGGCTACTTTACATCTTCCAATCCCGGAAATCCGCGGGTAACACCGCGGGGCGCAGCTAATATCTGTATATGAATCAGTATGGACTGGATATCAAGTGGAATGTTTGTTTTTAGGGGTGAGTGGTGGGAGGCAGTACAGGTGCTGCTGGGCTGGCGGAGCAAGCGGCACTCAGGGCGGCGCGACTGGCCAGGGACCAGCTGACTGACTTGATCAGCAAGAGGAGGAGGCTGACACGTGAGATGAACACTGACATTATGTTACCTGACATGACTGGTTGTTTTATTCATGATTCACAATGAAAACCTGCTGGCTCACTGAATAGTGTGACACACATGCAGTACACAAGTGCAGTAGGGTTATTGAAAGGTTTATGAGAGTCATAAAAATCTTAATCGTACCTTGTATCAAAGTTGCCTAGTAATTCAATATTATTAAAATAGGTATACCCTCTTGGAGATTCAGCATAAACTGACAGATAGATAAAACCTAAATACACTTAAACTGGTTTTTAACTATTGATAACTTGCAAATAGACACTTATTTTTTTTTTTATTATTAACATACAATAATTTTCTTTTGAATAGATAGTTTTAAATATTAAATTTGTAAACCTTGTGTATATCGTGTTTGTTACAGTTTTGCTTCCATCGGTCAGAGCGATGTGGGTGAACAGCTTCGGGCGGCACTTGTCGCTGGAATGGATGAAGATAATGCTGAAGGTGATTCATTGATAGTTTGTATAAGTAATATATTGTAAAATATAGAACACTCTTATATGTTTATTTAAATACTAGTTCCTGTCGGCGACTTCGTTTGCGTTAGTGTCAGAATTAGAAATGTATAGCTGACCGGACTAAAACTATTCAACCTTAAAGACAGTAAATAAGAGCATTTTGTATTTTATCAATTTATTTCTTTTTCGATCAGATGAAAACTATCCTACGTCCTTTCCCATGTTCTAAGTTATCTCTCCACAAATTTTCAGCCAAACCGTACAGCCGTTCTTGACGTATAAATAGTGTAACTAACACGATGTATATACAAAGATAGTTGGTATAGTTCGGATCAAGTTGTTTGTACGAAGGCTAGTTGATGTGACATATTATTCTAAATATTCCAGGTACATGAGCTGACTATGAAGAGGAGGGGGAAGAGATGCAACAAGAAACAAAAGAATCAGATTCAGAAAGTGAAGCGCTGGAGAAGTTAGTGAAAGCTGGCCAGTGGCAGCGCTGAGTGGCACAAGCCGGGGACAAGGCAGCACATTATGGCTTAGATACGCTGCTCATCTGTTCAAGATAAATTCAGTAAGCATAACTCATTATTAATAATATGAATACAACCTATTGTATTGTTTAATAGTTTTGATTGGCTGAAATTGCAATTTTTGCCTTGTTTCACAATTTTAATAACAATATTAATTTATTTATCTTTTAACTTATAATTATAACGACTGTTTATTTAACTGAAACTTAAGCTAGTTTAAAAGTGTATTATAATTTTTTATCACATTTAAACAGTATAGTGCATTACCATCAACGATTTAATTTCCACATTCCAACTCGTGGAATGACAGTCAAGCGCTATCCATTCGAGATAATAAAAAAACCTTTTTCCATTACATTATAGGTGCATGTGTTTACTAACCAATTTATGTTCCAGAGTATGGAAGGCGTAGATATTATGAGCGAAGACATACCAGAAGTTCTTTCCCAAGTTCTGGAAGTACTTCGACAATATCTGACAGATGACGCCGGTGTAGTGATAGTGTCTACTAGTGACAGTGCTTTATCCAAGGCTGTATGCAGTGAGATCCTTGTTAGGATATCCGCTGCCACCAAAGCCCTTAATGCCATGAAGGAAGCAGCCGCCATTATGGTGATAGCTGGAGCCGATGAAAGGAGCATACAGGTTTTTATATAATGATCAAATTAGATTTAAAAAGAAAACTCAAATAATATATAATACTAACTGCGCCCCGCGGTGTTACCAGCGGATTTCCGGGATTTTCGGGATGTAAAGTAGCCTATGTGTTATTCCTGGATGTCAGCTTCCTGTATACAAAATTTTATCAAAATCGGTTGAGCCGTTTGAGCGTGAAGAAGTAACAAACATACACACACACTCGCAAACTTTCGCAATTATAATATTAATTGTAATGTCGTTTAGTTGTTGTTTAGCTTACAAATAAAAATTCTGATGTTACGGATATAAAGGTACTCGTATGTAAATTAAAATAGAATGTTAATGTGTTTAACTTGAATTAGAACTAATATTTTCGGTTGCTGCAAAGTAAAAGAAAGGTCGGGAGTATATAGGCAAAATATTAAAAAACGCGTCGTAAATCTGAAAATATCAGTTTTATTTCAGTCCAGACAAGCATAAATAAGTAATTATGACATGCCTAATAGTTGTTTTGGAAGTTATTCTTATTAAAATAATTGTTGTGCCTAATTAAAGCTTTTGTTTACGTGACCGTATCTATAATTTTATCACGAATCTTTTAACAGCTTTTATCTGAAGAGGCATATGAAAACCATATTTTGTTTACTCATAACTTAGTAATTTTCGTGAAAGATTTAATATAATGCCATGACAGGTGTCACGTTTTTTACAAATGATAGCAGGATAGATTTGCTAAGTGCTAAGAAATGATCTTCAATTAATGTTATTTATGCCGTAAATATAAATAATGCACAAGTTGTTCACAATGTTTATATGAAATGACTATAACATCTTCATGTAAATGTCTTTTAAAGTTATTAGAAGAGTACTAATAATAATTCCATTGTATGTATGTATACTTTTCCATTGCAGCGTATACTTACGTGGCGAGGTGATGGGCGGTGAGGCAGGGAGTCCTTCGTGTTGCTGAACCACAGTTTCGTGGAGCTGCTGGAGACCGCTGATGATGATGGGACCTAATGTTGGACTACGCCGACTTTGGTATAACTATTGGACCTCTATTATGATTATATTGAACTTATTTTATATCTAGATAAATATTTTATATATTTTTTTTATGCTATGGCGTCTTTTGCACTGGAATCGTGGAATATTTTATTGTTGGACGAATATATCTTGAGTATTGTGTGAAGAAAACTAGGAGGAGTTTTGTTTTTAAAAATTTTGAGATAATTATTTTAAAATGTATAAAATTTAACGCTTTTTGGAGTAATTTTAACATCAATTAGTACACTGAGGTTCTGTATAATTATCGACTACAATATTTATGCAAGATCGATTTTCCAATTTATTAAAGTATTTTATATATTTTTGTTATACTATGGCTTCCTTTGCATTGGAATCCTGGAATATTTTTCTAATGTCATCGTTTTTATTTGTTGGATGAGTCATATTCTTGAGTACGGGGTGTAGGAAACACAGAGTTTGTTGAATGAAATAAGGCCGTTTATTCTATCCGAGAAACATAATTAATTGTTATTTAATATTTTATGTAACTGTTATAAATATTGGGCGAATGTAATAATTATAGTCACCGACATAGCCCGAAGAATTGCAGTACTTAAGTGGCAGTGGGCAGGGCACATCGCTCGCAGAACCGATGCCCGATGGGGCCAACGGGTTCTTGAGTGGCGACCACGAGCCGGAAGACGCAGTGTGGGTAGGCCCCCAACAAGGTGGTCCGACGACCTGGTGAAGGTCGCAGGAATCCGCTGGATGCGGGTGGCACAAGACCGGTCGTCGTGGAGATCCTTGGGGGGGGAGGCCTATGTCCTGCAGTGGACGTCTTTTGGCTGATGATGATGATGATGATTGGGCGAATGTTCATTTTATGTTGACATATATCATGTATTTGTTATATATATTTTTACTAGCTTTTGCCGCGACTTCGTCTGCGTGGAATAGTGACTTCCGGCAGATTTTTGGTTCTTCCCACATAGTTCCCGTTCTTGCGGGGTTTTCGGAATGGTTGAGTTCCCGTAGAATTTTCAGGATAAAACCTATGTTTTTTTTTATTCACAATGAAGTACTCTTAACGAACAACATATTTATTTATTTATTTGAATAAAGATTAATATTATTATGTTGATACAACTTAAACAAATTATTTCGACCAAATTAGGTACCATAAAAACGGTTTTTGTGAGTTAATCTCAAAAGATAGACATATACTGTCGCGGACTGTTTTTTAGATCATTAAAAGAGCTATTATTCTTTGATACATATTTTTTGTGTATCTTTCACCGTTTTCACGGTGCACGCAAAAGAAGGCTTCAAAGATGAAATAATTTCTCCCGTTTTTTACACATTTACCACTATATCTTTGCTCCTATTGGTCGTAGCGTGATGTTATATAGCCCACAGTCTTCTTCGATAACTGGACTATCCAACACAAAAAGAATTATTCAATTCGAATCAGTAGTTTCGGAGATTAGCTCTTTCAAACAAACAAACCAACCATTCAGCTTTATAATATTAGTATAGATTTGACATAATTATTGTTTTTAAATATTTGAGATAATTTTTTTTTAATATATAAAAACTAAAGATAGACTTTTGAAGTATTTAGGAGCACCACTTAGTACACTGTACACTTACTTCTGTACAATTTTTGAGGACAAAATTTGATGCAAGATCGTTTTCCTAATTTAATATTCGATGCAAAATCGATTTATCCTATGTACTCGATTATCTCCCTACTCTAGTTACGTAAGTTCATTAGAGAATGGATGGTTAGACCTAGCGATAAGAACGCCTTATTGTGCATTAACTTTTATTTTGTATATATTTTATTTTTATTGTTATATTAATAAAGTACATTATTATTATTACATTAGGTATGTATATTTCTAATCGAGTGCACGGATTGGTCTCAGAGTCCGCTACTGTTGTCGGGTTTGTTGGTCCGAGGGACCACTCTCTCTGAGTTGAGGGACTGGTCGACCAGGTGCGTGTATACACAGACTTATTAACATAACTTTGATATACGTACAAGGAGTAACTAGAATATCTAGGTGGACATTTGTGGCCGAATCATTCCAGTCGAGCATTATCCAATCTGTATAAAGAAAGCGAGGATTTGAAATATCGACATTATTAATATTATAGTTATATAACTAGTTATGTAGTTATTTTATCATGTATCGAAAGCCTTCTCGATTCTTTGTCAATTAACATAATATCGATATTTAATAAATTCAAAGGTATACATATATTCGTCGATAACTAGCTGCTTAAAAGAAATTGTTTTATATTTATGCTCATTGCAAAGAAACCATCGTCACTTAACTGTTGGAGCAAGATTTGAAAGTACATGTATTGTAAGCGTTCAATATAAGCCTCATAATATATACATGTATATTATAATAATGTCAATTTTCTGTCTATTGAAATACATATTATTGTTTAATTTCAGACTCTGCCATTGGACAACCGTGTTAAATACATCTCGTACGTGGGGCCAGACGAGCAGTGCTGCGTCATCACCGGATATCCGTTGTCATCGCGATTGGTTACATTTACACATTATTATACGAATCAATTATTACTTAAACTTCGTAACCCATACATGAAACATTGAGATGAACATTTAATTGATATTTGTGTTAAAATTAAGGCGAGTTAATTAGTATTTGTCTAATAAAAAAAAATGTTTTCACAAAAAAAAATCACTGAAAAATTATATACACATTATTAAATAGAATCTATTAATCATAAAACGTATGCTGGCAGAACGTTTTAAGCAAGTACTTAAATGTATTGAATGGATTACATGTCGTCGGGGAAAGTGCAAATCTACGAATTATTTGGTACTAATTGTAAATAATTCGTTAATTAGAAAATATTTCAGCTTAAACTTTCTTCTGACAATCTGTTTCCAACGTTTATATGTATATATTTATATATCACCTGCAGGTAGATGTGCGAACAGAGAGTGGTGGTCGCGCGTGTTCCGCCGCTCGTCACTCGTCCCCGGACGTGTCGGCGAGCGTGCTCATCACGTGACGTGACGCGCTGACTACTCGCACGTTTAGTGGCCACACACTACGTATTATTAATTAAGAGGCATACTACTGATTATAATTTATTGAATGTGTGTTTATGTTTTATTAACAGTCCTTCAATACTATTTTTTTTTTATTTGACAAATATAACTTGAAATGTCTTTTAAATAGTTGTAACAAAGTGCGATGTTTTAACTTTTTATTTATATTATTTATTTACTACGGTAAGGTAACTTAAATATTATTTTTAAAATTCAGTAATTGATTTGTTTATAATAACTATAGTAGGTAATATGTGTGTTACAATAAAGATCCATAAAGTTATTGAGTTTCATTCCATTATTAAACTTTCGAATCGAATATTTTTTTGACCGAACTGGATACAAGGAATAACTTTATTAGTTTCGTTTTGTGTTGTAAAGAATACTTAATATTTAAGTGTTGAACTATTTTCATCGGATTTTCAGCATCGGCAGCGATGCAGAGTAGGTAGTCTTCGTTATTTATTTTAAATAAAAAGTATCCTATTGCAATTTCCGGGCTCTAAACTACCTCCCTGCCAATTTTCACCTAAATCGGTTCAGCCATTCTTGAGTTATAAGTGAAGTCACTAACACGACTTTCTTTTATATATATAGATATTTATTCGTTAAAAGGAACTTTAACTTCAAAAGCCAATTTTAATTAACTTGATACACCCAAAACATCTAAACATGATGTTCCTAGGTTCAGTGGTTAAAATTTTGTATACAAAAAATTTAGATTCGTAGTTCCCGTTCCGTTCTGTTCGAATTTCGGGAATTCCGTGTGTAGAATTTCACCCCCACGGTGGTAAAAATAACAAACGATTTTAAATTTTGAAAACGCTAGAACAAATTGTTTTTTCTCATCAAGTTCCTAAATATAAAGTTTGATGGTTTTATCTTTTAAAATTAATAAATTCCATACAAACTTTCAACCTCTTCATCCCCTTTTTCGCAATAAAAGGTAGCCTATGTTTTTTCTCAGGGTCTAAAGTTTGTCTGTGCCAAATTTCATTAATATCGGTTGAGAGGTTTAAGAGGGAAAGCATAACAGACAGACAGAGTTACTTTTGCATTTATAATATTAGTTGGGATTGACTCCCCCCCCCCCCCGTACCCCAGTGACGCTTACATGGAGCCTACATCGCATGCTGGTTAGCTGAGCGCGGTGAGCGGCAACCACGCGACTTTTTTCTAATACTTGCATTTTTAAACTTGTGATATCTTCCGAATTAAATGTCCGAATTGAATAATTCAAAGAGTTATAAAAAGGTATTGAAGCCGTCTTGAATATAAAGTAATTTATACGCACGCGACGTAAGGAATTTTTCAGATCATTTTGTTACACCTTGGGTTACATTATCGGAGTTTTAGTAAGGATCCCTAATTTTTTTAAAATATAATATAGCCTATATTACTCGGGAATAATGTAGCTTTCCAAAGGTGAAAGAATTTTTGAAATCGGTCCAGTAGTTTCGGAGCCTATTCATTACAAATAAATAAACAAACAAATCTTTCCTCTTTATTAATATAGATGAAAACATTTAAGGATCGGATTGTATTTGTGAAAAGATATGGTCGTCAAGCATAAAGGCTCAAGATTATGGATATCTGGAAATTTTTATAAAAATTATATGTTTACAATATCAATTTGTAAACCTTACGGCTTACACTGATGCTTTTCATTCAATTATGTATAGGAACTTAGTCCAAATTTTAATTGCGGTAAAGTATATTTTATATTAACAAAACCTGTGAAATGTTTAAAGGGGATATCTTATTATCTAGGGGATATTTTAATAATATATTTTGACACACATATTGTTACGTACTAGTATTGTATTTCCATCCGTTTTCGCAATGGTTTTAAATCTTGTTTCAAAATATCGGATGTTCTACTCCAATGACGAGCATTTCTGGAGGTTGGCCATCGCGAAAACGGAATATTGAAATATTGTATCTATGAAGAAACGACAACACTAAAGTAGAATAGAAGTAATAGCCCGAGAGCCAGGTGCAAATTTGGTTGATTATTTCTTCTCGTTAGATAATTGGCGATACGCATCACACAACAGTATCATTAAAAGCCCTATGACCGTCAGCTGAGGCTCGGTTGGGGGGATGAGCAGTTGTAACCTCCCACGCTTGAAGAAAAAAAAATAAATTCACTCATTTCCTCTCGGCTAAAAATTTACCAGATGATAGCTTATGTGTAACTATTGATAAATATATACGTCAGCTGGCTGTATCTCGGTGGAAAAATCGTCAGCTGATACTTTGAAGGTCGTTACGTAGAAGTTAGCCAGAAGCATTTACTGACTATTTAAAGGCATCAGCTGACCAGGTGTCCCTCGACGGAATATTGAAATATTGTATCTATGAAGAAACGACAACACTAAAGTAGAATAGAAGTAAGTGTAGATAATGCAGTACGAAGTCGCCTTCTGGTTATATATGCTGGTGCTGAGACGGTGGGAATGGGATTCAGTAGGCACGTAATAATGATAGTTAATAAATTTATATATCTCTTATGTTATGTAGAATATTACTAATATATCGAAATAGTAAGCGTAAATTGATTGAACGATGTCAATCTTTTGTCAGAATAATATATTTTTTTTAATCTAGATTTATAATTACATATTATGTGTTTTACTAAATTTGTTGTAAAAATATCCTCCTATGTTACAAGTGCTCAAAAAATATGGAGTTTTTCTTATGTTTAATATATATACTTAGGAAACACACTTATAATTTGAACCAAAACTTTAAATTCAAGAACGTTTCCGAAGTAGTTTTAAAGCGATAACGCTTGGCTTGTTCGACTTTTACGCGGTAAAAGTATTTTGTGAACAAGACTCGTACATATTGTTGTAAATTGAATTTAACTTATTTAAGCTGTATTCGGTTAGGATAATAACTAATTTGTTCTAGACTCTAGTTAAGGTTTTATTTGTCATTCAAAAGTATTGGCTTTATAAGAAAACTATATTTTTTTAAGGACTTTGTTAGAATCCTAAATATATATACTTTTTTTGAGACCAATAAATCATTACTATTTAAAAAAAACAACCATTTTTTAATTCTCACATTTATTTACTTTTTTGTAACACTAATAGTATTGCCGAAACAAGAGACATATTTTTCCTTTACGACTAATAAATTTTGTTGACAGTAATGTAAAATACGATTTTTTTTTAAATTAAAATACCATATTTCATCTTAAAATTACCCAAACCAGAAAGAAAAAACAATTAAATAAATTATTTAGTCAATGCAAAATTTCAGCCGGATTCATCGCTTGGGCTTGTTCCGGGTCCGTTGTCAGTTCTAAAAAAATTACACATTACAATAATAAAAAAAATCATTATCAAAAAATATATATATATATATTTTAAAGTTATAATATCTATGAATATTATTTTAAATAACAGACCCTCAGACAGTGAGTTTATAAAATATAAGAAACGAAAATGTAATAACATAGGTAACGGTTAGGGTATTCAGTAAATAACTTTATCATAAGAGCTGGTTGTACTCACACGGTACTCCTGCCCCAGGGTCCACAGGTCCTGTTGAACAAACAGTTAATGTACTCGTATCCATTCCTTGTGCTGTTGATCCAGTCGTATTGACCCTGAGCTGACGTCGCCACCAGCAACACACACACACACACACTAACACCACCCTCATCCTGTACATATATTAAAACATCCTTTACAGCGATCTACTTTGTTATAAAATAGCAGCAGGAACACCGTTATAATAGTATGTAACGGTTATTGAACTCACAAACAGTCTCCTGTGCGATCAACAGTTAACTGTGTAGGTCTTAACAAAAAAAGCTTTTAAACAGTATCCAAAGATACTCAAAGGAAGTTACATTTAAAAAATATCCAACTTTTTCATTCTATTAATCTCGTTTTTGGTATTTTTTTAGTCACGTTGTGAATATTAAATATAAATTCATTTCTAATTTTTATATGAAAATAATCTTCGGTGCTAGGACCACAATCATCTCAGGAAAACAAACATTCTATGCCGTCTTGTGCTGCCAATAAAATAAAATATTTGGAATAAAAAACATAAGAAATCGGAAGGATACCTAGTAATTTATACCTATATATACTATGATATATATCGGAAACTTCGTTTAAATAAAAATCATTTGTGAGGTTAAAATACAATAAAGTAATAGATATTACTAAAGAATAATAAAATTTTGTGGTAAAATTGAAGAAAATAACTTTTCCTTTATTTTTCAAAACTTACCTTGTTTACCGGAATAACTATTTACGTACAATAAAAAACACTTCAACAGTATTTAGAAATTATTTGTTTTAATATAACGAGACACTCTGCCACAAGACAAATGATGGAACAACATTCAATATATATGATGAGTATTATTCAAATTTACAATATAAATAAAACAAATGATAATTATTTAATTTGTCTTTATGCATTTGTGAACGAAGATAAGCTAATTACATTATATATTGCTTAGTAATGAGAAATTTATAATTAATCAACAATTATTCTTAATTATATTTTGCATATATTTGTGTTAAAACTTTTGCTTGCAAGATAGCGATAAAAACCAAACATGTTTATAATCGAAAAGTCTAAAAAACTAGTAATATGTATGATGTATACAGACAAAAAAAAAATACACAAAGCAAATAGTTTTTTTAAATTAAAGTCAATAATCAAGACTTATAAATCACAACTTATTTTACTGATATCTGAAATGTTATGACCTTAACGCCTTTGGCCCTTAATACAAAAAATATATATTAATACAGGGTGGGCCATGAATTAGTTAACATTTGAAATAATCATTTAAAAAAAAGTATTTGACATATTTTAAAAATTGTTTTATTAAAAGAAAGCTAATTAGTTGGAAATTTTTTTTTAATAATCATATCATCTAAATGACCACCATTTCGATTTTTACACTCTTCTAAGCGAGTAACGAAATTTTCGAATACTCTTCCGCACAGAGACCGTGAGATCGTCGATATCTCTTCGCTAATTTTTTCTTTTAGTTGATGTAGTGTATTTGGTTTATTGATGTAGACACGACTCTTTAAATAACCCCATAAAAAGAAATCAGCTGGGGATAGATCTGGACTCCTGGGTGGCCTATGTCGCCTTCTCTCTATCAAATCAGTTCCACAGTTTATGCATCTCAGAGATACGGATTGGTAAGAAGTCACTTCTTCTGTGTGCAGACTATCATGAGAACCGCTTTGGTTTTGTTCAATGTCCATATTCAAGCCGAGGTTAGCGATGGAGTTAGTTTCGGGGTCCATATTACGTGAGTGTTGTTCATCGTTTATGCTATGTTCGGAGTCCATAACACAAAAGCCAGGGTCATCGTTTGAGCGAAATTCGGGGTCCGTAGAAGTGCCGGAGTCATTGGTTAATGATAGGTCGGAGTCCATAATGAATAAACAATCGTTGAAAGAAAATCCACAATAAATCAACACTCTCAATGTAGGTAAACAAAGCGAATGTAAACAATCAGTCTGTGACATATCAATGTCAATTTGTATTAATTGTTTTATTAGTGTTGCAATAGAAAAAAATCATTAAAAAATCGATCGAAAACAGATATGATTATGTTTGACATTCTTCATATTTCAGTTCATAAAACGTTTTAAATGACGAAACTAATTACAACAAATATTTTTAATATTTTTTTTGTATTAATTACTTATAGTTGTATTAAGTTTTGCGAGATGATTCGATTTGACGCAATTGTTAATTGATCTTGCTGGTAACACAAAACGTGGATCAATAAAGCAAATATATGAAGATACTTTAAAAATATTTTTTCAATAAAACACAATTTTACACTCGAAGAACAACAGAATGGCTAGCTAAAAATAATATATTTTTTTTCATAAACAATTTTTTTTTACCAGCTTTTTCATACTAGGCCAAAAATGGAAATTGCTCTTTTTACTCTATAAAGGAAAATATTCATCTATGTTATAATGCTGACCTGGATAAAAAAGATAAAATTGCTAAATTACCACTCATTTTTAAAATAATGAAACATTAAAAATGCCAGCAGACCATCTAAAATGCATTACCTTCATTGAAAGGTTCGAATATTGATTTGCTTCGATAATATTGGTCCTGTCATAGAGGAGCACGTAAATAATTTTACAGCCATGTCTTTTGTATTTTGTATCTTTAATTACATTTTTAATTTTCTTCTTGAATCATTTTTTAATTATAAGGCCTAAGCCATGTCTTTATTTAAAATATTTTTTTATGCCTGTTTTCTTTTTGTCAAGTCCTTGTAATGTCATTTTTAGTACAATTCATTTGTCACAATCGATGAAACGGTCAAATTCTGAAAATAGCTGAAAAACAAATATCTTAAACAAAACGAAAAAGTTATTAGTATATACATATGTACATATAACAATTTGATTTCATTTATAGTAGATACAATAAAGCCATAAACTGGCAAGAAGCATTCTTGAATGCTTAGTAATTGCTGAAGGGAGCGCGGGATATCTTCAGCAGTTTTAAAAATACTTAAAAGTTGATCTACAAGGACCATCCTTTGAATACTAAACTGTGGACAATCAAAAAATATATGTTCGAGGGTTTCATCAGCATTATTGCAATATCTACAAGTTGAAGAGTCAAAAACACCAACCCTAAAAAGGTGAGCACCAAAACTACAATGTCCCAGACGCAAACGACAGATTGTGGTATAATACTTTCTATGGCTATAGTCACTACCCCAGGTAAACCTGGGAAGAGACCTTTTTCTTTATTGTAGCGAACCATTTTCCTTTTACCTTTACCACCTGATGCCACAAGTTGTAAAATTCTTTCTGCAACGTGAGTTTGAAAAGGGATAGAGCGTCTGAATAAGGAATTGGGAAATTTAAAAAGCTATGACTTAATTGATTGTGGGCCGGATTTGTAATAAATTTAGCTAAATAGTCTGCGTGCTCATTACCATGCATACAAATGTGGGCTGGTGTCCAGAATAGGACTATCAGCTTGTTTTGGGACAGCAGGTGATACAACTCTCTTATTTTATATACAATATAGTTAGTTTTTGAATTTAATTGTGGATTTTGTAGTGCCGTTAATAAACTTAAACTATCCGTTTTTATAATCCACTTAGGATGAGTCTGTGTTTGAATGTGCTCCATAGCTGTATATACAGCTATGTATTCAGCCTATGACCGAGTCCACTTTTGATCAGACTATCATAGACAGCTATAGAGACTGCTTCATTGTTCCTAGACCCATCTGTATATATCAAGTTCCCTATAAATGTCTTCCTTATACTTTACAAGACTTTTGACTACAATTTTAATCTACATAAATTTTGATTCATATAACCCAAAGTAACAAGGCCATACCATGCTAGAAAAAATATTGTGTTTATTAACAATTTGTTCTGTTTCAGAACAACCGTGAAACACATGAATTAATATTGGCAGTCCTGTTAATAGTGTCCCGCAGTTTAACAAGAAGTGGATGATTACTGACAGAGAGCAACCTCGCAAAAAATGTTGATTGTAAGTATTTAAACCTAAGTGCTAATGGAGGTATATTACATTCCACCTGCATTGACACTATGGGAGTAGTTCCCATGGCACCCAATATAATATGCAAACATTTGTTTTGTATCTTTTCTAATTTGTTTACTATAGTTCTTACCCCTGCAAAACAAAAAAGCATATTCAAAATGACTCCTTACTAATGATTTATACAATGTTAATAGAATCCTTGGATCAGCACCCCAATATGTGCTTGTTAAAGATTTTAAAATGTTACAAGCATTTAAAGCTCGAGATTCTAGAGTTTCAGCATACTTATTCCATCTACAATTGTTTGTAAAAATAACACCTAAAAACTTTACAGAGCTTTCTACACACATTACATTATTATTGAACAAAATATTTACATTCCTATTTCTAATTCCATTTTTTCAAAAGACAACAACTTTTTTCATTGCTGACCTCCAGCCGAAGGCTATCAAAATAGTTCTTTAGTCTTAGGAGAGCTACATTGAGGACTGATTGTACACTTTGTACATCTTTGTAAATCATCTGCAAACTGCAGATTAGAAACTTCACACCCCAGAGTTAAATTTAGCTGATGTATGAATAGGATCAAAAGCAATGGGCTCAATACACCACCCTGTGATACACCCCTACAAGAATATCTTGGACCAAATAACTGATTGTTGACCTTAACAAACACCTTTCTGAGTAGTTCAACAAATTAAAAATACAATTTACAACTTTTCCAGGTACCCGCAGTAATAATAATATTGAGGATAATTTGTCCAGATCTACATTATTGAAAGCCCCTACAATGTCAACAAAAACACCAACTAGTACTTTATTCTCGGAACGAGCATCATGGATATCCAGACAGAGACTCTCACAAGCAGAACGGCCACAATGAAAGCCAAACTGATTGTGAGGTAAAAGATTATTACTTTCTATGTGAAAAATTAATCTCTGTTTTATTAATTGTTGGAAAGTTTTTCCAACACATGAACTCCTATTACAGGACGATAAGAATCAGCCAAATTAAAGTCTTTGCCAGGTTTTAATATTGGTACCAAACAGTCAGTTTTCCAATCCTCTGGGATAATAGAAGACGTCCATAAACTATTTAATTAACCTAAAAAAATAGATAGAGATTGAACATTTAAAAGTTTAAACATTCTGTAGGAAAGCCAATCCAGGCCACATGAAAAATCTTTTCTTGAGGCTAAAGCAGGTTAAAAGCTAAACTCTTGCATAGTAAAACAACCCATTATGTATGAATTATCACTATTTACTCCAAGAACATTATCTATACTTATCTGTTGTGGAACAGTATCCGGTGTGTATTTATATAAAAATGTTTGAACCCAATTGAGGTCAGAAAATAAGTTAGAACTCGGAAAGCTTTTTAACGGCTTGTGCGCGTTTGAAATTAATGTAATTTTTACTATTAAGACTAGTTTTGAAATTAATGTAGGCGTTCTTGCAGTCTTCACCTACTTTTGAACATTTATCATTCCACCAAGGTACTTGACACCTTTTTATAGGACGGTTATTATTACTATCAGTTATGTTATGGTTTAAGCTGGGCCCGGAGAATTTGATTGCCAATAGAATAATTGAACAAAACTTTCTATATGAGTCATGGAAATCACTATTGTCAACTTTAAAGTTCATTAACATTTTATTAACAGTTTGGTCATAACTATCCCAATTTACTAATTTCAGATTGCTGTGAAAAGAAATGTTGTTCAAGGAAATAGAGGGCTCATGTTGATCTCTTACGAGAGTAAATTTTGTGATAGTTGGCGGATGATAACTGCCTAAAGGGTCCTGATGAACTTGCCAGTCACAAGAAAGAAATAAAGAAGAAGACTCCATAGTTAAATCTAGACTGTTAGGTTTCCAAATAAGAGAACCTATAGTTGTTGGTTGACCATTATTTAAAAGTATTAAGTTATTGTCATTCATGGAATCCATAATAGCTCTGCCCCGAGAATCTATGCGACTGCAACCCGAAAAAGTGTGATGGGCGTTAAAATCACCTGCAATTATCAAGGGTTTTGGAATACTGTACAATAAACTATCGAACTTCGCCTTTTCACAAGCAGGAAAACTGTTACCAGGACTGTAAAAACTAACCAAATAAATGTATTTATGTTTCAGTTTAATAACAATTACTACATTTTGTAACGAATCATCATAAAAAGTATCTAGTTTAGAGAAATGTATACCATTTTTAATTAATATTGCTACGCCATTATGATCATTACCGCAGTCATTACTAATCATGGTATAACCACATAAATTAAATTGAATGCTAGGCTTGATCCAAGTTTCTGAAATAAGAGCTACCTGTATATTATTTTGGTTTACAAAATTTTGAAACTCAAGTCTGTTACTTAACAGACTTTGAGCATTCCACTGTACAATATTTAAGATTTAGTGGTAGAATGTGACGATTTGCTATTTTTGTCTTGGACGGTTTCTTTAATAGCTGAGCTAATAAAATGTGAACTAATACTTATATTTTGAGTTTTATTTAAAGTTATAACTTTTACTATAGATTCTGTTAATAGTCATAGTTTCAGAATTTGATAGTATTGCGTGTATTTTAGTATCTTATAATACACGCAATGCTATTATATTCTTCTTGGGTATTTAATTTTTTATTAAGGGAGGGAAAATTTAATGAATCTTTTAACGTGTCAGCATATGATTTGGGTTTACTGTTTGCGATTTTCTTTTGCATTATAGGGCACTGGCTAGAGATGGCAATGTGATTGCCATTACAATTAATGTTAAGCTTTTTCAATGTTAACCTTGCATTCTTTGAAAGAATACCCCTCTGTGCATATGGAGCATCGAGGTGAATTTTTACAAAACTTTGCAAATTATAGTATAAAACTATTTAAATTAACTAAAAGAAGATTGTCCACTTAGTATGGGGACTTTGGCCTGACGTGAACAGCCATTTTATCATATTTTTTGTAATTAGTTTAAAAGCACTAACTAGTAATAATGAGAATATGAACTTAATTTTGTATCAAAATGTTTAAAAAGAGATTTTTGACATATTATGAGGAAAAACAGGTTAAAGGGAAATAAAACAACATTTTTTATGATTTATTTTTATTCTGAGACATCATATGTTATTAATATGTGTTCAAGAAATTTGACAGGTGAAATGTGTTCCTGATACCTTGCCCAACTTGAAAACCATAAAATAGTCATTATATGAGCGCAGCAACCCACTGTCTTTGGCCAACCATGCAATTACAATAATATTCTTTTATAGCTTCCTTACCATTGTGATTATTTTCATATCATATAAATATAAAATATATTTTTCTACTTACAAGCCTGCTTTGTATTTTTCCATGCAATAATCTGCAGTTGGCCAAAGGAATCGGGTAGTAAACCAATAGGTCGCTGGCTATATTTCTACATACTTCTATAGTATAGGAACCATCGCCTCTTATGTGCTGCCCATAATACGAACAAGCTTGTTTTAGTTGGTATGTTCCACATGCAATTAATATAAGATCATTATATTCTATTCTTGGAAATATGAAACTGTCCATGTTTACATTTATGACCTGTGTTAGAAGATGGTTCTTCATTCATATTAGCTTTTCTTGAATGATTCAGAGCCAATTTCCAACATGAGTGGCATAAATTGTCGTTTTCAATCTAAAATAAAAACAGTATATAAGGATTATAATTATATAAAACCTTATAGGAATGCATTATAGGAATAGCATATACAATACATATCTATTAAAAAACGAGTAAATAATTCATTGAATTCACTCACTCCACTCAATCCACTGTCTTATAATAGACTGAACCTGATTAAGATCTAGACTATGTCGCCTTCGCTCTATCAAATCAGTTCCACAGTTTATGCATCTCAGAGATACGGATTGGTAAGAAGTCACTTCTTCAGTGTGCAGACTATCATGAGACACGCTTTGGTTTTGTTCAATGTCCATATTAAAGCCGTGGTTAGCGATGGAGCTAGTTTCGGGGTCCATATTACCGATTACATGAGTGTTGGTCATCGTTTATGCCTTGATCGGAGTCCATAATACAAAAGCCAGGGTCATCGTTCGAGCGAAATTCGGGGTCCGTAGATGTGCAGGGGTCATTGGAAAAAGATAGGCCGGAGCCCATAATGAATAAACAATCGCTGAAAGAAAATCCATAATAAATCAACACTCAATGTAGGTAAGCAAAGCGAATGTAAACAATCAGTCTGTGACATATCAATGTCAATTTGTATTTTTTTGTTTTATTAGTGTTGCAATAGAAAAAAATCGTTAAAAAATCGATCGAACACAGATATGATTATGTTTAACATTCTTCATATTTCAGTTTATAAAACGTTTTAAATGACGAAACTAATTAAACACAAATATTATTATTATTTTGTTTTAAATACTTATAGTTGTATTAAGTACTGCGGGATGATTCGATTTGACGCAATCGTTGATTGATCTTGCTGGTAACACAAAACGAGGATCAATAAAGCAAATCAATGAAGATACTTAAAAATATTTTTTCAATAAAATACAAATGTACACTCCAACAACAATAGAATGGCTAGCTAAAAGAATTTTTTTTTTCATAAACTTGTTTATTTGATAGCAGCTTGTTCACGCTAGGCCAAAAATGGACATTACCCTTTCAAAAAGCCCGCGTCAAAGTTTCAATTCCCACGCTTTTTTTTTCAGCTCGTCGAAGAAAATGTCGAAAATGTAGAAGTAGTACAAAAATTTATATGAGTACAAAATTTTAAGTACATCTTCATGTTGATTGTTTTAAAAGACATAACTCACGGTAATACAGAATACTGTTACGATAAAAAACTTGCTACTGAAATTCAAGTTCAGTAATTTCAACGTTCCTTAAACGCAACATTTCGCAGAATGTAAACTAATTAATCAATATTTTTTAAATATATATGTTTTTCTTCATTTAAGTATTTATAAACGTAATAAACATTAAAAACATTATATATGAATTTATTTTTAGCATTGGGAACTAATGGGTTAAGCGCCATCTAGTGGTAGCACGCCCTAGCTAGTAAATGCAGCGACATTTAGCGTACCCGGTGCATAGTAGTTTTCTAAACTGAAACCCACAGTGGCGCATCTATTTCTAATATAGTATATTATGGATAAGAACGTTCGTATGAAATAAAAAATAACTGTTATGAGAAAGAGTTCATTTAGAGTTGGTGAGGCTTAAATCATTAGATTCTGTTATACATATCAAAATATGGATACAACTAGCGACATCTTGTGGCAATCATGATTCATGTCTTTGTCTATGTTCAATATGTAAATACATATTTTTAATTTACGCGATTTTCGGTCTAGAATGTGTTTTTTACATGGATTGTCATATTAAGACTGTGAAAAACCAACTTTTATTTCCATATTTTACCATATTTCAAAGTTAAGTCCATGTTTTACAAGAAAATGTCACAATCATTCATATATTCACAAAAATACATAAAATTTCCGTTCCCGCCACTAATGTTTTGGATAAAAATAAAGGATTTAATACGCTAAAAAAATGAACAAATACTGTGCGAAAGTTTCGAGAGCTGTAGACATGGCTTACACAATTACTGAATTAAGCATGTTTAAGTATGCATCCATCACGTCATGTGACTTGAGATGAGACTAGAGCTGTTGCAAACCGTATGTATTCGGTACTGAGTAACGGGTGCGCCATCTAGTACCGAGTAACGAAAAGTTACACATGAATGCATTTCTTTACTCGCATTTTTCTTATAGTACATCCATGTACCGCTGATACGTATATTGGTATTGAATGAAACGTTTCTGATCGTATGTTTTACGCATGCGCGCACTTATTCGTAAAATTTTAAAACTTAGTTACAAATAACGATCTTTGTTTATTTAAGTACAAATTTGAAATTCGTCGTTCAAGTTTTAGATATTGTGTGTGTGTAGTGTAGATAAAGTTTGAGATTGAAACAGAAAAGAGGTAAGAAAGTATTTTCTACAAAATACATCTTTATTGTTTTATTTTGTTTAAAATATATTTTTATGTTAAACATTACCACATTTTATTTAATTTTAAGAACAAAACATTTTTGTTATTTTAATTTGGTTTAAAACATGTTTTATTTAATTTTTTTACTTAATTTCATTCAAAGTAAAAAAAATATGTTAATTTTTCATTAGAATGTTGTGATTTTATTGTCGATAAATTATTCTCGAGACTCATTTGTTGCTTTTTTATTTATAATCGATTTCGATGTTATTGTGATTTAGGTATGTAACACGGTTATATTACAAAATAAAAATAGTCCATTCATCCGGTTATTAGATTCTGCCGTACATACAATGATTTACTTTCAAAACACAGTTACATGTTAGATATATTTGATCCCAATTTTACAAGTCTTAAAAATAGGGTAAGGCTTACAATGACGATTCAATGATTTACTCTCCAATGACTTTTTTTTCTTACGTTTATTGTCATGTAGTTGTTATTGAATTATATTTTAATTTTGACAATTTATTTATTATTTTAAGTTTTTAATTTAATTCTTTAATTTTATTTTATTTCTTAATTATACTTGTTACACAATCTTAATTGAATGTATCTGTCTCTTTTGCTCCTATTTGTATTATTGTTATCTAAGTGAATGTAATTTAAATTAATTTCTAACGTCCGTTAATGTTTTTTGTATCAACAACTAAGTAAGTGAATTTATTTTATATGTTCCTATTTATTCATTAGTCTTAAATTGTACCTAAATAATGTAGCACCTGACAAAAATATTGGTTTTGTAATGATTATGCCGTGTACACATATTTAGGAATATAATCAAGCTAAAAATAATTTTAGACTGTAACTCAAATGTAATCCGGATTGTATTCTGTTTGTGTGTCTAAATAAATAATCAGAATCCTTATCAACAACTTATAGGCAGTTTGCAGATCCTACATAATACCTAATTCAATTCAATAACTGTATTAGTGAAGAGCATTGGGTTTATACTAAAAGAATATTATATATACTTAAATAAAACATAAAATTTGGTTTGAAATATAGTAAGAATAAAAATGATAATATTGAAGGATATGTTATAATGATAATTATAAGGACTGAGCAGTAATGTTAATGACAGTAAATCATATTCAGGGTATTGTTATATTTTGTCAGGATCAGTTATATCCTGGAATTGTAGTAAACAAAAATGTATTTCACTTTCTAGTACTGAAGCTGAAAATGTGTCAATATCAGAAGCCTGCAAAGAAGCAGTGTATCTGAGAAACTTACAACATGAAGTGACTTGTAGAATGTATACTATTACTTTGTATAATGACAGTATGAGTGCTCAGAAATTAAAACTGAACCCAGTATTCCATAT